>JANFPS010000003.1:14688015-15888015 GCA_024703675.1 Drosophila nebulosa
TAATTACTTCTCCTACTCTGCCTTTTCCTCCTCTCTCTCTCTCGTTTTTCTTTTTTTTGAAATCCACAAAAATCTGAAAACTTGTCAAAAAAAATTAAACTGTAGAGAATATTATAAATATGTAGTTTTGCAATTGAATGAATAAATATAAGTAAATACAAAAAGATGTATTTTATATATAATTAAAAAGTATAAATATTTGCATTGTATAAGTATAAGAATTTCATATTATTTTATAAGCCCATCTCGATATTTGATTTTTATATTGAAAAACTTTGCCCTAGACCAGAGAAGCAAAAACCAGAAAGGCCGTCAATTATGCAAAAAAAATAAAATATTGCAAATGCTACTCTCCACTTAGCCCTTTTTTCCCCCCCCCCCCTCTCCTCCTCTTCTCTCTCTCTTTTCCTCTCTCTCTTTTTTTTCATCTATGGGGTTTTTGGGGTGTTACGAAATATAAAAAAAACTAAATGATTATAGAGTTTGCTCAGGGAGACGGGGTAAAGGTGGGGGGTTTTGGGAATTTGAGGGGAGGTAAAGTGAAAAAGAAGGGGAGGCTTTTTTTTTCAAGCCATTTACCCCTTCTTTTAGTTAATAAAATTTTTTTAAAAACCAAAACAAAAAAAAAAATAAAAAAATATAACAAATCATATGCGACCCGGCAAGAAATAAAAACGAACAAGTGGGAAAAAAAATGATATTAGCTACTACAGGACACTGAAAAAAATGGCGAAAAAAAACTGGCAACGGCTTTTAAACAATGGCAGAACAACTAAAAAACAAAAACTAAAAATAAAAAGCAAACAAATGAAGGAAAATATAACAAAAAAAAAAAGAAACAAGAAAAAACTATCAAAACTGACTTTTCACAATTTATACACACTCACACACACACACACACATAATATAAACACATAGAAAGCAAAAAATGAGTTTTAAATACGAAAACAGCGAAAAAAAACAAAAAAAAAAAAAATTTTAAATTTTTTTAATACAAAAGCGCAAAAAAAAAAAAAAATAAGGGAAAGAGAAGCGGCAACAAAAAACGAAAATTGCATTAACAATGAGCAACAAAAACCGGGGAACAACAACAATAACCAGGAGCAGGACTGCAATACCAAACCACACACACACACACATACATACACACACACACATGAGCAATAATGTGGAAAAATAACACGAAAAAATGCAACGCCAAATTATATTATAATTATATTTAAAATGCTGCCAACGGGCCTGACTGCCACGCCTCCACATACTACCCAAAGCCCAGCATAACCAACAGCCGCTGCCTATACTCTGCCCTCCCTCCCCCATCCCCCTTTAGCCTTGTCTATGCCTGGCAACAGAGTAGAACACAAAATACTAAAAAAAAAAAGAAGAAACAAAACGCAAAAAAAAAATTACTAATAATTTTTCTGTGCAGAAAGGAAAAACGTTTTAAATTTCGGTATAAACAACAACAACAAGAACAACAACAATTACAGCAACTGGGCAAAAGACCAGTAAGAAATAAAAAAAAAAAAAATGAATCAATTCTTCATGTCTATCAGCAGAAGACTACAAACGACTTGTGAATACACTAAATTACGAAAAATATGTAATGAAACGACAATCCCTGCCACGCCTCCGACACTGTGAGGCTAAAGTCGCCCCTAGAAGTTAGATTTAAAAAGGAGCTCTCTATTTTTTGCATAACAATTTCAAATTAGAGGTGGAACTCTATCGATGGCAACCGACTATCGATAGTTCTACATTTTTGCAAAAGAGATCAATCGAAAATTTTCGTTTATCTATGTCAAATGGAAATCAATCCAAATTCTATTCAAGTAGCTTCTTCATCGCTTATTGTCAGAAGTCACATTGAAATACACTTGATTAAATATACCATTCCATTTTATGGTTTAAAGGGTATAAACAAAATGGAAACTAAATGAGATTTTGCTGGTTGGTGGTTGGTTGGTTGGTTCGCTGGCGAGTGTTGACCAGGATGAGTCTTCTAACTTTTGTGGAGGGAAAAGATAGAGCAAAGTAACCAACAAAAACTAAAACAAAAAATGAGAAAAAATTACATAATATACACTAACAGCAATAACAACAACAACAACAATAACAATGACAGCAAAGTAGACGAACAACAGCAATTGCAGCCGAATATATACATATGCATACACATCCATATAAATTTCCAGTTAGCTGGCGAATATCACGTATACGCGATGTGTAACACAATTGCCGCAATGCCGCAGCAAAGCAAAGAAAGAAAAAACGAAAACTCGAAATGAGAAACAAACGTTTTAGGCTTTAGAGCAAAGGAATGCAACGAATGAATGAATAAACCAAAGGGGGGGATGGGATAAGTACAGTGGAGAGGGGGGTGGGGGGGGGGGGGGTAATAGAATACCTCTGGCCGCTAGCCAAACGAAAAGAAAAATAGAAATATATATAATCAAAATATATAAGCAATATAGTAATTTGCACTTAACACTTTTGTCGGGTTTGGCTTTATCCTACATAACCAAAATCCATTTTTCACACATTTCAAACATGCATTATTCGGTTCAGTACACAAGATATTAGATCAGAGGATTTTCAATTTGTTTTTAAACCAATGAATGTACAAATTCTGAATTAAATTTTTATTTTATTGGCCTTTGCCTAAAAGTTTCTTTCTTCCTCAAAAGGGGCCGAACCTTTTTTGAGGCCTTAAAAATGTATTGTTTGGTCGTCAATTTGGCTATAATTATGAGCTTAATGGAACCCATTTTTTCGTTCTCTGAAGAGTGAATTGCGAAAAGATTTTCCAAATTAGTTTGAAGTCTCTAAAATTTTGTTGTCTAGGCAAGTGTAAGCTCATAAAGTATAAAACAAACAACTAAATATTCATATAGTCGAGTAAAACAGACAGTTACGTGTCACGGGGTCATTGAAATTTACTGCTTGGTCTACAGACAACTCGAGATTTAGCTGATTTTATTTCGGTGTCTGATAAGACTGCATAACCTTGGGCGTTTATCTAGACTCATTTCACTTTTCAACACAAAATCCACAAGTCAAGGTAATGGATAATGTGTGTGTGTGTGTGTGTGTGTGTGTGTGTGTGTGTGTGTGTGTGGTGTGCGTGGGTTAGGGTCATACCTAAATGACCTCAGTTTCCGTTGATGTTGATTATGGAGAGAGCAAGAGGAAGAGCGCAACGAATACGTTATCAAAATGTGCTCAACAAAAGCTGAAAACAGTTTCAAATACAACAAAATGAGAAAGCTTTGCCTTCTCTTCTATTGCTGTAATTCTCAACTGGTTTTAGCGTGTGCACTTCTCAAACAATTTACTTTTCTAAATGGAGTCCTAAGACAATTTAATTAAGTTAAACTATACAAATTTTTATATTAGTTTCTTCTCTGTTTTATATTTTTCAGATTTATTTACTGTGCTTTGTGCGATTTGTAAGGTAAAGTTAAACCATTTTTTTTGTTACTACAAGTGCAACTATTTAATTAACATTTTTCTGAGTTACTATATTGCGAATTGTATCAAATTGAATCATATTGAACACACACACACACACAAATTTGAGAAGAACTCTCTTTCAGTCTCTCTCTCTCTCTCTCTCTTTCTCTTTTTCTCTCGCTCTTTATCTTTCCCTCTGACTGTGATATCGATTTGAATACATAATAATTCAGCGAAACTTTGTATTACAATTTATTTAATGCAAAGACACAAGCATAGAGAATCCTCCCAGTTTTTCCACCAACCGCACCTTGCCCCACCCCCTTCCCAACGTCTACTGCTGCTGCTGCTGGTAGTTACCAATCTTTTTATACATGCTCAAGTAATACTTTGGCAAACTTGCCACCAATCCCCCCTCGAAACACCCCACCCCCCTCCAACCCCAAACTTCAAGCCTATATCCGAGCATTACCCTACTCCCCACTTTCTCTATCTATCTATCTCACTCTTGCTTACGTTTTCGGCTCCGCCAGTTCTTCGTTATACATTTATATATATATATATAGATATATATATACAATTTTTTTTTTGTTGCTATTGTTGTTGTTGTTGTTGCGTGGGCGGGCTGTAAAATTTGTGTCTAAACGCAAAACAGGGCGGGCGGGCAACAAGCAACAAGAAGAAAGAAAGCAAAAAAAAAAAAAAAGAAAAAGCAAGTAAAAGACATAAGATGGAGTCAAGATGTAGACGAGGGGAACAGTAGCCAAAAGGGCGGTGAAATAGAAGTGGCAGTTACTGGGGGAAGGGGGCGGCGGTGTGTGGCAAAAGCAACCGTTCAATCAACACCCCATTTGACTAACAACAGCAGCAGCAGCAGCAGCCAGGCGAACTTCACCCAAGCACAGACACAACCATAACCACCCGCCCCACCCCCTTTAACAACCCTATTCCACTCTCTCTCTCTCTCTCTGCCCCCTTTTGGCCTACACACACACACACAAACACTATTCTAACGTTTCGCGTAGCTATAAAAATATTTTTTAACATTTCTCGCGCGCGAACATTTTCTTTTTCGGGTTTTTCCCACCCCCGCGCCGCCACCCATCCGCATGCCCCGTGTCACCCGGGCACTTCTCAACCTTCAACCCTCCTCCGCACAAGCACAGCCAGCCACCTTCATCATCAAACTCATTTTTCGTAGGAGAAACTGTTAGAGCTGGCAAAGTTTGAGTTTGGAGTTTTGAAGGTTTTCATGGGGCCAGGCCACCAGAAGAAGGGGGGAGCAGTAGTAGTAGGAGGAGAAGGAGAAGGAGGCAAAAGAAGGGCCAAGGAGCTGCTGCTTTGGTTTTTTGTTTCGTTTCAGTTTTTTTCCTCTTTTTTTTTTTTTGTGTTTCATCTTCTTCGGGTTCTGGTTTTGGCATAGAGGAGTTGCCACACACACACAACAACAGCAACAACAACAACGTAATAAGAGGCGGCTGCTGCCTCTATTTCTGTCTTCTTCTAACTCACTCATCGAAACAAGGCAACAGCAAAAAAAAAAAATACCGAAAGAATAATAATAATAATAATGAAAAGTTTTATGCATAGAAAAGAGCAAAAAAAAAAACCAAAACAAGAGAGAAAAAAAAAATGTTAATGTATTGCCAAAAAAAAACGAAAAAGCAACAAAAGGAAAAGTAAAATGAAGTGTGTGTAGCAAGGAGCCAAAGCGAAAGAGAGAGAGAGAGAGAGTGATTGGGGTAGGGGCTGGGGCAGGGGGGATAGAAGGCCATGTATTTGAAACTAAACTGCAAAAATAGAAGCAGCCGCCCTTCATGCCACACAGCCACTTCACTCATACTACAATTTCAGTTGCACATTAAGTTAATGCCCCAACACTCTAACCCTCCTACTTCTCCCCTCCCCCTCACCACCTTCTCTTGGAGCTTGTTGTGCGTTGCTCGCGACAACATCAAGAAAGTTGTAACTATGAAAATTTTATAAATTCCGCAGATTTTCTGGCGCTACAAATGGAGTGAGTCGAAAGGTTGTTGTTGTTGCTGTTGCTGCTACTGCTGGAGAAATGCAGGGGGAATGGGAGAAGTGCGGGTTGAGTGCATGGTGGCACAAGGAATTGATAGTCAGTCCTTGTCGTTTGGAGCAACAGCAGTAAGTCCTTTTTTTTTGATGTTTCTTTTGCCCCTTTTGAAAATTGAAGTATTGCCATTTCCCTATATAAGCGTTAAAAAGTTTAACAACAACAACAACAACAACAAATACAATAAATATATATTAGAAATATAAAATTCTCTGGCTAATTGTTCATTGTTTTCCATCTCTCTTAATCAAGATTTAAAATGTTAATGGCATATTTTAAGACTTACCTATTATTTGTTGATGTTATTCGCTGATTTTCCAACTTTGTGTTATGGCAATTAGCCGCAGAGTTTTGTTAGCTATACTAAATCGTATAGAAGTTAAACTGTAAATACAAAAAAAAAAAGGAAAGTAATAAGAAATTTAATTTTTATTTCAGTTATCATAGGATAAGGGTAAATGACTTAATTGTGTTTACTTTGTTATTGATGAAACTTAGCAAAAGGTAATAATGACCTAGAATTCTAGTCCCATATGGTTGTAGGGGCCGTTTTTAAACTCCCTTCCCCCTATGACGTACCATAGGCTCTTCTCTAAGCCTTCTTTCTTTTAAAGAGTCAGATATATTTTAATTTTTGTTCTCATCAGAATCTACGATGAATTCTAAGAACATTTTACCAAGAAACCTTGAGTCTACAATCGATTTCTAACCTCTGAAAGGAGAAGAGCATAGAGTTCTGTTGTTAAGAAGAGTAAGGGGACTGTCCATGGTTCATCCGAAACACGTGCCTACATAGAGAGACCTAAATTTGACGCCAGTTGAGGAAAAGATATCGTTTAATAGACTAAAGAAATGGGTTTTGGCTGATAAGAAGGCTTCTTAACTTAACCTGGCAAACTATTAAGACAAAAGGATGATCATAGGGCAGAAAATTTTATTCGATTATTGTTTGCTTTTGAAAATATTTAAAGCTTACCAAAAAAAAAACAACAATTAGTTAGTTTTCAAAGTCTCTATTTTAGGCTAAATTTTTCTAAGACAGGAGAAAGGAATCACAATGCAAGGATCTAAGAAATGTATCACGGCTAAACGAACCAAGAAGCGAATAATAATTGGGCTTGTTAGCCATTTTCATCAAGGCCTTTAGAATTATTGAAAATTTTTACAGACTTTAAAACGATAAGAGAAGGACTACTGATGTCCTATTTTGCGGCCAAAACTATGTATATCAATGGTGATATAGGACGCTCTGAAATTTAGGATGCCTTTATAATAATTAGATTTCTAATTGTTCCATCCGCTTGCTTTCGCTGACACTCTAAGAAGAAGGAAACAGCGTTGTTCTCTTTTCACTTATCGAACCTAAAGCGATATCGATAAGCTTAAATACTATCGCACATCCATATGAGGGGCTTTAAATAAATATAAGGGGTATCAAGTAAACTTTAAAGTTTTATATAATTGTAAAGACTATATAACGTTAAGGGGTATTATATCAGTGGCCTACTATAATAGGCACACGGAAGAAAAGAAGAAACAAATTATCTAATTTTTTTTCATCTCGTGCGCCGCTTATTAATAGTTTTAGTTTTACCTTTTGAAGTTATATCTTAAATTTGTTAGCCTGCAGTTAAAAAAAATCCATTTAGCAATTCAGAAATTTTCATGACGTTGGCATTTTTATTTATATTATTGTTATTAATTGAATTTCATTTGATTTGATTCGATTAGATTAAAAAAGAGACGAGACAGAGACAGAGAGAGAGGAGAGAGGAGAGAGAGAGTTGGCAAATTCAATGAAAATTAATCAGGATGTCTGTTGGCTGGTGTGGCGAGAAAGCTTCCTTGGCCTTGGCAATTGAATTATTGTAATAAATTAATTGCCAACAAAATATGACTGTGACACGCCCACAAAATGTCTCTTAATAAAATTGAAATGAAATTACAAAAAAAAAAAAAAGAAAAAAAACTGAAAATCATAATCATAATGATGATGATTCTGATGATAATAATGATTCCGATGATGACAAACAATATGAAGTGGCATCGATTACACTCTTTACCTAAGAGTAGAGCGGGGTAAGGGGTAAGTGCGGCGGGTGCGACAGTAGTTAGGGGTGGTTTGGGTTTGATAGTGTTAGTGTTAGCATAAATAAAATAAATAAAAAAAAAAAAGAATCGATCGATAATTTTTAATGTAGTCGCATTTTTATTTTCAGCTCACTCACGCTTAATACCTTTTTGGCTTCACCTCACACCCCTCACCGCCCGTTTAGCATAAGCTCAGCCTAACCTATCCTACCCCAAAAAAATGCTACTTCTTCTACTTCTGCTTGCTTCCTTGCCTTCCTTCTCTTGTTCTTGTCCTTTCTTGCCTTCTCTTTATATCACCCGTTGACCCGCTTCGCTTCAGTTTGTTGCTTTGGTATGGGTTTCTTTTTTTTGTTGTTGTTGTTGTTGTTTTTGTTTTTATTTTGGCCTTCTACGTCTTGTTGTTGTTGTTGTTGTTGTTTTTGTTGCTACTTTCTACTTTCTGCTCGTTTTTTAATATTTACCCAATTCATCAAAAAAATAAGTAATTATAAACTTTTCAGTTTTTTTTTTTTTCTACTTCCACTTCGTCGTCTATACTTGTGTCAGTGTGTGTGTGTGTGTGTGTGTGTGTGTGTGAGCGTTTTCCTTTTACAAAACGCTTTCCTTGCCCTTTTCTGACTGTGCACACACACACACACCGACAGCATCAAAGTTTCCTCCAACCCCTTATGCCACTACCTCCTCTTACCTCTCTCTAGGCAAAGCAAAAAAAAAAAAAAAAAACACCAGAAAAGAAAAGAAAAGATGATGATGATGATGAAGAGGAAGAAAGAGCGCAGAAGAGGTAGCAGCAGCAGCGGCAAGAGCGGTCTGGTGAGGGGCGGAGGTGGAGACAACGCCGACGAAGAAGAAGGAGGAGGAAAAAAAAAAATTGGAAACAACCCCGAAAAAAGAAAGTTTTTGTTGTATAAGCGAAAAACTAAGCTTCTATTCAAATTCTACGCCATCGAGTGCTTCGCTTTTATTATTCATTCATTCCGTTCTGTATGCTTGCTTTTTTTTTCACTCCCCCACCCCCTCGTGGCCCACCGCCCACCCGACGCTCCTTCCTCGTATAGAGTACTTTTTGGCACAAGCGAAATGAAAGCACAAGATGATGAAGAAGAAGAAGAACAAGAAGAAGTAAGGCAACAAAAAGAAAACGAAAAGCAAAAAAAAAAAAATAGAGATGAAAAATGTAAAGAAAGAGGAAAGTTTCCGATTACTGTAAGAGGAGGGGGATGGGGTGGGGGGGGCAAAGAAGGAGAAGCAGCAGCAAGAGTAGGAGAAAATATTGGTTGGGGTAGGGTGAATATTTGTATTATAGGCCCAACACAAAGCCAAACACTAGTCCTTGTGCTCGCGACACACACACACACACACACACACACACACACACACAAACAGAGCGAGAGAGAACGAGAAGCAACACACGCGCGCGTCTTTTGAGCATAAGTAGAATATAAAAATTTTGCGATTATGAATTTGAATAAAAGCGATACGAAGCCAAAAGTAAGTACGCAGTCGAGACTTCTTTTGCCTCTCATACGAATGCGGATGCCAGGATGTCAGGACCACTACCCAACACCCAAAACACCCATCACCCATTTACCATTTCCCATTTTCCATATTCAACTTTTGCCAACAACAGCTAACACCAGCTTCTGTTTCTGTTTCTGTTTCGTTTTCATTTTTTCTTTCTGCTTGGATTAGAAAAACGAAGCTGAGACCTTCTTCTGGTTGAAAATGTCCTTAGTAATTGTACTTACACTTAAAGAAATTTTTGCCAATCAAGAGCCAAAAAAAAAAAAAATTTTTTAATGTTTTCTTTTTACCCAGAAACTAAACATATCTTCAATGGACCTATAGATGGACTTTCAATGGCAACAGAGATATTATAGTCGTTACATGATCGTCTTTCGGATCAATATGTAGATTCATTTTAAAAAAAAAAAGAAAGCTGAAACCTTATTCTAGCACATAATGGAGTAAATCTTTTGTTTACTCTTGAAAGGATACTGACAAGAGAGAGAGAGAAAGAGAGAGCGAGACGTTTTTTTTGGGAAAGGCGTAAAGAAATTAAGGATTTGGGCAAATGATTTAGAAGATAAGAAAAAAGAATGCAATTTATAAGCTTGATCAAATAATTTCCTTTTTTTTTTTTGAAGGAAACTAGTTTAATGAAATGTTTATAAAGTTTGAAATAACCTTATTAAGGCACAATTTTAGATGAATTGAAATATATATTTTTTAGTTTAATTTTCTTATATAAAGGTGAAGGAAGTTGAGAACTATCCATAGAAGTTCTCATCAATTGGTTATCGCTTTAAGAGCTAACACATTTCTCGCGATTTCCAAATAACGCAAAATTCTACAAATTTTTTTGTTCTAAATTGATTGAGGCAATTTCTTTAGCCTTCTTCAGTTCCTTAATAACAATTTAATTCAATTTACAACTTCCACTTAAAGTCTTCATTTTAATAATCAACATTAAATTACCCTTTAAGTTTTCCAATAATACACTTTTAATCTTTGCTAATTATTAATTTATTACCAATTAAATAAATACTTATATGACTACTTGAAAAAGTGTCAAAACAAATTATGATTTAATTTTTATCAGGTCGATATGAGTAAGGACATACCACACACACACACACACACACACGAACACACGTACATATTCTTGGCCCTTATCTATAAATTATTTTCAATAACTCTCAGTGGGAATCTTAAATTTTTGTAGCTGGTTGGTCTTTCATTTGAGCTGGGATTTTGTGGCTTAAGATTTTAATGTAAATTTTGTTTTGGCCCACTTAGGGTTTGGGCTAGGAACTATATTTAGCTTTTCCTAAGTCTTTTGCGGCGGCGAAGTCTCTCTCTCTCTCTCTCTCTCTCTCTCTCTCTCTCTCTCTGTCTCTCTGCCGTTTGTCTCAGTGTATAGATTCATTTTTGTAGTTCTTGTTAGTTGCAGTTCAATTTGGTTTTTTTTTCTTCATATGTGTAAGCTGCTTCTACCTTTCGATTTTCATACATTATTCCAAGCTGACTACATTTTTCATTTCGTCATTTGCCTCCCTCCCCTACCCACCATATGAACCCCATCCTTCTGTCTTCTATGTATTTCTTCTACTTGTTCTTCATCATCTCTTTCTTTGTTGGCATCGCCTCTTTCCCATCAACCAACCATTCACAACAGCCTTAAATCTCAAGAAACATGGCCGCTGCTGTCGCTGTCGACGTTTTGGCATAATAATAACAATCAATAATAAAAAATAAAATAAAAAAAAAGAAGAAGAAGAAGAAACGAAATAAAGAATGAGCAAGCGAGAAAAACATAGAAAGCTAGGCAGTAGGAAGGGAGACAACAACAACAACAACAAAAGTAACCGAAAATTGTGAAATAGTAGTAAATGGCGAATTTCAGTATTAGAGGCTGGTGCCGCGCCGCAATGTATGCTAAGAAAAAAAAAATTGAAATCAGAAGAATATGCAAAGAACAGGAAAGACGAAGGGAGAAGGAAGATTGAGAGAATATACAATCTATGTACCTCTCGCCCTCCCCTTCCCTCACCCCACAGACTTACCCGCTGCCTGTGTGTTACCTCTGCCAACGTTGCCAAATGTTTAAGCTAAGGATTAATATTTCTTCTTTTTAGAATTTTGTGCTTACCCCCTCTTACCCCTTAACCATCTCTCGCTCTGTACTTAGAGGGCGGCTGTGTATAAGTCTAAGTGAGTGTGTATGTGTGTGTGTGTGTAGGTATTAAAAAAAAGGCAGCACTTGTTGTGATGGCTGAAAAAATGGTGTGTGTGTGTGTGTGTGTGTGTGAGATGTTTCAGAAAATCTTTGTAAGCAGTTTTCACTTCTGGCAAATTTTCTTCGTCTTTTTCATTTTTTTTTTTATTTTTTTCACTTTTTCTGGTTAGCGACGACGAAAACGAAAGATGGGAAGAAAGAAGGCAGCGAGCACACAAAATGATGAATAGAGTTACTCAAATACAACGAGGGAAGGCAAGGGAAGGGAAAGGGAGAAGAAGGCAGCAGTAGGATTGGATTTGTGAAGGGAGATGGTGCCAAAAGGGGAAAGCGGGGCGGTGTTGGAAATGGAGGTGGAGGTGGAGGCGGGGGTGTGTTGTCTTGCGTGTGTGTAGTTGAAACATGTTTAAAAATTTCTATAACGTCTTTTTGGCTGACAGTGGTAAGAGTAAGACAGAGAAAGAGAGAGAGTGGGAGAGTGAGAGAGTGGGAGTGAGGGAGAGGAAGACAATTGGAGGGGGAAGCAATAACTTCTAGTTCACATTTTCGTTTTTTTTTTTTTTTTTTTTTTAATATTGTTGGCTTGTCTCTACGCCCACTGTCATCTCCCATTCCCCATTTAGCCCCACTTTTACTCCCTCTATCTCTCTCCCCTTCCCCCCCTGCTACTACTGCTACTGGCCACATCTTTTCATTAAAAAATTTTCCCTAGTCATTTTTTTTTTGTGTAAAGAGAGGAATGATTGATAACTTTGGCAAAGCATTTTGCCATTTTGGATGTCATTCGCTGTGAGGCAACTTCCTACTGATCAAATAAAGAAAAATACAACAACAAAAAAAGAAGAAAAAAAAAACACATAAAATATATACAATAATAATCATAATAATATTGTATATAAAATTTGATAATCTCTCCTTATATACTTGGCACACATATTTTGTCTCTTTTTTCTCTTTTTTTTTTTTTTTTTTGTTGCTTATTGGGACAGTGAACTTTTGCTTATCAGTTAATGACACAGACAATTCGAGTGATAGAAACGAAAAGTGCAACAGACCAACAAATCAATTTGTAATCGGTTCCGTGTAGCAATTCTATATAGAAACCATATTAAATTGGCCAGATATGGCGTAGATTAGATTATAGATAAGATTCTCATTAAGTTGCAAACAAAAGAAACTTACGAAAATTACAAAATGAATTATATTTACCTATTTTGGCAAGTGCGTTTCACATTGAAATATTTAAATTAATTCCAACCAATCACAAAAAAGTTAAAAATCAAATTTTTAGGACCTTCTTTATCGGATGATCGACTAACTCTAAAATAGATAGATCAGGATTTTAACGTATTCGTGAGTAATAAATATACAATAATTCTTTTCCTTTAAAAAATCCTCAATTATTTGGCAACTTTTTTAATTCGATCCCTCCTTTGAATAGAGTATATAAAATATATAATTATACCAAATGAAGTAAAAGATAAATTAATTCAAGTAATCTACAACTTTGTCAAAAATTAAAAACAGTTTTGTATTCGAAAAAGGTTCCTAAAAGAAAGATTGTTTTGCATAAAAGTTGATTTTAGTGGCCTTTAAAGAAGTAAATGAAATAGAAATAAGATAAGTTAAAAGTTTTATATTACCAAAGTTGAATAAGGTGAGCAATCAGAGGGAGAGAGAGAGAGAGAGAGAAGGGGTTTAATGATTTTTCATTTAAACCTGAAAATCTCATGTCAAATACTAAATTACACTTAATAACAACAAATTATTTAAAGTTTTTACAAATTTTACCAAAGAAACGTCCCTTAAATAGTTGTAATTATGTAGTTCGATTTTTATAATCGGGTATACACAATCTGTATGTTCACTTTTCAAGTTGAGTTGCCATTAAATGTTGTTTGGTCAGTTTCACGAGTGGCTAGCTATTAATTAGAAGCCTTCCCTTAGTTGGCAAAGTCAATGCACCTGGGCTCCATATCATCATCATCATTTTGATCATTGTGAATCATTTTGGACATTTTATCGGGTCTCGAGTCAATGCACTGCCAAATTATCTAAGCACCCTGTATAATGCTGAGAACTTGCTAAAGTTTTTTTTTTTTCTCTTTTTTTTTTGGTTGTTTTGGGAGAACTGCAGGCATGGGGCAGGCGTTGCGTTGCGTCGCTGCTTAGTGAGATCACCAAGGCAGAGAGGCAGAGCTGCAGAGCTGACAGAGAGCAGAGCAGTGTATATTTGTGTGTGTGTGTGTCGACGACTATCGCTCTCTGTTTAACTTGTTTGCTATCTTTCTACAACGTTGTTGTTGCTGTTGTGTCAGAACTTCGGCCTCCCGCTTGCCTTTGCCTTTGCCTTTGCCGTCGCCTTCGCCTTCGCCTTCGCCATGGCCATGACGATGATCATCACTTCGTTTGTGTGCTTCGTCGGCTTAGTTCGGTTTGGTTCGGTTCGGTTCGTTTGTTCGTTTGTTCGCTTGCCTTGCGCGCTGATCGGGTCAATGACTGCCAAAATTGTTTTGCGACTTGGCAGCGCGCTAAAACTGAATAGTCGCACACACACACACACAAACAGAGAGAGAGTGTCGGTTCTGGTTCTCTCTTTCTTTTCTCATCTCTCTTTTGCACTTACCCGTCTGTCGCCTATGCAGTTAGGCATTTTTTTTTCGTAGGCGTTTGTTATACATATGTATGTACCTGTATATACGAATATGTGTGTATGTATATGCATATTTGCATTGTAGTTGTTGTTGTTGTTGTTGTTTCGTTTTATAGTATACTCTTCAAAAAAAAAAAAAAAAAAAAACAGTTTTGCAAGTTTAGTTTAGCCTTCCCCGCGAACTGTCAGTTTTTTGTGTCTTTTTTTTTTGTTTTTTATTTTGTTTTTGTATTGTGTCATTTAATACCCGAAATTCTAGTCTAACCGGATACAAGGTTCGTTGCATTATTTTGCATTCAGTTTTTTGTGTAAATATATATACATACATATGTACATATATAAAAATTAAGACACAAGTACATAAGGCATATGTTAATATCATGTTGGCCCTGTGACTAACTAGCAAAGTAAACTGGCTTACTAAATTTATAAACAACAATTTGTTGATTTACAAAATTTAAAACGTAATTTCTATCTTTAGGACATTTCAAAAGTCATTTACAAAAGCTTTCACAATAGATCAATGACTTTGATCCTTAAGGAATAGAAAACTGTTTATCGAACTGCCGAAATGATTCTTAATTTTCACATTATTCATAGATACATACATTCAAGCAAGTTTCTAAGTGAGGAACAATACTTTCTAAAACTAGGCACACATTTTTTTTTTAATAAGACTTTGTTGGCTTGTTGTTGCCTTAAAACCCTCACTAATCTTTCTAAATTATTTTAAGCCATATTTTCCCATCGATTATAGTAATATAGAAACTAATTTTTGAGCTTTGTAGAAATTATGAACTCAATTTGATTTGTTTTCAATTTGTTTTTATTTGAAATTTCACTTTATGTTCAAAGGTTTTGACAAAGCAAAAAGTTTTATTAATATTTATTCACAAAAAAAAAGTTGTAAAAGAGAAACGAAAGGAATACAAGACTTTATGCTGTAGAGGCTTCTCGCTAGTTCTTCTATTTATTTTTCCTAGAATAATTCCTAATTATTTTAGCTAATAGATAATTTGTTAGATTCTTTTCGTTTGAATTGATAAGTTTAATGGCAACTTCTTCTATTAATGTAAATCAATTGCCAGTGATTTGAGATTGAGCAATTGATGTTGTCATATTTCTCTCAGTGTATGCAGCAAATTCGAATGGTTTGTGATAGAGATGCAATTATGGAAGGAAACTCTCGAATTGCCTGCGCCTCGGCTGATGCAAGTTAATCAAAGCTTTAGCAAATAGTAATTATTTTAATGACAGACTCTTCACCACCCTGCCCCCATTTACTTCCTTCTTATGCGTTACCCTATTTGAACCGCCCCCTTCCCACCGCAATCTTTTACCCGCCGCCATATGTTGCAGCGGAATTAGTCAAAGTCAAAGTCGAAGAAAAAAAAGGAAAAAAAAGAACAAAGCAAAGCAAAGTAAAACCAATCTTACGATGCGTTGCGATCCTTTTTGGCATCATGATGATCATTGCCCTGCTTCAACTTTCAGTAGCTTCACTTCCTAACCCCATCCCCACCACCTTGTTCATCTCCTCATTCTTCTGATTGTTGTTGTTGTTGTTGTTGTTGTTTCTCCCTCCATGTTTTGTGGCATTTTACAAGTTTTGCTTTTGTTCCCCGCTCGTCGCATGAGTAATTTGCTATTTGATATTTTTCGCGAATGCGTTTCAGTTGGTGCATATATATCTATATACATATATATGTATATATATATATATAGAGATATATACCAATCTCTCTCTCTCTCTCTCTCTCTCTGTGTGAGTCTGATTCGGTTTCGGGTTTTTGGTTTTTGGCCTCATCATGATCATTATTTGTATGTGTGCGGATTTTTTATTTTGGCAACTGCAAGCTCTGCTGCTGCTGCTGCTGCTGCTGCTGCCGCTTCTACTGCAGCCCTTTCTACCCCCTTCCCTAACGTCTCTCATTCTTCCTCTCTGTGTCTCTCGTTCTCTCTGATCACTGGCGGGATGCCTTTTCTACATGTACAAAGAAACATCAAGAATCTGTAGATACTCGGCGTTGTTTTGGTTTTATTTTTTTTTTTTTTTTTTGTTGCCTTTTGTTTGGTTTCAGTTCTTTTCCCTTTTTGTTTCGGTTGTTTTTTTTTTTTTTTTTGGGTCATTGAACCTGGACTAAGAAATTGAAGATTTTCAGCTTGTTTGCCTAAAAACAAAAGTCTTCAAAATTGACTGCAGCAAAGTCATTTTCATTGGAATCATTGTAGGAAGTATTTTGTGTGCCAAAGATACCAAAAGTTGAATATATTTTGTGATCATTGCGGAATAGGTTATTTTTGTTTTTTAATTTTTTAGAACAAAAAATGGCAAATAAATTTCTATTTTCTAATATTTGGTTTAGCAGCTAAATTGGTTTCTCAAAAGGCTAAAGACCTTTCTCCAATGTTTCTCTTGGTAGGCATTGAGATTTGAGGGAAAAAATATTTATCAAAGAATTCTAAGATGTGCCTTCCATTCGAAGAGCTTTAGCAGAGAAGACATGTGGAGATCTAGGAGAGGGCCTCTTATATAAATCAGAAGTGAACCAGGCAATGGAAATCGAACAATATATCACAGAAAAGTATATATAGGAGGTGTTTAATTAGAGAATGGAGAGTTATGATTATTATTTACTGATTTTAAGATATTTTTAATTGCTTTTAGGGGCGGTTTAAATCACAAAGGGCTGTGGTGGGGTGGGAGGCTCCGTTAAACGTTCTTTGAAATCGTTTTAAATTGACTTTTATGAAAACGAAAGCGCAAAATGAAGAGATTTTTTACTGGGAGGGGGGGTCCATTTAGAGCTAACCAAAATATATTTCTCATTCATGTGATATTTGGTAGAAAAAAATCATTTATTCTCGCCAAAATTGACTGCCCACTAGTGATAAATATATAAAGTATCATTTACCATATTAATAGCTACTTTTGGATTCGTGTTCGATAATTCAGATGAAACTTTTGTGTAACAAAAGATATTATCAATTTTTCATAGTTGTTTTTCTCTCTCGAAATTAAGTTGATATGAATACCTTCTAATCAAATTGACAATTGTTGAAAATAGTTTACATTAAAAATCAATTTAGTTTTGTTTTTTTTTTTTAGTTTTGTTGGAAAATCTATTTACTTGAGGTTGCTCTATTTGACATTGCATTTTGCATTCCATTTGATTAAATTTTATGCAATTTAATTAATAAGCAGCAATTAAGCAACAAATGCAAATTGATATTAAATAGCATGCATTAGCGGTTGCCCAATGGATGGACCAAGAGTGACCATCGATGGACGTGAGGATAATGATGACGATGGTGACGTTGGTGACGTTGGTGACGAGAATGTTGGGAAAATAGGGATACAACTGGAGGCTCGATTATATAGTTAGTAAGCCAACAAAACAATTGTTAGGCAATTGACTTTGTGGTGCGCTGAACGACGTATGCTGTTGTCCCAGGTCCTAACGTCCTACGTCCTTCGTCCTTGCTCCAATGCTGAGTTCAGCCCTCGGTCCCGTGTCAGGCTAAACTTTTGTTGACTTTGTTTCTCTTTCTCTCTGCCCCTCTCTCTCTCTCTCTGTCTCTCGCTCTCTCTATTCATGTGTCTGAGTGTTGCTTTGTATCTATGTGCTGGATGGAAAGGCGTGGCGGAGGCGGGGAATGGGTGGCCGCTGGTCTATGTCTATGTCTATGCCTTCTGGCTGCATTTTGGCCAGGCCCCAGCATGGAGCTTAACAAACGACAGAGTTTTGTGTTAAACGTTGTGTTTTAGTCTTTTATTTTTTGTTTTCTTTCTGTTGTTTTTTTATTTCTTTCAGTCTTATTCTATGTGTGTGTGCGTGTGTGTTTTTTGCAGTTTGCAATTTGCCATTGTTACTGTTATTGTTGTTGTTGCTGTTGCTGACCAAGTGTTAAAAATTATAAAGTAAATGTTTTGGTTTCCCCTTGTCTATTGTTATTATAACTTTTTAATTTCTGACACTCCCCGTGTTTGAAATTCCCCATTTTTAATCGTATTTCATAGAATTTATAAAAAGAAAAACTATTTATTTCGATCGACAACAATGTTCATACAAATTTGCCTCTAAAAGTTTTAAAGAAAATTCTCTTTGGGCATTTACTTTTAAAAGTTCTTAGTTTCAAGAGCAAATGTAAAAGAAATTTAAGAATAATAAAACGAGAAGAAACTAATAAGAGAAACAATAGAAGTTTATTGGCTCTGCGACTTTGGTTAATCCTGCATATTCCAATCAAAAGAATCGTCAATTAAATGGGCGCAGATAGAAGATCTAGCCTCAGCGAATTCCCTTGTTTAGAGGGGCTCTAAAATGGTTTTAAAAAAAAACTTTATAGAAATACAAACTTTTCTGTTTAATTTTTAAGAAACTTCACAGTGCTTTTTAACACTGGCAACTTTGTAAGTTATAAAACTCCTAAACTAAATTGGTTAAGTATAGCCAAGTAGGTAGGAGAAAAAAGAGATAAAAATTAGAGAGTAACAATAGTAGAAATTGCAAAGACTATTCCTTGCTATGAAATTTTAGTTTCTTCCAACACTGATGGAATCTGTTTTAGGCATAAAAAAGTTACCCAACACTGTTACAAACAAAATTGTAAATACCATACCGAAAGATTTGCGATTTTCGTATGAAGATTTATTTGCTATCTAATTTTTAGAATATATTTGGTATTTTCCAACACTGACAATACAGCTAGAGATAGTTAATAATTTTTCTTTACATACCTGTTTTAGTTTGTCTTTCAGAATGGATAGTAAAAAACGATATTCAAATCGGTGGATATTTTCTGGTATTTCTCTCGCTTTCGCTCTCTTACTATCTCTTTCTGTTTCTCTATCTCTGAAATTTGCTCACTAAAACTTTGTTAGATTTCGATGAATTGTTGTTGTTGTGGTTTTCTTTCGAATTTTTCTTAGAAATTTATTTCCTTTTGTTATTTTGTTTGGTTTGTTTTGTTTTTGTTTTTTTTTTTTTTTGGTCAGTTTTCACTTTTCAAACAGTTGTTCAAACAGGAAAAAAATTTTGTATATATATTTTTTTATTTTTTATTGTAATTAGCTTCTCAACACTTGAACAAAAATATTGTGTATTTCATGGCTCCAGCCAGTTGACAATTGACAAAACATTTGCCATTTGTTAATAAGTTTTGAATGGATTTTTGCATTGCACTTGGAACCAGCAGGAGTCAAAGGACGAAAGTTGTTGCCTCGTTAAGGATGTTTTGTTGTTGTTTTGATTTAAAAATCAATTTGATTAGATGTTGTTTTTTTTTTTTTTTGATTTTCTCTGAATTTTTGTGTTTGGTTTTTTCTTTCGATTTGTTGGATTTCCGACTTTTTAGGTTAAGAAGAATTTCATTATTTTGTGTAAGTGATTTTTAGAGTGATTTTGGATTTTTTTTTTTTGTCTGGGGGTCTCGAACGACGCACGTCCAATCCGAAAGCTAACTGATGTTCATCTAAATGGATCTGAACTATACGAAATATAATGTTGCCCAGAAAATGTCTTTTTTCGGGGGAGATCAACGTCTATGTAGTCGTCGGCAGCGGCAGAATTGAAAGCTCACACAAAGCGTGTGTATGTCTGTGTGTGTGTGTGCGTATGTGTGTATGGGTATATGGGTGTGTGTGTGTGATGGCCTGCAGTTGTCAATGCTCCAACAGCAAAGTCGGTTCTGAGCCGCTGCGCCGCTGAGCCTGCACATAATATGCAGGCGACTTCATAATGAGCCCAAAACCAGGCACATCAGCAGCAACATCATCATCATCATCATTATGAGTAGAATGTGTGTGTGTGTGTGTGTGTGTGTGTGTATGTGTGCGTATTGACTACCCCTACTTCAAGCTGCTGGAGCTGACCAAACGCTTTGCTGCCGCCGCTGCTGCTGCTGCTGCCTGCTGCCTGCTGTCGCCGCCGTTGCCGTTGCCGTTGCCGTTGCTCCTGCCAATTCTCTCTGACTCTTTCTCTCCTTTTGCTTCTGCTCTATTTTTGTCTCACTCGCCAAAAAATAAAAATCTACCCAAAAAAAAAAAAACCAAAACAAAAAAAAAAAAACGTGAAGCAAAATGCAAAAAACAAAAAAAAAAAAGAAACCAAAAAATTTGCCAGCGCATGCACAACACACGAAAGAAAGAGCTGAAGGAGAGGAGCAAAAGCAGAAAGAAAGAAGCAGCAGCAGCAGCAGCAAAAACGTAATCCAAACACTGAAAAACGACAACCCAAAAAAAAAAAACACAAAAAAAAAAAAAATAATAAAATAAAAAAGAATATACATAAAAAAAAAAAAAAAATAAAAAAAATGCAATCGAAACCCTATAAAAATATGTGTGCAATTTACCTGCCGGCCGCCCTTGCCCTTACCTTAACCCCTTACCGTAGACATACAGCTGCCATAGTCTCACACACACACACACACACACACAGAGACGGGGGAGGGGGTGGTGATATGCGTGGCAAATGAGCGACGATTTCGTCCTTTTTCGGCCTATGCAGGGATTGGCATCGCTGCCAACTTCGCCGCTGACCAACGCTGCAACAAATTGTAAACAAAAAAAAAACAAAAACAACAACAACAACTCACATTTTTATATTATATTCACTTATATAGAAATAATGCACAAACACCAGTTGCAGTTGCAGTTGCAGTTGCCGCCGCCGCCGCCGCGTTGCATGCGTGCGTCATGCGTGCATTTCTGCTCTCTCTCTCTCTCTCTCTCTTTCTTTCTTTCTCACTCTATCCCTCTTTCTTCTTTTCTCTCTCTTTTTCTGTCGTTGACTCTGGCCTCTGCCACCAAAAAAAAAAACACAAAAAAAATTGAAAATAAAAATGGAAAAAACACATGCCTTATACAAAAAACTGCACTTTCCAAATGTGCGAAGAGCAGGACGAGAACAGGATGGGAGCAGAATGGGAGTAGGGTGAAAGCGGAGTAGAGCAGAATAAAAAAGTTCATCGGTTTTTATTGTAAATTTTTATTTCCTTTTTCCTAAAATCCCCCAATCTTTTTTGCCCATACCCCCACCCACCGATTTTATGAGCCTCCATGCACACAGTGGTCAAAAATTATGAGCAATTTTTATGAAACTTTTTCCCTCTCTCTCATTCTTTCTCTTCTGTTGCAGCAACAACAAATGGACCCAATATTAAAGGCAATGGACTAAGGATCTAAAGGGAATCTGGTTTGAGCGACAGAATGCCATTTAGGAGAGGGTAGAATACCAAATTTGGATCATATTTTAGTTTTAAGTTGAAAAGATTAGAGCAGAGCAGCTGGCCCTTTTCTTTCATGTGAGAAACTCTTTAAAATGAGACAAATTTTAAAAGTTGATCTAAGTCGAAGTGAGCAATGGAAATGGAATGGAAAAACTTCTAGGAAAACAGTGTAAAAGGTGAGTAGTTTTTGGCTAAATAAAAATTAAGCCATTTTTAAAATTGTACTTAACTTGTTAAAATAAAAAAAAATTGTTTCAATAAAAATGAAATTAAAACTAAACATACAATTGATAAAAGTTTATTTTTTGGCCTATAGAGGGGGGGGGGGGGGGGGGGGGTTAAACAAAAAAGAAACTTCATGTAAGTACTTTTAGAAACTGAAATTTATATTTTTGGAGTTTTTTTTTTTTAAATTTTTGAATGGTAGTTTGGACACTGTAAGCAAACTCATTATATTTATTTAGTTAAGGACATTTTACATACACTCACACACACACACATGCACACCCATACACTCGCATAAGCTGTCAAAAAAACAAAAAAAAAAAAAAAAAGAAAACAGAATGAAGCAAAACCATATAAAAATTACGTATACGCACCATGGCCACTGACAATTGGCGCTGGCTGGGCAATCCATACATATGCGTCGCTTGGCTATATCCTGGGCTATGTCCACGACTTATGCACATAGGCAAACTTTTCAAATCCCCCAAAAATAAGCGACGCATGTGTGTAGGCCTATCAAAAAGTCGCAAAAACGAAGCACATAATGGAAGAGCGCCAAAAAGTATAAAAAATCGGGGCAAAAAAAAAATAACCTCTTACACACACGCACACCACACACACACACACACCGACGAAACAAAACAAATACACCAAAATAAAAAAAAAATAAAGCAAAACAGCAAAAAAAAAATGGAAAAAATTCTGCAAGCGGTACACTGCAGCCGACTCGCTCTGATGCACGCACTTCTCACACGCAGTTTTCGTCGGACAGGGGCAAAAAACAAAAAAGAAGAAGAATGCACCAGAGAGAAAAAAAAAATTGTATAAAATAAAATAAAAATTGATTAAAACAACGAGAGAAAAAAGGATTAAAAAACGGGGGAAAAAAAATTTCGTATACGCACAAAAGTAGGCAACAAAAAAAATCGAGGCCTGTGTAAAAGTCTAGAAAACAGGTGGGCGGCATGAGGAGGGGAAGAGAGGAAGAGGAAAAAAAAAAACATAACCGAGAGATAGAGACAGAGCAAAAACAGAGAAGGAGTGAGATAGCAAAAGAGTGTGTGAGGGACAGAGAGAGATAGCGAAAGAGAGAGAGAGAGAGAGAAAGAGAGAGAGAGATAGACTGCCAGTCGGTAGTGTGAGAGAGAAAGTGAGCCTAGCCGGCCGGCTAGGCTGGACAAGCAACGCCCGCCTGTTATGCACTGCAACTGCAATGACATTGAATGCATTTTGTGGGCGGGCATCTTGCCAGCCAGCAACCTGCATCCTGCATGCAGCAAAACTGCAATGCAGTCGACGTCAGCGTCGGCGTTGCAACGGCGTAAAAATAAAATTAAAAAATAAGTCAACAGAAAATCGAACACACATACACACACACACAGACACAGGGAGAAAGCAACACACAGAAACACACGCACGAATTGCATTCCCCTATTTTTTAAAAAATTGTTGTTTCAACGTTTTTTATTTCATGCGTGTCTGTGTGTCTCTGTGTGTCCCTGTGTGTGTGTGCGTGCAAAACAACCCCGAAAAAAACTGCATCCGGACCATACGCACGCATCCAAAACCGACCAGTCCGACTGTTATGGGCGTTTTTTCTACACAAAAAACCAAAAAACGAAAAAAAAAAAAAAAAAAACAAAACGAAAAAAAAAACCAAAGCAAATATTATAAAAATGCAACTGCTGCAACGGCGGCGGCAACGACGGCGGCTGCTGCTGCTGCTGCTGCCAACTGCAACTGCAATTGCAATTGCCGTTTGCCGCCAAGCGACTGCAGGCGCAGGCAAAGTTAATATGCCAGGCAAATCGACGGGTGTGGTGCGGCAAGGTCGCGGGCAACAGAAAAAACCAAAAAAAAAAAAAAAAGAGGACAAAACAACCAAAATAAATAAGTGGAAATTATATAAAAATGCGCTAAAATGTGCACGCACAGCATGTGCATGGCACACACACACACACACACACACACACAGAGCGAGTGAGTGAGTGAGAGAGTAAGAGGTATGTGTATATGCATACATATACATTAGGCATTTGTATTTTATATAATGTGGAAGTGGGCAATTTTGTGTTGCCTGCTTTTGGGCGTCGCTCTGTAAGCCTACACACACACACACACACACACACACACACATACATACACGAGTGTAAGTGTGAACTGGACGAACTGTAGTAGAAAAAAAGTACGAGTATAAAAAGTCTGTGTGTGGGTGTTGGTGTTGGTGTGTCTCTGTGTGTGTGTGTGTGTGTGTGTGTGTATGGATTGTTAATATGTTTGCTTAATAGGCCTAGAGACTGTGTGCTTGTTGTTGTGTTTGGTGTCGATGTTGCTGTTGGTGCTGGCTTTGCTGTTGCCGTTGCTTTTCGTGCTGCATGTGTCTGTGACTCCTTGCCTCTGTCTGAGTTTATCTGCATATATTTCCATATAGAGACATATCTATAATAATTCTTCGTTTGCAACGTTATCAATGGGTGCACTTAATTGCAAAAGACTATATAAATTGATCTCATCTTAGACGAACTTGACCAAAGTGCTTCCATATGTATTTCAAAAAAAAAAAGACAAAAAAAAACAGTTGCCTACTTTCAAGCGCGCAGTACAAGATTACAAATCTAATTTTTATTTTAATCATTTTTTTTTTTATTCTTAATCATTTGAATCTGTAATTCAAGCAATAGAATTATGATCGAAATGTCACTGAAAATAGTATTTTTTTATTTCAATTTACCATTAATTTAATATTAAATCGTTTAATTTAACAACATTAAAAAATATGCTTTAACTCTTACTTATTTTCATTTCCAGTAGAAAATTCTTTATGATAAAACATTCCGATTTAAAATTATGCCCAGATAAGTGGATAAATGTATTGGTATTATATATACATATTTCTATTTAAACAATTAAAAGAGAAAAAAATCAAGAGATATAATCTGCTATATCCTGCATTCTAGAGGGTTATTAGCACATATCCGAAATTCAACAAGTTATTTGAATTTCCTTGAACCTTCCTCGGTCGAACTTAGCAGCTTAAAATTCACATAATCTGCTAGAGTTTTTGATTGGTGGCTTAAGCTCCTTAACTTCCACTGGATTCAATGAGTTTCAATTGTTTATATATGAATGTATGTAAGATAGTTCTCAATTATTTGTTTACGCGAACTAACTTTTGTCTCTGTCTCTTTGTGCCTTAAATTATTTTCATCGCCTTTTATTCATTTTTAAGTTATCAATTTACTAAGACTGAATTAGTCCTGCTAACAATATTCTTAGCTGAGCCACACCTCACATCTATCGATCAGTTATATAGATATAAAAGATCACTCTACTTCCTTTTTCTTTTGTAATTAATTTGGCTTTTGACATGACTGTACTTTTGCCAAAAAGTTTCAATTTTTGTAATGTGGCATACAAATTGTTGCCACAAAATAATATACAACAGGAAAAAAATTTGTGGCGCAAAAAAAAAAAAAGAAAAAAGAGGAAACGACAAAAAAAAAAACACAAAAAAAAAGGTAAAAAATAAACCAGACCAGAGGAAGAGAGAGAGAGAGAGAGAGTGCGAAAGAGAAACATATCGTTCATATGCCGTTCGTTGTCTATGTATAATGTGCGAAACAGAAAAAGGAAAAGGTGTACGACAAAGGCAAGGCAGCGGGGGGGCAGGAAGCAGGGAACAAAGGCAGGGGTCTGGCTCTAGGGAGAGGAGGTAATGCATTGGGGCGCCCCCAAAAAATATCGCATTAACATCAACGACAGAGAACCCAGCGTGTTTAATAAATGTATACACCAAATACACGCACACACGCACACACACAGGCCTACAAATGTGTGTGCGTGTATATAATGTGCACAAAAAAAGAAAAAAAAAAACGAAAAAAAATTCTACAAAAATCCCTAAGAAAATAAAAAACACAAAAATATTGCACACAAAAAAAGAAAAAAAAAAAAGCCGACAAAAAAACGAGAAAAAAGAATATATTAATGATAAAAAACGCATGTCCAAAACTTTGTACATGGACCTACACACAACACACATACGCATCACATGCAGCCTCCTGCCACCTCCCCCCCCCCTCCCCACCATACATCAGCATTAACCGCGCCCAACCTCTTGACAAACACCCAATTGCATTGCACGCACGAAAATAAAATGCAAATTGCAGTGGCACTTGATGAGACCAAAAGGGGCAACAAGGGGTGGCCGATGGGGTGGGAAGGGTGAAAGAGTGGGGGGGGGGGGGTAGGGGATGGTGGGATGCTAGGCCGGATATGCTGCCCGCCAAGCGGCCATTGCATTTTGTTTATCACACACACACACAAAGACACGCGCGCCAAAGTGTGACAGAGATGGGAAGTGTGTGTGCCTGTGTGTGTGTGTGTGTAAAAGAGAGAGAGCGAGCGGTTTATTTTTATTTGGTTCATTTTTTCGTTTTTCCGTTTTGTTGTTTTGCTCGCTTTTCTCCACTGACATGATTTTTATTTATTTTGTTTTTGTCCATTTTGTTTTGTGTTGTTTTCACTTTTTTGTTTTGCTTATTTTCTGCTGATAGGGAGAGGGTGTGTATGTGTGTGTGTGTGTGTGTGGGGCAGGGGTGAGGGGAGTGTGTGTTACCAATACCAATCAAAGGGGGATGGCATTCTTTAAAAAGGTGGATTGAGTGGGTGATGCTGGACAAATTACACATACGCAGCGTGGTATATGCAAATGACACGAAGCACGAACAGAATGAGATGGCGAGCAAGGAGTAAATGATAGAGATAGAACGGGAGAGAGAGAGAGAGAGAGAGAAAAAGAAAAAAGAGACAGATAGCAGGAGAATGAGTGAGATGAAGAAGAGTAAGTGCAATGGGTGAGAGGGTAAGATGAGGCTTCAAAAGTAGTGACAGGGGCCAGTGGGTGGCAGTAGACAAAGTGCGTAAGTTCCTTCCCGCTCTCTCACTCTCGCTCTTTCTCTTTTTGTCTCTGCGTGTGTGTGTATGTGTGTGTGTAGCTGTGTGAAACGTGTGTGTGCATTTAATTTTGGCCATTAGTGGGAAAGGCCAGGAGCAACGGGCAGGAGGCGTCTGCTATATGGGAGCGCATTTTTCTCGTAGGGGACGTTCCCAAAAATTTTGGAATTTTTTTGTATTTTTTTTTTTTCCACTAACCTCCCGTGGCTAGCCCTGCCACCGGCCATCGGGCACCAACCCGCCCTCCACCCCCACCCCGCGCACTCATCCGATATTCATCTATACTTTTGGATTATATTAACGTGAACACACATCGCCGCTGCGACCTGCCATATCCTTTAATGTGTTTCCTTCTTCTTCTTTGCCCATCTGCCAACCCTCCCTACCATTCTTCCGGGTGGGGTGTGGAACAGGTAGCCGGGGAGGTTTATATAAACAATAAATTGTTATGCCTAGGCTTTGTCTTTTTCCGTTCGTTTTTTTTTTTTTTTTTTTAAAACTTTTTTTGTTTTATTTTTTTGTTTTTTGTTTTTGTAGATGCATTTTATTTATGTACTTAACCATGTGCATGTATATTATATTTATTTATATATTAATTTGGCAGCGTGTGTGTGTGTGTGTGAGTGGTGGGGTGTATGTGTGTGTGTGTGTATGGGCAGCCATTTTTAAAAATTTTTATGCTAAATATAATGTTAAGCAGCCCAGACTTAGCATTCGTTCCTTTAATTATGTTCCACTTGCAATTTCTTTGCTTTTTTTTTGAAAACTAAATTAAAGAAAACAAAATAAAAACAAAATTCATTGATTCTTAAAAATTATCATAAAAAGTCTTGACTAGAAAAAAAAACTAACTTAAATAGTTTCAAACCGAAATTACATTGAAAAAAAAAACAAAAAAAAAATACTGAAATAAAATAACTAAAATAATAAACTAATATAATGTTAATATAATAAAAAAATAAATCCATGCCACAAATGACAAAAGTATGCGAAATTGGTTTCAGACTTAGAACATCTTGTAGAAATGGCAAAACTGAAAAAAAAAACTACACTTAAAAAAGATTTTGTAAATATTAAGCCATAGCTTGAAAGCCTTTCATTAACTTTTTGATTGAATATAAGGCAGATCCCTGCATCTTAAGACGTTTGCATATTGAAATCATGACCAAGACAACACTAAAATTAATAGACAAACTATTGAACCTATTGTCCAATGAGATATTTTATGATCAAAATTGGCTAAGCTTTAGAAATATAATTTGTAAGCACAGAAGTAAAATTATTTTTCAAATTCCATCATGGGAAACGTATTTCTAACCACGAATCCTCAAGCCACAAATAAATGCTTTTTAGTTCTAGAAACATTTATTGATGGCCATACAATTAAATGAAAAAAAATAAATGCAAACACTATGACATGAGATTTTTAAAGGGGAATAAATGGAATATTTACGCTTGTTTTAAATAGATTGCTGACTAGAACGGGAAAATTTCCAAATTCGAAATGGAGGTAATCGAGCCAAGTAAACAAACTGAATGTTTGTTTTACTGGAAAATAGAGGTTAAGGGGAAGCCCGAATAACCAAAATGTATTTGTATTTGAATTTCTTTTCTGGGGGGTTTGGCATACAAAAAATATGACATCAAAGTTAAAAACTTGAGATTTCTAGCTTATCTTTTGGCTGTCATTTGGCAGGAAACAAGACATCGTTGACAGATCTAAGACGATTGTCTAATGAAAATTGAGTTTATTATTTATTCAGATAATTTAAATACTGATTTCTAAAAGCAGATTCGAAATCAGCTTAGGTAAGTAAACCAAACAGAAAGTAACCAAATATGGGACTAACAAAATTCAAGGCTTTTACTTTTAGTTTAAGCCATTGTTTCAATTAAACCTACATATATATACATATATATATTTAGAGAGATCTTTGGTTGCGCTGCCAAAATGCATAATATTTTGTTTTTTGTTTTGTTTTGTTTTGGGCTCTGTGTATGAAAAAGAGAAATCGGCAAAATAATTCAAACAAAAACTTTCTACCGTCTGACCCATCGATCGATCTTACATGATTTAAGCAGCCAATCAGTAGGTGGGCACCCAAAAAAGGAGACCAAAGGGTGTGCGCGGTAAGATGACGCGGAGCACGGGAGCGGGGGAATCTGTTTTTTTCTTCTTTCTCTCTCTCTCTCTCTGTGTTGCTACGTCTTCTTTCTTATTCAGGCTGATAGAAAGCTGTGCAACCAAAAAAAAAAAACAAAAAAAAATCACATAGAGTTGGTCAAGGAGGGGGGTGGGGGGGGGGGGTGTTGGGGAAGAAGAAGAAGACATCACCACTTTTGTATGGCTGTGTGTGTGTGTGTGTGTGTGTGTGTGTGCTGGACGCACAAATCTTCTTGCTGGCAGAAGAAAACGCAAAGCCAAACAAACCTAAAAGTTATCTTTTCTCTGTTTAGTACCCGTCTCTCTCTATCTCTCTCGCACACACTCTACTCATTTTTTTTTTTTTTTGGTAATTTTTTTGTAATTTTTTTTTGAAACGAGAGAAAGAGATAGACACACAGAGGCTTACACTCTCTGCATGGGTCTAAAAATTGTTGCCTCACATGTGTTGAATATTTTTTTTTTTTTTACTTTTTTAGCAAATGACTTCACTTATTAACTTTACACATACATATACATACACTGCACCTTCTCCTCCTCCATCCCCCCACCCCACCAAACCACTCCATCCACTATCATCACATTACTTCATCCATTGTGGATCGTCGTCATCGTCATCAGTCCGTTGAGCTGTACTAAGTCACAGCGGTCCGGTCCAAGCGACGTTGATAATTTCCAAAAAACAAACTCAAACTCGGGCGACGAACGCTTTTGCCGAGGTTAAACGGCTTCAATGCAACTTTTTTGAGGTTTCACACACACACACACACACACACACAGGGACACACGCCATTGTATGTCTCTCTCTCTTCTTTCTCTCTCTGTGCACGATCGCTCTGCCTTTCTCTCTTGCTCACCCCTGCTATGCAACAATCGGAGCTCAGCTCAGCGACCTAGCGAGGGCAATATACAAAAATTTAGGAAGTAGCCTGACTTCGACTTTTGCTGCCGCTGCCGCTGCCGCCGCTGCCTCTGCTGGCGACGCTCTGTCGCTCAGTTGCTTTGTCGCTATATTTCTCTCTCTTTGTGTGTGTGTGTGTGTGTGTGCGTGTGTTTGTGTATGCAATTTCAAACTATGGCAATATGCCCCCCTCTCAAAACAGGGACAGGGAAAGAAGGGACTGCCATCAATTTGCTTCTCTCTTTCTCTCTCTCTCTCTCTCTCTCTCTCTCTCTCTTGTTCTCATTTTCTGTGCGATCGTCAAGCTTCGCTTGTTTGCCAAAAATTCACTTAGTCTCTCTCTCTGCTCTCTCTCTCTTTCTGGCTTACTCACTATCTTTTTTTTTTTTTGAAGGGGTTTTCATACCCATTAATTGCATATACCAATATATGGTATATATATATTCTCGTTCAGCATAAACAAATTATTTATTGAGTTTAACCTAAACTGAAATGGTAAAGTTGTTTTCTAGCAAAATGTAAGCAAAAATCAATCGACAAAATCTATGAAATATTGAAAAATCATAATTTATCTTTTGAACTTAATTTTTGTAATTTTATTCATATTTTAATTATTAACGAAAAGGTCTTAAATGTTAGAAGTTTATTTAGTCGAATTAGAAAACGAAAAGGTCTTAAATGTTAAAAGTTTATTTAGTCGAATTAGAAGCCATATTACAGCAAGCTGTTTCGTTCTTTGTTTATGCTTTATCAAGTTGTAATTCCCAATTAGTTTTAGCGTTTAAGGTAAAGGGTTAGCCAAGAAGCCAGCTAGAAAAAGCATCTCTTTTTGCTACAATCGAAAGTTTAACCTTAAATTGAACTTCTTACACCTTAGTCGAATCAGTCAGAGCCAAAAATTATCTAAAAACCATATCGAAAAGAAGCTGAATCCGCATGGAGGATAAAATAAAACTAACTTGTTCTATGAGTGAAAATGCAAACTTAGTGCTACTGGAAAACTTTAAGAACTAAAACATTTTTTGTCTAGCAAATGGTAAGAAATAGATGAATAGAATATAATACCTCTTTGTGAGGGTATTTACTATTTCGATCTAATCGATGGAACTCCTTTCTTTTTGTATTTCTTTTGAGCTTGCATCACATAGATTGTTGGCACCCGCATCCTGCTGCTTCTGCCTCAGCTCCTCGGCTCCATATACTCTTCATCGTACACGGAGTAGTTTTTTTTTTTCATTTTTGTTTTTTTCTTTTTTTTTCCCCCTTATTTTTTTTGGGATTCCTTACCCATAGTCTAATTGCTGCTGCTGCTGCTTTTTGGTCTTCTTCTTGCATTTGATCGTCGTTGACTGTACAAGTGCGTTTTTGTGATCGGATTGGATGGGATTGGGGTTTGTTCATCTTTCCGTAGAGCTGGCTCGAAAAGGAGCAACAACAGCAGATGCAGACTCTTGCTCTGGCTCTGGTTAAGGTTATTTGGAAGAAGAGGCTGGCTGCAGGGAGGGGGGAGGGGGAGCCAGGCCATTGTCATTCTTTAGATTTACGCTTGGCTTTGCTTTGCTTTCGTTTCGTTCTGCACTGGCAACCAAAAACACTCAAACACACACACACACACACACACACACACACACACACACAAATACTATACACACATTTTGCTTTTTTGGGGATCAATGCACTTCGAGTTTTTATTTTTGTCGGTTTGGCAAGATGAACGCTTTCTAGTTAGCCTTTATCGTTGTTTTGGGTCCAAAAAATCGAGCTAAAACAAAAATAGCAAAAAAGACAACAAAATATTTTCACCTGATCCAGCTAAAATAGCTGAACTTTTAATATTTATATAATCAATAGATTATAAAACACTTGTAACAAAATATCCCATAGATCACAATAATCCTATCAACAGAAAGTCGAATCGGTTGAAGATAAATCCAAACCTCGATCACTGTGTTACGATCTTTTAAGCGATTGTGTCTAAGATTCCCCGACCCAAAAAATGTTTCTCCATAGAATTTCGGAACCCCTATATAATCAGTTCTAATTCTAAACTCACTAAATGAAGACTGGATTTTATTTTTTTCTTTCCAAAATCGTTATTCATTTCTTTTTTTTTTTACCAAAAAGCAATTATTAAGCTATTCTTCTTGAATTGAACTGTGTAAGAAATTGGAATTAGGTCTATCCAGTTCTAGCTTATGGATCTTCTTTAATATTAGTGCTTTCTATTCCTCTTCAGAAATGAAAAGTGGCCAAGAAATGTAGAAATTAACCTCTGAAACTTTGAAACTCAAATTAGCTATGGTTTAAGGAAGTTGTCCTTTAACTAAACGCAACATCACCATCAAGGCGACCCTTCATTAGGTCAACAAATTTGAGCTCTCCTTTAACAAACCCTTTCAGATATTAACATTTCTTTTATACAGACTGAATTCCATTAAGATCGACTTACTTTAGGGCATATAGAAACGATCTGTTTCTTTTAGATCTTACCCTAAAGATTTTGAAAAGGCAAATCAATTCAAATTGACCTACTTGAAAAGAACTTAAGATGCAAAACGTCGATTTGAAAGGGGTTCCAATGTCTGCAGGATTAATGTTTCTTAAGAACTTCTTTAGTGCGAGTCCCTGTCGTGTTACGTTGAAAAGTTTTTTATATTTTTCTCTTTTTACGCATTTCAATGGGACACAGGTTCGAAATAGTTAGCACTAAGTAATTTTTGGGACCTTTAAAACTGAAAGAATAACTTTATATAAGCTTCATTTCACTCGAAATTAACTTAATCATGCATTTTAACTATGAAATTTGTTTGCTTATTTATGATTTTAGGTCTTTTTCTTTTTAAAAAGTAATTTATATTCTTAAGAAATTAGAAATATGATAAAATAAAACAAAAATTATTTAAGGTATTTAATTGTAATGTTTATTAACTATTTAATAAATGGTTAGCACTGAATTTTTAATGTTTAACTTTGACTTCTTGAAGAATTCAAGTGAAAAGGGAATCAACTTAATTGACTCATCAAATTTACACTTGCTTTTAGAGTTTTTGTTTTGCGCATAGTTTATAATTAATAAACACACTCACACACACAGACACATTAAGTGGTAAATCTCTGTGTGTTTAGATGTGTTTTGTTGTAGCGATGAAAATTAATTTTCCATTATTAATAATCACGCCCTGCGGTTAACCGCCAATTTAGATAAGCAAACATGGCAACACATGCTTAAATTGTGTACAACAGCAACTAGTTGTGTAGGGTTGCGGGTGGAGGAAGGAAAAGAAAAGGCTTACACACACACACACAGAAAGAGAAGGGGAGAGGGAGAGAGAAGCTTGTGTGCCTAATAGACCGGTTATGGCTTAGAAGTGCCGCCAAGAGGCACAACCACACACTTAAGTACGCCTATAAAATGGCTGTGAAAATTTCACACTAAACACAAAAACTTTTACTCGCATGCCACACACGCACACACGCACACACACATGCAGAGCACTTCCGCACTACCCCACTAAAATATATTCTGGCGGCATGCCTGGTTATAGCAACAACAACAACAACAAAACCCAGTAAAACCCACAAAAGCCGCAAAAGGCAGTTGGCAATTAGTGTTTGGTGTTGATGATAGAAAGTGTGTGTGTGTGTGTGTAAGTGTATGTGTGTGTGTGGTGTGTGTGTGTGCAAATGAGCTACAATTTTAGGGCACAAATTCATCATAAAATCACTTAAAATGATATTAACAACCCTGGCCCTTGCCCCTTTTATCCCTTATAGGCTTGTCCTTTGCTCTAGCCCATTTAACCACTTATGGGCCTATCCCGCACACACACACACATGTGAGCTTGTCGTTCGTGTAATTGCGTGTCAAAACTTTTTGAACCTTTGACCTCTTCTTGGGCCACAAAAAGTCTCAACCCCTTCTGTCCGACGACGGCATGCCGCCTGCTTGCCTAATCCTTTCATGGGCCTAATCGTGGCCAAGGGGCGTCCCCAAACCCTCCTCCTTCACCCCTCTCTCATTCACTCTCTCTTTACCCGTTCACCCTGTTTAGCCACACACACCCACACAGACACACATATCATGCTAATTTGCGGACAGCCGCCTTCGTTTGACTTGGCTTCCGGTTCTTGTCGTCATCGTCTCAGGGCATTATAGCAACCGGACACCCTATAAAACTAAAACCTAAGCACACACACACACACACACACACATGTCTGTGTGTGTGAGTGGGGAGGGGAAGATGGAAGACAGGGTGTGGACGTGTGGACATGGACAGAATGACTTTATGCTCAGTCAACTAGGACCGACAAATGGACAGACTGAACGGGGACTGGGAGACCAAGAGACCGGGGGACCGGGAGACAGGGAGACCGAGCTTGGGTGTTAAAATCATTTTAGGGTTAATTTCCGACATCTTCTTCCGACTTCTTGGCCTGGCTATGGCATGGAGGAAGATGAAAGGATGAAAGAGGTGTGAGCATTGCCTTTGCGTTTCTCCTTGGTCCTGTTTTTGTGTTTGTGTGTGTATGTTTCCTCTAGCTTTAACTAATTAATTCACATAATACCTGCGAGACCTTTGGCTTGTGTCTTGTGGCATCCGTTTTTCGGCTTTGGTCTCCTTGGTTTCTCTCCATTTAAAAGCCACATCATGCGCTACGTTTAGAAGCTTACCCAAGAGTGAAATTGTTTTGACGCAACACGCACGCAGCTATGCCTCTTTCCCCCCGCCCTCCCCCCATTCTTTTCACCGGCCCTCCCTCCCCCCCATCAACCAAACACGTCTTACTTACACGTAAGGACCACAGCCTAAGGCAAACTTTTTTTTTGTGGGTCAGTCTATCCTAGAGGATGAGTGTGTGTTTGTGTGTGCTTTTTGGGGGGGGAGGAGGTGGATGCGTAAAGAAATCCGAGAATTTCACTCTTGAATTTCTAATAAATTCATGGGGCATAGAGAGGGTAAAGTGAATTTTGTGTGTGTGTGTGTGTGTGTGTGTGTGTGTGTGTGTCGTCCCTTTTAGCTGTTAGCAATTATGACTTCCTTTGGCTTAGGATTTTCTATTTAATAAACTTAACTCAACAATTGAGAGTAATTTGGTATAATTTGAATTCACACACACACACACAAAACGCACATATGACGACCAACACATGAGAAAGAGATAGACTACAAAAAAAGGGAAGAGAGAAGGACGACAGAAAGTAACCACAAAAGTGTTGGTCCTTTGGTCTCACTGGTTTGTCTGTTTAGTCAAGACATTTGCTTGTCCTTTTTGGGGCAATCCTGGATTTGATGATGTGGCAAAGAAGGGTGGGTGGACAAGGGGCAAGGGGCGTGTATGTGTGTGTGTGAGGGTGTGCGTAAGGGTGTCGCATTCGCATAATTTGTAGGTCATGCATATTTAGAATGTTTGACATGTTTTTCTCGACATTTTACATGATAAACACACTTAAGGGTGTTAAGAAAGTACACACACACACACACACACACACACACACACACACACACACACACACACGCTACATACGAATGTATGTGGTAAGCAAACGTTTTTGCTTCGTTTTTTTTTGTCGAACTTTTTAAAGTGAAATTGTGTTAACAAAAACTTTAATCAAATGCTAGCCGCAAATACGCAAGTGAAATAACCGGTTAGCCAAAAGCCTTCCCCGCCATCCCCCCCCCCCAGCCATACATCCCTACCCCATCTTCCCACTAGATGACCCTTCAACACTCTTTCTTTCTCTCTCTCTCTCTCTCTGCTTTGGCAAACAAACAAGTTTTGTTAGTTCCGCTTGATAGCCAAAAAAAAAAAAGAAAAAAAAAGTAATGGCGAGTAGAAGTAAAGTAGAAAGGGCAAAACAAAGGGGGGAGCGTGGGCGGGGAAAAGGGAAAAGATCATTGCCAAAAAAAAAAAAACAAAAACAAAAACACCAAAAATCATCCTCAATCCAGCAACATCCATGTGGCAAGCGCATGTGCAACATCAACTCCATCAACTCGTTAGTCTCATACCATGGACTGCAATCTTGTCTCTCTCCCTTACTGCCACTTGATCTTCCTCTTCACCGTCCCCTCCTGTCTCTCTCTCTCTCTCTCTTTCTCTCTCGCTGGCTCGCTTTCTGTGTATTTTCTATGTAGGTCGTTGCAATTTAATACTTGAATCTCGCATGTCCCATTCCCTTATGTGAGTCGTCGATGTGAATGTTTTTTTTTTTTTTTTTTTTTTTTTTGTGGTTTCTACCTCTCGGCCTGGCCTGTCGTCCTCCAGTCTTCGCTGTGTCTTCTTCGCTTGGCTAATGCATTCCCCATTCCTGTTTCGGTTTTCAAATCCCTTCGGACAAGTTTTGCAGTTGCATTTTGCAGCCGCTTGAAACTGGTTTTATTATTATTTTTTTTTCTGTGTTTTTTATTTTTCACCATTTTTCCCATTTTTTGTTTTTAATGCACTTTGATCTGTGATCCAGAAAGATCTACCATGGCCAAAAAAAAAAAAAAAAAAACACAAATTGTGGCTACAATTTTGTTGGAATTGAAACATCAAAAGCATGCGAAGAAAATTGTATGCGTGGTAAGGTTAGGACTCAAGGCTAGAGTTGGCAACAAAGATGAGACCATCAAAAGACCATGGGAAGTTAGAGAAGATTCTAGGCTTCTAGAGCGAAGCCTTTACCCTTGAGCTGGACGTAGAACCTTAGAGGGGATTGTACTTGAAGTAGAATTAGATATTAGAGAATAATTCGACTTGAGTTAAGGTTAGGCATCTAATTTAGGCGCTTATCGTTTAGGGGGCGAGGTAAGTGTAAGGGTTTAGCTAGTAAAATTGGGCAGCTAATTTATCTAGTTGTAGTATCGAAGAAAAGCCATGACACAAGTTGAAAATATCTTAAGCTCAACACAAGATAAGCAGTAACTTGAGGTTTTTCACACACACACGCACACGCACACGCACACACACACCCACACAGACATCTATTGAGATAGTCATATGAGTGTCTGGTTGCCAGGATTATCGAGGTGGGTAACTTGACTGCTGTCATGGCAGCGCTTAGCCTTAGCTCAAGGTCACTTTGGGACATTAAAGTGGCCCTAAAGCATATCAAGGACTCCCACACACACACACACAAACACACACACACACACATGCCACACTGCTTGGCAACCTGTTGAGAGAAAGAGAGTCAAAAGAAAGAAACAAAAAAAAAAAAAAAAAAAAAACAGTAGCACATATCTTAAGAGCAAATATCAACTTGTCTAAAGAGAAAGCTAAACGCATACAAAAACCTTGTAGTTTAGGTCAGAGAAAGCCACAGCAACAAGAGAGGACCAAGCGAGAGAGAGAGAGAGAGCGAGAGTGAAAGATATTAGGGGTAGAGAACTTTCATCGCCCCCAACCCTCACATGACGTATGCTTAGCCATGTGAGACAAACCAAACACCATAGTCACCATACACTTTGACCTTACACACCTTCCGCCTCCCGCCTAACGCCTCCCCCCCCCCATCACAGTATGCCGGTCAGCAGGAGTTCATCTTACAGGTGGTTGACGAGTCTCTCTTTTGGGTCTTTCAGTCTTTCAGTCAGTGAGTTAGTCTCCGTCTTTGCTTTTTGCTCCCTATTACACTAATATGTGTGTGTGAGTGTGTGTGTGTGTGTGTCCCTAGATATACATACGTGTTTGTCCTAGTTCAGGGCCAGCTGATGGCCATAGATGTCTTTCTTCTTGGATTACAATTCCAAGAATAATGATTGCGTTGCGGCTCCTACTTCTACTTCCACTTCTACTTCTACTCCTGCTCTTCCTCCTTCAGCCACACATCAACAATACATACAAATATTCTTTGGGTCCAGCTTGTTAGTTCTCAAGGTCGCCTACTTTTTTTGTTGGTTTTTTTTTTTTTTTTTTTTTCTCATTGTCGTTGGTAGTTGTCGCCAGGCTCTAGGTACCTGTTACCTTTGCTCCATTTGTGGCTTGTAGCCTTGAAAAATATTCACAATTTTTTGTTTTTCTTCTTTTTACTCTCTCCCACTTTCTCGCTCTTCCTCCCTCTCTCTCTCTTTCTCTCTCTGTCTCTCTTTGTCTCTCTTTCGCTGCGCTTCTTTTTCCGCTCTGTTTGCTAGATTTTCACATGGCTTTTTTCTAGCGATTGCTTGACTTGTCTTTTTATTTTTTTTCCTTGTTGTAATCTCTTCAGGAGTGGAAAAAAGAAGAAAAAATAATACGAAGAAAAATGAAAGAAAAGAAAATTCTGACGACGGAGGAAAAACGACGATAACAGAACGAAAAGTGAAAGTTGTCTGAGTCCCCCCAACATCCCCATCAACCCGCTCTCCAGATTTACCACCCCTCCGCATCCCACACACACACACACACACACACATACATGAGTAGGAGGCTGCACACACACACACACACACTACGATACCGGCATCTGCGTCAAAGCCAACGTCAACGTCGCTGCCGATGCTAACGGCGACGCCAATACCAATACAAGTGCACGCCAACAGCTTCTCCTTTCCTTTTTTCTTTTTTTTGTCCTTCGCCTTTCGTTCGTACCATTTTCTCGTCTCGTTTTCTTTGCCCTGCCAATTCTTTTCCTTTTTCCTTTTTTTTTTTTGCCTTTTTTTCCCTTTTTGCCTCCGCCTTCTTCTTTCTTTTTTTTTTTCTTACTTTCTGCTACTGTTTATTTTGGTTGGCGCTCTTTTCGACATTTTTTCTACCAATTTTCCTCAACCTGCATAACATTTTTCTTTTCGGAATTTTCTTTCCTTCTTTTTCTTCTACTGGCAACTTTTCTTAACTTCCATTTTGTGGCCGTTCTCTCTCTTTCTCTAGCCTCCCCCCACTACTCTCCTTGCTGGATGGTTGGGGGTGAGATTCTCTTTGTTGCTTTACTCTTAAATAGTAGTGCGTAATTTAAGAGCATCATTAATGATGGCTGCTTACTTGGAATGGCTGCTTATGTGGAGCAGGGGTGATGGAGCACGGTGGGGGGCAAACTCTTGAGCTTTATTAGAGTATTTGTCTAATTCAATTGAGATTCCAATTCACAAGAAACCAGAAACTGAATCAATTTTGTGGCATGTACGTGAACTTTATTTAACCCACTGTCATTTACGGTCTTCGTTTCAAAAGCTTTCTAAGCTTTCTTTAACTACGCTCGCATGATCGCTGCAAAGTTTAGCCAAGTAACAAACCAAAAAAACACAAAAAAAGTCATTTGATCGTTCAAAATGCTGATTAAGCTTTGGCTCTATTTAATTATGATCGAACTATGTAGACCCTATATAAGCAAGTGTAAGTGTAAAATTAATCAAAATTATAATAAAAAAAATATTCGAACTTTAAACTGAATGAATTAAATTTTTCTATATACGAGGGCCACTTTATGTTTTTTTTTTTTTTTGGAAGGACCACTACTGCTTCACAAGGCTTCTCCTTGGGCAAGAAGCTGTTTGGATTGGAATGTTGACGTCGGAAAATTCTATTTAAAGTAGAGAAACATTTATATAATAAGCCAAGATGTTAGTAGACTGCATCTCATAAAAAAAAATTCCATTGCCGATTCAAGGAAGACCAGAATGCTGAATAATCAATAAAAAAAATAGTTTAAAATTTGTTTTTAGAAGCTAATTTTTTCAATTGACTTATGTTTTTAAATGGCTTATTGAGTTAAGGTAGTTGTTCATTTGAATTCTTAATTGTTTGTGCTCAATAATTATAATCCATTTGTTTTGTTGTAAATCAATGAGCAAATATTTTTGTAAAATATTTATAAAGCAATTTCGTATAATGAAACAACAATAAAATAGTTCTTACCAAAAGCAAGTACAAAGTCTGTTTTTATATATATTTTAAATGAATAATCTGTAGACGGAATGAAAAGAAACCACATATCATCACTCATTAAATTGATTTGATGTGCTTAATTCTTGAACTGAAATCTACAAAAAACTACATTCAATTGATAGCTTTCAATATCAAAACGTGTGCGGTATGAAATGTATAATCTTAGAATTTTATAAAATAATTATGATGATGCAGCTGATGATGTTGCCTTCATTTTGATATAGAAAGTTGTAACAATGTACCGAATTCCATTATTTTTTATTTATTATTACCATTATTTTTTGTTGGTTCATCGATAAGAAAACCAACTGGGGAATGGGCAAAACTGGAAAAATAAATATTAATGCAGTCTTTAGACTTTTTTATAATATTATTTTCCAAACTCTGATTCCCGCACAAGGACAGTCATAATTCATGTACGGACTATGTAATCAACCAGAAAGCCTTGCTAATTTCGACCATGTCAAAGTTTGTATACTTTCCTTACGAATGGGTATTTAGGTAAAAGAAAAGCCTTTTATGTAAAAAATCGATAATTGAATTGACTGTTTATTCTACCAAAATTGGTTTTCGGCCCGATCATTACTATGGGACCTATATGAAATAGTCGCCCGATCAAGAACAAATTTGGCACTGATATGAATAAGTATATTTAACTAACAATCGCTTGAAAAAGAAGACAGTTATTGGTCTAAAACTGAATTTCCGACCGATAGTTCCTATGGGAGCTACATGATATAGTAGTTGGATTTTAATGAAATTTGGCATGGACGTTTGTATATAAAACAAACTAGAATAAATGAAGTTTTAATAATATCACATTAAAAACAACAAAGTTATTGATCCAAAACTCTGTTTTCAACCGATTGTTCCTATATAAGGAGCTGTATGATATATAGATCCAAGCCAATTGAGTACGAAATATACAATACAGTGTATAGAACATGCGACATTTCAGCACTGTAGCTTTAAAAATCTAAGAGCAGTTTGCATTAATCTAGATTCCAGACGGACAGACAGACAGGTGGACAGTCAGGTGGAAAGTCAGGTCAATAGGCAGACAAATGGACGTTGATATGTGTCGTCCTATTGATCAAGAATAAATATGCTACATATGAACGGTTATGTTTTCTTTTAATGTTGCAAAAAATTTTAAGACAAACCACATACAAGAAAAAAAAACCCTATCTTAGCTTCATATAAAAATTAAGAAATTATAAACAATATTTTAAATTATAATTATAAAAATCTTAAATGACATTTAACTACACTATTTTGTCTGTGGATCACTTTTTTTCAATTGATTCATGTATCATGTAATACAATTTTTTTTTTGGGTCTTAAAAAAAAGAAAATACATGTGAATTTGTTATTGTTTTTGCAGGTATGTTGCCTTTAATGTTTCAATCTAGAAAATTCTAAGAATTTGCAGATGAATCATTTCTTGATAAGTATTTTTAAAGGAAACCGAAGCCAAATGCAATTATTTGTTTGGCTGATATAACCAAAAACTTCTTTGTTTTTGAAATTAAACATGCCTTTTCACCCAAACAAAAAAAAATGGCCTTAAAAAATAAACGGAAATAAAGGCAGCCATTGATTAGGCTAAAAGGATGGCTACGAGTTTTATTTTATTAATTTCAAGTTCATTCACATGAAATGGCATATTTGGCATTTTCATTCACTATTCTCAACAATTTGCTGATAAGAGAAGAATTTGTTTCATTAATATTAATATCGCACTCTTAAAGTTGTCTCACATCGACTCATTTGTGAAACAAATCTCAAATATCTCTATCGCACGTCTCTGATCTGAAATCTTCGATGGTTTTAACCTATGTACGAACATGTGCAGAACACAAAAAAACTAAAAAAAAAAAAAAAACAAAATGCAAAACAAAAAGTAAAATAAAAGATACGACATATATATGTATATATATATATACGTATCTCGAGTATTTTGTTTTGTTTATAATTCCATTGGATTATGCATTAAGCTTTGATGCCATCTCTTCGTCTTTCATTTTGTTTTGGGGCTGCTGCACTTACATTTAGACAGGTGTTGGCCGGGCTGGCTATGAGACATCTACATATCTTTTGATTTACCAAAAAATATAACCGGATATATACATGAACATCTGCAGAAGACGGAAATATAAAAGAGCTAACCAAAAAAAAAAAAAAAAAAAAACAAAAAAAAAAATTGATTTCAATTTAAAATCTGAGTTGTTCTGTACGTGTCTCTGATTGGATCTGAGCCCTTTTGGGGCTGTGTTTGAGCCTCCTTCTGCCTTTGCCTTTGCCAATTGCCAAAAAAAAAAAAAAAGCAAAAAGCGAAATAACAAAAATAACAGCAAATGCAATAAAGAGGCAAAACTTGGAAACGTGCTACACCCAAAACCAGACACTCTCTGAAATATTTCAATGCGTAATACTCTGGCCTACGTGTAAATGTCAATAATTAGTAATTACTTAAAGATTGTTTTCGAGTTACATGACCTGCATTTGTCGAAAAAAAAAACAAAAGAAAACCCAAAACCCAACTTCTGAAAGATACACAAAGAGTTTTGCCTGAGAGAGACGCTTCTCTGCGTGCCTTTTTGACCATGCCCATGCCCCCGCTGAGTCAACTAATTTCATGCGTTTCTACACATATTTCAAGTATTTTAGTTTATTTTAAAAAATGAACTATGCCAAGAAAATATAAACGTGCTTTGATTGGTTCTAATGTCCAAGAAGAATTTCAAGAAAAAATCCATAGATTCATTTCTTACATAAATTTTCAAGCAATTTATGTTATTTGAAAGTTGAAAGTTATCAATAATTAAGAAAAGGAAAGACCAAGCTAACCTTAGTGAAAGTTAAAGAAATTTGACCCAAATAATTTAAAGATAAACCAAATTTATTTGCCATTGTGGAAAGGCTTAAAGGTTTAAATAAAATAAAAATAAACAATTCTCATAATTTTTGAATTTGGATACTTGATACGGAAACTCTTAGCATAAGCTTTCGAAAATCAAAATGACAAATGTCAAAATTTGCAAATAGCTTTGCCTCCATGGCGGATGAGTCATTAATTTTTATACCTCTTACTCTAGGTCTTATTTGGTCAATTTGTTCACAATTCTCATATAATTTATAATATTTTTTTAAAATTTAATCAAAATTGAATTAAAATTGATTTTCCAAACCTTAATATTACATATTATTTTACGTTATTCTCATTTATTTGCATTTATATTGTAATAAAAAAATTTAAAAGAATTGTATTAACTGGGTTAAGTTTTAAATCAAAATCAGATAACAAATAACACTTTGAATCAATTATTAAGAGTAAAAGCCTCAACTAGGCGAATTTATGTAATGAATTTTAGCAACTTTAAACTTTAATAAAGAAACGAAAAAACATCTAATTTGGCTAATATTATTATCCAAAGAAATCTTACATTTTGATGGTTATTCTTTAAGCTCTCAATGTTTTAGTTTCAACTTGAGTTTTTTATACATTTTTGTGGTCTTTGCCGTGACGCTTGTGAGAGCAATGTGCTGCAATATGCCTAGTTCAGCAAAAAAATCAAAATAAAACAAAAAAAAAAAAACATAAATATAAATATAAACAAAAAGTGCAAAAGTGCAATGCAAATTGCTTATCCACCAACTCCAGTTAACTTGTTTAATCACTGTCATAGAGTTAAGTTCCGGCAACGGTATGGATCACGTCTGTAATACAAAAATAAATTACTCATACGAAATAAGATTGGATTGGAGGCAAAAAAAAAAAAGCAAAAGCAAAACCGAGCAGAATATGCTGCAGAACAGAGAACGATGAACATAAGAAATAAAGAATTCATAACGGAAGAATCTAAAGATCTATCTGAACATTTGCATCTCACTCTGACCAATTTGCAATGGTTTTGGTGCATCATGACCATGATGAAGATAGAGCAATATAGCCGACATCGGTCTTTTGGTCTCATACTCTTCCGGTCCATGAAGCACGTGGTCGAAATGTTGTCTCTTTCTCTTTTGGGTTGCGGTGCAGCACCGGGGCAAACATTTCTGTACAAGTTACTGTACTTAAATCACGCATCATTCCAATTGGCATTTAAGTTATGCAAGAATCATTGGCACGAGCAGAGCTTAGAGCATACGAGCCGCCACCCACCTCAGAGTAGAGCATTTAAATAAGCTCAGTTCCGCTAACTGAGCCACACTATTCCAAGAGCTGCCAACGGGTCAGCACCAAAGGATTTACAACAAAACAAAATAAAAAAAAAAGAAAAAACGAATTCGTGATCATTGGCAGTGGCAGTAGAAAAAGTGCAAAAGTGACTGTGAAAAAAAAAAATGAATCTTCTGTTGCGGCTCGTTGTCGTCCTGCTGCTGCCCTTGGTGGCTAAAATTGACTCGCGTTCGATACATCTGCAAGACAATGGCGGTTATCCCTCCCATCATGGTCCACCACCACCGCCACCTCCACATCATCTAATGCCGACGGGTTACTACGGCCAACCGTATGCGTATCAACCACCCTATGGCTATGGCTATCAGGCACCACCACCCGTATTCAGTCCACCGGGCAGCTACTATGACAGCGTCTATGGTGTCTATAAGCCATTCCCAGGCGGCGGTGTACCAGTTCGTGTGGATTATGTAAGCGAATCAATATATATATATATATTTTTTTTTTTTCTGATTCGCAGTACAATTAACATTATTTTCTTTAGAATAATCGCTGCTCAAGAAATTATGTGGGCATTAAACCGCATCCCGATCAACAGCAATATTATTATGTCTGTCAACCAAATTGTGTGATTTTTAGCAAATGTCCAAATTTAGAGGTAAGTTCATTGAATATTTGCTAATTTCATTCATTATTATTTTGCTTGTGTTCTTAGAGTTTCAATTCAAGCCGCGGACGTTGTGTGGATCGTGTGCGAACGGATAATCCGCCTAGGTGTACGCTGGAAGGACGCTTCCGGCATCCCGATGATTGCAAGGTCTATTACCGATGCGATAAGAATCAATCGTTACCTTGGCTATTTGGATGTCCATCGGGCACAATATTCTCGCCGTTTGAAAAGAAATGCATACCCGGCGATGAATGTCCATCGACAGAGATCTCAAATAGCGGCAGTTATATACCAGAGAATTGTGAAGAGAAATTCCCCGAGTGCCGAGAGGAGGGCACTTTTAGATCGCCATCGGATTGTTCCTTATACTATACCTGTAAAGTGCAAACGAATGGCAACTATTTGCAGACACGTTTTAAGTGAGTTTTTGCTTTTCAATGAATTTCTATTTGTATGACGTTTACTTATTTGGTAACTCTTTTTAGGTGTCCCGGTAGCAATAGCTATGACCCACAAAGAAAGCTTTGTCGACCAGAAAATGAAGTTCGTTGCCAAGATTATGTTAGAATTGCCGAACTAGCCTATGCTCCGGTTAATCCATTTTATTCATATGTGGCACAATCGAGAACCGAACAGCAATTGGTGCCATTTGAAGATGAAGATGACACTATACCAGAGACTAAGTCGAAGGCGGAGGAAACTGATGTGCAACCGGTTAATGGGGAGAAAAGCCCATCTGTTAATGTTGTTATTCTACCCACATCAACAACGACAACAACAACAACGAAAGCCCCTGCAACCTACACATATCCCACATATCCCACATATCCCACATATCCCTCGTATCCATCCCATCCCTATGACTATAATTATGGCCATCACTATGGAATTAGTGCAGAAAGTCTTATCGAAACTGTATCATCTAGCAGCGAAAAAAGTCCAACAACTCGAAGACAAGCATTGAAACCAATTGAGCCCGAAGTGAATGTTGTAGTGCTGCCTTCTAGCCCAGCGGCCACAACAACTAAGGTCACTACGAAATATCCGTACAAGAAGTACACCTATGCATCAACTAAAACGACTCACACTCCAAGCACTACCAAGAAGCACATGGAACTGAGGGAGAATATTGTTATATTGCCCAAATCGACAACTACAACCAGCACAACTGTTTCCACAACGGTGGTACATTGCTCTACAGCTACAACGAAGGCAACAACGACAACGACTAAAAAACCAACAAACGACAGTAACGAAAATAACTAGCGAAACGACGAAGAAATCGACACAAAAGCCAACAACGACAACCCCAAAACCAACAACAACCACAAAAAAGACAACAACCACTGAAAGGACAACGAAAACGTCCACTACACCTACAACCACTTCAACAACAACTCCAAAACCAACAACAACCACTGAAAAGACTACGACAACTCCAAAACCAACAACAACCACTGAAAGAACAACAAAAACGTCAACTACACCTACAACAACTTCAACGACGACTCCAAAACCAACAACAACCACTGAAAGGACAACGAAAACGTCCACTACACCTACAACCACTTCAACGACGACTCCAAAACCAACAACAACCACTGAAAAGACTACGACAACTCCAAAACCAACAACAACCACTGAAAAAACAACAAAAACGTCAACTACACCTACAACCACTTCAACGACAACTCCAAAACCGACAACAACCACTGAAAGGACAACGAAAACGTCCACGACACCTACAACCACTTCAACGACGACTCCAAAACCAACAACAACCACTGAAAAGACTACGACAACTCCAAAACCAACAACAACCACTGAAAAGACTACGACAACTCAAAAACCAACAACAACCACTGAAAAAACAACAAAAACGTCAACTACACCTACAACCACTTCAACGACGACTCCAAAACCAACAACAACCACTGAAAAAAAAAACGAAAACGTCCACCACACCTACAACCACTTCAACGACGACTCCAAAACCAACAAACAACCACTGAAAAGACTACGACAACTCCAAAACAACAACAACCACTGAAAAGACTACGACAACTCCAAACCAACAACAACCACTGAAAGAACAACGAAAACGTCCACCACACCTACAACCACTTCAACGACGACTCCAAAACCAAACAACAACCACTGAAAAGACTACGACAACTCCAAAACCAACAACAACCACTGAAAAAACAACGAAAACGTCGACTACACCAACGACAACCAGTAAAAAGACGACTCAAACGTCAACCACAATAACCACAACTCCAAAACCAACCACAACCACTCAAAAAACAACAAAAACTTCAACTACGCCAACAACCACTTCAACAACGACTCAAAAACCAACAACAACCACCGAAAAGACCACGAAAACTTCAACCACACCAACAACCACTTCAACAACGACTCCGAAACCGACAACGACCACTGAAAGGACAACCAAAACATCAACGACCTCAACAACAACTACAACGACCCCAAAACCAACAACAACCACTGAAAGGACAACGAAACCGTCCACTACACCTACAACAACCTCAACAACAACTCCAAAACCAACAACAACCACTGAAAGGACAACGAAAACATCCACTACACCCTTTAACAACAAATCCAAAACCAACAACAACCACAGAAAAGACTACAACAACTCCAAAACCAACAACAACCACTGAAAAGACAACAAAAACATCAACTACACCAACAACAACTTCAACGACGACTCCAAAACCAACCACAACGACTGAAAAGACAACGAAAACTTCAACACACCAACAACCACTTCGACAACGACTCCAAAACCAACAACAACCACTGAAAAAACAACGAAAACATCAACCACACCATCAACCACTTCAACAACGACTCCAAAACCAACAACGACCACTGAAAAGACAACCAAAACGTCAACCACGGTGACGACAACTCCAACACCAACAACGACCACTGAAAAAACATCAACAATACCAACCAGCACAAGTCTTCAACCAAGCACAACGACACCATCCAACTGCCACTCAGAAGGAACAACCACAGGTAAGTCCCTAAAAACTCTTGATCACAAACCAAAGTTTTGAACAATTTTACAATAACTTCAACTTAATCACATTGAGAATCCAAGAGACACATGACAACACCTTAAACGAATGTTTTACAGATACAAAAACACAAATCGCATGCAACACGACACAACAAGAACAACAACAACCACAACACAAGAATCAAAACAACTTAGACCTTCACACAAGTAAAAACATAGTGCTTAAAGAGCAGGAGCTGCAGTCTCCGCCCTTTATAGTAAATAATTTGATTTCAAATGAACTTAGTCTGGATTATATGAACGATGAGGGGGCAATAGGTGAGCATTTAGAGACCACCACGACCAGCACCACAACCACCACTAGACCCTCGGTAACGAGGAAGCCCTTGTCAAAGACAGCAGCTGCTGAATTGTTGAAGAAGCTTTTCAATGTAATATCGACAACGACAAAACCAAAAGTCACCTTGTCGGAGCTGGCCAAGCACAATTTGGCTACATCTAAACCATTCATTGCGCAATCTTTGCGTCTGTCAATCAAGCAATTGGCCTCAACGCAAAAGCGTTCCCTAGAGCAAAAAGCGTCGATAACTACCAGCAAAGCGCCAATAGAATTAAATTATTCCGATGAGGATTCTTCAGAGGAATATGCTGACGAACAGAACGAGATACGTAACGAACAGATGGAGATGGCTACAAAGGAGACAGTAAAGGATTTGCTAGAGACTAGCTCTAGTTCCAGTGTGCCAGTAATGGTTATGATTAATGCTACTATTTCCGAACCCACAACTCCTAAAGATGGTGCCCCAAAAACTTTTACAATGCCACCAACAACAACATCATCTACACCAGCATCCACAACTAGTAAACCATTCACAGCAACATCCACTCTAAGGCCATCTACAACATCATCCACCACATTGGCAGTTGACTCTGTCGAATACTCGGACTCTGAATATCCCAACGATGAGGCTGAGGAAGAAGACGAGGTCAATAAAATCTCAACTTCTACAAAAGATCCGAAGGCTCAAAAAGATATGCTAATGCAACTTTTAAAAGAGAAACTTAGCCAGAAGGGTCCAACCACTACCACCATAGGGCCAAAGACCACAACAGGCACAAGCCCAAACACAAGCACCACCACCACACAAAAGTCAAATGTCATCAACTCCGAATTCCTAAATCTTCATCGAACGACATCCATTAATACAACACCATCTACAACAACATCCACAACTGAAAGACCATCCATTGTAGTATCATCTACAACATCATCCACCACATTGGCAATTGATTCTGCTGAATACTCGGACTCTGAATATCCCAACGATGAAGCCGAAGAAGAAGTTGAGGCCAATGAAGTCTCAACTTCTACTACAAAGGACCCAAAGGCTCAGAGAGATATTCTAATGAAACTTTTGAAAGAGAAACTAAGCCAGAAGGGTCCAACCACTACCACATTAAGGCCAAGTTCAAGCACAAGCCCGGCCACCCAAAAGCCGAAACCAACTCCAGCCAGCTCTAACTCCAGTGTGCCATTAATGGTTATGATTAATGCTACCATTTTCGAATCTACAACACCAAAGGATAAATCCATTAACCAATCAACAACGACATCTTTCACTACAACAACATTCACGTCTACAACACCATCTACAATAATATCCTCCACATCGACTACACCAATATCCACGTTAATGCCAACTACCACAATTTCTACCACATTGGCAAGTGACTCTGCTGAAATATTCCGACTCTGAATATCCCAACGATGAGGCTGAGGAAAAAGATGAGACCAATGAAACCTCAACTTCTTCTACAAAAGATCTGAGAGCTCAGAAGGATATGCTAATGAATCTCTTGAAAAAGAAACTGTCCACCAACAGGCCAAGCCCAAGCACAAGCACCACCACCACTCAAAGGCCAAGACCTACACGAAAGGCAAATGCTAATAATCACAGCTCGGAATCATATGAGGATGATGACTATGAGTATCCAAATGATGCACCAGCAACTGGTCCGGCAACAGCAAAACGTCATTCCTTATTGCCATCTAAAAGCATCGTAAATGCTATAAGTTCAGGCAATCAGAAAAAGTTACAGAATCAGCAATTGGACAAAAAGCAATTGACACTGAATTCAGTTAGCAGAATTGTTACAAAAACCCCCTTACGTCAGCCTTTAGATTTAACCACACCAACAACAACAACAACAACAACATCCACATCAACAACAAGAATGTCTACAGGCGATACAACAACTAACACAAAAGCATCAACAATAACATCCACAACAGCTGAGGCACTCTCTAGAAGAGTTGACACAACAACAACAACAACAACCACAACAGCTAGAACAGTCTCCACAAGAGACGCCACACAACAACCACAAAAGATTGCCCAAACAAGGCTAGATCTCACAATGATATACTCACAGTTAACCGACAACCATGGCTAATTGTGGCACACAATCGCACCGATACAGCTAACCCCAGCTAAAATGTTGAACAACAACAACAACAACAACAACCCAGTGACTCATTCAAATCATTCATCATTATTAGTGGCAACCACAACAGCGCCCTGCAACAACACCAGCATCGACAGCACCACCACCGCCGATGGTTATATTACCGAGAAGGTTCCCGAACTCATACTTAAGGTATACGAGCCTGTCGATTTGAAGATCGTCTTCTGTCCCCGAACGTGTGATGAGGAGCACGATCATAAATTTGGTAAGAAAAATTCATTAAGCAATATACTTATATACATATGCCCACAAAATATAACTCTTTTTTTTTTGATTCTATCTAGACCCAGCTGATACTATTAAGAAATCCGATTGTACTGGACACGATTGCATTGACAATGAACCGCCAGCGCATCATAGCGTAGACCTTAAATGGAAACCACTTACCCTCAAGGATACTGTGGGTTTCCAGACTATCACGTGAGACGGTGAAATGGGAACGAGTACAGATAATGCTAATGCGACTATGCCATATCATTTACTTTGTAAATGACTGACTCATATACTATACACATATATATATACATATATTTTAATCTTAATCTAAATCTAAAACATTTCAATAAATATATTTTATGTAAATTTTTGTACTATTTTATTTTTATGCCAAGAATTATAGATTTTTTTCCAACTGACAGGTTTTTCTAGGTAATGACGTTTTCTTTGTCTTCAGAACAACAAGTCAATCTAAGGCTATTTAAAATCCTACAGCATCACACAGAATTTTCCAATGGCCATTATCTACTTTAGGAAAATATGCAAATTTTTCAAAAAGCTTAAAAAGATTTGTTAGACTGATTTCGCTCAAGTCACAAAAATTGAAAAAAAAAACAAAATTATAAATAAATTGACTTACAATCAAGTTATCTAAGTTAATGCGGTAAAAATCATTTCAATTGAAAGCCAACTATACCCACATGTGAACCATTTGGATCACAATCAATTTAAATTCAATGTCAAGCGCATTTGAATGCAGCTTATATAGCTTGCATTTTTCTTTTATACCACAATCCGCATACAAGCACTCACTCTCACATACACACACACACACACACACACACACAACTACCAACATCACCCATTTCAGTCAAAAGGAAACAGAGCAAAAGTGCACAGGGCACAAAAAAGTTGCACATTGCACAGCAAAAGGAAAGAATATTAAGCCAAAAACCAAAGCCAGAAACGTCCTTCAGAATCCAGCCAGTAGAACTGAAATGTGGGTATGGGCAGTGGGTCGTGACCAGCACCAGCATCAGCACCATAATAACCAATACTCCTACCCGTATCCGGAGAACCATAACCAGAAGCAAATACCAAACAGAAAAAAAACAAAAAAAAAACAGCAGTAGGTGCCACCTGTTGCTGATGTGCAGCTGCAAGCTGGGCAAACAAAAGGAAAGAAATGCCAACCAACAATCATGGACGATGACGACGACAACGCCGGCAATGCGAACAAGACAAACAGACCAAGCCAAAGCCAAAGCCAAAGCCGGGCAGCATTGGCCATCCCATTTCCCAATCCTTCGATTCAACCTTCTGCTCCATACACACATGTTGTTGCCTGGAGAAGCTGGGGGATGCGGCTATCAGGAGCTCAGTGTTGCCAACAAATGGACGTAGTCTGTGTGTATACATATACACACATATATATATATATATGTGTGTCTGTGTCTGTGTGTGTGTGTGTGTGTGGGAGGTTTTGTGAAAAGCAAAAGAAAATGCATAAATGCCAGTCGCGAAAAAGGAGCAAAGCCATGTCACCAAGAGTCGCTTTGCTTTTGTTGTTGCCCCACAAATTGACGCTGGTTTTTTTCCCCCCCTTCTTTCTCTTTGACTTTCATTTCCTGTTTTACTCTTTTTTTTCCAGTTTGATTTCTCTATATAGTATGCATGCATGTTTCTATTAGATTTTGCAATAGATTTTCATTTTCACATAAGCTTTTTTTTTTAAAAAAAAAAGGTTGTTACATCAATCAAATACAAAATTGATTTTGTATTTTCATTATGTTTAGAACTTTCTTTTTAAGCTCTATTAATAAATTAACCTGATTAAGAAAAACATTCGCAACTTTACTTAACTTTTATTACTCTTCATAATAACTTTAAATAAATTTGATTCCTACACAAATCTGTGGACATATTAAAAATTTCAAAGCTACTTTTTTTGACTTTTACTTACTCTAGCTAGCGAATCATCCAAGTAGACAGAATTTTATTTAACTTCTTTTTGGAATGATATAAGTTAGTTCAATGCGTAAATCTCTTATTTGGCCTTGGCTCAAACGAATTGTGGTTAGCTGTCGCAGATGTCTAAATCAAAACTTTTGTGAAAAATAAATTGGAAATATTTTACAAACTGTTTTTCACTTCTATTACAATTTCGACTAAATTTTCTATCGTTCTATTTAGCTCACAAATTTGTATAAACAATTCATTTGCGTTTGAAAATAATAACGATCAAAATTAGCAAAAGTTGGTAGTAAGTTTAAAATCTGGCTAATAATAAAAAATATAAGATTTCTAAATGCAGTTTGAGCTTCATTTTGTTAAAAGTTTATTGGCTCACCAGAAAGGATATAAAAACTTTAAAGAAACGTTAAGTACGTAGTCAGAAATTTAAAAATTTGCATCCCAAATGAAACAATTTGCCATGAGTAACTTTTGTAATTAAATTAAAATTTACAAAACTTAAACTCAGTAGCAAATCGAAAGTTAATGGATTAGGCTCTATTTTTGACGAATCGTTCAATATGAATTACAATTGTCCGATTACAAAACTCCGATTAACACTTTTTTTTTGCTTAACTTAAACTGGAACTAGAAAAGTTCCTTAACTATTTTGTTGTAAATAACATTTCATTTGGATTAGATTTTAAGCATATAGCATGGACTTGCATGTGAGACACAAATCGGCATTAAATGTGCTTAGCCCTGGCATCAGAATGGATCAACTGTTAGCTGTTGCTCTTGGCACAAATCTCCAGTTGGCCATGAATTATTCAACAGTTCAACAGTTGGCATCAACGGTTCCCTCATTCTCTGGCCGTTCTATACGAAACTAACTATGGCATACAATTTGCAATTTTACTTGAAATTGACTTTACTCCCGCCCACATGCACACACACACACACACACACACACATGCATACACTTACTTACTCCCCCGGCAAATCCTTTTTATGTCCACATTATATAGTTCGCACGCATTTGCTGCTATCTGAGTAGACATGGGGCACATTTGGCATACGAACATACGAGAATACAAGTAAGTACACACACCTATACACACGCACACACACAGACACACACACAGACACACACACACACACACACACACACACACTGTATTTGTGTAGCTCATCGCGACGCGAGCGTCATTCAATTCCATTTCCATTTCCATTTGCCGAGCGCCAAGCCATTTCGAGCACCATATAACCAAGTTCAATTACCTGTTACAGCCGTTAGATGAATTTCTATGGCCAGAACATGCTTCGACTAGTTGACTACACAGCACACACACACACACACACACACACATACAAACAGACACGAAGACTCGCACTCACTGAGAGAAATTGCATAAAAAGAGCAACTTTGTTTGCCTTTTCGTCAAGTTTTGATTCAAAATTGTCTTTAAAACTTCAAAAGAATTAGAAAATCAAATGAATTGCCATTCAATGGATCTGCTATGACACCTATTTTCAAAACCATTCTTTTAACATTCACCTAATTTCAAAAAATTAAGAAAATCTCAAAAATCAGAGAGTTTAAAATCAACAATATAAAACTTAATCGAATTGTGGTAAATTTCTTAAAAATTAACTGATTAAACAAGAATTGAATATTAACATTAGATGAATGTATAAAGATTAAAAAACAAAGATAATTTCTGAAAATTATATTACTTAGATTTAGAATAGAATCAAAGTTTCATACGATTTTACGTTGAATGTGTTAAATGCAAAAGCAAAAACAATAAAACAAAAAAACCCCCAATCAAATGGAAAGCATTCAAAAACTTAACCAATACATAGATAGATAACATATTTCGAAATTGATTAATTTTTTCTCTCAGTGCAGCATGTGTGAGAGAAGTGGGACCGGGAAAGGAGCAGAGACCAAGACCAAGGGCAAATGCTTTCGGTATTATATCGCATGTGTGTCTCTTTCTCTGAGCTGCTTCTTTTTCGATTTTCTTTTTTTTTTTTTTTTGCTTTTGGTGTTTGTTTGTGTTGTTTTTTTGAATATTTGAAATGTTTTTGTTCGCACAGCAAAAAGAAAGAAATGGGGGCATGGCAGGGCAGAAGGCAGAAGAATAACGACACACTTTGGCACGCATTTGTGATAAACATAAATGAGCTTAGAAATGAACCCCGCAGGATAAGACGAGGCACAGAGGCGCACACACACACACACACACACACACGCACACAAACACATCACATATATAAATACATATATAGGCATAGTGCAGAGAGTTTTTTTTGGAATTGTTAAGGAGTCGCTGCTGGCTGGCTGACTGACTGGATAGAGTAGGTAGATGGAGTGGTGGCAAAGGGTATGAGGAATGGAGGAGGGCATCAAGAGTATTGACTACAGTAGGCATCAAGTATCAGGCCAACACAACATTATACAAATGATATGACATTAGATAAGCCTAAGTGCAAATTGGCTTACAAACCGGGATTTGTATGCTCGATTTTGTTGTTATTTTTCTCTCACTCTCTCTCGCTTTTTTTTTTTTTTTTTTTTGGCTGTGCCCCTTTTTGGCCCCATTTGCCCTTTTGTTCTGCATGCTTACATGCTTTGCATGTTGCTTTGCATGCTTATCACATTCGAACGACAAACGATGGTAGGCGAATCCGCAAAACATTACTTTAACTTTGCCATATAATCTCAATAACCCCAATCCCAATCCCAATTTCAATCCCAATCCCAAACACAATCCGCAATCTGCAATCTGAGTACCACATATGGCCATAGCCATAGTCAGCCTGTTGAGCATTAGGCTGTGTCTTGTGTCGTGGCTTACAGTTTATGGGCCACATTTGTTTTTAGCACAAGAAAGTTTTGCCCAAAAATTACTATGAAATTGACATAACGAAAAAGCAGTTAACTTAAATCTAAATTTCTCGATTCGGTTTCTCGGTCAAGCATCATCATTAACATTACGACTCCATGTCACTGCATTCCATGGGCCAGCATCATCATCATCATCATCATCATCATCATCTGCAATCATTCAGTTTCATTTCTTTTGGGCCAAATTTGTCGTCTTCTTTTTTGCTGGGCGTTGTGTGTGTGCGGCAAAAAGAAGCAAATGTCTGCATGGCGACGAAACAAAGCCACAACTCCATGACCATCACACCCACACCCCCCCCCCCCCCACACACACACACACACACACAGACAGTGACAGAGAGAGGGAGAGCGAGGAAAGGTATTGCCAACCAAAAAAAATTGCCAAAAAAATTCGTCCTTGCTTCGTTGCAGTTTCTTTTTCCCGGTTGAATGTCGTGCAAGCCCAGTTCAGGAGTTTTCTAAAACGAAAGCAAAAAGATGCACACACCAAATATCTGTGTGTGTGTGCGAGTGTGCGAATATGTGGGGAGGTTTGGGGCAAGGACAGGCAACTGGCAACTGTTAACCGGCAAAAGCAACTCAACAGGACTGAGGACTGGGGCATGCCAGTCGTGTCTGAGGTCGTTGTCATGAATGAAAATCTTTGTTGCATACTTTTTGGCTCAGCGGCTGTTGCTGTTGGCCAGGTTATGAAGTCAGCCTTGGTATTTTTTCTTCTCTTCTCGTTTTTGAAGATTTTTTTTGGGGTTTTTTTTGTTTTGCATTTGTTACTTCTCCTGCCCCCATCCCGTCCCCGCTCTTTAGCCCCCAAATGATTTTGTATTCGTTTAGTGCATAGGTTTTTGTTTCCATTTTTTCTTTTTGAAGGGAGTTTTCTTCTCTTTCCTCTTTTGGTATTTTTGTTTGGTGTTTTTTGATTTTTTATCGCACTTCTTGCTGACCAAAAGAACCAGTATAGAAAAGGCCACTCGGTTCGAAGGACGATGTTGCAAGGGGGTTGGGGTGCGGGCGTTGAGCTGAAGTGTTTCAAGATTGAAGAGGGGGACAGGGGAACGAACGAATGCAGAATTGGCCTCACCGTTTAGCCGTTTTATTACGCTTGGCTCGCTATCGTTTTGTTTCAGTTTTACGTTCATTTTTTCTTTCTCTTTTTTGTTGGTTAGCCTCTTCAAGTAGAATGCCAAAAAAGCTGTGCTTTGTGCCTCAATTTGGGGATTTTTTTGTATGTTTTTTTCAGACTTTTGTTTTGCATTTTTTTTTTCGTTTTTTTTTCGTTTTTTTTGTTTTTGCTGGTTCTTGTTATGTGTGACTAACTGGTTGCATGGTGCCAGTCACCGGCTAGGTGCCAGCAGCAGGTACGGATTAGTGGCATGCCATCTAAGCGTAAGCGTTAAGAGACGAGTTACTTTACTTTATTTGTAAAATTAAAATAAATATTGAATTATTGAAATTCTTTAATATATTAAATGGAACAAATTATTGGAATAATATACAAATTAAACATATTGTTGTTGTTGTTGTTTTCTAAGGAATCTTTATTCTAATAAATTAACAATTTTCTTAGACAAAGAAAGAGTATTAAAGTACAACTAAAATAGCTATAATAGATTCCATTAAGCAGAAATTAAGAAAAACAATTAAAAGAAAAAATCAGAAAAAAAAAATGTAAAAGCCTCACCCCCCACCTAACTGACTGAAGATTAGCTAAATGCGGCCCTGTTTTGGGGTGCAACTGTGTGGAAATTGGATTTTATTCGGATGGTCAATGTTGCATGCTTAGCTTGCCGCTGGCAACAGTTTCTTTGCCTGATGAGTGCCACTTGAAGCGTGTCCGAAAATGTGGCTGACCGTTTTTCTTGGCTTCTAGTGACTAGCCAGGCGTTTTATGTAGCCATTTCAATTGAATGTGTGTGTGTGTGTGTGTGTGGGTGTGTTTATATATCAATGTGTGTGTGTGTGTGTGTGTGTTTGTATTTGTTTACTTGTGCATTTGCAAACATCATCATTTTGCCGCATTTCGTTTATATATATAAATTGCATTAAGGTTGTCTTTATTATTTATTGACTTAATTGATTTTAAATATGCATAAAGCCGCGGTGCATTTCAATATTTGTCTTTGCCTGGCAAAACGCAAAGGCAGCAGTAGCAAAAGCATCCGCTTTCAATTAGCAGGACCCAGAGAACCTATCCTTCTTCCCACCTCTCCTTTATAGCGCCTCCTTGTCCCTATTTTGTTTGCCTGTGTCCTGTGAACTGATATTGACTGTGCCTAGCACTTGCAGCGTTTCGATTTTAATTTGCTGTTTGCATTATTCGTTCTCCTTCCCTTTGGGTTTTTATTTTTTTTGCTTTTTTTTTTTTGGTTTTGGATTTTTCTTGTTTTTTTGTTCTGCCACCACGCATGGCAAATATTTTGATTTCTTTGATGCAATTTCGTTAGTTTCGATTGCCGGTCTAGGCGATGGGGACATTGCCACTTTGTTGATTAAACATTAATTTGCGCCTCGACGGAACAAGAAAAATGTTTGTTTGGCCGATGCCCTAAAAAGTATGCTACAAAGTATGTGCTTAAAAGTTATAAAGAGCAAAAGCAAACAAAAAAAAAAAAAACAACTGTAAAACAAATAAGAAACTAAGCTTAACTATTCGCAAAAGAAAGAAGCCGAAAAAAACGGGACAGCAAGAGCCAAGAGAAAGCCAGCAGGTAAAAAGCAGTACATAAGAAATAGCCGCTAAAACAAAAGCAGCCAATGAAGAGGCAACAACAGGGCATTAGTTTGGCAGGATAACTAAGAAGCACCGGAAGACCGAGCGGAATTAACTACAAAAAATATTTTTGCATGCACTTTTATGCAGTCAGTTTACACTGGCAAAAAAAAAAAGACAACAAGAAAATCATTAAGAAATATTTCTTAAAAAAATGTAATCCAAATAAAAGAGAATTTTCAATGATAAATTGATTTAAAGAATGAAATGAAATCAATTGAAACAAAATACAATAAAATATTTTTCATCTTTTGGCCATGGCTAACGCATAGCCTAATGTTCTTACAGTCTAAACCCTCGAATAAGCCAATAACCTAGCTTATCCTTAAGCTTAGTGACAGCGGCTTATGTGAACTCAAATCTCTGATCGAACTAACTTCCTATGCTTGAGACTCGACTTCTTGATTTCTAAATGGCCATGAAAATTTTCAAAATAATGCAACTTACCGATGAATATTTCTGTTTCCATTTCCCTTTGTTGCCGCTTTGAATTAAGATCTGTTTTATATCTCATTCGGATTCCACATCAAGAGAAATCTGTAATAGATTGAGAACAATATTAAGCATTAGTTTATATATGTTTGGTGCTTATTTTCTTAGCAGACAATCAGATCAGCTGATCTGAATGTGGGTAATCGAAACTCAAATTCGACTAGTCTCGGTTTGATTCTAAATTAGGAAAACAAAATAATTTAAAAACAGAAATATTTTTTAATTACGCAGCTAGTCCCTACGTTGCTTATGAACTTGTAAACTAAAAGCTAAAAGGTTTTGTTTAAAGGAGCTCCAAAGTCTTAGATCATTAAACCAAAGGCTGAAAGTTTTCTTGCCAAAGAACTAAGGCGAATTCCTCATGTCTATGCTGTCATCATATGAATCAAAAATGGAATTATCCTGTAGACGAAAGACTCTTTATCAAGAATAAGGAACGAAGAAATGCCAGCAAAATAACTTGTGCCTTAAAAAATTCTTCTATCTGAAGACCATCAAAGGTAATTAATTTAGAATAAATGTTAAATATTTGGTTTTTTTGCATTTATTTTGCTCAGTGTTTGAATTATTTGGTATAGTGGCTCATTACTTTATTTTTTTTTTTTTTAAGCTAATTGTTTCATCCAACAACGACACGCCCCTTCTACAGAGAATTTTTTTTAGTTGTTTTTTTTTTCTTTCTTCGAAGGGAAACTTTTGTATTTTATTGAAGCATTAAAATGCATTTTGCTCTTGTTGCCTTTTTTCTTGTTTGTTTTTTTTTTTTTTTGTTTTTGTTCTACAGCCGAATCGCAATATTGACGATGAGCATGGATAGGAATACCCCATAAACCACCCGTCTGCCCCGGCCACGCATCCAACTTCCTACCGCCCACTATGTGTGCTGTCTAGTCCAGGTCCAAGAAGTACAGCCAAGTTGATGGTTGGGGGATTGGGGGGTTGCAGGGCTGCGGCTAGGAATGGGGTAACGCTTGATGGTCCATTAAAGACAAGATTTTTGAAAAATTACTACATTCACTTTACGGGCAAATGTGGAAGGAAAGTATAGCATAGTATAGGGGGCAACTAGAAATGGCAAATGCTGCCGCAGGCAAACAACAAAGTTGTAAAAATTGTTTCGTTTTTAAGCCAGGCATAGCAAATGGTGGGAGGGGATGGTGGTGGGGGAGGGGGGGATGGTGTAGGAGGAGGATGGGTAAACTACCGTAAGTTTAACAGCGGCGCATAAACTGCAATGCGCCGCTCCTCCGCCACCTTCTCCTTCTCTTACCCTGTTGCTGCCTCCACCAGCCTCAGCGTCTCAGTCCCCTTTTGCCATTAGCAATAAAAATGGGGTATAGAGAGAGAAAGAGAGAGAGAGAGGGCAGCAGCAGCAGCAGCAGGAGGTTTAGCGTTTTGAAGGGGTTTGGGGAAATGGTGGGTGGATGAGTGGTGGTGACGGAGTGGTGAGGGGTGGTGAGGGGTGGACGTTGTTCGACCGTCGAAGATTGAGTTATGTGCGTTTTCGACTTTGTTTCGGGCAAACGGCATTTTCGGTGCTCTCGCGCGCGCGTTGTTTCGGCAATATAACGGTAATAACCGAATCGTTACAATCGCTCGCTCGCTCACAGTGCTCATTTTTAGTTGCCCCTTAGAATGCATAAGCCCAAGGGAAGCTGGCACGGGAATTGGAGTTGTGAAGTAGGGGGGAGGGGAGAGGAGGGGAAGCAACTGGCAGTTGCAGGTCATGAATTTGCCATTTTACAGCCGTCGTATTTTTTTCATACGCTCGCGCATTCCAACAACAATAACAACAACAACAACAACTTCATCTCTCCCCCATCTAAACTCTTATCCTTGAGCTGATTTTTCATACAACGAGAGAGAGAGAGACAGAGGGAGACGGGAAAGTGTGGGGAAAGGGGGCGGGTTACGGTAGCTGGTGGGGTTGGGTTTTCTTCTACTACCCTAGAAATAATAACGCTTAAACTTTTTAGTGTTGTCATTAAATTCCTCGTGTAAGTTGCCCAAAATAAAGAGGGAGGGGGGGTGGAGCGAACGTTTTTTGGTTGGTCATGGAAATTTGGGGGGTTTTTTTTTTTTTTTTCTTTTTTTTTGGTGCGTGTTTGGTTTGTTTGTGTGTATTTTGTTACTGTTTTTATTTAACATTTTAATGTCGCCTCAGTCTCACAGAACTCAGAAGCATCAGTCGCAAAACACTAACGTCAATCCTTCTCCCTCTCCCTCTTCCTCTTCCTCTCAGCCGCTCACTCGCTCATTCGCCCAGCTTCTCTCTGCACATCTGCAGGTCTATAAATTTCGATATTTACTTTTTATATTGCAAAAATTTTTCTGCTGACGGAATTACGGAAATTAAAAATGAAATGAGCCTGAACCAACAACCAACAACCGTCGGAGTTGCGCTCATGCGCGCCTGCCACTGACATTTGAAGCCGCCGTCGTCGTCGTCGTTGCCGCACCTTTGGCCCTATTCAACCAACCAACCAACCAATCCATCCATCCAGCCATCCATACCCACATCTCTCATTCTCTCTTTCTATCCCTGAGATGGCCCTGCTGCCACTTTAGTCATAAAAGAAACATTACTCGTGCACTTTTTAATATCCCGCACGGTTTAACTTTTTCTTTTGGCTCATCTTCGACAACGTCAAAGTCGATGTCGTCTTATGCCAGTTTTCCCGTATTTTTATTTTCGTTTTTTTTTTTTCTATCTTTCCCTCTCTCCCGTTCTCTTGCTGTGTTCACTTTTATATTTAATCGTAAAGTTTAGAAACTTTGTAATGGCAAAGAAACGATAGGGCGGAATGGTGCATGGACGAAGCGGTAGACTCACTGGTTAATAGTTAAATTTCGAGACCGAATACTGAATTGACATAACCGTTAAGTGGGCAAGCTTCAAAAAATTTTGATTACGGCTAAGAAAATGCTTTATGGGCAATCATATCCTTCAGTTTAGTTATCCACCAATTTGAGGCCTGTTTAGCACTAGCTAAGCTAGTTGAAGATGTTAACCAACACTGTTGAACAACACTATTGAAGAAAGAAGATCAGTTTAGCTTAGTTGAACATCTAGAAAATACTAGATGGCGCATCACAATTGATTCTTTAGTTATTTATCCATTTGAAGCTTTGCCTACTCAAGTTTGCCGAAATAAAAATATACTTACCAATACTAAATAGGCTGGTAGATCACCATTTAGACATCTATCAACACTGGTTTCATAGAGATGTTTACTAACATCGACTAAGCTTAACCAAAAGAAGATCAAATTAAAATATTTCAGCTAAGAGAACTAATTATCTAATCATTAGTCCAAAAGACGACGCTGTAAATGCTTAGTTATTACGTTAATACGTTATTTTATACTAAACAAATGCAGTTACCAGCAATACTTTTATAAATAGTTCTAAAGATGGTTTTGATATAATTATAAAGAAGCAATAACTCCAATGGGCATCAGAGATAAAATAGATAAAGATTGAAAGAAAATTGTCTTTTCGGTGTTAGTTAAGACATGCCATGCAACAGTTCTGATTGAGATCTGATTCTATATAGCATCTCAATCAGAAATTGAACTTTCAATTTCAGTTTAAAAAATTGGGGTTTGAGATCCCGAGACAGTTTACAATCTGCAGACTTTACAGACCCTTTCTAGAGCCTCCAGTTCTCCAAGAAGCATTTTTTCAGTTATTATCATATCTTAGCAGGTGTTCAGAACTTTTGCAACACATTATTATTATGCTCAGTTAAAGGAAACTTAGATGGTATCTAATATTTCTTTGTTTGAAAGTACCAGAAATACTTCATACTTCTTCAGAAGTTCAGTGAACGATTTTTCAGCTTTCGAACTTAATAGTCATTTCTATAGGGTATAACTCTTGCCTTTAGTTAAGTCGGTAGGGGAATCTTGACTTTGAAGAGGTTAAAAGTTCAACAAATACAATTTCTCCTATTATATTTCAGTTTCAACAGAAGAAAAAAAAAAAACCATAATAATAGCTTCTTAACAATGGCAAACAGAGGGCTGAAAGCACATTTGCCCTCCCCTATTCTGTGAGCCCCCTCATCCCCCCGCTATCTAATTTCTAAATTTATGGTTTTCGCATAGTTGTAAACTGTAAAATGTAAATAATGTCTTTCTGGCAATGTAACAATTGAGGAGGGTGATTCAAGTGCTCTTGACTCTGTTGCAGTTTCTGGCCTTCATCTCCATTCATTCTCTGACTCACTCTTTATAGCTAAAGTCAATCCCCTCCCACCCCATCCCATCCCCCTCATCATGGTTTCGTTTTCTCTTGTTGTATGTATTTTGATTTGATTTTTACGCCGCGCCATAAATTGTTTAGATGAGTTTTTTAATCGAAATTGTTCGAAATGACTTAGGTGCGCATAAAATGTCTCTCTCCAGAGAATCACCCGCAGCAAAAGAGAGCGAGAGAGAAAGAGAGAGAGAGAGAGAGAGTGAATGGGAATAAATTGTTGAAGATGTGATTTCTTTAGGCCTGCTCGTACGTTTATACATTTTTGTTATTTTTTTTTCGTTTTTTTTTTTTTTTTTTTTTTTAGGGCTTATAAAAGAATAATTTTAATAGGGCATAAAAACTGTTTGGTAGTTGGGCTGGCTAAAGTGAGTGGTATAGATAGGTGGGTGGGTGGTTTGTTGGTTGGTTGGGTGGTCAAGTGGGTGGATGGTTAGCAACTAAGCAAAACGAGGCTAGTCCAGGTGACCAACCAACCAACCAACCAACCAACCAAAAGTGCCAAGTTCTGGTCAACTCATTTCAGCGTCAAAAGCATTCGCTCTTCATTTTTACTGGTTACAACTGAAATGGGAGCCACAGGAGCAGCAGCAGCAGCAGCAGCAGCAGGACTCATAAACATTGGCCAAAAACAAAAAGGCAACGAAAAACGAAAAAACTTTGAACTTGATGGTTTTCTTGCTTCATTTTACGGCTCCTGTTCGGTTCAGGTTCTCTTTTGATTCTGGTTCCTGGTTCTTTTCAGTTCTTTCTCCTTTTTTTCTTCCAACTTATTTTTGGCCAGGGGCAGGGGCAGGGGCAGAGGCAGGAAGGGTAGTGTTTGGTTGCGTGCAACTCCTGTTCTCATGTGGTCTTTCTCTCTGTGCCTTTTCTTGTTTTTTTTTTTTTCGTTTCTTTCGTCTTTTTCTCTTGGTTTGCCTCCATCAACCACATAAAAAGATACATTTGCCAGCCACCCAAACGACGCATAAAACGCGTTACTTTCATCCATGAGCGACGTTGATGGGCTCATAAATGACGCGAATGTGCATGAAACGCGTATTTTTCTACTTTTTGATGATTTTGAAATTTTGTATGCGTTGAGTGCCGTTAAGTGTGTGTGTGTGTGTATGTGTGTGGGCCTTAAGTTTCAGTCTCAGCCTCTGTCTTCTGTGCCTGTGGCTCCTGTGTCCCTGTTACCCCCTCCGGAACACAAAAAAAAAAAACAGAAGTATACGAAAACGCGGCAAATGAAGGAGGGTAAGAGGCAGTGTAGGTGAGGGTGAAATGCCTCTTCCTGGCCCTGCCCAGTTTGCTGCCCGAATTGTTTTTAACCCACTAAAGGCAAAGGCGATGCAGCAGTTGCTCTTGCCATAAAAGTAATATGAAATGTCTCATTTTTAGAGCTTCGAAATAAAAAAAGTTATCGGCACATTTCGGGCAGCCTTATCCCGGTCTCCGGTTACCTCCAAACTTCAATGCCATAAAAAAAAAACAAAAAAAAACAACAACAACATATAAACCATACTGCGGTTTAGTTTTCTACCATCCATCACCCATTCCCACCCCTTTTGAGGCTTTTCAGCAATCCTTTTATTTGCTTGGCTTGGCTTTCCTTTTTTTTGGTAACTTTTCACATCTATTAACAAACTAACATGGTATTGGTATCTATTGACTATTCTTAATTTGCTAAGATAAGGCAAGTCTCAATAGAAAGAAAGTTGTTGCAATTCTAGATCAGCAGATTGAGCTGAGTATAAGCATTTTCATGATGAAGATGATAAAGAAAAGTTTACCAAGCTGAGGGCCGCACAAGCAGGCGTTTCCAAGCTGCTTTTGCTCTTCTTCGCCTGTGCTGATTGATCGAAACGATTAACAGATCACTCAAGGCGTTTAAAATTCATATATCAATAACTTCAAAAGAAAAGCTTTGACAAAACGCGTTCTTCTGATAAGAACTCTGATTTATATAAAGATAATCGCCGTACGAACTCAGATATACCCTGTACCATAACTATCTCTTTGAAAACCCTTCCCATCGTATGCCATCTCACTCATTAACCTGTCTGTTAGGGCGCATGCTAAGGGCTTTAGGTTTTGAATTTCATTCTGACCAATCTCATTGGTCCCAGGTCCTACAAGGATTACCGCCAATCTCTCGTTAAGAGTTTAGGGCAGACTAGAGTTTAATTTATCGATAACTTATAATATTGACTGATAAGATAGGATGTAAAAAACCTCCAAGTTAAAATTCTAAAAATATAAAAATTGTTAAAAATGGTTCATCAAAGGTTTCGTTTAGCTTGAATTATTTTCTATAATTTTAGATGTCAACCTTGTCTAAAAGCGAGTTTTCGTGTTTGTTTCTCAATTTCTTCTTCTGCCTTCGATCTCTGTCTTGCACTGCTTTTTTTTGTTTTCATTTCTAAGTTGTTTTTCTTTTCTGTGAATATAATCAAATTGTAATGAATGCATTCAGCTTTTTATCTTTTGTATTTTGCCTAACGAATGCATTGATTGGAAATATTTTTCCTTTAATTGTTCCCACTCTACAACAAAAGCGCCAACATCATCATCATCATCATCATCATCATCATGGCAGTCGACTTTTCATTCTTTTGCAACATTTTTCTTCATCAACAACGGCAACGGCAATGGCAATGGCAACGCCTCCGCCTTCGGTTTTGGGTGTTATGATTCAATTTTCAGCTGATGATGTCAATGTGTGGGCACAGGAACATGGATAGGGACATGAACGTATGAAGCTATGGTCATGGGTGGGACGGGTCGGCCGCCCGGGCCGATGGGTTTGTTTTTGAGGCCGCTTAATCGAACAATTTTTGTTGCCCATAAATGGCAATGGACAAGCTCCGTCTCCCAGTCAATGTCTGTGCCTGCTCATATGGCCATGGTGGACTCTTCTCGTAGTTGTGCATTTTAAATTAGCGTGTCCACACACACACACACACACGCACACCCACCCATATGGCGGTTCTCTGCCTTCTTCATACATTCATCTATTGCCATCCTTTTTTTTCGGCAATTTTTGTAAATTTTTTTTTTTTTGTTGTTGTTAAGTTTCATTAGATTGATTTTTATTTTTTGCTTCACTTTTTAGGGCGGAGTTTTTGCAGATTTTTTTTCCGCCATTCGGCATGAACGAGTAAAACTGCTGAGCCTACCCGCCCACACACACACACACACACACGCTGACACGGACATACGCACAACAACAACAACATAAATATATATATAGATATATATTTCCCAATTTTTTTTTAACATCTTTCTTTTTTGGATTTCATTAAATTTTTCTCGTTTTTTTGTGATTTTTTTTGTGTGCTTTGCTCTGTTTTTTTTTTTTGCAATTTTTTTTCTCTGTCATGTTTTTTTTCCCCCCACTAAATTGCCAAACTGCAGCGTATAAGCAGACCACCCACCCACACCCTCCTCCACATAGTGTTAACCATTAACCGTTCGTTGTTGCAGTGTGTGTGTGTGTGTGTGTGTGCCGTGGCAGAGCCGAGTGTTGCAGCTGCATGTATGCGATATGTAAAGTGCAACGTTGTGCATCCTTTTTTTTCTCTCTGCTCTGCTTAATTTTATTTATTTATGATGTGTTCTTTTTTTTCCCTCCTTTTTTCCGACAATTTTTTTTTTGTTTTTTTTCTCTTTTCGCTCCTTTTTTTTTTTGTTTTTTTTTTAATGTTGCACAATTGGGTGGACCCCAGCAAAACGTCGACTGCAACGGCTACTGCAGCAGCAACTGCAGCAGCAACTGCAACAGCAACTGCATATGAAACTGCATATGGCCGAGTCCTGCAGCTACATGCAACATCTTCCATCTCACACTATATGGAAATTCTGGCTCGCTCGCACCTTTTATGTGCCCGCTGCCTGAAGCTCGGCGACGGCGTCATTTCTGACCACCCAAAACCAACCAGAAAAGCAAAATAAAAAAAAAAAAAATTCGAGAATGCATTGGCGAGTGCATTGCCATGGCCCAGGAGCGAATTTCAACTAAAAGGGGTAAGCAAGAATTGTCAAGAAAGAAGCAACGGCTAACCAAAGTAAAGCTATTGAAAAGGATCAGGCATTCCTCACAGGAATAAAAGGTTTCTAGGCTTCAATGGGAAAGCAAAATGAAAACTACAAAAAAAAAAATGTAAGCCAAGGAAGCCTCGAATTAAAAAATGTAGAAAAAAGAATAGATAAACATTGATATTGAGCTGAAATGAGCTTATAGCTCTTTAAACTTTCCCTCTTTGGGGTTTTGCATCTTTTACCATTTTCCCAGTCAATTGCGGACCTGGAAAATGCATTTCCTGGCAAAACAACTAACAAGAAAGGCATTTTAAAAAAAAGGTCCAATCGATGTTCGCTGCAACTTTGGCGGCTCTGTGGATCTCTACCTCTCGCTTTCTCTCTTGCTAGCGTTGACTCGCTCGCTCGCACGCATAGCCTGCCTGGATTTTAGGATGTGCATTTTGAGTCCTTTTTTTTTTTTGTTATTTATTTTGTTCCTTTTTTTTTATTGTTTTTCGACAATTTTTATATATTTCTAGGCGGACGTTTTTTTTTTTTGCACATTCTTTTTGCGTTCGTATTTTTTTTTTTTTTTTTTGCATTTTTGTTTTGGTTTTATTTTATTTCAGGGCCAAACAGCCGCGTGCCCCTCCTCCAATGCAGTGCGTGTCCATCGTTAGGTCAGTGGATTGAGAGAGACTTTCGGAGGGTCGGCTAGGGTTGGGTTTGGTGGGGTTGGTTGGGTGAGATTGAGTTGGGTGATTCGGTTGCAGTTGCAACTGCTGCAACCTGCTGTCATTTCACTCGCACCCAGGCCAGGCGATTCGATCTTTCTGTGTGTGTGTGTGTGTGTGTGTATATGGGAGGGATGAGTGCAAAATGTTGTTTGATTTTTTCCAGTTTTTTTTTCTTTTTTCGGCCTTTTGTATTATTTTGGGCGGCTTTTTGTTGGTTTATTTTTTTATTTTTGTTTGGTTTTTCTTTTGTTTTTTTTTTTTTTCGTTTTTTCTCCTGTTGCACGCAATTTTTTACGCTGCATTTTTATTGGCTGCTTTGGATGTGTGTGAGTGTGTGTGCGTGTGTATGTTAAGTAGGCGCATTGGCATAAACATTTCTGTAAGTGTGTGTGTGTGTGTGTATGTGTATTATATATTTTAGCTATAGACATTGAGTTTTATTATTTTTATTTTTATTTTTTGGGTAGGGCTTATTTTGAATTCTTTTTTGTGTTTCTTTTTTGTTTTATTTGGGCGTAGGGTGTAGTGGGTGGTAGGAGTGGCGGTTGGTTGGAACTGTGGGCGGTTTGTTGTGGACGGCTGTTGCTCTCTGCTAGGCTTAATGCAAATAAAATGTTTGCATTGACTTGCATTATGTTGATGCCACCATCCAACTCCATTCCATCGGCCCACTGTCTGTCTCTCACACACACACACACACACACACTTACACACACACACACATGCAACTGGTAACATGACTTTGGGTGCTTGGCAATGGTTTTGGTTTGAGTCCTGTTCCTGGTTGTCCTTTTTCCACACGCACACGCCAAAAAAACAAAAAAAAAAAAAAATTGCAGGCACAAAAAGGTTTGTGTTTTTTTTTTCCATCATTAAAAATGACCCATGCCATTCTGATCCTGAATTCTGCTGCATGAGTGCCTCGTTGCTGGGGTCCTTTTTGGCTGCGTTGGGCGTTGTTTTGTTGTGGGTCGAAAGTGGGTCGCACTTTATTTTTTTTTTTTTGTTTTTTGTTTTTTGTTGTGGCTCGTCGCATAATCGGCGACTTCACACGCGTTGCATCCCAATGTGTTCACCAATTTTCCTCCTGCAATTCTGTCGGGCAGCAGCAGTATTGGTGCCCGTTTTTTTGGCATTTTGCATGAAGCTTTCAGAATTTTGTTGGCATTTTTAAGCATTCCCCCATCTCTCTATATATTCTATACTCCCCCATTTCGTCTCTCTCTCTTTCTCTCTCTCTCTCTCTGTCTCTCTGAGTGCTGATTGTGTTGCATTTCACATTTTCTCTTTTTTTATGTTTTGGCATTCTTTTTTTTTTTTTTTTGTGGCTTTTTGGGGAGTGTGGGGAGGGAGGGGTTGGGTGATGTGTGCTGGGCATCGTCTGTCTGACTCTTTCCCAAGCGATTGTTTGGCATTTTTCACATAAATTTCGTTTCTTTACAAAATTACCGATATTTTGATGGCAACCCATTCATGGACACCACCCATCCTTCGCTCTCCACCCACCAGCCCCCCTCTGTAGCTTCCCTTCTCTCGCATCAACACACTTGAATTTGAAGCGTTTTAAGCAATGTCGATTAACATTTATCTAGACATATTCTGGCATTTGATTTCCATAGGCCTGGAACATTTGGATTTGTTTCGCCATTTTTTTGCAATTAAACTTGAAATTGGTAAAGCCCAGGCCCAAGCCCAGATCCAGGTCCGGGTCCGGGTCCACGACCCATCATCATCAACAACATCAATAGAAGTATTCAGTTTGAATGGACTGACTGATGGCTGGCATTTTACCTACGTTTTGTTTGCGCATTTTGCACATTTTCAAACATTTGCATTTTTGCCACTTGAGGCTTTTGTGTGTAATTGATTTTCAACGCTTTGATTGTCAAGTGGCAGCAACAAAATCGCCTACCTAAATCTCCTATTAAAAAACTATGACGGCTTTTGTTCATGCTCCTAACTGAACAACAATACAAACAAATAAAACAAAAAAAAAAAACAACACAATAAAAAGAACTTTTTTCTTGCCGTAGAAAAGGTGCAAAAGTGAGGGGGTGCATGCTGGTTGTCGAGGGGAGTATAGAGGGAAGATGGGTGCTAATTTGAATTGGCTTGCCTTGCCTTGCCTTGCCTTTTTTGCATTTGTTTTTTTTTTTTTTGTTTTACTATATTTCCAAACAGTTAGCTTCCTAGTGTTTGAAGTGGCCACAATAAAAAGGCATTTGCTTTTGGCCTCAAACTGTTGACCTGCACCTGCACGTGTCCCTCTCCCTTTCCCTTCATCAATTGATTGATTGATTGACGAATGTGTCCTTGACCAGAAGCAATGAGGTTAACTTAACCAGCAATTTGAACTTTGACCTTTAAAGAAGGCCATCTTATATTGCAATTGAATGGAAAAACAAGCAAATAAATGATGAACAGAAATTAGAGACAAAGGATTAAGAAAGTTTCAAAATTCAATCGTTTGCAACTAATTATTCTTTACATTTATTAATATCAAACCTTAAGAGACCTAACCCAATCTAAAATCAATTAAACAAGAGTTCCGGAGGGCATCAGATGCATTTAGTTAATCGCACCTTATAATTAGTTAGACATAACTGATTAGCATTAAGTTTAGCTTCGATCAGATTTTGCAGCTCTTAAAAGTATACTAACAATTTAAAGTCAAGTGATCAAATTATTATAATATTGAAATTTTCGCCAATTTAATTCTTTCTGTTCAAACATGTGATACAATATGCCTTTCTTTTTATAGAAATCGCCAACCCAGGGAATTTAATTCCCAAATTTTCTTTATGAATTATCTGTCAATCGGCTTGGACAAAAGGATTCACTACAATGGAAACTATGGTTCAAGCAATATTTCAAGAGAATACATAGAATTTTCACCTTTTGGAGAAGCTAGTTAAGTTCTTTTGTATTTAAGTAGTCTCACGAAATTGAATCTTTTACTATCTACAAAAACAAAACAGTTTTAAGATCGAATAATCATTTTTATAAATGATAAACTCGCTGCACGAATTTGAAACTTGAACCAAACGATAAAACATTTCAATAAATAGAGCTAAATCTAATCAAACTACATTTGCACTTGATAAATGAACTTGCCCAGAGTTAACCGCAACAATCCCTAGCCCCGCCCTATGCCACATAGCTGGGCGTCACTTAAGACAAAAGACTAGGAAAAAGCGTATTTAAAAAACTACATCAAAATGCTACAGAAAACTTACATAAAACTCTGAACTGAATGCTTAGAGGCTCTAGCAAACTACACTCTCTAGATCCAAAAGCGACAAATACGATAATCGAAATCAAAAAAAAACGCTTTCTTATAAGAATTAAGTGGAATTTCTTTGTAAAAGTTTCTTGAAGCTGAGACAACACAAAATAAATATAAATAAACACAAGAAATAAATGTTGATATCAATAAAATTTGTTTCTAAGGAAAGAACTCCTTGGTTTTTATTTTCTTTTAAGCAAGTCGCCATACCGATTTGAATTTGCCCCGGAAATGCGTCCTTTTACCACTCTTCCTTATGTTTCCTTAGATGTCTATTCCTTTCTCTGTTCTAGAACGACTTGGCTGCTGATGTCGATTCAAAATATATATAATTTTTGTAATTGGAACCGCTTTCTACTGCCTGTTACATACATTTTGGTGACTTAAATATACCCTTTTATCCTCAGAGTACAGGGTATTCAAATTTAATTATTTCAAAAATAATTTTCGCTTTTTACTAACAATGTCAACTTTCCCCTGAACTCAAGTAGACTTTTCTTGATTAGCCTGAACAGAGTAACCGCAGAGCTATCATTCTCTCCCTCAATCCGATATTTCCCTATCCTTAAGACACTGTAACATTTCGAACTATTTCATGCCTAAACCTGTCTGGGTCTTTTGCTCTGATTACAATTAAAGAATAATCAGTTATAGGATTATGATTCTCTCTTCACTTACTTAAAACCTTAAGCCTCTTCAAATTAGCTCGTCATTAGTAATTTGACCAAAAAAATTGTTTTTTGACCAACACTTTTGATTTAGAAGAATTAATATGGTTAAATTTTCTTTTTATTTTTCATTTTTAGCCCACAAAATCTAAAATGATTTAAGGCTCAAATTGTTTGTCAACAAAATCTTTCACCTCAAAACTTAAAAAAATAAATATTTAACATTTTATCACTGTTAAAAATAACTTTAAGCTGTCGTTTTATTTTTTTTAATACGTCTAATAAGACACTTTCTTCGATTTTGAACGCTCATCTTTACCCGGTTAAACCTGAAACCTGATATTGCACTTATTCCAATATCAATGGCTTTTGATTATGGTTGGAAATTGTATATGTTGGTTGACATGGAATAAGTATCTAAAGTAAGTGCCCAGAGCAAAGGCTGGTCGCATTTTTTGAATATCTTAAAAACGGTAAAAGAATTGATGTCATTTTCGTGTTTATTTATATAAGATTGTCCCAGGAACCACATATTTAATGAATTGACGTGTGTTACTTTTCAAAAATTAGTTTATTTTACCCTTTGATTAAACATTTTCTAAAGTCTTTTCTAAATAAAAGTCAAAATGTTTGCCTAAACTAAAAATGCATTGACATTTCCCATTTGATTAAAAGTAAATTTGTTTCTTTCGCATACAAATAAATAAATAAATACTGTGTAAAACGTGGCAAAAATGAGAAGGAAGAACAAGAAAAAGGAAATCGTCTCAAGGCGACAAACAAAAAGAAGAAGAAGAAGAAAAATATTAAAAATCTTTGCACGCATTTTGGTCGCGCATTAAAATCAAAGTAAAATGGCATCAATATAAATACTCGTAAATTTGCAATTTTGCAAGTCGAGAGCAGGCTCACCCCCTCTCTCGCCCCATCCTCACGACCCTAACCCAGGAAAAGAAGAAAAACGGAACAGAAGAAGAATGGCAAGAAGGAAACATTTCGACGCCACGCCTGCCCCCTGCCTATCACCGCCTGCCTACAGCCTGGCTGCCTGTCAACATGCCCCCCCCCCAAAAAAAAAAAACAAGGACAACGCAATGGTGCAAGGGTATGAAGCGGGCAGAACGGGAATCAACAGAAAGAAATCGTCATAAAAAGCATTCTCGCATGTTTCTTTTAATTCCCAAGAGACGATTTCGTGATACCCTCTATACACACAGACACAAACATACACATACCCCCAGCAGCTGAAAGACGCACAAGCAGTGGAGAGCTGGGCAAGCAGTGGAAAGACGCACAAGCAGCTGAGCAACGGAAGATGCACAAGCTGGAGAGTCGTACAAGCAGCGGAGAGATGCACAAGCAAGTGAGTAAATGCACAAATAAGTAAAAGATGTATAAGCGTATAAGCAACTAAGATTTACGTAAGCAAGTAAGAAACGCACAAGCAGCTGAGAGATGCACAAGCAGCCGAAAAATGCACAAGCAAGTAAGAGATGCACAAGCAACGAGAGATGTACAATCAACTAAGAGATGCACAAGCAAATAAGAGACGCACAAGCGGCAGAGAAATGCAGAAGCAGCAAAGAGATGCACTAAAAAACGCAAAAGCAGCTTATTTGGTCAACTTTCAGTTGGCCCTTTCTACTTGTGCGTCTTTTTTTTCTCACTAACTTTAAGCTGTCGATAATACCCAACAATTGTTCTCTGATTCTAGGGTATATAGGAAGAAACAAGAACTGAGTAGAGGGGGGAAAAGGAAATATGAAAGGGACAGGGTATCATTCTCTGGCTTGGATGTTTAGCTTTGAAGCGCATATGTTTAGAGAAATTAGTTTTTCATAACGCACAAGTTGTTATTGCCGCACACCCAACCACCCACACACACACACACACACACGCACTGCCTTTTAACGGCATTTTTTATTGGAAATTCTATTCAAATATCCATACATTTTTATGGGGCACGGCAACGTAACCCAGGCACAGGCACAGCCACAGCCACAGGACCAAGACCAGAACCAAAACGACATCTACATGAGTTTTAAGTCGCTTTGAAGCTACCAAAATTCGCATATGAACAAACACACACACACCCACACACACACACAGACATTCCACCAGTCGAGCACCCTTGGGCCAAAACCAACTTCCCCCCACCCTGCTTCACTACTCCTCATTTTCCATCCTCTAGCTGTGCGTTTTTTTTTTCGCTTCTTCCTTTTTTTTTTTTTTTTTAAACAAACACAATTTTTAATATGCCTGCAATTTTTATGAGTGTTTAGAGGAATTTTATTGCACAAGATTTTCGCTGCCTAGGCTTGTTATATATACATACATATATACACATACATACATACTTACTATAGAATGTATGAAAGAAGGTGTGAGTAGAGAGAATGAGGCGGAGAACGCTAAAGCTATGGAACGTGGTCCCACGTCGCGTATGCGCGATAAGCGACGCATCGCATTTGTGTGCCTAAAATGTGTCCTCTAGTATAATAAAAATAAAAAATGAAAATTATATTAAATATTATAATGTTAGAGGGGCGGCAAGATATATATATATATAGAGAAAAAGTATGAGATAAATGGCAGTGTGAGTGGGAGCAAGAGAAAAAGAGAGGGGTTTCTGTAAAGTATGCAAATAATTTCTTTCTTAAAGGAACTCAATGCAAGCAAAAACCTATGACTAATATTATCTCACTCTCCTCCATGGTTTTATCTTTCACCAGGTCTTCTTTATGGATCATTTAGATGAATAAAGAGAATAGGCTTAAATTATACAGATGACATGAACTTGGAAAAACTATTTGAAAAATATTCGAAAAATATTTAATGCATCTTGAATTTACTTTTGATTCACATTTGAGAATCGCAGAGGCAAGAACTCATCTAAACAATTTTAACTAACTTTTTCAGGTAACTTTGTTACCTAAACGTTTAAAAAGATTCTAAAAAAAAGTTGTGCTCTCTTGTCTATCGAGGAAAAGGTCTAATTCGGACACATTGCACTCTTTTGACCAAAGTTAATAAAAAGACATCTCACACATTCGACTTTTAAAGCTTACAAAATTGTAGACGCCATTCGAATATTTCTTTCATTCAGAAAAGTGCTCAGGGCAAGGTTTTGAAGTTTTTTATAGCTTTTTAATTTGATTTTGAAAGTAGGTCAGACCAACTTTATATTGATTAGCACATTTTAAAAGAGAGAGAAGCTCTACAATTCCCTAATTCGTTGCCTTTGAAGGCATTAAAATCAATCCAATTCTAGTCCTCTGTAAAAAAAAACAGAAGAGAAATCAGAATATCGGACGCTTCTGTCTTCTTTAGCTAAAGGTAATTAGTTAGACATTTGTTGCTGTTTTCGGTTTATATTTCATGGCTTAAGTTTATCCTTTATCCTTTCCAATTACCATTCCCGCATTCTATCTAACTCACATGAGCCACGCCCAACACACACACACACACACACACACACACACACACACATTGTGGCACGTTAAAAATGTTTAATTTTTCTTTACTCTCTCTCTCTCTTTCTCTCTTTCTTTCTACCACTTGCCTAAATCCATTCATTTTGCCCGCTTGCCTGGCATCCTTCTTTACCAATTTGCAGTCATTTCGCTGCTCAAATTCCACTGCGCAAATTTCAAAGCTCACGTCCTCATGCGTGGTGCCGTTGTTCTTGCCCCATATGCCACCGCAATTTGTCGTGTTTAGGCCACTCTGAGCTCCACGCCTCTACCCCATTTCCCTCCTACCAGTTGGCCATCCCATTTACATTACATAACATTGCCTTGGAGTGACGTGGTTTTGCTTTCTGTGCTCCCAACATTTACGACTTCAAACCGCTTCAACCAAAGATGGTCAAAGATGAAAGAATTAATTATTAGATCTGATTACATACCAGCTTAATCTTTAGTTATTTGGACCTAAAGTTGGAAACAATATTTCAGTAGCAAGAAACTTGAGGCAATGTAGATCTAATGGCTCTTTTTCTAATAAAACAAACAGACAAACAGGACATACGAATGGAAGAATAGTAGCAAAAAGAAAAAAACTTTAGGACAAAAGATAAGAAAGTTATATAGATAAATTTTGGCTATAGACTTAAGTTCTTCATATTTTGTCTATGAAAACTAAGAAAACGCAAATTGATTAATTCATTTCTATCGTTTATGCTTATGGAGATAGGAAAATCGGTCGGATGGCTTGCCATTTCAAAGTCATTTGAAAATGTCGTTAACTTTTAACAAATCGAAATATAAGTATTTAGATATTTTTGCGTATTTTCTAGTAATCTAGCAAATTCTGGTATTAAGAGTTCAACTCATTTGTTGTCCTATCGCTGTCCACAAATCTCGAGCCGTAAAACAAAAGGACTGACGCTCTGTCGCTTTGTCTTCAAAATTGTCGCAGACACATCTCATCTCCTCTCATTTCGCATAAAAAAATATTGGTAAGCCTTTTTGGTATACCCTAAAATACAAAAAACGGGCATATCGATATTGATTGGCCACTTTTGCAATTCAGTCTTAGCCTTTAGTCTTAAGATTTTATTTTATTTGTAACTATATTTATAGATTTCATATGCAAATACCATAAATAAATTGAATTTATTATTTATTGAACACATGACAAGTCTAACTTACAAAAGAACAAACTCTTTTGTCAATATTTGTGTTGATTTTAGTAAAACCATTTGGAAAGCTCTTGATTGTAAAATGTTTGATGTTTAGATGAAGGACAGTAATTAATTGCCAGAAATAATTTTGTGTGCAATATTTTCTTGTACATCTTCATTAAAATAATAGCGAGTAGCGAGACCGTGCGACTATTAACTCGTTTGTTTCCCGCAACAGAGCAGACATGTTTCTCTCAAACAACGAGTAACAAGTAAATGATTTAGGTTTTATTTCGATGGCAAAAACCATCAAACAAATTAGACCATATACATTTAGCCGCATGTTACAAGCAGCGAGTAACGAGTAGTTTATCCTACAAGTAGCCAAAAAGACGACGTTTGAAATTTCTGGCACAACGAGTGAGAGTAAAAGAGAATGTTGTCAACAAATGGCAAAATCAGTTAAATTAACGAGACAACATCCATTTAGGCGCATTTTACAAGTAGCGAGTAACGAGTAGTTCATTCACACAACGAGTTATTAATTTTAGAGTAACAAATTTTGTAAGCCTTTCGTTACGTGACTTAATATTAAAATGACCAATGAGATTAAGTCTCATTGGAGATGGCCAACTTGATTTAGTTTTAAATTTAGAGTGTGCAAGCTTCGGCTCAAACTAACGCCAGTGCCTGGTGCTCTTGGGTTTGGGTTTCTTTTTGTTTTCTTCTACTCTAAAGTATGGCTCCCAACTGACCGAGAGCAACCATATCATGGGATCATCGTAAAAATGTAGCGAATGTGTATGTAGTTTGGGTCAACCCTATGGAAAATAGGCAGCAATATATTTATTATTTTCATGCAATTTCATTTGGGAACAGAGCGCGAAATATTATTACCCAAAAGTAGCCGCTGATGCAATCGCAGAATGGATGCTCTCTGTCTGTCTCTCTCTCTCTCTCTCTCTCTCTTTCTCTATCTCTCTCACTGTTGATGATGATGATGATTATGGCCTGTGCCTTCTGTCTATTGTCAGAGCAGAGTATAGCGACTCAGGTCCTCTTCCAAAACATATGTGTAATGACTTTTTTATAGCCAAAACAAAAAAAAAAAGAAAACAAGAAACAACAAAAAATTGTATATAAACATATACATATAAAGGAGAAGAAATATTTTATGACATGTTATTAAAATTGTTTGCCATCGACAGTGAGGGGAGGTCCACGACCATCAGCCTTGGCTGGGCTGAGCTGAGCTGAGTTGAGCTGGGCTGGGCTGGGCTGGGCTGTCAGGTGTAGGCAATGGTTTCAAACAGCCCAGAAGATGGAGATGAACGGAGAAGGACATCAAGATGCAAGCGAAGCGATATGTATCCGTTGATTATTAGAAAGAAATTACTTGTCCTGTCTCGCCTGGATCCGGCAGAGTTCTTGAGAAAAACAGAGAGAGAGAGAGAGAGAGCGGTAGGAGTTGCATTTTTATGTTATGCCAAAATGATGTTCTATAACATTTTTTATTATGAATAACGGTTATAAAAATGTTGAGGCAAAACAAAAGCAACAACAGCAGCAACAGTCGCAAGTCAAAAGGAAGCGCAAGAACCAACAGCCAGTTACAGAGAAAACTGAAGATGGCCCACAAAAAAGAGAGAGAGAGAGAGAGAGAGGGGAAAAGGAAGCCAAGCCAACACACGAAATGCAAATTGTAAATTACAAATTTGCAATAAAAATTTTTAATAGAATGAAACATTTTGCCTTTATGAGTTTGTCTTTCGGGTGAATTTATCTGCTTTTATGATAACGTTATGGCCTTGCTGTTGCTGCCACTCCTACTCCACCCCTCCATTCACCCATCCACCCACTCAACATCCATTCATCCATCCCTTGGCCTTCTTTCTATTTAACTTCTTTTCGTTTACGTTTCGGTTCGGTTCCTTCACTTTCTACGCCGTCATCATTTTGTCGTATTGTTCTTGTTTGTCGTAACAGTTTTGCATTAACATTAACGTAATTCTTTTTAGCATTATCATAAATACATTTTACGCATATTACTTACAAGACTTGATGCAAAAAGCAAAGCCGAGAAAAGAGTAGCCCAACTGGAAAGTAACTGAAATTTGCCATTTGATGTCATTTCATCTAGAGAACTATAGATATATATTTGGTTTCCGAAGAACCAACTAGTAGAAGATCATCTTTGTTATCTAAGCAGCGAAATCGATAATTTTTCGATATCTTACAAAGTATTCCAAATAATTAAAGAAAGCTATACCTAGATCCATTGTCCAGAATGCAATCTTTCCAATAGGGATCCAAAGTGCTCATTCAATACTTCAAACTAAGCCAAAAAGTTCACCAAGTTTCCAAACAATTTTTACTGTTTATTTCCAAAAACAATCCCTAGAAAAGATTATATTCTAAAGTCCATATTTGGCCATATTTGGCTGTGGTTACATTTTCAAGCTAAATTTCATGACCCCAAAAAAAAAAAAAAAACACACTCGAAACAAAAGCAAAACCCAAGTATGAATGCTGCGAGTGAAATTTTGCCATCTTATAGGGACTCTTTCCACTGCTTCTCAGTTTACGAGTATGTGTATGTGTGTGTGTGTGTGTGTAGCATCAACAGCATCTGGTATCATTTGGGCTCAAGTGCTGTTGCTATGATTTTAGTGCTAATTTTTACAGTTTATCACGCAACATGCATAGAATGTTTATGAATTAACAGACAGACACAAAGACAAAGCCTGAAGAAACCAAAAACATAAAAATCAACAAATACCAAGTACAAAAAAACCGGGGCAAACAGGGCCAGAGAATAAATCACATTCGTCGTGGTTGGCTATAAATTTGTAACCAAAAGCAAAACCAAAATAATCTAAAAGTTAAGTCGGCATTACAACATCAGCAAATTGGGTTTTAAGAACATTTTGAATAATAATAAAATCAAGTATTTTCAAATTAAATGAAAGTTATTCAGAGAGAACGAGAGAGAGAGAGAGAGAGGGAGAAAAGGAGACATAAATTTTAGCTAAATAATTAAAATACGAACACTTGGCCTTCGATTAGGCGAGGAGTACTATTAGAAAGTCATCTGGTTATATATATTTTTTTTTTACCAAAATGAAGGCAAGTTTTTAAGTTTGTTTTATTAATTCTGAGTTTTTGCTATTCCCTTGGAAAATCGAAATTTTACTGCATAACACTCACATTCTAAACATTTTTGTTTTAACTTTTTGAAGCACCTTAAATGTTAATAAAAATTAATTCACTCTGTGCAAAATATAGTCTACTTTTTTGCGCTGCAAACTAAAAATCAAAACGTAAAAGGTTGCATGTAAAACTATGAAAATTTAGGTCTTATATCCTAACTGAGATTCAGAAAAAATGCTAATATGAAGATGAAAGGAACTCGAAAATTTAAATTAATCTACATCTAAACTAAAAGTATTTCTGAAAAAATAGCAAAGAACATTCCAAAAACTCTGAAATCGTAAACCAAATTAGAATTCATTTGTTTTTTTTTCCAACCTCAACTATCAATTTCTTATACCTCAATCTAGCCCTTACAACACAACTCTCATAAGATAAGATTTTTAATGAATAAAAAATTCATAATTAGATAGCCCAAAGTCCTAGAAGCTAAGTATGTATGTGTGTGAATTTAGCTCATCAAGGTGAATAGCGGTGGCAATGTGAGCCCTAAAGTATGCTATACCTGTTGAAGTTTAAGCAATTAAAGGAAATTTTTAAATGATGTCTATAAACAATGTTCTATCTAGGTGGAAAACAAATGTTCTCCGATTGCCCATTGCATATCTTGGAAAGCGAATTTTCCTTCGTTCCTTCGTTTTTTGATCATTTTTGCATTTGTCAGGAGTTAAATTGGTTAAAAAAAAACGTTACCAAGAAAGATCAGGTGATGAGAATGAAAATTGGGAATGATTTTCTTTAAGAAAAACCAACAGTTTTATAGCATAGAATACTCAGCATAGTTTATTGAATGAATACCTTAACTTTGCTGCAAATTTTTCAATAAAATATAGTTTTAATATATATTTTTTTAGTAGTTTCAAAATACTTCAGCATTGGAAAATTAACTAAGTAAAGAGTGAGGATCAGCGCTCTTTTAGCACTATGGGACACTTTTTCATGACCTCTAAAAATAAAGATTGAAAAAAATGACTAGATGTCGATATCGATATCGATATCGATATATATAGCTGCTTGTGGATTTTGATTTCATCAGATAGAAAACAAAGAAAACATATCGTTTTCTTAATCCATTTGTCAATGGAAAATGGCTGTTGCCTAGTCTTATACATATATAATATTTTTTACTTTGGAAATGAAAACGAAAAGCCTAGATAGAATATCTTTGAAAATCAAAAGGCAAAAGACCACAAAATGTAAGAGAGAGATCAGATGGACCAACCATAATTTGGCGTTCAGCGATTCGTTGACTCACATGTGAAGGTATTTCGGGAGGAATGCAGGTCCTTCGTATTAGTTTCCATAGCTGAATGCCCAACCCTTACAACAGATTTGCCGCCTGCTCCGCAACGCACCGCTGTACGTTAGTCCCCAACCCTATTTGGCAAATGGCTAGGCTAGAACAAAATACTCGTGCACCAATCAACGTTGGCAATGAAGACTTAGAAGCCGTTCAAATCGTTGCATTCACATTCGGCAGGCTCGTCGGGACCGCACACACACAGACACACACACACACACACACACACACCGTCACATAGAGTTGGGATCCAACTGGTATCCAACGCATCCTCGTCAAAATTCCTCGTATTCGGTTGTCGTCGGGCCTTTTTGCACAAAAAAAAACTTTTGCGCTTTGCGCTTTTTAGTCGTTCTCTCTAATCAGAGAGTGGCCAGTGTGTGGGTCATAGGGACAGCATGTGGTGTGTGGGTGGCGGTTGGGGGGGGTGTGGACGCGGGCTTAGTTGGTTTGCTCATTCGCTCGCTTGCGCTTTGCTTTCATAGATTCTATTCCACACATGAAGATGAAGGGGGATAAGAGATGGAGAGAAGGATGTGGTCACACACACACACACACACACATATATACAGGCTCGCATATTTAGTTGGGTCGCAGCACACAACTAGCATCCCCCACCCCAAAAAATGAAAAGCAACCGCCCACCCATTTTACGCTTTCTCGCTCTCACACGTTTTTGGATTCTCTCTCGAATGTTCTAGCTCGCTCGCTCTCTCTTTCTCTCTTTCTCTCTCTCTCTCTGTCTCTCGCTCCCTACACTTCCCACTTGACACATCGTATTTTTGCTTCGTGGCTCGTTTCGTTGATTCGGCTCAAGTTCCCTCCAGGCTCCTCATCTAGTCTCTCTCATGCTCGCTCTCTCTCTCTCTCTTTTTGCTGCGTGTATATGGGTGTGTGGGTGTGTGGGTGAATGGATGGTCTGGTGGTTTATGTCGGTTAGAGAAATGGGCGAGACGGGCTGAAATGTGGGGGCAGGAATGTGGGGGAAAAGAAGGCTCCGTTGCTGTCCTAGATTTGTTTAAATTATTTGCGATAGTGTGATTGGCTTTTGCCTGTGCCCGACAACCGCATAGCCTCCCGCCGTCCGTCTTCCCGGGCCCGCCCGTTGCCCCCGAAGGCCATCGTGTTGCGTGTTTGCCGACATGTATTTTGTTGCTGCTTTGGCCATCAACCAATGGGAGAGTTGCACATGTTTAGTCGCACTAGAGTTCTGTCCTGACCTAAATGCGTGTCTCGGTATCGGTGTGTCGTCGTCGGTTTGTCGGTGTGTCGATGTGTCGGTGTGTCGGTGTGTCCTTGTTACCGAATAGTGCAGGCACAGGCAAACAAAAACGACTACGAACTACGTCAAAACGGCAAACGACTACGAGGACTACGGCCCGGGGTCCTGTGGTTGGCGCAGCGTTGAGCATGTGTATGGGTTTCCTTTTTTTTAGATTTTGAGCATGGGTTTTGCTGTTGTTGTTGGTGTTTTTTGGGGCACTGTGTGTGTGTGTTTAGTTTTCGTGATAGGCCATTCGAGTTGGGGGCTGAATTTGCATTCCGAACAAGTTGGGCGGGCGAACAAGTGCTTAGAAGAGCAAGCACACAATATTGTGACTGGTGCAAATGCCATCCAAGCAATCACAATGCGTCGCTCTGGTCTAGTCCAATCATCCAATCGACATGAGTTGCCAACACAATAACTCGATTGGCCAACAAATATGTAGATCATTCTGGATCGTTATAAATGGAAAGAAGTAACGAATTTATGACATCTTTTGTATTTGTATCTAGCAAGCAAATTAAACTAAAACTTTTGACTATTTTTTAAGTCTTACTAAAAGTGAAGGACATCGGACATATGGACATCGGTTTTTAATTAGTTTTCTCTTGACCAATAAACGCATTTGTTGGCCTGGTTTTGCATGAAGAAAGAGAGAGAGAGAGATAAAGATATAATTAAACTCTCTTCTAAAACATTTAACCAAATTTTTTGACGAACTTGCCAAACTTTTAAAAGCAGATAGGGAAAAAAATATATATACAAATGAAAAATGAGATTTTTTGGAAAACATTTTTGCGGTTATGTCAACGAAAAGTGGAGCGGGCAAAAGTAAAGAGAAGCTAAAAGAAACGAAAGCAATGACAACATGAGAAGGCATTTAAATTAATTTCAAAATAATCATGAGCAGAAACTGGATATATAATACACCACATTGGCCCTATATGCATAAGTAGCTGAGTTCGGGGTTCAGCGCAGCTTCCTTAATTCCTCATACACACCCACACACACACACACACTGTCTCTCTCAGGGGAGAATTTTTTTCCTTAAGACAAAAGGCAAAACAACAACAACAAAAAGATAAGAAGGGCGAACATCCGGAATGGGTATGAGCTACAGAATTTTTCAGGGTTAAATTAGCTGACTGGCAGTTGCCTCGCACCCGCACCCGCACTCCTCCCCTTACTTTGCGTTGCGGTTAATATTGCCACGAAGAAGGCGGCCAAAGGCATCCATGATGTTGTTCATGATGGCATGAACGATCTTGCTTGACATTTGAAATGCCACCAACCCACAACCCGCCCATCCTATGCCACTCCTACTACCTACTCATCACCAGCATATGTAATAAAATATGCTTAAGAAGTAGACGCGACATCGTCCCACTTTCCCGACCATCACCCCTAACCACCAACCATGAACCAAGATTTCTCTTGTTGTATAGAGAAGGCGCCTTTCCTTTGCACTCATCGCTCAAGTTCCTTTCATTCTATATGTTTGACTTTATTGCATCATTATGAAATATAAATATTAGACGTATCCTGAATACCCTTAATGAGAGTAATTCAATTTCTAGGTTCTAATATTAACCATTGACCGAATCTATAAACAAATAACTTAAATATATGTATATATTTTATATATTGGATAAATACGATTATAATTGTCGATTTGAACTCTTAGCCGAGCGATGATGTTAGCCATAATTTGGAGAGGGCATAACAAGCATATGAAAAGTTTGTTAAAAATTCTTTTTCTCTTTGTGTGTGTGTGTGTGTGTGTGTGTGAGTGTGTGCACAGCAACATTTGCGGTTTTAATTCTTTGGCATTTCAAAATTTTTGTTTCTTTGCTAGTTGATAAAGGCAAGACGCCCTAAGAGTACAATGGGCACATTTGAAAATGAGAATCGAAATGAATTAGCAGAGAAATTTCTCTTCAATTTTCTTAACTAAACATTGGATTATTGAAAAGACTATATACATTCTTCGACTTCGAATATGCCAGAAAATCAATAAGATTTTCTTGAGCTTTTTTGACCGATCGAAATTAACATTTCACTTAAACAAAATAATGCAAAAATTCCAATTTAGGCTAAAACATGCATTCCTCAAATTAGTGTACAAATTTTCTAAACGATCTTTAAATAAAAAACAATCACATATTTTTTTTTTTTTATATTGACAATAAAAGTTTTGTAATATTTACATAAAGATTTCCTTAACTTTCAAATTTGCAAGTTTTTCATGGCGTTTAAAAACACAGAAATTATTCATAAAATTAAAATAAAATTTTACCTAAGCCTTCGAAACAAATATTTATAAAAAATAATGGAAATCGATTTCAAATTCCCTGAAAAATATGTCAAAAGAGTTGATATAGTTGGCCGATTTATGGGTATACAAAATTTTGAAATATTTAGATTATACCTATAAATGTGAAAGCTCTTTTCTTGAACTATTTACTTCAGAAGTACATATAGATCTTCTGCTTCTGTCAATCGGTTGATTAGATTTTATATATATGGTTTTCCCTATAAGGTTGAAATATAATTTTTTTATACGAAAACCCGTGATAATATGGTAGGAAATGAAAGAAGAATTATGTTTCGGCGCCAATTGCATTGAAAACTAGACAAATCGACAAATTATTATTTCGATTTGGGTTTTAATAATCCTGTTCTATGTATTGAAGATCAATTTGGTCGTTCGAGAAATCAAATTGATTAAGCTTAAGCCAACCTAATTAAAAGTAATGGGTTTATTTAGATGAATCTTTCTAACTACATATGGATATATGTACATAGGTAGATACATATATACATATATACTCTACTGCCCACATATCGTATGAAAAGAATTCCATATAAATGAATTTTAACTTATCCCAAGGCAACGGCAACGGAAAAAACAATGCTGCGGTTTTCTTTTCCAGGCAAATGAAAGGATGAAAGTGCTGGAAGGGTGTGGAGGGAGGGAGAGGGGTGGGAACCTCCGTTGCCAAGACAGTTTAGCGCAAGCATGTGTGTGGGCGATGTGTGCGTTTGTGTGTGTGTGTGTGTTTGTGTGTATGAGTGCCTCAGTTGCCTTGAGGCAAATTAAAAATTTCGTTTCTCGACTTTTTCTCTATGGTCTTTACTTTCTTTTTCTCTCTTCTTACTTTATTTTTATTTCGTTTTTGGGCGTTCTTTGGCAACTTTTTGTTGCTGTTGTTGTTGTTGTTTTTTTTTTTTTCTTTTTTTTTTTTGTTGTTGTTATATACCCGCGCACACGCATCCCGTTCCCTATTACCCTCTGTACCCTATCACTCATACCACTAATGGTCCGCCACCTTCTCTCAGGATTCGTCTGTGTATGCTTAATTTTTTCGGCTTTGGCTACAAGTTGCTCCGTTGCTCGGTTGCGCTTCACTCCCCACTCCCCACTCCCCACTTCCCACTCTCCTCTCGACTCTCGCTCGGTTGGCAATGGAAAACTTTCTAATAATGTTGTACACAATTTAAATAGAATTTGCCCGCGCTTCTTCTTACCACTCATCCACACACACACACACACACACCCCTTGCCCATCTGCCCTTCACTTTTGTGCTGTTCTCTGTGTACCACACATCATGGCGTAAAATACTTGCGCAAAAAGAGGCACAATCAAGTTGCTTATATACAGATACACACACTCACACACACACACAGACATTTTATATATATATAATATATATTCTTAGCTGTTCATGTGGGCGTGCAAATATGTGTGTGTGTGTGTGTGTGTGTGAGCTGGTGGATATGAACACGCGGTTTCTCATTATGCTAACGAAGTAAAAACTTTACAAGCACATATGAGCACCAAAAAAAAAAAAAGAAAACCAACAAAAAAAAAACCCACATTCTGCCATAAAACAAGTGCGCAAGAAATTGAAAAGAAGACTACGCAGCATCCAGAGACAAGAACCAAACTACCAACTCTCCTGCCCCCAACCATTCCCCTCAATGGAGAAGGGGAAGTGCCAGTGCCAGCGTCAGTGCAAGAAAAAAGTCGAAATCAACTAAGTACGAGTATGTATAATAATAATATGCACAATAATACATGCATATGCCGCCCATCATCCATTCACCCAGTCGCTCAGCCACCCAGCCACCCAGCCACCCACTTCATTTCACTCCGTCTCATCATCATCATCTTGCCGACTTGTCGCTTAGCTCTGCGGCACGGCATTGAGTTTTGTTCTGTTCTTTCTTTTTTTTTTTTTTTTTTTTTTTGGTGGTTTGTTTTTTGGGCTCTTCGGTGCTGCGGTGCGTGCGGTTGCCTCTGCCAAGTTGCTAACAAGCTTAGTTCCCCTTGCGCAACTTGCTCATTTTGTTCACACACACTCACACTCACACCCACACACCCACACACACACACACACACACTCGTACCCCTCAAGCTTTTTTAACTATGAGCAGCACAAGACAAGTCCATGACTTCCAACACTCTTCCACTTCCGCAACAACTTAAGAAGAGCGCCCCTCTTACCGAAAAAAAAAAAATATTAATTAATTTAGTTGCCCCAATCCGTCAAAAAAAGGAAACAACAAAAAAGTGAAAAGAAAATGTTCTTATTTGAAACATTCTTAGCAAGTTTTTCATTTGCTGCTTCTTTTTATCTTCGTTCTTGTTGAAGTGAACTTTGGCTTAAAAGCAACTTCTTTACGTAAGGCACTTGCATTTAGTTAATATTCATAATGGTAGCTAATTTGTGCTTATACAAAATAATATTTTTATCTCAATCTGAAAAAGCTTTAAATTAGACGTGGAGAACTATCGATAGTAGAAACAGTCGATAGTCACAATAGCATTCAAAACGTAGCTTGCTATTAAATCAGACCAAAAAAAACAGTTGTAAATGCAAAAAGTCTATTTATTTATTTTTAACATTATTGAAAAAACAATTAAACTAATTTCTCAATTCGATTTCCTATTGTCATATAAAAGTATTATTTTTTATTCTAGTATCGAGCACCCAACTTTTTTTAATGTTATTGGGACTATCGACTGTTTTTACTATCGATAGTTCTCCGTCTCTACTTTAAATAGAGTTATCGATTTCTCAACATTTCAAAAAAGGGAAATACCTAACGATTTCGAAAGAGAGAATCTGTATGGAGGAAAGTTTTGACTGAGTAAAGTAAGTCTCTTCAAATTCCTTCTTGATCAAAGAATGAAATTAATATAAAGCTACAAGTCTTCTTCTCTTTGGAATAGAGCTAAAGCCCCGTTATATCCTTTGCTAAACTATTTCGGTTTACAGTTTAGTTAACGACATTCTTTAGACAATTAATTGACAGAGTAAACAAAAATATAAGACAAACATTTGTACCAAAAAGAATCTATCATTTCATTACAGAAATCCTTTCTATTTTCAAAGTGTAACATCGATAACCAATTGGCTTAGAGTCTTCGCTTTCTTCCAACTCCAAGAGTGATAACTGGGCAAAGGTCAATGCCAAGTCTTAAAAGGGTAATACAAATAATCGATAAATAAATAAATCAATCGATAGATAAATTAATCCCCTTTTTGTCTAATCTTTAATCTAGCTTCTAATAATTCTTCTCTTAGTTAAATGTGTCTAGATTAGAATAAACTCAATTTTTGTTTACTATGTTTCATTTTTTGCCGTAATATAGACGATTTTCCTGTAACAGAGTTTGAATTGGACAGATTGAACAAAAGACATCCGAACAATTGTATTGTCTCTATAGACATGTGAAATTTCAATGAACTGAGAAGTGAATCTAGAAAATTTGTAGAACAAAAGAAGGTCTAATGTAATCTCTTGTTAATTACTTAATACCATAAATGGTTCGTAATTCAATTATTGCAGAGACAAAAACAAAAGAAATGGGTAAAGGAAATGGTAAATGCATCTGACAAGAACAAAACGAATGCTGCAAAACTTCTTTGCCTGGACTCAATTGTCATAATTTGTGTTAGCAAAAGCCGAAAGGATACTACAATCGGTGTACCAACAATAGGCACAAGTGCATTAAGAATGCATCAGCTTGATGACAGGATGATGACTGCAACAAAGTGAACAAAAAGGACAAATAATGCAAGGAGTGGTGGGGGAAAATGGGGTGCCCTTTCTTAAGCATATTTGTGAGCCAACAAACAAACAAAAAAATCTGACCAATTATCAGTTAAAGCTTGCCAACCAACCCAAAAAAAAAAACAGATGACAAAGTTTAGATGGCAATTTCCCGAAATTGCAGACATTTTCACTCACCAGTACCCAATATCGATTGACCAAAAAAAATCTGTGTCACTGGGAAGTTGCGCGGGGGTGAACAAATTTTTTCTTAAACCAAAACCAAAAAAAAAAACAAGCAGGAAAAAAACGCAGCCCCCGAAAAAGTTGGCAACGAGTGTGTCCTTGAAGTGGCCAAAACAAGAAGAAGGCAACCAAAAAAAGAAGAATACAAAAAAAAATAAACGCTTACACTTGCCTGTTGCTACTGCTATTGACTTGGAGTCTACACTGTGAGAAATGGCAAATAGAAACCATTTTGAAATACAATGCGTAATTTCGGTTACTTACGCTAAACTGTCAATTTGAGTCTTTTTCTTAAGATAACCGACCGTTTGAACATGAACCGATACAAGTTAACTTTATTAGTTTCGGTTATTCAGACTAAACTATCAACTCTGATAGCTGCTATGCTTCAAATCAATATTTTGTGTTAGGAAAAACGATCGTTTCAACATGAACCGATACACATGAATTATTGAGTTTCGGTTATTCTGACTAATCTTTCAATTCGGGTAACTGGTACGCTTTAAATCAATATTTCTTGTTAAGACAAACGATATTTTTAACATGAATCGATACACATGAATTATTGAGTTTCGCTTACTCGTGTCAAACCATAAATTCAAACAAATAATCAACAGTTCTTCTTAGGACAAACGAACATTTGAGCATAAACCTATACAAGTACTATATTGAGTTTCGGTTATTCAGGCATAACTATCAATTTAAGCAGCTGGAGCGTTTCCAACCAATATTTCTTCTTTAAAATAAACGATCATTAAAACATAAGCTAAGACAAACAATATATTGAGTTTCGGTTGTTCAGCCTAAACTATCTGGTGAATAGACTGTTTAGTTTTCGGTTATTCAAGCAAAACCAGACTAATTTCTAATCGAGCAATCCAGCTATGAACCGATACAAATGGAATGGTTTGTTTTGGTTTTAGACAACTGTTATCAGTTTCATCAGACTTACTTCCATTTGTTCACTTTTTTTCTTGCAGTGTATGTCTCGTTGTCTGTGTCCATATCCGGTTTGGCGTTCGAGTCTGTCTGTGATGGACTCTGACTATACAAAAAGCGGGGTCTGAGTCTGGGGTTGGTCTACTCACTTCTTCTTATTGGGTTTTCCTTTTTGGGGAGAACATTACTCAGCACCCATCAGCAACCTTCACCCCAACTTCGCAACGCCCCCCTCCTGCACCTCTGTCGTATAAATGTGTTACTTGTTTTTGTTTTCTTTTTTTTTTTGTGAGTTGGAGGCGGCAGTGGGAAGGGTCATACACCGCCGTGTGTGTGTGTGTGTGTGAGTGCGTGGTATGCGTGTGAGGGGTGGGGGGAGGGGTATGCGAACAGGTGCAACAGTTGCCATATTTTCCAACGCGTTGCCACCTTTAAATCTTGATAATTATTCAATTTGGTTTTCTTTTATAGTTTTTTTTTTTGTCGGTTTCAGTTTCGGTTCTTACTTTGTCATATTTTTCTGCATTGTTTTTTTTCTCGTTTTTATTTTTATTTTTTTTTTTTGTGCATATTTGAGTTGCTTGGTTGAACTGTGAATGCGGTTAACAGAAACAACCGGAAAGATAGAGAGAGTGAGGAAGAGAGAAGAGGGGAAAGGCAGAGAGGCGAGGCTTTTAGAATTCGAAATGAGGCCGCAGTTACCTGAGTGCCGCAGCTTGGGCAATTAGCATTAAATTAATAACAAAAACAAATGAAAAACTTGACTGCAGAAGAAAAAAACAAAAAAAAACGTTTATAGTCTTTTCTCTATCCGTCCGTCTGTCTAGGTGTCTCTCTGTCTTTACTCTTCTCTTGCTGATTCTCTCGGGAATCTGTTGGAGATTTTGAGATGGGGCCTTACTGCCGCTTGACCGAGGCGAAGCGAGGCGAATGACTTGTATATTGGTGCACTGCACTTGGCCTAAGAGTACACACAACAAATGCGGCGCAATTTGCGGGCCCAGTGACAACAAGACTGCAACCTGAACATGGACATGGACATGGACACGAGCCCCCACCATTTGCTGAAGGATACGGATGCGGCTAGGGATAGGGATAGGTATAGAGGTACTGGAAAGGGACCCGTCAACAGGCAGAGAGACTGGACGGCCAGCCGGCCGGCTGACAGTCAGGCAGGCGTAAGTCAAACAACGCAGAGAAATGAATTATAAAATAACATACCAACGGAAAACCATCGGGAGTAGAGAGCAAGAAGGTTTTTTTCCCTTCAATTTTTTTTTCTTCTTTTTTTTTCATTTTTGTCAGGGTACACAGTTTGCTTTTGATGGTGGTACAAGAGGCGGAGAAGGAGTGGCATGAGGCTATATGAGGGCGCCACATGAAATTTTTATTTTATTTAAATGTAATTATCTGCTTGAATACAACAATAACAACAACAACAACAACAACAATGACGGCAGCAACACAAAATGCTCATCATGATGAGCAACCCGTACATGAAGTAAAAACAACTCACACCCACTCACCCACACCATCCCCCACATATGGGCAAAAAAATCCATTAAAATTGTGCAGGAAATATAACCGAAAAAAAAAAACAACAACAACAACAAAAGTAAAGAAAAGAGTAAAAAATAGAGGGAAAATCGCCAGCAACCAAATAAAAATACAGAAAAAAAAAAGTAAAAAATAAACCCCAACCCGAACTCAAATGTGCCCAGCCTCTGCGCAAAGCCTCGCAGTGCAAAAAAAAAAAAAAGGTGAAAAAAGGCGTACAAAAAAATATAAAACAAGGAAAACAACAAAAAAAACCCCAAAAAAAAATTAAACAAAAAAAAAAGAGGAAAAAAAGCAGCGCGGCAAATGCAGAGGACAGGAGAGGCGTGTGTGTGTGTGGGGGGGGGGATGGGTAGGGTTGAGTTTGGTTGAGTGTGGGGCAATAGCGGCATTTCCCATTTTCCAACAGGCGTGGCCTTTTTGTGCTCATTTGCAACGCACTTTGGGTAATTCCGCGCTGGCTGCGCAGTCGCCGCTGCAGTTTTGCGGCAGTCTTGCCACATTCCGACACCCGCTTCTGCAACCACCCCCACCACCCGCCCAACCACCACCCACCAGCCACCTAGACCCCAAGCCCAGACCCACCCACCTATTCGGTCCGCATCGTCCTTGGTCCGTTTCTCAGTTTGCCTGGGTTTTCGGGCCTATGCCTACGCCTATCGACCATGGTCGGCGCTTGATTATGCACATGCCACCAATGACGTGTTGCCTTTTCGATTTATTTTTCGACAGCCGCCTTCTCCTACTCCTGGACAGCCCTCTCTCACTCACTCACACACGCTCTCTTTCTCTTTCTATCTCTCTCTGCACGCACACACATCGCCTATATACGCACACACACACACACACACACCCACACACCCGAGAGGGCTTTCGTATGTACTTGGCCATGTGTGGGCTTGGGCTCTTTTTTTTATTTTATTTTTTACTCTTTTTGTGTAAACTTTTTTTACTTTGGTTTTTTTTTTATTATTTTTTTGTTTTTCGGCGGCCGAAAAAAAAAAGTACAAAAATAAAATAAAGCATACCCGCATTACGTGCGACACCCGCTGCCCATTGCCCACTGCCCGCTGGCCAGTGTCCGTCATCCGCTTGACCACCATTCTTCTCCCTTTCCTCCTCCTCCTACTCCTCCTCCTACCTATCATGAATGTATGTATGTGTCAGTCCCACTGGAGTTCTGTCAGAGTTCAGAAACTTCAAGCACAGACTCCAATCATAAACTAAATTTAAACAAAATATTGCTTAAATTTGAATTAGTAATTTGCTAATTTTGGCCAAATTAATCCATTTATCCACAACCTTCCTTCTGTTCCACTTTGAATTATGTTTTCGCATAAACGAAGTAACGATATTAAGCTGAACATTCCGATATAACTTGTCGATGTTTAGAAACTTTGAAAATCAATCAGCAGATAAATCTTTTTACTCAACTCTTTACTAAAGAGTGTTCACTCACCTGTTCACTCACTTGTTCAATTCTCTTCACACTAAGGACAGGAAACAGTTGGTCCGTCCCACTTCTGTACGTTTTTGCAACGATCAGTAATAACTAAAAGAAAGAGAAAAAAACTTTTAGAACATCTCTTTACTCTGCTCTCTACTCAAGAGTACTCACTCGCCTGTTCACTAACTCACTTAATCTCTGACTCACTTGTTCAGTTCTCTTTACACTAATGACAGGATAACTAACCATAAAACAGAATTGGACAAGCTAGTCAGTGAACAAAAGAGTGAGTGAGTCAGTGGACAATTGACTGAGAATATGTTCACGCACTTAATGAAAGGAGTTGCTCAATTTCGCTCACTCACTCAGGAGTGGGCCAACACTACAACAGTTTGATCCAAATAAATAGATGAACCCTAATTTTTTACTATCCCCTTTTTTCTACTTTAGCAAATTGTACAAACTTTATTTTCTGTAGTGACAAAAAAACCAAATATTGTCAAAATTTGTGAGTTCTTCGCTTCATATTAATAGGTGCACTTAGGATGTCTCTAGTTTACGGTAAAATAAATGCTTGACTAATGTAATCAATCGTTATAAAAACCTTTTTAAGCTCCTTAAGTTATTCCACTCCGTCGTTATGAATTTCTTGATCTCTCGAAGCGTTATGCACTGCTTGGAATTTTCATAAAACATATTTTGTTTTTTTTTTCGTCCAAAATTTGGGTGCACTTAATAATTTGGGTAACACCGTATACCGTATTTCGTAAGCCCTTGAGCCGATAGTAAACTGAATTTGATCTTTATTATAATGGCAAATAAATTCTATTTGATTGAGCTAAAATATACGACACATGATTTGAAATTTACGTCTCTTTTATTACAAAACTCTTAACTCCGATGAGATAGTGATGATTGATGTAGATAAATCTCTTTTTGAACCTTATTTAATAAATGACCTTTACTAGTTACAAACTACGGTTTATAAGAAATAATCTTTTAGTGCCTAAGACTCTCTTTGAATGAACTAAGTGAGCTGTCACGTTCTTTTGGATCTACAATGAACCAAAAGAGCTATGGCTTTTTATATGAACTTATATACTAGCACTTTAGCGCATGCCACGTCTGCAAAAAGTATATATGTATTCTTGATCAGCACAAAAAGTCGAGTTCATATGGCCATTATATCAATGCGAAATCCCACTAGCCTTCTAGTAATACAGTTCTGAAAGTGAAGGTAAGCTTCTTCAGTTGGATCGGACAACTATATCGTGAAGCTTTCATGGGAGTGAACAATCGAAAATAATATTTTAAGCGAGTGTCATAACAATTTATTCTGGTTGTTTAATTGTCGTTAATATAACAGTTTCAAGGAAGTTCGTTAAGATCGGGCAACTATATCCTATAGCCAAAATAGAAAAAATAGGCCCGAAGAATAGTATAAGGAGCAAGTTGTTCTCTTTCGAGTTTTTACATGGAAGACACAGCTAAATTAAGATCGAAATGCAAGACAATCTATTATTATTATTTTTTTTTTTTTACTCCCAAAAGTATGCTAAAAACAAATAGCTTACTGCCTGTTTAGTTGTTCTCGACCATGAGAAGCAAAAAGATAAACTTTCTGCAAGGGAGATATAACCGAAAAAAATAATACAAAATAAAACAAAGGGAAAGCGGACAAGGGAGAGGGAGAGAAAGAGAGAGAAAAAAAAACAGCAATAAAATAATGGTGACAAACAAGTGCGAAACACTTGTATGCACATTTATGTTTTGTTTGCTGGAAGCGATTTGGAGAACATCACACGGATGCAGATACTCGTTTTTCTCCGTTTTTGTTGCATTTGTCACGCGTGCCATTGCATTGCGACTGAAAGAGTGCGGAGTGGAAAGGGGATTGTATAACAACAGTGTGAGTGCGGGGCGAAGGGATTGGAATTGGGATTGGAATGAGGATAAGCAAAGGCTTTGGCAAGTTTGGCGAACACTCTTCTCGTCGTTGTAATTAAAATCATGTTAGAATGCTTTGTGAGCGCAATTGCAATTGCTGCACTTGCTCAAGCCCTTGAGTGGTGCTTGGCTTTTGGCGAGTTGAGTGTAGGAGTTGGAGGTGGGCGACGAATGGTGGGTAGCGGGTGGCGAGAATGTTGGCAAATTGTGGAGATTGGGTGTTTTGGGGATTGCGGTTGCAGTTGACAGACGATGAGCTCAAAGCGACACACACACACACACACACACACAGAGAGACAGGGAAGAGAAAGAGAATTTCAAATTCGGTTGCAGACAAAGTCTTTGCCTCTTCCTCTTCTCGACTGCAGTTTGCAGTTAAATATTAAAAACAAAACAAAATAAAAAAAAAATAATAATAAAACGCAAAATTCTGTCTTTGATTTTAGTAGTCACTGTCATCCACATAGCTTTCATCTTTGCTCAGTCCGGCCTGAAGCTGGTCAAAAAGATTAAAAACAAAAACGAGTCGTTTGAGTTGGTGTTAACCACAAAATACCAGTGAAAATTTAAATTTCAAATTATTACTATTTGTAAGTGTCATTTTCTTACTACTGCTTTACTTTACTCTAATTAAGTTAATTAAAGTTAATTTGTACGAAAATATTGGGGATTCTTTGTAACGACACAGTCAAAACTTTTGTCGCTTTTTAAAGTTTAATATTCGATCAAAATTTTATAGAAGTTTTTTAAAAAACTATTTCAAAATGAAGTGAGAACGCTGTGAAGCCCCTAAGTAAATGTGCCCAAGGGCAATTTCGCACTTTAGCGCCCCCAGCGGCCAACCTAGACTTGTAGTTTTTTCTTTCTTTCTTTCTTAACCTTCAATACGTATAACTTGGTCATTTCTAATTCGATTCATATGACATTGACCGACAGCGCATAGACGATACGGGCCGGAAGAGGCGTTGACATTATCCGATTTTACATACAATTTTGATATCTGTAGCTTTTATAACTTCCGCTCATTCCAAAATTATATAAAAAATGAAATTTGTGTTGGTAAAATCAACCGAAAAAAAATCTTGAAACGTATTTTAAATCTTCCGTGGCACAGCTTTACTATTGGTCTACATTGTCGAGCTAACGTTGAAATGGTAGAGTCTAGACTCTTGATCAAGGATGGGCACGTGGTCGTTCTTTGGGCTCCATTTGCTCCCAAGCAGCAAAGCTTCATCAGAGGGAGCAACTTCGGAGCTGAGCTGAGCAGCGCTAGAGCAGAGAAAAATCTCGATTTCGCCCGAAATTACTAAGTGAATTGTCATGAATCAATTTATTCTCATATTAATGATAATCTGGCTTAGCCGTTTAGTCCTAAATTAGTACATAACTTCAGCTTGTTAGACCGTTTTCTTCATTTTCGGTTTCTTTTTTTTTTTTTTTTGTGCCTTGCAAATATTTTGTGTTCCTCTTTACTTAAGAATATGTGTCCAAGTAAAATAACAGTAGGGATAAGCAGGCGCATTTATTTGTTTTCAGACCAAAATTGTTTTTCGGGTCAATTGTTCCTATGTGACCTATGTATATGCTATAGACACTAGATCTTGGTGAAATTTGGCACAGATATTAATGAGTATAATATTCATAAAATGTCATAAACTGAATTTTTGAACGATCGTTCCAATGGGAGCTATATGATATCGGTGTCTGATCTTCATGCAAGGCAAACTGGGATTCGTTAAGTTATATGATAATCCCATGGGAAACAACAAAGTTATTGATCCATATTTTTTGACCGATTGTTCCTATGGAAGATATATGATATAGTAATCCGATCCGACTGAACCTGAGATATACCAAGCCTGCTGTATATAGAAGACTACATGCAAAATATCAGCACTGTAGCTTTTTGTGGTCTAGGAGGAGTTTGCGGTGGGCCAGACAGACGGACATGTGAAATTGTCTCATTGTGCTGATTAAGAATATATACATATACTTTATATGGTCGGATAGGCTTCCTTCTATCCTTTGCGCACTTCTGACCGAAATTAATAAACCCTTTTTGCAAGGGTATAAAAAAAATGTAATAAGCACGGCCGCAGCAAAATTTTTTCTTTACCTCCCCTTACCTTACTTTTCCCTTACACAAAATGTTGCCGATGTGAATTTTGACCGCCTACCATGACAACTCATTTCTTCACCTCGTTATAAACTTGAAAAAAAAAACATTTCAATGCATTTTTATTGCTTTAAGTTTCGCTCTGCTCTTCTTTTGCTTAGCCAGCACCGACCTAAATATACTCTTCTTTACGACCGCAAAGGGGTATCAGAAAAAGAGCGCAAAATGCACTTGCCTTACCTTTGCTCTCCTCCTTTTACTTTTCACTTGCACCGTTTTTTGCACTTTCCCTTGCACTTTATTCGCACAGTCACACATAAAAAAAAAAATATTAAAAAAAAAAAAACAAACACAGATTTGGGCAAGCTTGAATCAAATACATTGAAACACATGCACATACACACGTACGCACATACACACATATAAACTAACATTTTCGCTCTCGCAAACCACAAACAAAATGCTTAGCCTTTATTTACCCTCTCTCTCTAACACACACATAGGCTTCCTTAGCCCGCGGAAGCCCTGAAAACACAATTTGGTGTATTTTAGCAATTGTCGAAGCGATTTTGTTTGCGATTAGCATAATTTAACCGCTAATTACGTTAATTTAATGCCAATGTAATTTGTTTGCACTTTTATTCACTTATTTACTTAAAATAAAAAACAAAACAAAAACTCCTTGCCTTGCGTAACAAACTTTAGACAAAAGAAAAATGTAAGTGTGACCAGATGCTAAAACTATCGTTGATCGCTTCTCACACGAGCGGGGAAAAAAGAGAGAGGGAAAGAGAGAGAGAGCCAAGACTTAAAAAAAAAAACAATAACAAACACCTTGCGGATTTTTGTTTGTGTTTTTGCTTTTGCACGCACTTTTTGAGCTGCAAAAGAGAGCGAGTCGTCTTTCGCTCTCTCTATCTTCTCTTTGTGTTTACTTTCCGGAAGTAAGTTCCGTGAAACAAAAAAGCTGCTGATCTGTGTAGCAATTATAAAGATAATACTTTAAATGTTTTTTTATGCTCGAACAAGGGGCGTAGCCAGCAACTCACTTAGGGGGACTGGGTAAGGGGGTGACGCCTGATTTGGGCCTTTTCCCCCTCGCTACGACCATGTGCAGACAAGTAAGTTAAGCCAAAAACCAAAACAAAAAAAATTATTTTTAATCACAAATTCAGCGCTATTCATAAAATTCATAAAATTATTTATATTTTATATTTCAAAAATTGTGTTCTGAATATATATAAAAGGTTCAAGCCACATTTTTGATTCCCCCTTTCACCCCGTAACGCTGTGCCTTTTTTCTAAAAAGGCAGAAATGAGTTAGATTTTCGTTGTTGTTCTTATATTCGTTTTATAAGAAGTTTCAACTCTACGAAACGAACTCCCCCGTCTCACCTTTTTTGCATAGGGTCTAAGGGCTGCCACCTTGAAAAGGTTTTAGTCTTAGCTCTTAGTTAGTTTTCCCTAAAATTTTGCAGATTACAAAACTGCGATCAAGTCAAATTGTTAAATTGTATAAATGGGGGCATATATGTAGCACCTTGGAGGCACACTTGAATAATGCAATGAGGTGTGTGTGTGTGTGTGTGTGTTGGTGTTCGTGCTGGTGTATGTGTGTGTGTGTCCAATTCGGTGTTTGGTTGGTGAGTGGTGAAAACTGAGTGCCGGAAAAAGGTTCATTCGCCACTAATATCTGTCACACACAACCCTAACAACATGTGGCATGTGGAATCCCATTAAAAATAAAGCCGCCATTCGCTATCCACTGACCTCCCTAGCATCCCCAGCTCCCCCACCACAAACACACACACACAAAACACAACCCTCTTGTAGCCATGGTGGAAATAAATGTGCTATAAAAACTTGTGCATTAAAATTCCAAACAATCGCCGCTAGTCACCTTATCTAAAACGAGCTTACGCCTGAGCCACAAAGCATTTGGCGTGGGGCGGGGTGGTGTGTAGATGAGGCAGAAGCGAGGTCGCGGTAAGGGTGAACGTAAAGGGATATAATTTTGTGTGCTGCTCTTGTTGGAGCACATCAAAATCGCCAAATACAATGAAGGAAAATCCTTTTTTTTTTTTTGTTTTTTGGTTGGTTCCCTTTTTTGTTTTTTTTTTTTTTTGGTTTTTTAGTGTGAGTTGGAGAGGTCAGGTGAAGAAGGAGGAGAAGGAGAAGGATGGTCAGTAGATGAGTACAGGTGCCAGCTCCCTTTTAGCTTTATATATGTATGTACATAAATAAATATATAGAGAAACAAAATCTATATATGTATGTATGTGTGCATGCTGCTTCTGGTTGTTGTTGTTGTTATTTTTTTCTCATTTTTTGTTTTGTTTTTGGTGTTTTTTTTTTTTTTTTTATTTAATACGCGCATTTCACACATGTCGACGGTTGCGGTAGCGGCAACGTCAACGTGAACGTCGACTTTTTATCGATCTGCCTGCATAGTAATGGCTCTCTAGCATCATTCCGGAAGGAGGAAATTGTGGGGGGGGGGGGGGGGGGAATATACATACAAATATGCCTAGTGTAGAGGCAAACCCTCGTTGGACTAGAGCAAGAGTGGGAGTGAGAGTGGAAGTGGGAATGGGAGTGGGAGAAGGAGACACCCGAAAAAAAAAAAAAAACACCCAAGTGATTAATTCATATGTGCGTGACGTGTTCAGGCTCAGGGCAGCAGCATCCGCCCGCCAGTGGCCAGCGTAATGAGCAAAAAAAAAAAATAACACACGAAAGACGAACGAAAAAAAACAAAATAAAAAAACAATTTTAAATAAATAAATAACAAGCAACCAAAAAATAATAATAAAAAATTCTTTTGACCAAAAAAAGACGGCTTCTCTTAAATGAATGGATGGAGTCGTGGTTAAGGGTTGGAGTTGGGAGCAGGAGGTGGGGCTCATTGAAAAAATGAGCGGGCGCTGCTGCTGCGTAGATGCCGAGTTGCCGTTTTAACCAGCGACCGCAGCTACTTTCTAATTAAGCGTGTTTAGTTGTTGCAAAGTGACACGGCTAAAGGGTTGGATTTACGGGGAGCGGGTGGGGGGGGGGGGGGAGTATAGGGGTTCGGCCAACAAGGACCAGGACCAGGACATGTCAGAAGCAGACCTCTTTTTTTTATGTATAGATAGGGTAGATTGGGGTTTATAGGGTGACGACGCAACGTCGCCAACGGAATTTTGCACACGGCATGTCTAAAAATCTAAATCGCCATTCGCGTTTATCTCTCTCAAAAACGATGTTACGGGTACGGGTAACGGGTACGGGTACGACTTTAGGGTTCCGGTTTTTGGGGCTTAGGTTAAAGTCCAGTGGCGTGGTCAGCAGGCTCACTCGTCTTATGGACTAACAAGTCCGAGGAGTCAAAAGTAGAGATAAGCTATCAAAATTAATACTTTTTATTAATTAAATTTCAATTTACTTTAAAATAATATTGAAATGTTAAAGCTTTTACACAAAAACACATTAAAATAATAAAAATAATGTTTCAAAAAGTGTTTCCCATGCAAAGGGACCATGTACGTCTGTTCCTAAACAAACTAGTTGCTCAGTTTTTGAGCTTCTAATTGCTGCAGCCAAAACATTTATTGGAACCGGCTTGATCGGACCACTATAACATATAATTTTAGCCAAAAAAGAAAGAAATATCCATAAGTGCTAAAGAAAGGAAGATCCTTTCAGCACCGTTTTCTAATGAAAACTTTCTTGTTTGATATTATTCTTTTTGTTTTTAACAAGAAAATGCTTAAAGTACAAAAATTAATTAACATCCATTTATAGATTTTGAGAAAAACGAATTATTTTTTAACTAATTGCATCCGAGTTTGGTTCGCGCCTGAAATGTGATTCCTTAGACTTCAAGCTGATTGAATTTTAAAAATCGTTAAAGGCGTTTAATTTAAATATTTTTATGAAACAATCTAGAACAAGCTTAACGTCAAATAAAAGTATAAAAATAAGTGCTTATACCCACATATTTCCTCAAAATCTTGAATAATGACTAGCTCAATATTTAAATTATGAGTGAAAAACAATTTTTTCACTTAAAATTAACGATTTCAGAAGATAAAGAGGAATTGGGGCAATTTCTTCTAAACAAGTTAAAGCCAGCTAAAAATCGTCTTAGAAGAACTCTGAGACAAACTGTTTTTGATATTACTTTGAAGCTAAATTAAATTCAATTTCGATGGAGTGGGGCAAATTTCTTTGGGGGCTTAACAATATTTTAACTATTTGGAAACCTCATAAATCAATTCAAATAAAATGTATACATTTTAAAGCGTTTATTAAGGCCTTTTTATGTTCATAAAATTTGATGATTTTGACAAAAAATAGTTGAATATTAAATTTTTCTGTAGTTTTTATGTAAGTTTTCAATAATCTTTTACATTTAAAGCCAAAAATGTCGAGTCCTATGAGTTAGAAATGTTTATAAAGATTATACGAATCTAATTCTAAGACTTTAGTTGCTTGTTTATTATCTTTTTGTATGGGTACTTGAAACCCATAATCAGCCTAAAACTAACACACTGTCTTACACACACACACACACACTGGGTGTAGTGTGCTGGAAATGAACCCTTTTTGTTTTAAGGTTTTTGCTGAAAATGATGTTGAAACAAAACAAAAAAGCAACACACACGCACACACAAACATAAAAAGTTTTCTAATGAAAACTCCTTACTCACACACACAGAGACAGCAAGAGAGAGAGAGAGAGAGAGAGAGACTGAGAGGGTTGACCCTCCCATTCCTAAGGTTATTCTAACCTTTCATTTGGCCAGCAAAACCGAAAATCTCACTGGACTAGCCTCACTCATTACACACAATATGTATAAATTTACTTTTACGCACACACACACACACACCCATGTGTGTGTATATACAACATATGTATATGAATATGCAAATAAAACCTCACATACTTTGAGGCGCTGGCTGTTTCTCTCTCTCTCTCTCTTTCTCCTGTCTGTTTGTTGTTTGCCTAAGCAGCTGCAGCAGACAACACAGACGATCCCCCATGGCTCTTTTGTGTGTGTGTGTGTGTGTGTGTGTTGTGTGTGTGTGTTTTTTTTTTTTTTTTTTTTGTAAAACTGCAATTGCTTGCATCCCTTAATGACACATAAAACAACAACACACCGCCCAACCTTGCCGCCCCTAACACTCTCTAAGCATGCTCATGGCCACCCAAACCCCCGCCATCCGGGCCGGGCCCAACACATTGGCAAGCAACTTACATCACGTACATTTATCGTTATCGGTTGCGTTTGTCGTGTAGTTCAAGTGCAGCTCTTCCTTCATTTTTTGCTCCATTCTCCCTTACACTTATCCACCTTGTGTTATACATCTTGTCCATCTCATTCTGCCCCTCCTGGCTCTCTCCACCACCACTGTGCTCCGTCTTAAATGTGACACATGTACAAGTACAACAAGCAAGACGACAAAACAAAAGACGAAACAAAAGACCCAGAACCAAACCCAGTCCCAACAAGACCCAGAGCCAGCTCTTTCTCTTCATTTTCACTTTTTTTTTTCCACAGTTTGTTTTTTCATTGCATTTTCGTTTTTTGCAGCCTTTACAATCAGTTTTTCTTTTCACATTCTTTACACTTGGCACTCCCCTCCTCAGCTGGATGCTGGATAGCATGGATAGCATGGATAGCATGGATAGCATGGATTGCTGTGTGCTGCTGGGCTCGTTATTTCAATAGCGTCTCAAACTTTACATTTTGTTGCATTGACAAATAATTTAGCTTTGTGTATATGCTGGCTGGCTGGCAGTATCACAAGAAGGGGCAAAAGGTATATACATACATGTTTTGACATTCATTAGCTTGTCCTTTAGCTACACTCACAGAAAAAGTTTAGCATTTGTCATGAGCCTAGTCGACCATAGTCTAGGCTCTTGCAGGATATGTTGAAAGTAAAGTCAAGTCTTAAGGCATTTTCCTAGAGGAAGCGAGTTTCTTTTGCTTAGACGCGGTTAGTTTAGCTGAGAACTGGCTAGAGCTGACAATAGTTAGGTCAAAAAGTGATTCTAATTATCTGATCAGCAGTGTAGTAGTGTTTGAGTAAGCACCCAGAAAGGCAAGGAATGAACTTCTGACTGGATGGGTAGTCCTCTTAAGTGATCTAGGTGGAACTTCTCATACGTTATCCATGGGGCAGATGTTGGTATTTCTACTTTAAGAACCTAGTCAAGTCTTTCTAAAGTTTTTTCAACTCTTTTTCTGCTTTATTATTATTATTTTTTTTTTTTCGAGTGCATGCAAATTACTTAGACTTTCAGCTTTCCCTCTTATTTATTTTTTTTTTTTTTTGTTTGATTTCTTTTCTTAGTTTGCAACTTAACCCCTTTGAAATGGCTGCTGGTGGTGCATTTTTTTTTATTTTTTTTTTTGTATTTTGCGACTGGCATTGCAATTAAATGTTAGACATTTGAAGATTGCTCCTAATCTTTATACGTTGCTACCACTTGGGCAAACGAAAGGCGTCAATTGCAGTGAAAAACAAAAAAAAAAAAAAAAAAAAAGTGAAATTTCACTTACACACAGAAACAGGAAGAGTTAAAGTGGAAGGGAATGGAGCAGAAGTTGGAGTAGGAAGCGTCATCAGGTTTATGTGTGGTAGTGATGCTTAGATTATGCTGCAGCTGTTCCCTAAAACAAAATGGGGTTAAATTGTACAGAAATCACGCGTCACGTATCCCCCCCAAACTTACACACACACACACACACCCAGACAGGAGGGAGAGAGAGAGAGAGAGACAGAAAGTGGTGTAGTGTGGGACTAGGACTATGGGTTGCCTGCTTTGTTTGGGAGCACTTAACACGACGGGAGGCATGGGCCAACAACGACGACGATGACGACGACGACATGCACTTGAGTTGCACAAAAGGCTGCCACCCACTCAGCACAGTTTGCACCGTTAGATGCACTAGACAGACACGAGACAAATATCCACAGAGAGAGCCCAGAGTTTCTAACCCCTTTTTTCATTTCTACTTTTAGCATCCCCCAAGTAAATGTCGACTGCAACGCAGCAGCAGCAGCAGCAGGAGCAGCAGGAGCAGCAGGAGCAGCATCGACAGTGCAAGCTCTTGATGTCATGTTGACATAGAATCATTTTCTAGCCGCAGGTTTAGTTGCAACCACCCAGAGACACTTGTGTTGCAGGTGCAAAAGTGCCTCGAGCTGGCCCAAAAAAAATGGTATGAGAAATCACTAGAGATGTGAGAATGAAAGTGAAACGGTGGTGGCTATGCCAATGCTCAAGTGGTGGAAGTTGGGAACGAGAAAGGGGTCGCTGCTTCTGCTTCTGCTTCTGCTGGTTGAGTGCACTTTTTTGCACTATTCAAAAGTGAAATATGACGTGGTGGGGGGATTGGGGATTGAGTGCTGGTGGTTTGAGTTGCATTGGTGGTGCGTCGTCGTCTGTTGGCACTTCTTTTGAGGGTGCGTCTCGTCTGGCATCCACCCGACTCCCTCCTTTCTCCTCTCTCTCTCTCACAGTGATTGACAGAATGGGGTGCAGGCTTCAACCAGACGAAAAAGATGCCAATGTCAATGCCAAGACCAAGACCAAGACCGAGACCAAGACCGAGGCCTTTAACTGAAGATGAAGGTACTCGCATTTTCTCCCACAGCCTAGAAGGCTAACGAATAGGGAGCAAAGGGCAACATCTGTGTAAAAGGTAAAAGTAAGTGAGAATTTTAACCTAGAACCTCTCTAGCTTGTGTTTCGAACACATCTGCGGATTTTTCTATTAATTGTATAGTATTTAAAACATCTTTCGGGTCTTAGACATCAATTTAATTATCATAAAGGTTACCCCAACTTTAGGTCATTGACCTTCCCCTCCACTTCCAATTGTTCCACGCTTTCGAAGTTATTTCATCTTTAATTGTTTCTCCAAAGAAATTTGCATTATGGAAAATGCAAAATTTAGTGAACTTCAATTGAAAGGTGTTTCACTCCCAATCGTTCCACGCTTTCGGCATTCTATAACACAATTTAAAATTATTTCATCTTCAATTGTTTCTTCAAAGAAATTTGCTTTATCGGAATGGCAAAATTTAGTTAACTTCAAGTGAAAGGTGTTCCAGAACCAATCGTTCCACGCTTTCTTCATTTACCAAGATGTGCTGTTGCTGTTATTTTGTTTTTTCAATTTATTCTCTTTTGAAATTAAGCATTTTTTTTCATAGGTCAAGATTAAAACTATAGTTTATTAATGTTGTTCCACTATCAGTTGTTTCTATTATAAATTTGACCATTCTTTGTATGTGTTGTGAATGATCTTTAATTAAACATTTAGTTCATTTAGTTGTTTCACTTTGGACTCCCACTCTTAATGTGTCAAGATTTCAAGAATGCTTAAAGCAGTTTCATTTTCAAACGTTCCTCCTAGAATGATAGAATATATGGGGAATGGGGGAAAGTTAGCAATTCGTCTACTCACATAAGTGGAAAGTGAAAGCAATGAAATTTCGCTTAGGCTCTGATGCCCAACCTGCGCTTTACGAGCGCTCAGGAACAGAAGCAAGGACATCGACACAGACACAGACACAGACACAGACACGGACACGGACGACGACGACGTCCACGGATCATACATAGCTGGGCCAACTGTAAAAACTTGAAATAAAAACCAACTGAAATACACAACACTAATGTCCTTAACGGCCCAAATGCGTTTGACTTGGGAATGAATATAATAAAAACAAAAACGAAAACGAAACTTTGGCTTTACCCACCTAATCCTCCATCCATGTCATGCCATGCTCCTCCTCCTCCTCATGCTGCTGGTCTCATGTGCGACGACGTTGGCGAAACACACAACTTTTTTTTTTTTTTTTTTATTCCTTTGTTTAGAATAAATATAAATGTGCACGTGTTTTTGGCAAATGTCCTGCTGCTGCTGCTGCTGCCCGTTTTTAGTGGTGGCGCAAAACCGAAAACCGTCGTTCATATACGGTGCAAGGGGCAGGGGGGCATTGGGGTTGTTGCTGTTAAATTTTAATGCCACCATATCGATATATATGTACCATATAGTAGCATATGTCTGTATGTATTCTGCTTACTTACCAATGGAATCTATAAAATCCACAAAGAAGATTCTGCGATGCGGCAATGATGCAGTCGCTGCGCAGTCGCGATAAGAATGACGACGCTGGAATCACTGGGCACACACACACACACACACACACACACACACACACCCACACCCACTTTGCCACACCTATGAATATCCCATGAGTCTATGCGAAACTCAAGCAATAGAACATTTGTTTTCACTTTACATAAATTTGCAATTGCTTCAAATTTGTAATCAATACCAACCCCTGGCATCCCCGAGGCACTGACTTGCCCAACCTTCTCCTCTTCCCCCCCCCCCCCTCTCGCTTCCGTCAAAATCAAAAAAATTTATGATGTCAAAAATCTGAAATACCAATTTAGATAGTTAGAAACCGTTTAATTGCCTTCTTATTGATTATTCATTTCGGTTCTTACAACCGTTTAACCCTTTGCACAACCTAAAAAGGTACATACCTTCTGACTTGGGATTAAAAGATTCAATTAGTTTTTGTTTTAAGTTTTCTTTTAGCTCCAAATTCGAAGACCTTATCGAGGGCAAATTTTTAAATAATTCCAAATATGAAATGGTTTTTGAATTATTTCCAATGGATTCTTTAGGAATTTGTTGTGTGGTAACAAGAAAACTGATGCCAGAAATCTACAGAATTAAGATTACGTTCATCCTTTAAATATTAAATAAAAAATGTACAACTTTTGTTCTAGGTTTTTCTGTTTTAACGATTAAACTACAACAAATCTTCAGTTAAAAAAAAGTTGTAAGAAAAATTATAAAAAAAAAATTAATATTTAAGAAGCTAATTTCGGCATGGATTAGGCCATTGAACCTAATCGATAAAAATCAGCAATAGGAAGTACAGTGAAAGCTCTCAAAAACAGACAGTCACGACAAACGTCAATTAAATTTTATTTTCTTTCAATTACATTTTGAAAACTTGGCCAATTGCGGACTGCTTAGACTTTTCTTGTTTATGTTTGTATTAAAAGTGATTAAAGTGACTTTTTAAAAAAATCGGCTTGGATTTTGGTTAGTAATATATGACTAATTCTTCTTAATCGTTCTACTTGTTGCCTCATACCTCATAGTATATTTTTATTGAGTTAGTTGGCTGTTCAATAATCTCTTCATTGGCATCATAATAATTCGCATTATGTTCCATAAAAGGGTTTTTAGTTTTATATAAAACTGTTAAAAAATCCTTGTCCATGTCCGGCTGTTGTGGTTGAGAACCTTAAAACATTTGAAGCGAGTTTGGTGCGAAAAACTTAAGAAACATAAAATTGGTTTCCACTTAAACTGTTTTTTCGAGCGATTGTTTCTAAGGCAGCTAAATGATATAGAAATTCGATCCGAACCGTTCAAGAACTTAAGCTGCCTAGAAAGCTCATATACCAAATCTCCTTAATATCTCTTAAACTGAGAGCGTAAGTGGTGCAGAACAGACGGACAGACGGATATAGGTATATCGACTTGGCTTCTGATGCTGATCAAGAACATATATTTATTTTAAGGCGTCAAAAACGTCTCCTTCTATGCGTTACAAACATCTGACCAGGGTATTAGCCTTGTTACATGCTTTCCACTTGGTTGTATTTTGAAGGTTTTATCAAAACATTTTAAACAGTTTAACAAATTCTGAAAACATGAGATATTAATATAATCGGTATTATTAAAAATTCTTGTCATGGTTTCTGTTTAATTTATTTAAAAAAATCGTTTTAGCCAGGATAAACACCTATTTCTAAAGCTTTACCGCAAAGCTCCTATAGAATAAGCTCTGTTTAGACTTGAAAAAGGTAGCAAGCTAACTTTAAACAGGATGCGAACCTCTAAAAAGTCCTTAAAGAATAAGTGTCCTGGAATTCCATTGAGACTTTTGAAAGCTATTAAGCTTATTTTTGAGCTTCGTGAGGCGACTCATTTTAGTCAAGGCAAAAACCTTTCTCTAAGGATTTTCCGCAAAGTTTTTAAAGGAAAATATGTGTCCTTAAGTTCTGTTGAAACCCCTGGAAATCTAGCAAGCTTGCTTTTGAGAATAATGGATACCCCAAAAAGACGAATAGCCAGATCGATTCGTGGAATATGGATAATTGAAAACATATATTACTTAAAGCGATCAAAAAAAAAAAAAAAATGTCCTATCTACATCATCAACCAATGAGTTATAATAGAGTAGAACTCACTTTCTAATCGATCGTATTGGTAAGAATACAGATTTAAATATATATATATTAAATGTTAGATTAAACAATATCCTTACAAAACTTACTGTAGAATTTGACATAACAATATAAACAATTTGTAAAAACCTAATGATCAATTTTATTGTTAATTTGTTTCCTTTTTTCATCCAGATAATCCTCCTCATCTGTGCTAATTTCGTAGACATCACGTGATTTGGTTTTCACTTGATTTTGGTTCTTCTTGCGATTGTTTTCTTTATAAAAAATAAAATAAAAAATTAAGTAAAATTGATTAATTAATTTTGTTTGACAAACCTTCAGCAACGCGTTCTAGTTCATCTTCGGTATCGATGCCAGATGAAATATTGTGAGTGATATCTTCTTTGCTTTGTGGCACGAATTCCACATCCATCTCATCATCGCCCTGATCCGGTAATGCAGGCTGCGGCCTCATCGATTCGTCAAGCAATTCCACATCGCTTTCGGGCTGACCCAAATCATTGGTATCCAAAGCATACCGACGCCAGGGTAAATACTTTTTCAATGCATAACATTTCTCGATCCAACTGCGTGTCACGATTTTTCCCTTACCTCGGACTTGATTGTATTTGGGAGTGTTCTTAAAGGCGCATCTAACAACGGAAATGGATATATGTAAACATTTGCGAGAACCTTATCAGTGACTTTGATTTTAAACTTACATAAGATGAGTGCAACCGGACTCCCAGTCTGCTTTATATTTGGCTCCCAGGGCTACAGCTTTGGAACGTAAATCAGCACGATCAGGATTCTGGAAAGGAAAGTTATAAAGATTAACTAAGATTTTAGCTTATGCCTGGAATTGAATCACCTGTATACCACTTATAACTAAGACAACACCACGCAACAGTTGATTGAAGGGTCGATATTGAAGTTCAGTTTCTTCCCTTTTAGGTTTCTTGGCTGGCGTTTGGTTGCCTTGCTCTGTGAGGGAGGAGGATAAACGCTTTGGCGCTCGACTCGGACTTTCTTTTGGCTTAGTGTCAACTTTTGTTTCTGTCTTGTCTATGGATAAGCGTTTTGATTTCTTCTTTTTGCTGTCCAATTCCTTTTCTTTTGCCTTTTCAGTCTCCTCACGTCGCCGATTCTTGTCCGCTTCAATATGTTTACTAAGACGCCGTAGTTTGGCATCTTCAGGAGGAACTTCAACCGCGTTTGGGTCGTCGTCGTCGTCATTATCATCACCAAACAAAAGGGACTCGCGATTGCGATCGAGTGGCTTGGTTTCTGGCTGAGTTTCTGCCTTAGATGGCCTTGGCTTTGGCTTGGGTGTTACAGTCAAAGGTGAGGGTCTTGTTTGACTCAATCGACGCAATCCTGAGAGACTTGATGCATCACGTATGGCAGCAGCTGTTGTGGCTGGAGGGGAAGCGGGAGTTGAAGTTGTTGCAGTTGTTTCTCCTCTTGATGATTTCCAACGCTGAAAAAGCGCCACTTGACTTTCTGACTCCGAGTCGGGTGATTCCTCGCGCATTTTAAATATGCCAAATTGTTTAAATTTCTCCGGCACCAAGGATTTCACCTTGGGAGCCGCAGATGCGGCAACCGAATTACTGGCCACCGTTGTTGGGCTTGCGTGCACATGCATCTTGATAAAGGAAAGACCATATTGGACGTGCTTATTAAACGGCTGAGTACATATAATCTTCACCAGCTTCCATTTCTCTGGCAATGCAGTCGAGCACAAGGCTTCGCCACTAAAGCAACGCACTCGATTCACGTTGCTGGAGTTCTTGCTCTCAATGGGAGTCATAAACGAACTGGACAGGAGTAGTGCATTAAAGTCATTCGCTTGGCAGCCACTGCGACTGACCATTACCTCAATAAAGGCCGAGTGTTCGTTCCCTATATCAATGCCCAAGATTTGCTGGGGTTCATTGAATTCTAATATCACATAGGCAGACTTTTCTCCAGTCTGTTGGGTCTTCCATTTCAATTTGCCGGAATACTCTCTAAGAAGATTTGCCGCCACATGCACCTGGGCGGAAAAACAACAATCAATTTACCAATAAAGTGGCTAGCCATGGCAACTTACTGCATCCTCGCTGCTGACTTCGCGTACGGCTTGGAATACACCGATGGGCATCCTGAGTAAGTTCCTCCAAAAGATTCAATTGGAGAATCAAAACAACAACGAAAACAATAAACTTATTTATGGCGGTTTGATGAAATTTCCCTTTGGTGTTGATAAAACTATCGTTGAAATCTATCGATGTTGTTAATACGTTTCCACTATCGATAGTTTTCATATTTGCTTTGACTAGAATTTTTGATATTCTGTGACCAGTTCAGTCGGAGTAGTTAGGGTAAAATGCCCTCCCAATTAAATGAACATATTTGACTTCTTGTCATATCATTTCACACAATACCGAAAATATATACAAAAAAATACATATGCAATTATATTAAATGTATATACATTCCTGATCAATATCACAATCACCAAGTAGGTTCCTACCTATTGCAGGGAATACTCAAAATCGGCGCGGCTTGTCTTATTTATTCCGATAGTATTGTTAGTGCGTGACCCTTATCGATGTTTTTTTGACAGACGTGTGACAATCGATTGTTGACTTTATCGATGTGTCTCCCAGCTTTAGTTTACGTGTGTAAATAAATATAAAAGTGAAAGTAGAGATTAAGCAATTGCTATGCGAATGTAAATGTTGCTATTACAATTATGAACACCGAACGTCAGTTCAAAGAGTCTTCAACATCGGCCCGCCAACCTGCAGAGATGGCGACGTCTACGGCAGTGTGTAGCGCAACGCAGCAGGAGCAGACAGTGGAGGAAGTGGAAACTAATAGCAATCCCAATCCCAGTCTTAACGACAATGCCAACGAATGGATACACTTTTCGCAATGGATCCACTGCTTTTGTGTTGTTACTTTCGACTTGAATTTAGGTCAGGCCCTGGAGCATGTGTATCCACCACAGTTTGTGCCCAGTGACCAGGAAGTTAGTAACATTTGCTACATGGCTTTTCCCGACTCGAATTCGGGCTGCATGGGCGATACCAAATTCCACATGCGTTTGCGTGCCCTCTCCAAGCCCGGAGCATATGCCGCCACTACCCTATATAACGGCGATTGTGCACCAGCCATGCGGCAGGATGCCTCCCATTTTTGGGGTTTTGTCTACTTTCGACAGAAACGCGATGCGAATCTGCCGCGCGGATATTTTCAAAAGAGTTTCATTATCATCACACGACTGCCGTTTTTCAATCTCTACTACGATATGCTCTCCCAGCTGGCACCCAGATACTTTGACGAGGGCATGGATGTGATAATGCGAGCCAGCGAACAGATTAACACTCATTGGCCAGGTCTGAGGGTTGGCCAAGTGCTACATTTGCCGCTACTCGGCTATAATTATCAAATAACCATACCCAGAGCAAGCAGTAGCACTCGAAGCAAAGCATCGTCCAGCATTGAACAAACCACGAAATCTTCCAGTGCAGAGATTGCCACCATGATGACCGTAATTGTGCCATCGGTTAATGAAATTGATCTATTTCGGAGCTTAAGTATGGTCTTGGACCATCTATATACACTCTGGGAGCTCGTACTGACAGCTGAGCCCATTGTGGTGGTGGCCACCTCGCCATCTGATTGCTCTCATATGGTTCAATCACTTCTGGCCCTAATCGCTCCCTTGGAATACTGTGCCGAAGCGCGGCCATATTTCACCATACACGATAGCGAATTTCGAGAGTTCACCCACGATTGCTCCAACAAGACGGGTCCGCCGGCCTGTATATTGGGTGTAACGAATCCGTTTTTCATTAAATTGCTCAAAGATTGGCCACACATGCTGCGTCTGGTGGACAATCAGGTAGACAATTGTAAAATCTCTCTCTGTTTCAAGAATGTTTTCAAATTGCAATTTGTTTTTTTTTTTTTTGTGATTATTATTACAGCAACAACTACTCCAGCTGCAGTTTCAGTACCATAAGAACTCGCGGAATGGCTCATCATTGATGAAGCCCACATCAACCAGTGCCCATAATATACTCAATGGCGGCGTTGGTGGCGACATCTCCTCGTCATCCAACTCCACAACATCATCCACCTCGGGCCTATTCACCAAATATAAGCCATATCTGAAAAAGGATAAAACCCTGATTAAGAAAGTGTTGCTGGGCATGAAAACCAAGCGGCCAGAGCATGTGCAAACTGCTCTGATTCGTCGCCATTTGTTGGAGTTAACGCAAAGTTTTATGATACCATTGGAGCGTTATATGGCCACATTGATGCCGCTACAAAAGGATATTAGTCCATTTAAATCGGCACCAAATGCCAGTAGTTTCAAGCTGGATGATTTTCTGGCCACTGTAGAGCTAGCTGGGCCGCAGTTAACGTCACCGGTGAAGGGCGATTGGAAGGGATTATATCGACGCTTCTTTCGATCGCCAAATTTTCGGGGATGGTACGAGTCGCGGCATCGCGAATTGCAGCTTACCCTACAGGATCTTCAATTGCAGGCCCTATCCGAGGCCAATTTGGAGCATTGGGCCCACGATAAGCAGGAGGTGGAGATAATTGATATGATACTCAAACTGAAACAAAAACTGAATCTCTACAGTGATAACAATGCACAGGGCATTGAGGGCATCTCGTGGTTGAGCAGCAACAGCAATAGCAGCAGTAGTGCTAATGGTGGAACAGCAAGTGCTGGAAAGTCCACTCAACAACAGATACGTGCCCAGATTGAGTGTATGAAGAGTTTGCTGCCACCCGATCTCAAGAATGTGGTGAATCTTTGATCGTTAGCCAAATATCCTTTCAGTGTTTCCTATCCTCTCACCCACTCCCCATCCCCATTCCACTCCCCCACCCTCTCCTAATATCATTTATAAGAAATTTATAGTCGCCTAGAGTTAATGTTAATAGATAATTAATGTATGTGTGTGTGTGTTTATATGTGTGTTGTCTGTGTGTGTGTTGTCTGTGTGTGTGTTAGATGATTTTATTTGAAACTAAACTTAAGAATTTCTTTGTTTTTTTTTTTTTTCTTGTATGTGCTTGGCGAGCAGAGAAGTTGTACATACATATCGAATTATATATATTTATCTAAATATAAGTTTTATCCGGCATCTACTAGTTCACTTTAGTTAAATGTAATTCTAATACAATTTGCGATCAGATTTCAACATAAAACTAAATAAAATCAATTAAAACAAAACAACAAAATGAAAACCCTGTAAAAATGTAAGACCAATTCTAAAAGTATTACAAAAAAAAATTGGTCACAATTGCAGAAACGATATGAAATTATCTAATTATAAGCTAATTAATAATGCAGTCTACCATAAATACATATGTATAGGAATTATTTGGCAGCAGACACTAAGCAAATCGATTATCGATCGTTATATCAGTTTTGAAATGTTATTATTTTTCTCTTCTCTTCAAAACATTAGAGCAAAAAGTCGCCAAATCTCTTCAGAAGTCCAAACTTTGCTTATAATATAAAAATTATCTTTGTAAATTTTGAAATTTTCTACAAAATTTCGCTTATTTTCTTTGATTTTTCAAATTTTATACATTTTTCCAAACTAAAGTTAAATAACTATATAAATGTTTTTGAAAATTTCAAAGTAATAATAAGTTTTTTTACATATTCTATACGAATTTCGTTTATTTTTTCTTAAATTTTTAAGCGACTTTTGTTTTTTTTTTTCTAGTGACAACTGATTAATTTTTGATTTGAGGACCTTTTACTAGGACTAGAAACACAATTTCCAAAGTATTGTAAAATTGCTCAAAATTGTTTAAGAAATTTCTATTTACCGCCCCCTTTTCCTAGCCCCCGCGAAATAACTGCCAATTGTTCCATAATTTAAAATAATTCTTTGTGTCTACTGAATTTTTATTAGGTTATCAAATAATAATAATAATAATAAAAAAAAAATGATTTATATGTTTAAAACTTAACCAAAATATATGAATGTGAACGTAGAAAGAGTAAGGAGAAATGCGAACGGATTGATTGATGATTGGAATGAATATTTATATGTATATAGCAGAGAGATATGAGATTGGGAGATGGGAGATTTGGTTTTAAATGAGAAATACAATATCGTCGGCCACCATAATTTGATTGTCCTCGGTCATGCGATGGACGGCAGCATCGATTTCTCCCTTGGTGAATGGCTCGGGATTGTTCTCATTGATGGACGCTGTGATGCGACTGAGGGCCAGACTCTGTTCGCGTGCCTCCCGGAAGAGACGCTGCAGTCCATTCTTAAAGGCGGCCAGACGAGAATCAGAGATGACTGCCTCTGACTCTGGCTGGGAGGCGGCTGTTGTTGCCGCGGATCCTGTGGATGATTGTTGCTCTTCACTGCTCTGCGCTGGCTGTTGACTTTGACGAGAGGGCAGAGATCGACGGGTCTCACGACGAGTTAGATCTCCAGCATCCGGCTGGGGGGTCTCAATCTCATAATCATCCTCATCAGTATCGGCTGACGTATCGGTGCGTGTACGCTTGCTGCGAACGGAACGCTGCTGGGTCTCTTGCTCATCGTTCTCGTTGTCCTCCTCGCCGGAGGAGGCGCCATCGCGACGACGCTTCTGGCCACCGCTGCGCTCCTTCTCAAGAACCTTCTTAAAGTAGGCAAATTGAACCAGCTCGATGGCCGAATGGGCATCGACCATGGTCACCGTTTTCGATAGACGTGCCCGGGCATGAGCCGTGGCCAGACGTATAAGAGTCTCCAGAGTACGGGCCGTTATCGGCTGGGTGCGTGCCACATCGTTTTCCACGGCCTCCTGGGAACGAAGACGCGAATACTCATTGGCAATGGCCTCGCAGGCCTGTTCGCTTAGCTTGGGCTTCATGCACTTGGCAATGTGAATATATTTGCGCATAAATTCCACCGATAGAATCTTCTCATGGCGCTTGCGTGACTTTCCATGGAGCAATGCATCGTATTTCTCATACAATTCGGTATCCTTTTTCTAGAGGAGGAGGGAAGCAGTAGATTAGTTAGTGGTTGTAAATCTGGGAATAGATCGACCAAACTCACCTCCTCCGCATTGGACACAAAGGACAATGAGTCCGCATAGGAACTGCCCATGGAGAGAGGCTCACCATCGGCCTCCTTGGGATTGCGATAGCGATGCATGCGTACCACATGATCGGATATCATCTGATCCACATCACTATCAATCACGTCCAGCATTACGAAAAGTAAATCGAAACGTGATAGAAGTGAATCCTGCAGACCAATGTTCTCCATTGGCGTTTTGTACTGATCATACTGAAAGCAAAGACCAATAATTAGGAAATCTCCTCAAGCTTAGAGAGAAGTAGGTGAGACTACTTACCCGTCCATATACAGGATTGGCTGCGGCCAATACCGAGCAACGGGCATTGAGGGAAGCATGAATACCGGCCTTGGAAATGGTTACACGACCCTGCTCCATCACCTCGTGTATGGCTGTGCGATCAATGTCGCTCATTTTGTCGAACTCATCAATGCAGACCACGCCGCGATCGGCCAGGACCATGGCACCAGCCTCCAGACGCCGTTCGCCCGTCTCCTGATCCGTGGTCACGGCTGCTGTCAGACCGACACCGCTGGAGCCACGACCCGTTGTGGGTATGGCACGCGGAGCTGTGTTTAAAACGTAGCGCAACAGCTGGGATTTGGCCACCGACGGATCACCGATAAGCAAAACATTTATGTCGCCACGCAAACGAGTGCCATTGGGCAGAAGTTTCTCTACGCCGCCCAGCAGCAGGCAGAGAATGGCCTGCTTCACATAGGTATGACCATGTATGGATGGAGCCAGACTCTTGCTGAGCAGCTCGAAGATGTCATTGTTGGTGGCCAGCTTCTTGCACAGCATGATATCCTCGCGGGAGATGACCAAATTGCTCTCCTTGCTTAGCAGCGAGATGTTGTTCGCCAGGAGCACTGTGCGAAAGGTGCCAGAGGTGTAGCCGCCCTGTTTGCCTGGCAGGCAGCGGTAGTTGCCCACAATCTGGACACGATCGCCGGGCTTGCAGCGATCCACGAGATCATCGTCGCACACAATGTCCACTGAGCGCGGCAATTGGCCGGCCGGTGCCTTCTCCGGCATCTCCTGTATGGTCAATGTCTGATGATCCTTGTAGACGGATAGACCGAATTCTGTTTCCAGCAGATTGCCATCCTCATCTTTGGTCGGATAAACGGCACTCGAGGGCACAGCCTCGAATGATGTTAGATCTGTGTATTTGCGCTCCAGCACCTTGCGTGTGGTGGGACAATAGTGTACGCTGCGCACTACCTTGGGATGGATGAGGGAAACCTTTGTCACGATGCCCTCCACGCAGACCAGATTACCCAAATAGACGGAGGTGAGGGAACGCGGCGTCACATGCCGATTGCCAAAGCATCCCTCGAAGCCCACAAAGAAATCCTCATGCTGTTTGGCATAGCTCGGATCCACTGTTGAGGTGTACTCCTTCAGGGCACGACCGAATGCCAGTTGCTCATCTGAGGCATTGCTCAATAGTCCCATGGCACGCGCTGGATTCTTACGCTTCAGATCGTTGATGTTGACCACCAGACGCTTACTTTTCTCGGCTATCATATCCTTGACATGGCCAGCATAGATACCCTGATCCTCCTCATCGTCCAGAAAGTCCACATATTCCCGCTGTATGTCTCTGATATATTGCTCGGCATCGTGGGACATTTTTGTAGATTGTTGATTAATTAATTGTATCAAAACAAACTTCTTCGAGCGTTCCTCTCACAACGATGCACAAAACCAAACAACACAAGAAATATGTATTCTCTTTTTGCACGCCGTTCGCAATAATTTTGGCGGGATATGCGTTTATCGATAGACAATTGTAATATGTATCGATACTGCTTGCTGAAAGATGCAAAGATGCTTCTGGGTTGCGATATCGATCATTATCGATAGTTACTACGTACGTATTGGCGCCAATTACAAAATGCTATTAATTAAAAAGACATCTAAAGCAGTTTAATGTGTCTTATAAAACTTAGATACAAGTAAAATATATACAAATAATATTTTTTAAAATACGTTCGAGTCTGATTTTGTTCATTTATTGTTGAGCGAATACTTGCTGCAAACGCTGCAGACACTTTCGTATGCCCACATCTTCGCCAGCACCACGTTTCAGTTCAACCATTTCCGCTTCCTGCTTGACAAAGGGTAACAATGGTCTGACCAACTGTGGAGCCTGCTCAGCCAATTTGATAAGCATTTGGAAATAGAAATATGTACAATGAGCCAAATGTTTTTTGGCCAACGAGCATATCACACTTGAGCAGATCTCTTTGGCTTTTGATGAAGATTTGAATACTTGCAATGAGACAAGAACACGATAAATGCCCAACACCTGGCCTCGACTATGCTCCAGTTCATCCACAAACATGATGTGCTCTAGCAATGGCAAATGAATGGCTCTCAATAAAATGAGAAGCTCCTTCTCCTGTTCCCCGTTGAGTCCCTCCAACAGTTGTTGCAGCACTGTGATAACGAGTCCAGCATGTGTGCCCGCCTGGCGACGTTGCACGGCCAGAAATTGGCTCGTCATTTGATGTATAACATATTGAGCCAATTCTCCATCATTGTCGGCCTGCAGCAGAGTGGCATAGGGTCTGGCCACCAGTTTCACATTGGTGGTAAAGCTAAAATGCGGCGTCCAATGGTGTATAAGCTGCTCCAGAGTCTTGGCCAGATACGTGTCCGTCGAATAGGGTAAACGTCCGATGCCCTGCAGCAGGACGGGAAAGATTTTATGCACAATTTGCGGTAAACGGGGCTCGGGCGGTGTACCAGCCTGCAGTTGGGTGGTCAACAGAAATCTCACCATTGCCAGGTGAAAGAAGCAACTGGGCTTTGATCTAACATAGGCCAGAGTGGGGCAATTGTAGATAACAATGGCCAAGAAGCTAAAGAAGCGTGATCCCAGTTCACTGCGTAGCCGATCTGGAGGCAACCATTGCTCAAAATGATGGACATAGGCATGAAGCTTTTGGCTATATTGCATGCGCATGTGCAGGCCCTCCGACTCCTCCTGCTGCTGGGCACGTTGTCCCAGAGCTCGAAAGAAGGAGCACAAAGGTTCGCGGCTTGCCTGCAATGATGCCGGCTCCAGTTGCAATTGACGGAACTCCTCCAGTTGGCTAATGTGCTGAGTTAGTTTCACAACGACTTCATGTTGCGCTGTCAGAAGTACCAAGGATTTAACCCAAACCTGTATCATTATGGAATTGTTTGGATTTTTGCCCTCCGCTTGAAGAATGTATAACAAGAGTTGAGCCGATGCCGACATATTTGCCGGTTCAGGACCTTGGAATAGACTTAACATTAAATTATCCCGCTCCTTATCCTTCTCCAGGCCAATAAAATCAGCCAAAAGCTGCGTTAGCTTCTGACTTTGGGCATTATTCACATATTGCATCTTGAGCAGGGGCAAAATGTGCTGCTGTAGGGCATCTCTCATGGCCACAGCTCCACGAAGATCATTCAGACGTCCAATTAGCAGATGCAGCATCTCCCATATACGATCCTGCGAAGCCTGTCCGCATTTTTCTACATAAATGGTCAGCCAAGGGCCCACCAAAAGTTGCTCGCCGCGGCTGAAATCATCCGCCAAATCGAATATCGATTCCAAGGTGTTGGCATAAATTGCCCCAATCTCCACATCATTCCTAATGCTGGTCAATTGGCTCAAGAGTTTGCCAATATAATCCTCCATATTTTGTTGTTTGCGGGCGTGAAGCAAAAGCATGGCCATATGTCCTTTGGCCGCCAGCAGACGTCGTCCTGGTGGTAGCTTTTCCAAAACTAGACACAGCAACATTTCCCTCAACTTGGTGGCTAAGTCGGCAAACGATCCATGCGAGAGTAGCAGGCAGAGGAATAGCTCGATTATATGATGGATTCCAGATTCATTTAGAGCCAACAATTTTGCTGCACTAAACTTGCTAAAGATGCGACCCAAAAGCTTTTGCCCTTGGCTCGGATGCGAGCGCATTGTTCGACCCAATAGCCAAACGAACATTGTAAAGCTGCTGAGATTCAAGTCATTCAATTGGGTTTGGTTCAACAGCTTCGTATAGCGCTCCACATAGGCCAAGCCGCTGGCATGGGTCAGTGGCAATTGTTCCAATTGCTGGACATGAAAATTTGAATTCAACAAACGATGCAAACATTCCCAGAGCTGGCCAAGAATATCGGGCAGGGTGGCATCGTTAGCCTGCTGAAGCAGCAGCGGGGCCAATAGGCACAGATAGACACGACGCTGTTGTTCATCTGGTTGAGAGGCCAGAAATTGTCGCAAAAGCAAAGCACTTTGATAATCCCCCGGCTCGATTATCAGAGAGTCATCCTTGTCGGTGGCACCGTCGCTGGGCAGACGGGCCAGACCCAGACGCAGCCAGGCATAGAACTCATGATGGGCCAAATTGTGTGTACTTGATTCACCTGAATAAAAAAAAGAAAACTTCAATTAGCTGAAGTTCTCTTTTTTCCTGCCCCTAACTCTTACTCTGACTGTGTCCTTGACTTTGGGTGACCTTTAGCCTCTGCATGGCCTGATGAAAATGCGTCCAAAAGTCCATTTCCTTGAGCATTAATCTCTGCCTAATGAGCAGCCACAATTCTTTGGTACAGCGACAAATAAAAGGTGAACTATGTATCAATTCGGGGCGATGTTTGCTCCGATAATGATACCAAGAACATAATATCAGATCATCCAAATTGCGCTCGATTTGTCGCACAAACAACTGTTGATGACAATGATTCTTCTCGGCTAACGACAGAAGTAAGATATCCATAAAACGCCACTCCAAGATTCCATGGTACAGATGATAGGCTGGTGCCTGGCACTCGTTCCCCTTGCTATTCTCGGCAAAATATAATGTTTTCCATGCCTCAGCATCCAATTGTTGATTAAGCAATTGCTGCATATCTTGTAGCCAATGCCAAGGTAAAGTCTCCTCATCTGTCTCCTGCCACAGCAGGATCATTAGATGATAGAAATGTGTCACTTGTTGGCGTATTTTAAACCAACTTGTTCCCAGGGACAAGCCGCTTTGCAACTGCTGCTGGCCATTGACAGCCCCAAACAGTTTTTGTATGCTTTTACTAAGGAGGGGGAAATCATTGGGCATTATTTTATTTCATTATTTCAAATCTCAAACTCACCAAGCTTCGCCCTGCAGATAGTTTCTCACAGCGACCACTTGTTGCAGCTGATCCGGATTGAAATCAAAATTGAGATTCTCAATATTGGTTCGTGGCAAATTAAGCTGACCATAGCCATTTCGGATGAAACTTTCGTTGGGAAATTGTTTTGTTTTTAATGTGTCACGACCATTGCAATTGAATTCGGGCAAAATGTTTATAAACAAATCGTCTTCTTGTCGGTCGGAGCTCCATAATTCCGTTGGATGTTGCTGTTGGTCGGGCTGGGAATGGCATCTCTGAGTGGCCTCATTAAAGGCAGTGAGTAGATCCTCATCGTCATCTGATTGAAAGAGATCATAGTCCATGATTTCATTTAGGAAGAAACTAATTAAACTAACAAAGAAAAATGTAATTATTTATCCCTGATGAGCGCGGCACAGCATTTTAGCGTTGCCACACAATACACAAAATGAATATGTTGCAAGAAAGTTAAAAGCCAGTAAGAATATTATCGTCTGTGACTTGGCATAACTAAATGTAACGAGTCAGTTACTACTACACTAAATAGACAGCTAAAATAGACAAATAAAGTTTGTACAATATTAAATTTCTTATGGAGGAGATAATTAACACTAACAATAGTGGAAAACTATTCATACTGTGCTCAAATTATTTTTCATAGCTACTCGTGACTGTTACTTGTACAAATCTTATTGTGACACATCACTAATCATAAGTGCCATCACTATTAATACTAAAAACTAGTTCGGACTTATTGGTTCCAAATTGAGGCGGCAAAAGTTTTGCAAGTTTTATAGTTTTTTCTTATATTTATTGAAATTTGCATCAAATTGCAACTTACACATAATGGAAAAAACATTGGCCCTACTCAAGCCACATGTCCTGCGAAACACCTATGCCCTGAATCAAATAAAAACGCTGATATGCAATAATTTCCATGTGCTCGATGCAAAAGAAGTGCGGATTACGAAAGAACTTTCGGAGCGTTTCTATGCGGAGCATAAAGGTAAATTCTTTTACCATCGCCTAACCAGCTTCATGAACAGGTGAGTACCAACAAATTGGCAAATTTTCTGAATTCAATTAACTCAGGGTCATTTTACAGCGGACCCTGCTACGCCTTGATACTGCAAGCCGAGGCCGGCATACAGAAATGGCGCCATTTGATGGGACCAACAAAAGTTTTCCAGGCGGTGTACACCGAACCGCAGAGTATTCGTGGCATGTACGGTCTATCCGATACGCGGAATGCCTGCCATGGCTCCGATAGCAAAGCATCTGCCCTTCGTGAGATAGCCATTATTTTTCCCGAGTTCCAAATGGCGGAGAAGCAATCGCCACGAAGTGAGAGTCAAGCCACACTCCCACACACACACAGTAACAAACACAACAAAGTTCATTAAAACAAGAAAACTTAAAATTAAGTGCAATTTACAATCGATGAAACGGTTGGCCTGGAGATTATATGACAAAATCCCCAAGAATTCGCGATCTCAAGCAGATTAGCAATAAGATCCTATCCACTAAGAATAGCTAATGCTAAAAGGGAACCTAAATGGATCATCAGAGCTGGAGTCTCACATCCCAGAGCCTCATCTTGGGCCGGAACTATTTCAGCTCTAGTAGCTAAGTTAGTTATGGATTCATCTTAGGATAACACATAGCATAAATACCAAAAATTGGATACATCTTAGGATAACACATAGCAAAAATACCAAAAATTGGATACATCTTAGGATTACACATAGCATAAATACCAAAAATTGGATTCATCTTAGGATAACACATAGCAAAAATACCAAAAATTGGATTCATCTTAGGATAACACAGCATAAATACCAAAAATTGGATACATCTTAGGATAACACATAGCAAAAATACCAAAAATTGGATACATCTTAGGATTACACATAGCATAAATACCAAAAATTGGATTCATCTTAGGATTACACATAGCAAAAATATCAAAAATTTCGGACAATACAAAGTACGTTATATGTTGGAAGCTAAGGTAAGAGCCTCATCCAATCATATATACCAACTAATTATTAACTTATTTCTAAGAGAAATAAAAAACAAAAAAAAAAATGTTTTATACAATTTTCTAAACATATTTTATAAGATCTTATATCAATAATTGTAGGTTAATTTTAATCCGTCTAAGGATTTTCTTTCTATGATCAACTAGTTAAGTTATTTTGTCTGTCCGTTTAGTTTTGTTTGCCCTTTTCTTCTTAAATCAATCTAAACCATGTCCGTATAGTCCAAAGAACAAAACGATCTCTGTGGAATAAATGTTTACCGGGGGCACCTAAATGTATGCAACAGTAAGCGCCAATAATTATTTGTTGTAGCCTTGCAAAAAGGGAAAAGGCATAGAAGAAAGCATCTCCGACCATATAGAGAATATATATTCTGAGACGAGTCCGTTCATCCGTCCGTCCGTACGTTTGTTCGTCTGGATCAGCGGAAACTCCTCCTAGACCACTTAAGCTACAAAGCTAACATTTTATATGTAGTCTTCTATAGCATTTAGACGAATCAGACCACTATATCATATAGATCCCATAGGAATAATCGTTCGAAAATAGAGTTTTGGATCCACAACTTTGTTGTTTTTTGATTTGATTAGCAAAAAACTTTACACAACTTAATTTATCTTACTTCTAGACGTCCATGCCAAATTTCTTCAAGGTCGTGCTACTATATCATATAGCCATCAAAGGAACGATCGGCCCGAAAACAGATTTTGGTCAGAAAAACAGAAAAAAAACTGTCTCTTTCATTTCTGTATATGGAAAGAGTAACACAAATACGTGCAAGGGTATACAAACTTCGGCATGGTCGAAGTTAGCCAGGCCTTCTGGTTTTATTCTCAAATGATCTTAACAAAAGTTTTAAAAGGACAACAAAAGAAAAAAACAAAATTAAAATTAGAAAATGTCTCTTTTCCTCTTGAGCCTGGAGAGCCTAAAGTTCTAGCCAGTCTATTTGCATGGTTTTTCAGCCTCTCGCTGTATCTGCTTGTGTTTCGATTTTGTGTGGTCTTCCACTAAATCTTGATGTAGGGATGCTTCTTCTATATGCCATGAGCATTTTGTTATCTGACGCAGTATTTTTTTTTTTTTGTTTGAAAGGTTAGACTTAGACTCCATATTTCGCCAAGTTAATAGGAGCTGCTCCATTATGGCCACGTTTTAATGTTCTTTAATGTTTTCTTTGTTAGCTCTTCTTGCCATTTAACCATACTCCTGGTGGCTCCTTTCTTCGCAATGTTAAGCAAATGTCATTGTTTGACTCTTAGAACTACAGTGCCTATCATATTTATATTCCCACTTTTAAACGACAAAAACACATTGGCTGCAAATTTTTTCCAAATGACATATTCCCTCATAATATTGAAAAATAAGAAGCTCAATATTTGAATTATGAGTGAATAACAACTTTTTTAATTAAAATTAACGATTTAGTAACGATTTCTTAAAAAGAAGTAAAAACAAAGAAACAAAAGCACCCGTTGCGAAATGGTGGAAAAACGAATATTAATATTTAGTGCGGCCTTAATTTGCCTTAGTTTTGAGTGTTTAATTGCGTTAAGCCAATTTTACAAAAGCCGTTTAAATTTTTGGCAACTTTTTGTTGTTTCAATATGAAGTTATTTGCCCAAAGAAATAATCAAATTTATAGAAAATTGTCAAAAAGGGCTTTGAGACATTTCCAAATGTGTTTCAAAAACTTTATTTCATAAATTTCATCTGGTTTACATAATACAATTTTTACTTAGCTTTAGGTACGTGTATAGATAGAGAGCTACAATTTTCCGATACGACTTTTCAATTTGCTCGATTGTTTTATTTTTTTTTTTTGATCGAATAACTATATATTGTAGTGTATCAATAGTTTTGCTCTTTGTTTTTCTATTTTTTTTGTTTGTTTTTTTTTTTATGAATCCTGTTTTGCTTTTCTTCTTTTTAGATTTGATTTTGTAAATAGTTGTTGTAATAAAAATTATAAAATTTATAAACTTAACAAATTAGTTATAAATATATATATATATATATATATATATATATATCAGATACATACATATATATATATATAAACATATATGTGTGTATGTGTGTGTGTGTTGTGTGGTGTAACTTCAGTTCAGACAAGTGTCGAAGCGAAAGAAGAGATTTGGCGAGGTAATTGTGGATGTCTCTTTTGTCTCTTTCTCGCTCTGTTGCACACTCTCGGATTCTCTCTTTCTTTGCCAAGCTTTGGCTGTTGTTTGTCTTTTTCTAATTTATTAACAATTAACTGTAAATTTTTTTTATTATTTTTATTTACTTTGCTTGTCGCTTCACCATAACCTTACAAAAAAGAAAGGATTTCACTTGTCGCTCACACACGCCTTAACCCCCAACCCCCTTACACCCACACACCACACACACACACACGCGCACATACATACACATACACATCAAAGTTCTAGAAACATTCAGTTGGAAAAGAAATCCTTTTCCGCCTACGCCTACGCCTAGATCTACATCTAAATTCTCTTTCTCTTACATATGCATATAATATATATATATATATATATATATGTATATAATAATAGTATATATTGCTATTCAAAGGGATCACTAAGAATCGATCCTAAACGTTCGAAAACAAAATGAGCAAGAATTGGTGGTCATTCCGGTGGTTTTTTTTTGTTTCGGATTGAATTGGTTAGAAGTGTTTGTTGTGTGTTCTTTTTTTTTTTTGGTTTTTTGATGAACCGTCGTCAACTTGACCTTTGGCTAACCTTTCATTCATCATCACCTAACTCATCTTGTTTTGCTCTGACGTTTTTTTTTCTTCTTTTTTGTTTTTGTATGTATCAACAACTATGCAACATTTTTTGCTCCTACATAATAGATAGATTGATTGTTTGATAGTAGATAAATAGATAGTGGTTTAGTTTAGGTAGTATTATTACATATATATATGTATAATAATAATAATGTTTGAATGTAAGCAGCTATTTCGAATAGCTGTCCTATATATGTAGCTTTGTAAGTGTAACTGAATGTTTTTTGCTTTGCATTTTGTCACATGACTCCACAAACACCACACACACAAACGTTTTTGCATCATCCTGCAAACCCTGCATCCAGGCGTCTTGAGCATTCTCTTTCTCTCTTTTGTTTTCTTCTCCCACTACTCAAACATGGCCATCGATGAGGTGGGTACCACCTCCAATAGCAGCTGAAAGAATAGCGTTACTTTATCTAGAAGCAAAAAGAAAAAGAAATAAAATCGAGTTATAGGTGTCAATGATATGGTCAGAAATATGTACATTCACTATTCTCTAATCTCTACTCACTCATAAATCGCGGCGTCATTCCCCATTTAACAAATGGCACATAGAAGATGAGGCCAGCGAAGATGAAGAGCAACGCATATAGGTACTCGATGCGCGGCGTTTCAAATATGGGTGCGGCAACCAGATATATGGATATAACCAAAACCACAACAGGAATGATAATTGGCACTTTATATGGCCGTGGATAGTTGGGTTTGGTATAACGCATCACGATGAGGGCCAACATGGCGCCGCCATAGAATATCCAAGCGGTGAAACTGAAGAAATCAATCAGTGAATCAATTGTGCCATGCAGCACCATAGCCGAGGCAATCAGCGACTGCAGAAATTTAACAATCGAGAAGAGTTTGGTTTTTTGATTTTTTGTTTCGTTTTCTTTTTGTTTGGTTTTTTTGGTTTTTTTTGTTTTTTTTTTTTCGGTTTTGTCGGTTTTTTTTTTTTTTTTTTTTTTTTTGTTTTATTTTTCGAATTCGATTTGAAAAAAGAAAAAAAATTCGTACGCTTTTTTTTGTTTTTTTTTTTTTTTTCGTTTTCGGTTTCTTTATACTTACATGGAATATCAGGCCTGGAGCTGGAGTAAGACGTCGCACATGCACATAGGATAGAATATCCAGTAAATGTCCTTCACGGCTGGCCGCAAAGCAAAGACTGTAAAATTAAATGAAATTTTTAGATGCAAATTCGTTTCTTGGTTGACCAGTTAAGGGATCTACGGATGTTAATTGACATAGAAATATGCCCCCCCCCCCCTAAAGTATGCAATTGAATAAATTTTTTTTAAGAGCTCTTTAAATTTTTCAATTTACGTTTGTCTATTGCATATTAAGGGGGGGGGAGGAGAGGGAAATACTTATTATATCCGTAGATCCGTCACCAGTTTGTGTTTTCTACTGTACCGTCCGGCAGCAAAAAGTGTTCCATTCGCACTACCAAATGTACTGATGGTCACACTCAATGGCATTAGCCAGGCCAAGGCGCCCAATATGCGATTGCCAAAGGTAACTGCTACCGCTTCCGATTCAATCATCTCCTGCGGCGACATGGCTGCCAAATAGGAGATATTTATCAGGGCATAGCAAAGGGTTACCAACGGTATGCCAATTATAATTGAGCGTGGTAAATTCTTGCTCGGATTCTTGATCTCTTCGGTTACATAGTTGAGATTATTCCAGCCATCGTAGGCCCAAAGGCCGGTATAAAATGCTGTCGCAATTGCCCCCACATTTGGTAATGGCCCATTAAATGCATTCGACAGATGCTGCGTATTGCCCTGAAACAGTTTCCAGGCGCCACCACTGATCACAATGAGCACGGCAACCAATTTGGCGGCAGTGAATACATTCTGTACGGCCATGCCCAGATTGACGCTATAGCAATTGACGAAAAGTATCATCACTGTAAGGAGTAAAGAGGGTAATGATTATTAACACTTTTCATTAAGGATAACCATGGGTTATCTGCTTACCAATTGCCACCAGGGCCACCATTTTAACAACGCCACGAGGCGGATCACATTCCGTTACAAAGGCCTCGACGGCATACTGGGCAAATGATAAACATATTATGGCCATTTGTGATGGCTTCAATACCAATGTCGATACCCATGAGAACAGAAATGCCGGCGCCGGTCCATAGGCATCCATAAAATAGGCCCATTCTGCACCAGATGATGTATTCATCGTGCCAAGTTCAGCATATGCCAGAGCGCCTGTAACAAAAAAGTGAAAACGAGCGAAAGATTTGCAAGATTATGCCACATTTCGAAGAATTCAAATGCCTAAAACTCGAAATTTTTGTCGTTTTTCGATTGCCTAGATTCACCTGCTTACTAAATGGACTTACAATGTTGTCAGTTTATTAACTTTTAAGAAGCAGAACAGTAAATCTTCTAATGTAAGCTATAAATCTTTAAATCTTTGTATGTATCATTTCGGGTATTAGCGCTAAAAGAATTTTCTGTTAACCGAAACGTTTAAATCTACTTTCAATGCCTTTAACAACAAGCAGAAAAATCAATCTTCTAATGTAACCTAAAAATCCTTACATCTTTGCATCATTGTCATTCCGGTTATTAGCGTCGAAAGAGTTTTTTTCCTAGTTACCGTTAACCGAAACCTTTAAATAACTAACTTTTGTTAAAATGTGTTTCACTTGCTCTTAACTATAAATATTTATGTGGAATATTTAAAGCAATTTCAAAATTTATGTTGTTTCGGTTAACTTGAGACATTTTATTTTGGTTATTAGAAGCTTAAACAGGTTTTTGCTGATCTATATCAGGAAGAACACCATGTATGTCATTCGACATCCTTTACTTATAAAAATAATATATGAAAAGTACAGTTGCTTCTTTTGGTGCCCCAGCCCCCTCTCCCCCCCCAACCAGACACTTTTTCTCATATGCACCACGTACAAGTGTCCTCGTATTGATTGAGCTGACACTGCTTTCAATATTTAATTGCGTCAAAGGACACTCTGGTCATTCTATGCCATTTTGACAGGTTCCCATAGAAATTTATACAAGAAGTGACATTTGCTGAGCCTTGTAAATTAGTGAAACGCGTTGGAAGGCGTGTGCAATTTTTTGAATTTGTTTGCATATGAACGCCATGAAAGATTCACATAACGCTTGCGTGTGGGTTGCAAAATGAATAATTAAGTTATTTGATGGTATTCACATGAATATTCATTTTTCTACCAAGGGTTTCTGCATCATCCTCTCTCTCTCGTTAACGAAATAAATTTAAAAAAAAAATCATGTGCATTTCGGCGATCCTTTAAACGATGAAAACTTGGAATTGTTGTGAAATGAGATGAGAGAGAAAGAGAGAGAGTGTAAGAGAAAGAGAGTGTTGAGAGAGAGAGAGTGAAATTCACTTGTATTTCTCTTTAGTTTTTGGCCATTTGCCAGACTAAGCAACAAGTTGTATACATGTGATTAATGAAGGCTTCGCATGATGATGAGGTGATTTGCAAATAGGTCGCTCTAATATGCATGTGATGCGTGGTGTTTATCATATCCCACCCGCCCCCGTCCATTATCCTGCATTCCATCATCATATTTATTACTTACCCAACAGCGAGAGCAGACCACAGGCAAGCCAGATTATAAAGCTAACTCCAACGGAACCAGTGCGAACCAGTAAACCGGAGGGTGACACAAATATTCCAGACCCTGTCAAAATGATAGAAAGAAGAAGAAGAATTTACATAAACCATTGCATACTTATAAGCGTAATGTCAGCAAGCAGCAAATTGTCCAACAGCTGTAGATATAGATACATAGATATAAATACATATATATGGCTATATATATATATATATATATATGTTTGTATATATCTTCTTATCGATTTCGAATGCTAGATAAAAGTGTGGGCGTTGCGACGTCATCGTTTTTTTGGGGCGAAAGAGAAAGCTTTCGCGACATTAGCCGACACGACGACGACAAGAAAAGAAGCTTTTACTATTTGCCGCAAAAGTAAGGTCAGAAAAAAGAAGTTATTCCGTTGCGTGTCCGCATAAGGTCAGAGGTGCAGTATGCAAATTGTGGCAACTTAACGAAATATCCATTAAATCCACTAATCACGCCTAATGCCTGTTGCCTGCCGTTCATTCGATATGTATTTATGTATGTATGTATATACCTATATTTATATGCTTAGATACATACATGTATCTAAATTTATGCGTATACGTATTTTTGGGCATGCGGCATAGAACGAAAAAATGTGCCAACGGCAAGAAAAATGGCGTGTTTTGTCTGTTGTCTTACATACATACATACATATATAGAAGGATTAATATTAATACACTTACCTATCATAGTTCCAACAATTAAAGCCACCCCACTGAAGAGGCCCAGCCTAATAGACAGAGGAGACAGAGACAAAGAAAGAAAGATGATAGAAGTGTTAAATAGAAACAATATTAGATCAAAAAAAAAAAAAAAAAAACGACGACACGAGCATTAGCATTAAAGTGTGAAATATAAATAATCAGGGGAAACTTTCCGATGAATACGTATATATGTATGCACATACGTATTGGAGGCATATAGGTAGGTAGGCATTGGTGATATAAATAGGTAAATACAAGTTATTTCTGGCAATCGATCTTCTTACCTTCTCTCGAGGTGAACAGAGTCGTTCTGCGTTGAGCCATTCCTCTCCAGCGGCTTCCGCAGCCGCCCGGTCCCTGATGAGTCGGTCTCTGTCGCTTCGGGCCCTTCTGTTCCAATAGACCCATTGGCACACATTGTCCCATTGTTGCTCGTTGCTTTTGTTGGCACATTATGTCCTACAGGAGACACAGACGTACACAAACACACACACACACACAGAATTAGTTAGATCAAAAAAAAGAATAAAACTCTCGGAATAATACCGAAAAACCGCTGCTCTATGTTTGGTTATTATATTGGTACCTCGATTATCTGTTGAATTAGTTTTGCATGCGTTTTTTTGCAAGCAAAATAGTTGTGATATTTTATCGCGCATGGCATGGACGGATAACAAGTAGCTAAAATTATTTCGCCGCGAATTTCAGCTCTCAGCGAAGAAGACAAAAATACGAAATAGTATTCAACTAACGGGAAAAACGACGAACGCACGCTTAAAATTGCGAGCAAAGAAAATCACGAACGTGAGCGATGTGGGCGAGTTATCGCAGGCAACTGTTTGCGCCGCCTGGCCAGGCCAATATAATTGTAGTCAGAATGCGGCTAGCCGAAGGCAAGCCGAACCAAAAAAAAAAACCGAAGTCAGTCAGTCAAGAACGACAACGACAACGACTAACGGAGGAATGTAGGAGGATGCTGATGACGAACGACTCTCTTGCGCGTGCTCCAGCTTACTCTCACTCTCACTCTCGCTCTGGCTTTTGCTTTTTTCTCTCTATCTTTGGCTCTTACTTCTCTCTCTTGCTCTCTCTCTCTCTCTACCTCTTTCTCTTTGTCTGTCTCCTGCTTTCACTCTAGCGCTGCTGTAGCTTTTACGGGGCCTGTCTACGTGACACACAACAATGTGGCGGCGGCGTATACTCGTCGCACTTTTTCATACATACATATATCGTATATAGATATATATATATATATATATATATGTATAAGTATATATCGTAAATGTTTAATACGAGCGAGTTGTGTCCTCTCCTCCCTGTGATTTATGCAATTTGTTAGAACTTTTTATTGTTTTTTTTTTTTTTTCTTCAAGAATCAAATCAAAACAACGAAATTTTCTGTTTTTAATTCAAATTAAAATATTTTCTCTGTTTCAAATTGCCAAGGTGAAGGCAATTTTATACGGATCTAACGAAATTTTTTTTTTTTTTTTGTTAGTCGTCGTCGTCGTTTTCGGCGCCGCTTCTATTTTTAACGTATAATTTCAAATTGAGTTAGTCTAGTGTGTTGGTTTTGTTTTTTTTTCGGTTTTTTCGGTTCTTTTTTTCTTTTGAGATTTTTCTTCGCTTAGTTGTTGGTTTGTTTGTGTTGCTCAATCGGAACTGTAATGGGTTTTTTGCTGGGATGCTGCAAGGGCTACGATTATTTGCATTACGAATTCTCTTACACTCTCTCGCTGAGGTTCTCTCTCTCTCTTTCTCTCTCTCTCTGGTTTTGGGGTCCCACTCAGTCACTCGTTCTCTCTTACTGACTCACTCGCTCTTCTATTCTATAGATTTCAGTTAATAAAAATTGTTTCATTTGTCTCAATTTGTGTGGCAGCATCAGCACTTGGCACTCCAAAAAAAAAAAAAAAAAATGTTGCCAAGCTCCAAATTGAATTGACAACTGGGGTAACTACGTCACATACCACGCGCGCTCTCACGCTACACGTTCCTTGCCCGAATACACAGAAACAAAAAAAAAAAACCAAAAAAACAAAAGGAAAATTTCATCAGTTCAAAGTTCTAGATTCTCAATTCCCTCACACTTTTGTAATCTATGTATGTATGTATCTCTCTATTCATTCATTCATACATATGTATGTATCTATTCCGGCTGGATGTGCCCCCAAAAGATTTCAAATTTCGTTCGTTCTTCGTTTCATCTCGAACATCGAAAGTGAGTGGCACGGACACGGGTACGGGTACGAGTATGTTACGTTAAACACGTCGGAGGCATATATAAATAAATACTAGATATCTATGTATACAGTTATGCCTACCTCCTCCTACATATTTTAAGACTTGTAGACATATAGCCCCACATATCTGCATATAAACATAAATAAACCGAAGAAGCGTAAAAGCCGTTCGTTTTCTTTATTGTTATTATTTTGTCTTATTCCTCTTTTTCTTTTTTCATTTTCTTTTTTTTTCTTGTTTTCTGTCATAAAAGTCACGCGGTTCATGAACGAACATGTTGCGATGTTGGTGCTGTTTAAGGAGGGGGGGGGGGGGGGGGGCGGTTCGTTGGGTAAGGGCATGAGAATTCATTACTATTTTCGATCTTAATAGATTGGGCAATATCTTGTTGTCGGTTCTCGATGAATGGGACAAGACGGGAATATGAATTTAATACAGAAATGTTATAGCATTATTCCAGTCAATCGACCACTCATTTGAACAATCGCGAGTGTATTCATTCAATCCAATTATATCCCACATAATTAATCATTTTATAGAACGGGGTTTTGCCTATATTCGGATGAGTGGGCGAGTGCGTTAGATAATCGCTTCACAGCAGACAAAACGATGAGAAAAATTCAATTAATTTCACTCGCTTTCATATTCATATTGATATAATATGCATTTATATTCCGATTTGGCGAAAGAATTATATGCTTGAATTAAATACAAAATGCACTTAATCTGACAGCTGTCGCCGCCCGCTTAATCGTTTGGCCGATATCCGAAATATGTCCCAAAAATTGTTCCCATTCACATTACTCTAACCCAATTGAGCCATAGCCGACTATGACTATTAGCAGTACTTGCTCTTAGTGAATCGTTTATTAAATCAGTTTATATATGAGTCGGTTTAATATCTCTTTTTTGGCTATGAATTGTTTGTTTGACATTTCTATTGAAATGACGAATTATCTTCATTCAACGCACCTTTATATACCCTGCTTGATTCGAATAAAAGGATATATTAATTGTTGTGTGAGCTTAAAAATGTTGTAAAGTTTTAGAAGCATTGAAAATCATTGGTGTAAAGTCCATTGGTTTTCTAGTCATTTTGTAGGTATTGGGATCTATGGCAGGATTTTGTCAAACGCGATTTTGTAAAGAACAGCTGCTTAAACAGCTGATTCGAAAACGAGGGTTGAACAGCTGATTAATGGGATAATAAAACAGCTGAGCAAACAGTTTACAAAACAGCTGATCATGTGTAAACAGTTAAGTAAACAAATGATTTAATAGCCCATTGAATAGTTGATTGAAAAGTTCATTGATTAGATGATTGAATACATGATTGAATAGTTGATGGAATAGTTGATTGAAAAGTTGATTAAATAGTCTATTAAATAGTTGATTGAATAGTCGATTTCATACATGATTGAATAGTCGATTGAATGGTTGATTAAATAGTTGATGGAATAGTTGATTGAATACATAACTGAATAGTTGATTAAATAGTTGATTAAAAAGCCTATTATATAGTTGATTGAATAGTGAATTGAATAGCTGCGAAGCGATTTTTGTATAGTTGATTGAATAGTTGATTGAATACATGATTGAATAGTTGATTGAATAGTTAATGGAATAGTTGATTGAATAGTTTGCTTAAATAGTTGATTGACTACATGATGGAATAGTTGATTGAAAAGCCTATTATATAGTTGATTGAATAGTTAATTGAATAGTTGATTGAATAGTTGATTGAATAGTTGATTGAATAGTTGATTGAATAGTTAATTGAACAGTTGATTGAATAGTTAATTGATTAGTTGATTGAATACATGATTGAATAGTTGATTAATAGTTGATTGAATATATGATTAAATAGTTGATTGAATACATGATTCAGTAGTTGATTGAAAAGCCTATTTTGTAGTTGATTGAACGTTAAAAAAAATAAGCGATACCATTAAAAAACCTATGCGACAATTTCACTAGATCTTGCTCACGTCAAATGTTAATAAAGGGTATATAAAATTTGTCTATTTATCGTATAACTCATATTTTTTTTTTGTGCAAATATTTTATTAGTTATGATTTGGATTCTTCGCCATGTCGTGCCCAATAGACCCATTGCTATATAATGTGCCACAAAATTTTAATACCGGGGCAATTAGATTTGTCCCCACCAACACATAGCCCACAGTTCAGCGACAAGACATGGGCACGCCCGCGGGTGCACGTAGACAAATTGGCCCAGCAAATAGACAAAAGCAGTTAACAGATCGAGTGCAGATACACACACACACACAACACAGAGAGACAGTGTGTGAGAGACAGAGAGAGGAGGGGCTGACTGGGCACACGACGGGTACACAGGTCGAACGCCTGATCGTTTAATTATTTAGACAAATTAACACACGACAAGTGCAAAACAAAAATATCTATATATGTAGATAGAAAGATAGATAGACAGATAAGTGGGAGCCAAAAAAAAAAAAAAGAGTACAACAAGCAGCAAATAGAAGGAAAATAGAATAAAAGTAATAAATAAAAAGCTTGTTACTGGACACCGCAGCGGACCGGACCATATTTTTGAGGTGTATGCCAAACCCGCAAGGGGGGGGGGGGGGAGACATACGTATGTATGTACATATCTGTTGCTATCTGTTGAGGCTTCTTTGACTGGCAGTTCTGTCAAAATGCTCTGCTCCATTGCCGTCAATCCCCTATCCCCTTTATCTATTGCCATTTTTTCCGACGCCACTGCAAGTGACGCAGAAGAAATCGCCGACGCTTTTGACGTTAGCAGCGGCGCTAGCCCCGTTAAATGAGTAATAATCACGCGCTGGTTTTTTCTTCGTTCTTCATTTCATCATCCCCTCCGCTTCTGCCACCGACATCGTCACCGCCTCCGCCCCCTTCCCGCTTGTGGACTGCAAATGAAAATTTCAAATATGCAAAAACGAAAGACGACCAACAAAACCAAAAAAAAAAAAAAAAAAAAAAGGCAGGGCATTAGGAAAAGTCGAGCATAACCCTGAGGTTAAAAGGAAGGCGAGGTACAGGTACCTCGAGTAGACATAGAAAGGGGTAATGGGGGTGGGCAGTGGGGGGGGGGCGGCGTTGGTGCTTGATGCTTGGGTGGGATTGGTTGTTTTATGCATTTTAATTGGCAAATGTCCAAATTAAAATCATTTTGTTTTGGTCTTTAAATATACATATATATGTATATATATCTTATATATATTTATATATATATGAAAAACTATTTAAAATATACAAAAATTGTAATCAAAATGAGACAAAGACAATATAACTGAATGTATGTATATTTTCCAGTCTGGAAATATTTATACAATTGATTTGTTAAATGTTTGATGGATTATTGTTTATTTAGCTATTGATTGATTGATTGACTGACTGACTGAGTGACTGACTGACACAGTTTACCTTTGACACTTTTGCGTGTGCTCAGATCCTGGCGTTTTCGTCAAGTGTTTGCTCAAGTGTCGACAAGACACGCAAAGCCAAACACACATTATATGTATATATTATATATTCGTTCATAACACATCAGCATTATAAGTTATATATATGTATATAGATATGGGCAGAAACACGCATACTCTTAATTGATTTGTGTGTATTGATAGACAGATTGTCAAGCCACAGACGAAAAGAACTAAATGCCGCTTTGTATTTATTGGTTCAGTGTCATTGGCCTCATCTGTGAGTACAAAGGGGGGGGGGGGGGGGGGGGGGGGGGAGAAGCTTTCGGGCAACCATTTTCAATTTAATGTGAATAACAAATCTCTTTTTCTCTTTGTGGATTATCCCTTTCTTGACTTTGTTCTTTTGGCAACTTTCTTTCTTACTCGATTTAGCTTGGAGAACAGAAGTCTGGCAACTCTGTTCTAAGCTTTGGCAGCTCATTCGTTTTGGTTCTTTTCAGGCTTTTCGACAAAGTGTGCTATAATTTATGTAAATATTATGATTTTTGTGTACTATCTTCTCAAAATGAAGTATTGCTATTAGTTTGCTTGAATAGTCTGGTAACCCTGGCAAAAGGCTCAGCCCATTACTCGTACAAAGGCTCTTGTGGCTTACTTCGCCTGAGAAAGGAGAAACTTTTAAGCACTTCATTGTTAAGCTTTTCTTTAAATTTAACTGAAATGCAAACGATGGCGTGTGAAAGAGAAGCAAGATTACTTCGGCTTCGTTCGGCTGATCACTGTGTAAATTGCCGATGCTGGAGCTGGCTAACTTCGGCAATTGTTCCAGCTTTCTCACAAAGTCTGGCAACCTTAAAACTCTAAGAGTTAAGCTTAGTTCTTCTGACAGCAATTCTGACTTTAGCTACTTAATTTCAATCATTAATTAGAAGCAACCACTAAGTAAATTAAAAAACAATTTAACCCAAAACATTGATCGTTAATTGCAAACGTTTGTCAGTCCATTCGTTAGGTTCTTTTTCTGTGTTGAAATACTTATATAGATCGCTCGGTCTCCCCATGAACACGTATATAAATGGCTGATCCCATTTGCGTCAAACACCACCACTACTACACACACACATACACAGCATCCAGCGCCATCGCCATCGCCATTGCCTTGTCTCTGCCCCCGCAGCGTGTTCCATTTTATTGGATGCTGTCGAAATGTTTTGTAGTGTGTTTTGCCTTAATTGAAATGTATCGTTTTGTTGTCGTTTACTTCACTTTTTAAGTTCAATTGAATGGAGACCCCGCAGACAAATACATACATACATCGACGGTCAGACGCGGTTAGACAGCCAGATAGCCAGACACATGTAATCAAAAGTAGGCGTGGCAAGGGACGCGAAGAAACAGAAAAAGAAATGCAAGTCAAAGTCAATGTCAAGTTTAACTGCCGCTCATTTTCACTTAAAGCGGTGAAAAAATGAAAATAAATTAAAAACAAACTGAAATAATTTACAGCAATTTGTCACTTTGAGGGATTTTTTTTTTGTTTTTTTTGTGTTTCTGCCTATTTTTGTTTATTATTATAATTGTGGCATTGGGTTGCTAATTTATGTGCTCAACGACCTTGACATTGTCACCAAACAAACGGTAAATGCAAATGTTCCAAAAGGTTAAATTTTTAATTCAAAAGCTAACAGATTATGGGAAAATCTTTTAAGCAACTAACCCAAAAAGTGCAAATAAGCTTCAAAATTATATTTTCTAACTTAATTTAGGGCTCAAGCGTGAAGTTAAAAATCATTAAATTGCCATTAGAAAATATAAAATTTTGTGTTTATTTTGCACTCAAAAAAGTAATTTAACTTGAAAACGACAATTTTTGTTTTTATTTCTGTTTCATTTCAAGCAAAAATATACTCCAAAAAGCATTAAATGAATACTTTATCCCCTGGTTAAGATATCTTTTTATTTATTTCCATTGAAAATGAACTATAGAATTAATATTACTATAGATTGAGAAAGAATTACTTCGTTTATGCTAACCTCCAAGTTAATGCAATTTGAGAAATATAAAGAAAAAACAAATTGTCCTCTAATGAAAGTCTATGAAACTTAAAGTTGCTAAAGTTTGGAAAGCGTTAGCTGTAACTAAAGCTTACCCAGAACTTCAAGTTTAAAGAATTTGGAAAATAAATAAAACCTTTTTTAGAAAGAGTTTATTACAAATTGTTTGACTCTTAAAGCTTGTTTGCTAACTTTTGGTTAAAATTTATTTATGTAACTTTAGGTTCAAGTAAATGGAAATTGGATGAAATATAGAAATTACAAAATGTTTGCCAAACTCTAATGAAAGTCTATGAAACTTAACCTCTAACCTTTGATTGAAATTTATCTAACTTCAAGTTAGTGCAATTGATGAGATGAGCGGAAATAAGCAAATTGTTTATATAGCATTCAAGTTGATGCAATATTCTCGTATAATCAGCAAATATTTTGGATCAAATCTTAAGTGGATGATCTCTCTTTCTCCCCCTCTCTCTCTCTCTCTCTCTCTTTGTCACTCTTCCTCTGTGATCGGTTTTGTTTTTGCTCGTTTTGTTGCTGATCTTTGAAATTCGTTATGGTTATGGTTAGAGGGGTCGGTCTATGGGTTGTTGCGGCTGTTGTCGTTGGCATTTCAATTTAACTCAATTGATTTTTATTTGACTCGTGACGTGCTAGTTTAACGCTGAGTCTTCTACGCCCCCGACCCCACTTTCCCCCCTCTTGCCTGCTGCCCTGTTGCCGCCTTTATATGACGCTAATGATCGGCCATAATAATTACAAAGCGATAAATTCATTTGCCCAGAAAGAGAACGAGAGTGAAAGAGAAAGAGAGAGAGAGAGAGAGAGAGAGAGTAAGGGAGTGAGGGAGATAGAGAAAAAATGTCTGTGTATGTGTGTGATGATGATGCTGCCCCCTCCCACCCACTCCTCCTTCAACTAGGAGCAAAAGCAATTTACGACAGCCGCCGCCAGCGAGAAAAATAAATGAAAATTTTTCAAAAAAAAAAAAAAAGAAAAACAAATAAAAAACCGACTTCAAGTTGCCCTATTAAACGAATTTGGAAAAATATGTCTACCTAGACTACTATATATATGTTCTTAATCAACATCTTGACGCCATTAAGCGTTCATTTCTATTGCTAAATTTTATAATTTTCCATTTTATGGAATTTCATTACAGGGTATTTATCTAAGTGAATGAAAATAGAAATAGAAAATGGAAAAATGGCATGGAAAAGAAATTGAAAATGTATTTAGATTGAATGGCAAAACTTTTTTGGTTCACATCATTGAAAAATAATAATCGGCCGCCAGGTGCACATCCTTGTTTGTCCTTCTCTCGTAAATGTTTTATGCATGATGGCAACCTCTGCACATGTCCAGCGAAAAAACCTTAAAAAAGTTTTCCCCCTTTTTTGTTTTTTTTTTTTTTATATACGAAATGTTTGTACGTGTGTAAGATATATGTATGTATGTATGTATGCATATATGTATATTTTTTTTTTATTCATTTCTTTATTGTTTAGTTCATTCCATTTTTTTTTTTTTTTTTTTTGTTGTTTTCTCATGCAAACTTAATGCTTGCTGATGAAATACACAAAATTGGCTGGGCTCCTTCTCACTCAGACTGTTGCCATGCGGCTAGGGTCCAGGGCTCAAGTTCCAAGCTATTTATAGAAGCAAGGCAATGCGAGACTCAAGAAGAGCGACCCACAGACATACAGAGAGAGAGAGAGAGAGAGAGAGGAAGGGAGAGAGAGTGCTTCGTTTTTGTCAAGGCATTGAACCTGCTTTAAGAACCAGGCTACCAGGCGCCTGACAGTCAGCCAGTAAGCTAGTCATTTAGTCAGTCAGTTGTAAGGACAACAAGAATTCTCTTTACTTATCTCTCTCTCTCTCTCTCTCTGCCTTTTTCTGTTTCTCTTTGTCTGTCTGTCTGTCTGTAGTTGGGTGGTAAATGAAATTTAGAGGCTCGTCCTTTTGGCTTCTTTACCATTTTCTCCCCAGGCATGTTTTGTCGTGCTTGAAGAATAGTCTAACCAAAGGCCAATTCACTTTTAGAACTACTTTTGAAATGGTTCTCTGTCTGGACTTTATTCGAAATTGTTGACAAAAGTTTACATTTTTAGCTTTTTTTTTCTCTGGTGAACTAGTTCTTTATTTAGCTAGTTTTGTAGGGAAATTGTTTCTTTGGTTCTGTTTAAATAAAATTTTCTATTAGGTTTCAATTGTTTTAATTTTTTCTTGTTATGGCAACTAATGTGCTGGCTTCTTAGAGAATTATAAATTTGGTTTCGTAGTGAACTAGTTCTTTCCTAAAGTTTTTGTTAGTAAATTAGAAGAGCATTTGTAGTGCGTCTTGTGCCTTGTGTCTTGGCATCCAATTGAGTTGCCTTTCCCTAGCTAAGCACGTACTCTGTGTGTGTATGAGGATTTTATTGCGGCGTCTGTTGCCTGTTTCTGTTTCTTTTTTAATGTAGCGGGCCACACGTGGCGTTTATATAGTATGTCCCAGCCACGCCCCTTTTGTGAACGAACTAAACGTTATAAGCAAATGCTTTTGGCCACCTGTTTTTATGGCCTTCCTCACGCATTTCCCCCTCTGTCTTCCACCCCTAAAGTGCCCTTAACTTTTGCTCGGCTGCTCCTGCTGCTGCTTGCCTTACGCAATGTGTCGTTGATTACCGGCTCCTGGTGACGTTAGATATACCGTCATTCTATAGATATCGAGAAAGTCAGTTCTCCAAAGCTTAGAGAGAGAGAGAGAGAAAAGTGTTTTCTTTTTGTCAGCTTTTTTGGCAAACGCATGCGCCAAACAGCTTGTCCTTGCCAAGAGGACATCTCGTTAAGGTTTCTGATAACGCCAACGCTTTCGTTATTATTCGTCTCGCAGGCTGCGTTATCGTGCCACTCCCCCCCGGGCCACTCCTCTCTCCGACAATACTAAAATTCTTGTCAAATGGCTGCCAACTGATTTTGCTGAGCGCCGCTTCATTGTGGTAAAACTTTTGCAGGGCAAATGTATAAATCCTTAGCATAGTTATCAGCGCCCAAGGGTCGCCTCAAGGTTTCCATACCGAAAAGCCATAGGATATCTAGCTAGCTAGTCAATGACAAATCACAAAAAACCTATCAAGCCCAAAATGTAATTAAAAATTGAAAATTTAAGTAAACTGCGACGCAAATACATTCGAGTAGAGGGGAAGCGAGGAGATTTTTAGTGCGGTTAAATGAAAGTAGCCAGCGAGTACATTAAACAAAAGGGCGGTGATTGCGATTTTTAATGAACTGTTGAGATCATCGGCACTATTTTTGTGTTTATTTTTGCCATGATTGATGATTGAAATCTTATACAAGCAAATAAACTAAAACTGAAATCATCATTATTACAAAGTGTGTTGTAGGTAAAATGAATGTGAAATGAAATTTGTTCATTTTAAAGATTCCTTTGTGTTCCCTTGTTCCCTTTGTTTGTTGGCAAGTGCGTCACACAAGAACAAATTATGTCAAGTGCCTTTTCCTGTTTCTGTGTATTTACCCACTCTCTTTCTCTCTCCCTCTCTCCCCCTTTCTCTCTCTCTCTTTCTCTGGCGCACAATTGGTTGCCTTGACTTTGTCCTTGACTCTCGCTTGGCTGCAACATTTGGCATTGTCTTATTGTTGCTTCCGGCTGCAACGTAACTAAATCATTAACGCCCACCCACCCAAAAGCCGGATAAGCTTGGCTTGCCACTGGCCAATGGCAACGCCTAAAAATAGACAATGTTTCTTTTCGAATCATAGAAAACTTTTATGCGAATGCTGCTGCTGCTGCTGTTGCTGTTGCTGTTGGTACAGTTTGCTAGGCTTTAGCACAACGACAACAACAATTAAAGCTGATAACGATTGCGTAACAGACAAAGAAAAAACAAAAACAAAAACAAAATTAACCATTTGGCACAATCTCACAATGAAAGTGAATGGAAATAACAGATAATAAACGGTACAGTTAGAAGGTCTTTTGAAAACTGTTTCAAAATGAATCATTGACTAATTATGTCCATTTTGGGGGTCACCATTCGTATGCGAACCTTGAAATTTTTGAAATTGAAATACGAAATTATTATAGATAAAAAGATAATAATGTAATGAATTTGATAATGATCTGATCAGCGAATCCTTTAAGGATCCAAAAAGTATGCTATAATGTTTTCAATGGAACTTTCACTACATACATACATAGATAAAAAGATAGCTTATGCTCAATAGTGTAGACTACCACGTGCACTCTTTAATAAGAGATAAAGAGAGACAGAGAGAGAGAGAGAGAGAGAGAGAGAGATAGACAAGGATAGAGGTAGATAAGGGGACGATGCACAGCTGTTTATTATTGTTGGTTTTTGTTGCATGTGGTGGTGGCAGCAATGCCGGCTGCAACTTCATTGAACTTGTCTAGGACGCGGAACAGCTGTTTTGTTGCAGCACACACAAATACACACAAACACACACACACACACACACACACACATTCATAATTTTTATAATGTTCATAGTTTACCGTTATTTTCAATCCAAACGCATGCGTGTCGCTCAATAAAAAAAAACACAAAAAAAAACAAAAAAAAAACAACTTAATACAAATAAAGCAAAACCGAATTTTGTTCAAAGTGAAGCCCATCAAAAGGCGCGCCGAGGCAAACAACATCACATGCTGGCGCCGCTGTCGCTACCGCTGCCGCTGCTAGGCACTTAGCACCAATCACAACCACCCACAAGTCACAAAATCACAGAAATCTCAGATATCAAATGCAAATAATTATTGCTAATTTAAGGTAATTGAATTGGATATTGTATATGTTTGGACTTAATGGGAAGCTTCCATTCTACGTGATCTTACACACACACACACACATTACACTTGCACACTCACCATTGGCATGAATATTGTGAATTGTGTTGTTTGGTTGGACATGCTGATACATGACTTGCTACAGTGCACCAATGTCGTCACTATCATGTCACTTTAACCACTGCAAGAGAATGAAAGCGGCCTCGTTTGGCTCTCAGTATTTATAAGGTGATGGCTATTCGGAAATGTTTTCGGTATCCGAATCGAAATTTAGTTTTAAGCGTTGCCGGTTTTTACACTCGACTCGACTCGACTCCTTGAGCTTTCTGCCCTTTCTGCAACCCCCGAGAGACAGAAACACCGAGAGAGAGAGAGAGCGAGTGCGAGAGAGAACTTGAGCGAGCGTGAGAGCTTGTGTAGGCGGAACCTTTCGAGTTAGAAAGCTTTATTTTTGGTGCGTCACGAGTATTTAGTATACACTACATACATAGATATATATACATATATATATGTATATATCGTCTCTTTATATATATGCACTAATTATTTAGCTTGATCAGCGAAAAAAAAAAAACTTGTAGAAGAATGCACTTGCCGCACAGCCAGCTGGTTGGCCAATAAACTAAACTGCATTTCCTCACCAAACTATATGAGATTCGAGATGAATCTATCATTCACAGTGGCTCATAGCCTAAAATGTACAAATCGTTTAACGTTAATTCTCTCGTAAAAAAAAAAAACCTTGCACAAGGGCACAAGTCTTCTTTGCTTATCCTTAGATCCTTCACTGTGAGCCACTGGGAATTTCGGCTAGACATAAGCAACCTTTTGATCGACAAAAGGAATGACAAATCAAAACCAAAATTCGAGCCGGCATCAAGAGGCAGTATATGCCGCCTTAACCGCCTCTATTTATGTATATATTTAACAAGAAAACAACATACGAAAATTTGCTGACTACATGGCTACATTCCTCTCCCTATTGACCATGTTCATGTTGGTTGTTCTCATTGCTTCGCAAGAGATTACGGGGGCCGATGGCAGAGAATAAGCAAATAAAAGACAAACAACAACAACAACAACAATCAACCAACTATAATTAGCTGACTAGACTAAGTTTTTCTAGCCATTGACGTAGCCCGGTTTAAAAAAAAAAAAAAAACACTGTAATCTGAGATTTTGTTCATTAACCAGTTAAAAGCAAATATATTTTTACCGCATTGTGCTGCTGCAACGCTGAATGAAAATGCTTAATCTAAAGTCAACATAAATCAATTATTTAACCGGCTTCTAACCGGCTAATATCCAGATATTTATGCCAATCCATTGGCAACTCACACTCAAATGTCTCATTAACTTAAAATTTGTGATAACTCAAATATCACGTTATATGATTAATTGTTGCAGAATTGCTCATTGCTAACGATAATGATAATGATGATGATGATGATCACATTATTTGCCCACCACGTGAGTGGAAAATACCTTGTGATGCAGCAGAGTAACAAATTAGAAAACTTGACAAGCCTCTTTTCGGAGAAATCATTATTCAAGTGATTAAGAAATATGAACGAATAAATTATATCAAACAAGGCTTGCCTTGACAATTGGACTATTAAAAATTTTTAAATGAATTTCGTAAATTTCCATAAAGCAATTTGCATGTTTTACAAAATTAAGCTTGGCCAATATATTGATTATATATATTTGTGTTTGTATATTTCATGGTTTTATTCTAACTATCTAAGATCACAATTGTTTTAAGTTTCGGCATCTATCTTAACTAGGCTATCGTTGTCTGGAGTTCCACTGCCAAATGCTTCTTCAAGCAGGCATTATCCCTGTGCGAATGAAGTAAAAAAAAACAAAAGAAGTATTTTAGACTTTAGTTTAAGCATTTCTTTTTGCATTTCATACACTCACTTGTTGTGGTCTTGCTCTTTATTGCGTTCGATTTGCTGCTGTTGCTCTTCCCTTGAACGAAATTTGGTTACACGCTGTATCAGTGCCTTCTCCTCGATGCCATGCTTGGCCATTTTATGTAAACGCAATTTATAGTGTTGCAGAAATGTTGCCGGACAGCATTCGCAACGGAATCGTTCGCCTGTGTGACGACGTATATGAGATTTGAGATCATTCGCCTGGGCAAAAGCCTGTGGGCAATGGGAACACTTATGCGGCCTTTCGCCCGTATGGACACGCATATGTATGGTTAAATTGTATTTACGCAGGAATCCCTTATTGCATACTGTACAGAAATGTGACTTCTCGCCGGTGTGGTATCTGTTTGAAAATCAGGTATTTAATTCTGAACATTTTAAATGAAATGCAATGTGTCTGACTGACTCACTTCTCATGCACTCGCACATCGTCGAGTCGTGGAAATCCTTTGCTGCAGAATTTACATTTATATGGCTTTTCGCCATTATGACGCCGCAAATGGATCATCAGAGTGTGACTGTTCTTGCAGCGTAGTCCGCATTCTGGGCAGAGCATTGGTTTATTGTGACCCAGCTGCTTGATGTGGGCATTCAGCTCTGCACGAGATTTGTGGCTAATGGTGCACTCCTTGCAGGTGTGCCGTCGATGACAAAGTAATTCACTTGTAACTGGAAAAAAAAAAAGTAATTGCATTATCTACCAATTGAGGCAATTGACATTTTGTTTGTACTTACCATGAGGAAATTTCTGAGATTTGCTCTCCGCTAGGCAATCTCTTTCGAACTCTAATTGTGATTCCTGATCGAGATTAATAGGCTCTTCCCTTTGATCATCGCTATTATCCATTTCCTGCTGCTCCTCCTTCTCCTTGCTCGTGAGCAATTGTTGAAATTTGCGATAACTTTGCTCGCACTTTCGCTTAAAGCGAAAGGCATTCTGTAGAGCCAAAACACATGCACAGCATATATGCTGAGGCAGTGCATCTCTTTGGACATGGCAATTTGTACACTCGTTGAGCATTTCAGCTAGACTTGGCTCCAGCGTATTTTCTCTCTTATACTCCTCGCCACCATCAAAGATGTCCATCAGTTTCGTATTCGTGTCCATGCAGATGCGACAAATGTCCCACATTGACATGCTGAAACCAGAAACTATTGAATTTAATGATTCTACATATGGTTCTATATAATCAGAAGTCGGTTACTCAGTGAAGATCTACTCAAACTATGGAAGCTTGAATTTTTAGTTGGAGGAGCACCGAATTCGACCGCTTTGAATGCATTCATAATGACCTCTAATATCATATTGATCTAAATAAACTTCAAATTTGTTATAAGAATGCAGAATGAATTAAAAATTTACAAATTTAACAATATTTAACTGGGCTCTCTGCAAAAAAAAAGACTCCTTAATCTATTTTGTAGAAGCAAAACAAAATTAGAACCCAATTTTCAAAGTCTCACATACAAGTTTTGAAAAAAAAAGATATATATGTAGTTACCTTATAATGGGTTTTAATTTTCACACAAACAAATATGTTTTGTAAATGTTTTGTTAGCTTGATTTTGCATTAAAATTGTTTATGTTTTGGTTTCTTATCAGTTTTCTTATCTTATGACTAGAGACTCACCCAACAGCGAACAGCTGAAACAACTCACCACCAAAATAGCGATGGTCGACAGAAATATCGTGACTGATATCGATAGTTTTGAAAGAATTCCCAATCTCTTTGCTTATATTGGTGTAAGGCTTGCAAATATTTATAGAATTTTTCTTTTCAATTCATTTAATGCTGTTTTGTTACTTTTGTCTCTTTTATCGATAGTTTCATAGCTGCTAGCAATTGTTATCGATATTGGTGGCGCCATCTGTGTGTCAAGTATTTGGATAACTGTTGGCTTTATTTTGAAATTGAATTTTAAATGAAAATTCATTTGAAAATATTTTAATTTGTTTTTGTTTACTGTACAATATTTATTTATTATCGATTTATTTGTTCAATTATTGGTTTGCTTACATTTATTGCTTGGTGTTTTGTTTTGTGTGTTTTGGACTTGTTTTTTTAGTTTGTTTTCTTTCTATTGCTGCGACTACTTAAACTGCAAATGTTTTCATATTTGTTTGGGAGCGGTTTACTTATTGGATAAAATAATACAAATCATATATATATATATATATATATAGGTGTATATATAGAGTGAAATTCTTACGTATAGATAGATGATTGGTGTTAACAATTAAAATTAATTTTAATAAATTAAATACCGCTAAGGTAGCTCTTAAGATTACCGCGCAAGAGAGAAGAAAGAAAAAAAAAAAAAAAATTGAATTTCATTTGATTTTTTTCTGAACCTTATATTAAAGAGGTTAAAGAACGAAAGCTAGAGTGAGATTACAAGGAAAGAGAGATAGAGTTTAGAAGTAGCGAGAAGTGATAAGGGGGAAAGTTACGCACATGAACGTGCTCGTCTCTGAAATCGTTTCATGCGTCGATACCAATCGTCTTTCCATTCGATAACAATCGAATGTGGCCCTAGACCCAAATAACCCGGCTGGGCCTCACTATCACGTCCCAATATCAAATAGGATCTGGAACAAAAAAAAAGAAAAAGAGAAATTTATTCATTAGCGCGATTGGATTACACTTGTGCTTTGGGCGACTCTCACCTGTTCACTTTGATTTTGGGACAACGACACTCGAGACTCTTAAATGGTATGATCCAGGTCATAGGACCTCGTCTTAGCATTGTATTCGGCATTCCATAGACGGCGGCGTTCTTTTTCGTCGCGATTTTGGTACGCTTGAATATGGCCTGAATTTGTAGATCGTAGCGAACCATTTCGTTGTTGTCGCTGTTGTTGTTGTTGACCTCCGATCCCGTTTGATCCACCTGTTGATCCACCTGCTGATCCATTTCGTAATCCACGTCTGTATCCATTGCGCGGCTTGCTGCCGCTGCTGCCTCGCTGCTCGTATCGATACCAATCACTTTGGCCATTATTGCTAACAAATAAAATTATAATCGAAACGTTTAATCGATTGAATTGAATTGAATTCTCACTGTCTTACCGTAATCTCTTCTGCAATACTTGTTGAGATTTAACCTTTTGGTGCTTATTTTGCATCTGCCGCAATCTAAAAAAATAAAATCACAAAAAAATAGAATAATCCAATTAAAATACAACTAAAAAAGAGCTAAGGCCCATTTACTCTGCCAATGCCAATGGGTAAATGAGGCCCTAATAAATTTTAAAATAGATGAAAACGTGAAGCTGACAAAGGCAGGCAAAAGCAAAGGGTCTTATTGGCCCGGCCCTTTCGCAGACTAAAGCTACCATTCTTTTCCATGCCCAGCCCAGCCCGGCCCAGCCCAGCCCAGTCCGGCCCGGCCCGACCCTTGTGTCCTTCGTTTAGTTCATTCCACTTTGGTGTTTTAACATTTTAATTGCACAATTTATGTCTTTATGGCCAATGCCAATTAGCAGAAACAGAGAGACCCAACAATACAAAATCCCAACAACATATCTGCACATAGCTCGATCAGTTTCACATTAGCCTTCACCTCCCCCCCCCTCCAATCACCCCAAGTAGCCTATCTGCTTATTCTGCATGCCAACTAAATTTAGCCAATGCAATCGGCAAAATGAATGCCCATCAAAGAGACGACTTTCATGATACCCTGTGGATACTCACTTTCACAATCTATCTTTCCCAGGTTAAACTCCTTTAAATCCTTCTTAAAGCATATTCATCAAGAAATAGCTTAATCTAATGATCTAGGCAATCAGTTAAGAGCAATATAACCAAAGCAAATGCTAAAACTAACGATTGGAGTTGGAATATATATTTTGTTTTCAATACTTTATGAACACTTCAAATATTGGAAGAGCCAAATGAATTTGTCACTAAGACAAGAGGCAATTAGACACTCATTTCATACGCCCTGTTGGCCAGTTCTTATTTACCCAATCTAAAGAAATGGCTAAGAGGAAGAGAGAGCGAATGAGAAAGAGAAGCTGATGATGTGCCAAGAATGCCTTAAATGCCCCAAAAATTGTCCATATAAAGGGTACTAAAAAAAAAAAAAAACAGAAAATCGTTGTTTATTTTATTTATTCATCTGTTTGTTTGCTTATTTGTTTGTTTTGGTTTTTGTGCTGATTTTGCTCACGATCGATGGCAATGTCAAAGCACATGCCTCATGCCGCATGCCACATGCCACATGGCACAAATACATACATACTTGTTGAATCGTGTGTTAAATAGAAGGCAACCAGCAACAAACGACAGATTTGCCCCTTCAAGCAAATCAGTTGAGAAAAGTTGAATCACTTCCATTAGCATTGTACGCGCGCACACACACACACACACACACACAAATATACAACTTTAAATTAACTCAAAACTCGAACAGAATTTTAAATTAATTTAATAAGATTATCAAATTATAAATTCATAATTAACATTCATGCTGAAGCACGGTTTTATGACGGTAGGCAGAGTCAGTCCAATGGCCCAATGAATGCGGCAAGGACTAACTTTTTTTCCCTCCCTCCACTCACTTCACTCACTCTCTCTCTCTCTCTCTCTCTCTCTCTCTCTCTCTCTATCTCTCTGTCTCTTGCTCAGTTTTCAAGTCTCTCAGTTTAGTTTTTAGTTTTTTTATGGCAAACTTTTGCGCTTTTCTTTGCCGTTGACAAATAAATTTAACTGGCTGCATTTGGCTTGAATTGATTTGCATTTCGAATGACGCTATGATGATGTTGGCCAAGTTAAATGCGTTCTAGAATAGTAGACATTCGCATACATCAAGTTTTCTCAGTCAGTCAGTAAAGGAACTTGATTAATCGAGTTGGACAAATTTCGCCTTTAGTTTAAAGACTTTCTTATTGAAAGAAACGTTTTTATCTTAGATACGAGTAAGGCTAAAAGGTACCATTAAATTTTTTGGATCTAGTTTTTACCTAATTTTCGCTTGCATGCACTTTGACTTCTTCTTTAATTGTTAAACTGCATTTAATAATTAGCCTAATATACAAGTTTAATTTGTTGAATTTTTCAAAATTTTTACGAATAGAGCAAAGCGTTGAAAAGTATGCTTCGATTTTTTAAAATCAAATTATTTCGGTTTAAACGAAAAACTTAAGGACCATTTGAACACATTTGCTTGATCAGTACTTGAAAAATGTTAAACCATATTGGCTATTGAAATCGTTTTCGTTTCGGTTTATGCTGGGAAAACCTTTTAACTTTGGTTTACAACCAGAACACTCGATGATTGTCTAATTCTGTTGAATCTATAAAAGTTTCTGTTCCGCGACACTTTGAAAAGTATCACAAAGTATATTAGTTTTATATATGAACTAATTTTGATAGTTAAACTAGTTTTTGATGCCTTAAATTCTCATTTTCATTTCAGTTTTTATTCGGTTTCTCTTATAACCGAGTTTAGATCTTATTTAAAGTTGATTTCAAACTAAAACTAAGTGATATTGGCTCAAATACCAAATGATGATTATTTCGATTTAACTATTTAGGATAATGTTTTTCAAAATCGGTCAATTTGTCATTGTCTCCATGAGCGCATTATCCGAAGTATTTTTAAACCACTTTTTTTTGGCTAATGCCTTGAGCAAATAGTTGGACAGCAATTAGCTTTGGACAGGGTGGAATGTTTTGAGTAGCACTAAAAAGTATCTAACAGATACTTCTCCTTGCTTATTCATGGGAAATTAAATAAAGAGAAACTTTTTAATACATTTGCGTAGCAAGTTCTCACTCCGCTCTCCCTCTCTCGCCTGTATCTCATCATTTTCTTTCTCTCGTTTCTTATTTTACATCACTTTTTTTTTTTTGTGTGTTTGTGCTACTTTAGAGAAAAGTTTGCTTTTGCTTTTACTTGAGCACGCGCCACCTTGAAGAGAGTTGTCCTGGAGCAATGGGCTTGGGCAGGAGTCCGAGGAGTAGGTGGAGTAGGAGAAGGAGCTGCGATGTTTTCAACTGGGCTTACTATGATTTATGCTGCGTGGGCATTTTGTTTGCTTGTTGCATTCTCTATCTCTCTCTCTCTCTCTCTCTCTCTCTCTTTTTCTCTTTCTCATTTGGCTCGCCATCACTCGGCCCAAAAACTGTAACTAAAAGTTGCTGGCAAACATTCTGTCTTGTGTCTGTTGAGTGCTGCTGCATGCCTGCCTGCCTGCTTGCCACGCCTTCCTCTCAGTACAGTGGCCAGCACTTTTGTTGTCGTTGTTGTTGTTGTTGCCGCGCTGCTTTTGGAGAACCGACAACCGACTGCACTTTAGCGGATTTGTGTTTTCTCACCCATTTGAAAGGATTACAAGGAAGCAACACACAAAAGCGTTAGAAAGCGCCGCGTTCAACTTGAAAAGTGTGATAAGCGGGGGTAAAAACAGACAGCATAAAGTACAAGGCGTGCCAGAGGGGTGAGGGGAAGAGTAATTGTAAACACACGCTAAGTAAAATAACAGTTTAAACACGAAGAACACATAATCGCTATAGTCGATTGAGATATTTGATCTAGCCAAGGCATAGAGTCTATAAAATATATCCAAAGTTTCTTGAAATGGAATATTTCCTTTTCTTTCTTGGATTAGAATTAGATTTCTTCATTAGAATTGTTGATTGGTTCAAACTATTTTTCTAAAATTCAATCCTAAGCAAATGCATCTAAATTGTTAAAGTTTGAATCAAATTTTCTGATCAAAAACGATATTTATTCGGTCGGTTCAAATCGATATACAATGTTGGCTATCTTCTTCTTCAATCTTCTTCCAGCATAGTCAATAGGAAGTTAACTTTTTATCGGGAATCGCATGAGCACAGCGTTTAGTGTGATTCCAGAATTTGTTACGTAGTTTTTGGAAAATTTTTCAAATACAAAATGTTCATTTTCAGTGGGAGAAAAAGGATAGACAGCTGATTTGAAGTAAATATACCAAATTTGGGGAGATAGATATCTAGATAGATAGATAGATCTGACCAAGTGGACAACTGAACGACTAGGATCTGGGATTGAATTCCAGGTTTAAATTCTAAGCTTAAAATATTAAAGTTGATAGTTTTTTGACTATATTCTTTACTAAAAACACTGAAAATAATAATAATAACATAAAACAATCAATATTTTTGCCAGTGCCAATGGTTACTTGAACAAACGTTTACCAACACTGGCTTTAAAATATAATCCCTGTTAATTTTCTTACGTTATGCAACACTGAAAAGATTACACTCAGACATTGCATTAAGAAACGTGAACTAAGTTAATATTTTATTTTACCATGCACTCATCACGTGAAAGTCGCCAAAACAGAGTGAGGGATTCTCGATTTAAAGTAGTTGTTTCACTTGGGGCATGGTTTAAAGTCAAAACGGTGAAATAAATAAACCAACTTTTAGTTGTAACGAGGAGATTTCTATCTTTAACTGAAGAACAAGTTTAAGCTTTTTTGTGGTTAGTTAGAAAAGCGTTTCACAACACTAAAATAGCAGCAAAAAGACAGTAAACAAGCGTAGAGCTATTGCCGAAGCCATGATGCACATATGTACAAACAATAATGGAGAATGAGAGTTGAGATCACTTACTTACCCCTGCCGCCCTCGTTGCGATAATATTGAGATTGAGCGGCGGCAGCGGCAGCCATCGATGAGGAAGATGCCGCCATTCTGCCATCAACTCCTCCACCTCCTCCTCCTCTCTCGGCTGGCGATGATTCGTAATCCGTCTCCGGTTCTGTATTCTGCGTATCCAACATATTAGTCATACGCGGTGATAGCTCTAAGAAAACAATAAATATTCTCATTAGTTCAAAGTGGCAGGAAGGAGGCAGATCATTAGATCGTTATCGATCGAACTTACTGATACAGGGAGCAATGTGGGAACGACTCTGTTGATAGCCGGCGGCACAGCGATTGCAGGTTAGACCGGTGACACCGTCCTTGCAGGGACATTGACCGCTGGTGCTGTTACAGATCTTGCCAGATGATCCAATTGGATGGCAGGCGCAAGCTGAAAGCAGAAACACAAAGAAAATGAGCAAAATTGAAATGGTAAAAGGAATCTGAATTTATAATATATGGTAACACAGATGTTGCCTCTGTGTTGAGAGCTTAATTGTTGGAATATTGTTCCCTCTCTCTCTCTCCCCCCCCCCCCACACACACACATATGAACACTTCAAAAGCTAAATCCCTCACATTCAATCGCTTTCCCCGTCCTCCATGAAACCAAAAACAATTTGCCAATTTTGCTCCACTTGAGTTTTACTCAAAGTCGTTTCAAGTTATTTTTTCTGTTTCTGTTTCTTTCGAATTCCTTTATGAGCCGTGGAAATGTGCATTAAGAGAAACAGTTACAAATGCAGAAGAGAAAGGAAAGAAAAAGGAAAGGGGGCAGAGATGCCCTTTCAACGATTCTGTCTATCAGTTAATTGCAATTAAAAGTGCCGATTGGCCAGTGGCAAAATAATTAGCACTGAGTAATGAAATTCTTTAAGGTCAAAAATGCATTTGCCTTGGCTACACAATTTTTTTTTGAAGAAAAGTGCTTCTGGAAAGTTCTGTGCATTTTCTTTTCGTTTGTTTTTTGTAATTATTAGCGCCATTTTTGCCCTTTTGGCTGCTCATTTACAAATTTTGCTAGCTTTTTTAGTTGGATCGTCTTGAAGATATAGAAGAATGTCATCTTAAAGCAGATTGAGCATCGTTTAATGAAGTGTTTACCAGAGCCGTGCGCAAGGGGATTATATTACCCCTTCCTTTTGCTTGCGGTTTGAAGTGTTGATAAACAAACAAATTTTAGTGCTCTACATCAATAGTCGGAAGTTTAAAACCTCCTCTTAAGCTAAAACCTGCGCACTGCTCTGTCGCAGGATCAATATCTCAGGTGTTTCCTTTTCAAAAAGATTTTGTAATAAACTCATTGCCTGTTAGGCAATTACCTTTAAGTGATAGAGCGAGAAATCAGAGAGAAAGAAAAAGATGAGTTCCTCATCTAAGCAGGCAAAGAAATTGAGGTTGAACCATCGTAGAAAGACTTTGTAAATCTCTGAACCATGATGGAATAAGTACAAGGTGGTCCCGGAAGAGGAGGTCTTATTTCAGTTGTCGTTCGACAAGTGAAGTTGTGAGTGGACAAATTTTTTCGTATTTTTTTTAATTAACCCTACGATTGCCACAAAATTATGTGCTAATTGCGGCAGTCATAAAAAATAAATAAATATGAAAAAATTGTATTTCAAAATTAAAATCTACTTTAGAGCTAAGGCCTTAAACAAAAAAATATGTATTAAAATGCAAAAACAACGTTTAGTTGGCAGTTCTAAATTATTAATTATTATTTCGCTGTGCTAATTTAAGCCCCTTAGGCCACGTACGGGTTAAGCAACACACAATATTGACATCTCTCTTACACTTCTTGAGCTACGTTCCTCTCACGTACGATTTGGTCCCGCCACCTTGTACTTATTCCATCATGCTCTGAACTACTAAAACACTGGGCAATCCTGGACCTCCCTTTGTTTTTTTAGGCAAGATCTTCATCTACTTAGCCATCAAGCTAAAAGACTGTTAACCCTCCAGCTCTCGCTTTAGGAGCGCTTATCAAACATGCCTTTTTTCTCTTTCATACTCTCTCTAGTTCTTATGGGCATTATATATTGCCATCTCGCTTTATTTTGGGATTTTTGTACGATTTAAATAGGCTAGAAAAGTTTAAAAAAGTTCTTTTAAGAACTAAAGAATTAAGATTAGGCTGACACCAAAATTAAGCCAAATTAAAGAGAGCGCCATTAACTAAAGTTGGCTTAAAATTGTTAAAATTTATAATGGATTGCTTGAAATACGATTTTTGGGGATCAGAAAGTACAGTTTCTGAGGACTTTGTTAATAGTTTTAAAATTAGCCCCTCTCAAGTGTTTTTGGCCGTTGGCTTGTCTAGTTAATAAGCCGCTTTTGGGCCACATTTAATGGGGCTTTATATTGTTGTGGCCTGGCCAAAAGCTGTTGCATATTTAAAGATATCTGTTGTCAGTTAATGGCGTATAAAGGAGGGGCAGGTAAATGTGTGCTGGGGTTAGGGTACAGCTGAAATTAGTGGAATATGTCAACTTTAGTTTCCTCTCTCTCTCTCTCTCTGTTGCGCTATGTGAGTGCTCCTGTCTCTGTCTTTATCTCATACTCTATGCAACGAGTGCGTGCAACATTTGGTAATTTAATCCGATTTACAATAAATTAAATGCGATTTATATGCACACAGCGACACGTCCGGAAGATAACAACAACAATTCCAGCAACAGCAGCAACAGAAATGACAATGACAACAGCAACAGACAATAATAACTGGCTACAGCAGCAACAGCTTCACAGTGTGTCCATTGTTGCCTGCCTCGGGCATCATAGCGGCGCCCCTTAAACTCTCCTCGTCTCCCTTGATTGCACATAGGCAAAGAGGAGACAGACACACAGTCACACACGCACACACACACAGTATGGCACAGTGATCCAAATGTCAAGAAATTCGATTCATTCTAAAATATCGAAATTTTCATTAAACATAGTCACACAATTTCTCTATATTTGGTGCCACTGTGTGCACAGTGTGGTATAATGGACGTTTACCAATATGCGTATATTCGGATATTGTTAAAATAACCAAGAACGGAAAACCAAAAAGAGCAAATTCGTAAGCCAGTCAGAGTCAACGACTTTTTTAATACCCTGCAATGGATTAATTCACATAAATAAGTTGAAGTGTATTAGGCGGCATCATCTATCTAGCTGAAGAATATTTAAGATCTCAAAGGATTTTCCCATCAAAATCGATTGCAGGGTATATACGCATTTACATAAATACCAACAACTGAAATGGACAAGTTCATTACGTAAAGAACTCGTACCACCTCTGCCTCTCAGTCTCTTTATCAGTCCATTGGCATAACCCTCGCCATATCGTCCATTCAAATCCCCCATGCATATCCCTGGCGGATTCCATATGCTGCCTGCCGCGCTATGCCCTTGTTGTTGGTTTTTTTTTTGTTTTTTTCGTGTCCTGACCAAGCAAAAGATTATGAATTTTCATTATAACGCCGAGCCAACCCATAGAGAAACATACACGCACACAGAAAGAGAGGAAAAAAAAGGGAAGGCAGAGGAGGGAGGCAGATAACAGAGGAGCCACATGATGAATGCAAAATGCATGCAACACATTTCGAGTGGCTTCATTTTCGGTCAGTTATTGTAGCTGCTTCTTTTTCCGCTTTCTGCTGGATATCACTCTCACCTTTTTTACCCTTTCAAGAGATGAGGGTATATGCATTTTATATAAAAAGTCGAAATCAATCGCAAAAAAAGTTGTAAAATAAAACTTAATTTGGCTTTGTAGCTACAAATTTCGAAGTTTTCAATAGTTTTCATTTTCAAAGAGTATACAAAATTTGCTTTGAAATCGAATATATGAAATATCTAAATTGTTTTTTTTTTGTTGTTGTTGTCCTCTTTGGAATGAGTAACAATAGCGCGCGACTGCATTTCGATTTTATTTGTGAGTCATAAAGGACGACCTAAATTTGTTGGCTTTGATTTGAGCCAAAGATAAAGCCACAAAACACAGTTGTTAAGCAAATCTTTTACATATTAATGGAACATGAATGAATGACTGAATGAATGAATGAATCATTCATATGCATCACTCACAACATCTGTGGACGATCATTTTTGATTTGATTGCACTTTTCTCTGGTCTCGGTGAAATGATCTGGTTAATGTTTAACTCTTTGGATTGGAGTCAGGTGTACATAATCTCTCACTGCAAATCATTCGATTACGTCAAGGATCTGGAAAATTTTCCTCATAATTCTAAATCTTTCTGTTTGGTTTTCTTTTGAAAATTGCATGAATCTTCTTCTTGTTGCTGCTTACATTGTTTTTTTTCTCTTTGGTTTCTTTGCTAATAATAACAAACAACCTTACAAAAAAAAAAAAAAAAAAAACCCCAACTGCTCCCTATGCCCTGCCGCCCTCCCTTACTCCCTTTTCAGTCTGACCAGCTGTTGTTGGGTTCGAAAGAAAATTCTGTTTTGGTCTAATATTTTATGGCAATTGATAGAAAGGGGCCCACAAGATTCTGTTCAACGTGTACTAAATTTATGTAAAGGTGATTGGCGGTGGGTAACGGGTGTGGGGGTGTTGGGGTGTTGGGGGAGGGTGAAGGGTGGTGGGTGAGCTGTGCGGGATGTATTCGTTTGCGCAAAGTTGAAATAAACAATAAACAAATGCGCTTGATTTGCTTTATGATTGTTTACACTTTGCCCTGTGCCTTGCGCCTTTCTCTGTATGTTTGGTTTTGCGTAAGTGAATGCGTCTGAAATGAAAATGTGAGTGCGTGTGTGTGAGTGTTTGTGTGAGTACTCACACTATGAAATTGCGGTTAATTAAGCAACATAAATAAATAATATTATGCGCGAAAAGCAAAAAAACAAAAAAAAAAATGGTCAGAGAAACTCTCATTCGAATATTGCTGAGTGATGGATTCTTGTGAATATTTATTTGGCAGGTGCCATAAATGAATACTCAAATTATTTCCAAAAATACATGAATGAGCTAAGAATTGAGTGAATGTGGTCAAAGAAATCACCTACGACAAATGTTCTCAAGCTTAAATACAAAAAGTTTAAAAACTGAAAGACTAGTTTGCGGAGACATAGACAGACAGACAGACAGATTATTTCATCTGCAAAGAAATAAATCCTAAAGAAGCGAATTGTCTTGCTGTTTTGCGGTTTCGATTAACATTTCGATTACCATTTCGATTTTTTTTTGTACGCTTTTGACCGAGAGGTAAATGCAATTGGTTAGATGAATAGACAGAGATCCTAACTAAAAACGTGATTAAAACAGGCTAAAAGATGAATACTAAATATATCTAAATGAATAAGTTTGAGTTAATCTCTTGAAAACTAATGGGGAATAAAATTAAATAAATACCTAATATATTCAAAGCTTAATCCATATGGCAGATGAATCAATCAAGATAATTGTGTAACTTATTCATTTGGTTTAAAGAAGATGATCCCAAGGGCAGCGTTGCCAGATCAGTGGGCGGTTTACATGTTAAGCTAACTCTTTAATGAGTCAATCAAGACTGATCACTGCCAAACTAGTTTAAAATATAAGTCCATATATCCAACTAGCGTTGCCAGATTAGTTTATCAAAGCCATTTTAAAGGCTTGCAATGGCTTAGTAAGTTGACTCACAAGTAAAAGTTTGGTTTTTTTTTTTTTTTTTTGGGGGATTCTTCTTTTGTCTTTTGTCTGTTGGCCTGGCCCATTAATAAATCAATGACGACTCCACGACATTAAGGCAAAAGTTATGCCAACATGCTTGAATCTACTCTCATCCTTCTCAACCGTGCCACAGCCCTTTTCAAAAGGTTGTTTGGTAAAGAAGTGGGCGGGTTGGGGTGGGGGTAAAATAAAACTTTATCGCGGTTGCAACTGGCGCAAAGTTTTGCTCCTTCAACTTTTGCGCCGATGCCAAATGAGCAAAGATGAGGCTTCGTCTTCGTCTCAATTTGGTTGCAAGAAAACTTTTACTGCACAGGTGACGACGATTGAGTGTAAAGGGGCGGAGCGGTGCGGGCGTGGCGGAGATGAGTGAGAAGTTGTGTAGTTGTGAGAAAGTGGAATGGTGGAATGGTTCAACAGGCAATTGTATTGCAAAAAAAAAAAAACTTTTACGCGCCTTTCAAATTGTGCGTTAAGATTGAAGAGATGGAGTTGGAGAAAACGGTGAAAGTAAAGTTGGCCGCCGCCTATTGAGAATCAAACGATGCGCACAAAAGTAGGCAACGCCTACACATTTTACCTCCTCCTGTTTTTTTATTTTTATTTTGGTGGAACGTGCAACGTTTCGGAAAATGATTTTTCAAGCGGCCTGCGGCATGCGCCGTGCTGCGGAATGGCGGACAGGAATGAGTGGCCCCTGAAATGGCAGCGCCAATTTGACGCTCGAACAATTTGCACAGCTTTAAATGTCAACTCGCATGCAAAATGTCATAATTCAAATTGGGTTTTTGTCCCCCATCGCCTCAACCCACGCTCTTTTCCCCAAACTGCCCCCCCCAGATTCAGGGGGAGGAAGGGGTAAGGTGGGTTATGAACATATTTTGGGGGGGGATTTTAGGGTTAAGCTATACTCTACAAACAAGTGTATAGACAAATCAATTAGGTTAACCGATATGTTAGGAAACTTCGTTTCGGTTGATCTGAGCATGTTTTTGGTTCTTAAAAAGCGTTTTGGCAAACGTTTCGGTTTATCTTTATCTCTTCATTTACTGTATTATTGTGGAAACGGTTATGGTAAGCAAACTATGACTCAGTTGCAACAATTGTTTCGGTTTGTCTTGTTAAGATTTAACTAATTCGTAACTTTTGAAATTCCAACTTCTTGCCTTTAATTTTGAGTTTCGGTTTATAACGGTTAATCTACACTTTGACTCAATGCTGCAATTCATACAAATTTTCTCTTATTTATAGAGTATTTTCACATTTTTCTATAATATTTTTAGGATCGCATCTCGGGCATTTTCTATCAATTTACAATTTTTTTATTTTTATAATATTTGTGAAAGTATTTTTTTTTTTATTTTGCTTCATGGCATAAACTTTTATTGCTTTGCCAGCACAAAATTTGCCACGCTGCTTAGTTTTGTTAGTCCCAGAGATAGCGGCGAACGAAGGAGGAGCAGGAGGCGAGGGTGAGTTAGATTTTTAGTGGGTGGGTGGTTGGTTGGGTTATGGAAAGCAAGTTGTAATAGATTTTCCCAGCTTAGTTTCTGAAATCGCCTTTTGGCTTAGTGTTCTCTTTCTCTCTCTCTCTCTCTCTCTTTCTCCACGTCTTTGCTCAATGATAAATGCATTTAACTTTGGCATTTTCAATTTTGTTTCCCCAACTGCCGCCACACATCACATTCTCCACCCTTCTCAGAGATAATATTAACGCAACCTTTGAAAGAGAAAAAAAAAAAACAGAATTCCAATGACATTTGAGGGGAAGAGCAACCCCCTCCCATCCGTCATATACATAAATGCGCCAAAAAGGAACTTTTACCTTCAATCTTCTAACCATAACCTCGTCACACAATGTCTAGGTAACTTTATGGCATTATTTTAATTGCTTGTCCTGATGTTGCAACTCCTCCTTCCGCCCGCCACTCTAGCCTGAACACACTCGCACAAGCAACTTCATCCTCCCTCGCCTAGCCTCGCCTCGCCCCATCCTCCTCGTTGTAGTATGTTGTCAGTTGCGTTGCTGTTACATTTCGCACGTGACTTTGTGATTTTATGGCTTTTAATTTCATGTATTTAGTTACGGATAATGTTAATTGTATTCTGGGGCATTCTATGGCCCTGCCACGCCCTCCGACCTCGGCCCTCTCAACTCGCTTGAGCCCAACTCATTTACTCATACATTTATGAATGCCATTTTGCCATTGACACCATGCAATTATTATTATTATTATTATTGCCGTTGTAGGAATGCAAAACGTAATATGAAAATTATCCGACTAGGTAGATAAGCGTACACTAGATCTCTGACTAAAGAATTCACTTGCGATTCAATGAAAATAATTTACTTAGTTCATTTTCGAGTCCTAAAAGCGCATCATTAAGATAACGATACGAAATATGAAAGTAAAGACAGAAGAAAGACATTTTATCGGAGATTTAAAACATTTCACAAACCATTTGTCATATTTTTTAAAAGATTAATAAATTTCTATCTTATATATTTTATAGTTCTTTTCAGCAATAAGCTTCAATTGTTAGCCCTAAGAAACTACTTCGAAGTGTTTACTACAGATAAAATAAGATTATTGGCCGCAATTTTTAATTAATTTTGATGTCCCCTCTACCCCGTAATGCGCCGTAATCACTCCCTTCTTTCAAAATGTCAAAAAAATTTTCGTTTTACATATTCGTTCTCATGTTCACTTCTTAAAAAATGAATTCAGAACTGTGCTAAAACAAGTCTTAAAAACATATCTTCATCTTTCCTACTTCAGTACAATTCAATCAAAAAAACAATCATTAATTTAAAACTATATTTTTCTAGCACAGTTTCAATGTGACGTGAGTCTGAATCAGTAAAAGCGCGATCTGGCAGCACTGTAATAATGCATTTCTATTGGTAAGTGCAACAAGTACAGTTTCGATGTGATTAGGATAATCTGGCATACAACATTAAAAGATATTCAGCACAAAAAGGTTAACTCTGATTTTGTAAGCTTTGCCTATCTTTTTTCGCTTTATTTAGTTGTAGTTCTCAACTAGTTTTAGCGTTGAAGATATGCTATGGCGTTGGCAATTTTGAAGTCTCTAGCAAAGTCGGCCGATCAGCTTATCTGCTTACCTTTTTTGAAGATCTTTACAAAATTGACCTACAGCCGGCAGAAACATTTGGAAATGGTCAAAAATTGGGTAAATTATGTTTAATATAACACCCGATCTGGTAATACTATAGCTCTCTTTTAAGTGAGGGTCATTAAACAGATAATCTGGCAACATTGCATCTTATGATATGATTTCAGTTGTTTAGGTGAAATGACAAACAAATTCAGAACTTCCACAAATATTTTAGATTGAAAGGGCAAAAGTATGGTCGCATATGAAATTGGCAAAGTTTATTAAACTTTTTGCTTTTCGCTTTTTATGGTTATGTTGTTTGCAAGCCAATTTAATGATGTCAATACTACAGCAGGACACACACAGGACAGAAAGCGGAAGCGAGAAAGAGAGAGATGAAGAGCATACTTTTTGGGGCCAGATTTTAATTATCAAAAAGAGTCGTACAACAACAGCAACAACAGCAACGATGAATAATGATAATGATTCATTTTATAAGCCAGCAATCTCTCTTTTCATTGGACAAATAATAATATGTAATTTTCCGGTCATTGCAAACACACATTACGCATACACACACACACACACAGAGACGGAGGGGAGACTGATATTTTATGTGTTTGTGTGTGTGTGTGTGTGTGTGTGTGTGTGTGTGTGTGTGTGTGTGTGTGTGTGTATAGGAAATTGACTGAAAGCCGAGAAACACCGAAATGACTTTGACATGTCCACAGAGCCAGGTGACATCTGTGTATATGTGTGCTCAATGTGTGTGTAATGGCTTCCCAGTCTGTCCATGTCCAAATACATTTGTGTCCGTCCATCTCAGCTCAGCTCTGCTCAGCTCGGGGAGTAGCCAATGATGGGTGGTGGATAGATAAAATCAGAAACAGAGACAGAGACAGAGACAGAGACCAGAGACAGATGCAGAGAGTGCGCCAGATTGCCAAGAGTGAGTGATGAATTATGTGTCTTTGGTTAGCTTTGGCCTGCCTCATTTGTTCGTTCATTTTGAAATCATGTTTCTCAAAGTAACTCCAAGTAAACCATTTAAATATTTAAATTGAATCAAACACAAGTCAACACAATCGGAAACTGACTTTAAGATATTCATTATAAGGCAACAAAGACATTGCAGATACAGAAATATATTTTCATCCAACTCCTACACTCTTTGTGACAACTTTTCATTCATCACTTGACATTTTCTCATATGCTTTCTCAGCTGAGCTCAGAATTCCCCCCCTCAAAAAAAAAAACAAAAAAAAAAAAAAACGGAATGACATTTTCTTCAAGCATTTTCCTTTCTTCTTTTTTATTCAAAATCATAATCGGTTTGCATTAAGCAGTCAAATTGAAGAAGGCAGACGAGGAAAACGAGGACTAACTTACCACAAATGAGTGAGAGAGAGTTGACTAATTGAAAGTCTAGAAACATTTTGTGCCAAATGTGGCAACATGACGTAAAACATTTTGCGAACAAACGACAAACGACACCAGCAGCAGCAACAGCAACAGCAGCAACAACAACAACAATGAATGCCCAACAACTGTAAAGCGGGAGTGTAAAATTCTTTTTTTTTTTCGTTGTTGTTGTCTTTCTTCTTTTTCTTATAAATTTCTTTTTTTTTTGTGGTTTTTTGTTGCTGGTTGAAAACAAATTGCAAGCATGTCAAAATTAAAATGAATAAATTTTTTTATGACTTCAGTCATCTCGAGCGCTAAAAACAAAGTCAAAATCTCTAAATAAACCAAAACCAAAAAAAAAAAAAATAATAAATAAATCCGGAAACAAAATTTAACGCATTGAATTTGTTAATACCCTAACAAGAGCTTTTGAAAAGTAAAATTAATTTTTGCACTAGCTAAACGCTAGTTGTGCAATCACAACAATTGATCGATTGTGAAGTTTCATGCTTTAAAAAAGAGAATCTTATAGTGTTAACTCTTGATTACTTTGTGTAACGAAATTAGTGACAGCTTAAGCCATTCCATACCCCAACATTAGTTAAAGTCTTTAAAATATTATGATTGGATGGATTGGATCTGTGTAGGATCCATGGATCTCTAGCAGTGGCTCGATCTAAGAGAAACTGATTACTAAGAAAGTTTTTAACTTATTCTCACAATTTGTAAGTGATTTTTGTATTTTTTTTTATGGAGTCCTTTGGTTTAGAGCCATTTTTAATTGAAAATGCTATTTGTCGTTGAATTAAAAAAGAAAGCAGATTGAATTCTCCAGTTCGAATGGGAAATTGTCTAATGAAATCGGATAAAAATACGATATTGATTGTTGACTCGCCAAATGGGATATTTAAAAATAGATAAAAAGTACATGAGAAGGAGATAGAAGATGTTGGGATATATGATGGGATATGGCATTATGATAAGTACCGAATTGAATTGAGCTATTCTTAGAAATTGGGTTGTTTATTACAAAAACATCATTCAATTTAAATAAAATTATAGAACGAAAGATTCCTATAAAATCCCTAGCCATATATAGTTCATATTAACATTTTGTATCAAAGACTTTGTTTATCTGTAAATATTCATAAATTATAGTATGTAATTCGATTTTTATAAAATTAATTTAATATTTAGAATTTAGGTCAACAAAAAATGTTGCTATTTTTCCCTTCCTCTAAATAAATTCTTTGCCTTTTCCCCCGAATCGCACAACATCCTCTCTACCCCTCTGTGTTAGGGTATAGAGAAATGTGTTAAAAGAAAGAAAAAAAAAAAAACAAGAAATGAAAAACGAGAACAAATAAATTGTCACAGCGGCGCCTTTTGTCGTCGTCGTCGTCGTTCTCTGATGATTTGCTGGCTTCGTCCGAAAGGAGATTCGGTTGGCGGGGCGGTGCGAAGTGCGGAGTGTGACTTATTTCAATTATTTACGATGTGGTTCTTTGACAGAGTTGTATAATTAATTAAAAATCGATAAGAATTCGATTTGAATGCGCATTGAACGCGAATTCGAATACTGGCTTGCTGTTGTTTGGCTTAGTCAGCCGTAAAAGTCGTTAAACGGAAAAACAAAAAACCAAAAATTTGACTAACGACAAGCGTCCGGGATGGATTAACAAATTAACTAAAAATAAAACCAAAAACCACATCCACAAAAACACACTAAAAATAAGTAGTTTATATTATGCTTACGAAACGAAACGATTTTGTTAGTTGTTTATTTATTCTGGGTTTATTTTTCAAATACTTCCCTCTCTTACGATTTGCAATTAGCCATACAAATTGCTTGTTTTTTTTTTTTTTTTTTGTTGATTTTGGCAGCGGGATATACATATATGTATACATATATATAGCATATTCCATACAATAAATACCGCCTACAAAAATTATTGCAAGACCATCAATTTCGGTGAAAAAAGAAAAAGAAAAGAAAAACTTCAACCGGCCATGTAAGTTAATTTTTTCTTCTTCTTCTTTTTGTTTGCACCGCTTGAATTTATCGTTTTCCATAAATATAAAATGGATCGCCACGGGGGGAAAGGGGTAACGGATATAATTTGTGTAAAGGTCGTCTCCTACCTAGAGCGCGAGTTGGATAGTAGAGCTAATTACATTGTAAACTTTGTGCATTCATATCTCTTCATTCTTACATAGGTTTTTCGAAATCGCAGTCGATTAAATTTGGCTTGTTTATTGGTTTGTGGCTTACCTTTGCACACCTTGCGGTGAGTTAGCGGCTTGCTGGGATCCCGATAGTAGCCCTCCTTGCACTGATGGCAATTTCGCCCTGTGGTCGAGTGTCGGCAATTCTGACAAACGCCACCGGAGACACCCTGAGAGAGTCGAAAGATTTCCATATTGAAGCGACATTGACGGGCATGCTTGTTGCAATTGCATACTGAAAAATAACACAAAAAAAGAAAAACAACAACATAAAATAAATAAACAAACGAATCGAAATTGTAGATAATCACAGATACAAGATTTTTCATTTTTGAAGCATTTTCAGTACAATTTCAATTGTTCCCTTTCAATTTAAATTATATTTTTCGCTTTTAATTCAATTTTTAAAGCAATTACACTGCAGAAATACTTCAGTAATTGCATTTAGTAGTTATAATACCCAAAGAAGTAATAATTAAAGCAAATATTGGATGCGTAATTACACTTTTAAGTAATCCAAAACTCTTTATTCTATGTGTAAACAAACTAAGTCTTTCAGTACTTTATTAAGTATGCGCGGCTTTAATTATTGATGCTTCTTTATTATTGAATGAATTCTTTACAAATATGTTTTTTTTTCAACTTTTTGCAATTGTTAAAATTTGAACAGAAAGTAATTCCAATACTGAAGTAATTATAAAGTAATTATTATTATGTACCATTTGAAATTATTATTTTTTGAGAGAATATTTTCAACAACGGTTTAATTTTTTACAAAAAAAATACCGTTTATCATTGCTGAAGCTTACATAAGCTCTTGAAATAAGCAAAAGCTTTAGTTTTAGGACTTTTGTTTCGGTAATTAGAGTTCAAGCTATAAGGAATAAGCAAAATATTGGCAATAATACAAACGACGAAAATTTTTAATAAAATTTTGATACTTTTCGTTGTATGTAACTAAGAGTAAATAGGTTTTTTTTTTTTTTTTTTTGGGTGTGTCCGTGTCTATATGTACATAAGTATACAGAAGATTGCAAAATGTTAACTGTGATGTCTTTATCAGTTTATTCAGATTGTTGCGTGTACGACACGCATTTGGCAATTGGCAATGCGATAAATGAAAATAAATGGCACGCAAATGCTTCGCCCAGTCCAAGAATGTCCCAAGTAAAGAAGCCAAGAAAGCCCCCAAGTTGTAGCCCCCATCATCATTTGTCTAGCGGGTTTCCATTGGGCGCTTAAATTGTATAATTTATGCGGCGATTTGTTTTCACTAAAAGGCAAGAAGAAAAAACGCGCCTTAGCCAAGCAGACCAGATCGAACAAACCAAATGCCAGTGCTGCATGGTGAGGAGGGTTGATGTGGTGGTGGTGCATGGGGGGGGGGTTTGGTTAGGGTGTAGAAATATCGTTAAGTGGGTCGTCTCAGTTGCTTTGATTATTTAAGCTTTGCTTTGTTTCTTTTTTTTTTTTTGTTTCCTTTACTTGTCCAGCTTCTTGTTATGCTTTTGGCAAACAATTTTGCTATTGACATTCGACTAGGGATTGCTGGCGTTGATGTTGCTGCTGCTGTTGCTGCTGTGGCTGTTGCTGTTGCTGCTGAGTTGGCAACTTTGACTTTAGCTTGAAGCAAAAGCAGCTGTCAATGCCAAAGGCTACCCTACCGACAATGATGATGAGGCTGCCGAATGCAGGGTAATGCAATTTTTTTTTCTGTTTCTATACATTAAGAGAACGAATTGGGCTATACCCTGTAGCAGAAGAAGAATAGAGTAATGGAAAACAAATGAAAATGTGAGCTTCTGCTGCTAGAAATCTGAGAAAATCTAATTAACTAATTATCTAATCGATTACTTGGACTCTCTTTCTTTTGTTGATCAAAGCTAAGATTAATGTCATAAAGAATGCTTTTGGAAAACCGTCTTGGATCAACTTTCTATATGGTTGGTTACAGGGTACTAAACAAAAAGAGAGGAAAAAAAAAGATGAGAAACATGAAGCGCCGTCAATGTACATACTTTTCACAGCTAAGTGTATGTGTGAGAGTGTGCGTGTGTATGTGTGTATGTTATAATTATCTTTCACACATTGGGCCAGACAAAGCGGCTGCTTGTCCTTCCTTGGCAGCTTTCCCGTCTGCCCTTGGCGCATGCCAGCCGCAGACAAAGTTATGTCAGGGCAAATATTTGAGCTGCTGCTGCTGGTGCAACTGAAACTGGAGGTTCGAAATGAAATTGGAGTTGGAGATGGAATTGAAGAATCGTCAACAACAAAAGAGCTAAGCAAATATTTGGTAAAAAAAAGTCAAGCTCGTAGTCTTGCAGCAGCAGCATCAGCACGGCGTGTGGCTAATTGCCAAGCCCCTTTTGAGTTGTAGGGATCGGCTCGGTGTTAAAAAATGCTAGATAATTAATTTTAATGACACACTTTACGGCTCCCCCAGCAGCAGCAGCAGCAGTAATAGCTGCGACTGCTAGCGAATGCAACTTGATTTATGGTCAAAAACAAAAAAAAAAAAAAAAACCAGTCCGAATCAGCCAACTGGCTGCCATCTATGTAAATTTTAATTCGAAATGCAGACAACGGACAAGAGATTACAAAATGATGCCCAGTGAACGAATCGACTGACCAAACGAATCTCGATGATGACCGGCAAAAGAGAGCTCAATCAAATGCAACTTAAAGCGATGCATAAAACTGTTCATTAGCTCCAAGACCTCTAACTAAGCTCTGTTATCTGAGAAAAACAACCAAAAAAAAAAAAGAAAAAAAAAAGGTGAGCCCGGTAATTAAGTTCAAATTTGATAAGTGGCACCCCAAAAAAACAACAACAGCAACAAAAACAATCACGAAACTGACACTGAAACCGAAACTGAAACCGAAACACACACACACACACACAGACAATGAAATTGTCAGTATCAAGATAGTTGGTTGCCGTAACTCTAATTAACTCAAACTTTCAGTTCAAAAGATTTAAATTCGGAGCGGATTAGTGTTGTCCGTTTTTCCCCCTTCCCACCATTTCTTATTATGTTTTTCTAACATTTTTCTTCATGTTTTGAGTTTTTTTCCTTTTCGTTTTCGGTCAAGAGCATATAAAAATAAATCCAAGTTTACCTTAACTGTTGGAAAATATGAAATTAAATATTAAGCTGCCAGAAAATAATTTTTGTCCGTCGTTTGGGGACTTTTATTTTTTAAGCCAATATTTTGCGATTTGCCATGTCAAAAGAATTTCAATTTTATGTTTCTTTCTAATTATTTAGACAAATTTCAACGTTTTAGTAAGGAACTCTTTGAATTTGAAAGTGTTCCCCAATACAGTTAAATATGCAATAAATTTATAATTTTGTCTAATAATGTAGGGAAGAAAGGTTGAAACGGTATTACTGCTAACGGTTAATCCAATAGTCTAGTTTTACATTTTAGAAAGAAATAAGTTTTAAGTAATTTTTCGAATTCAAAATTCCAGTTTTCTAAAACTCGATCTCTATTTCCGCACATTTCGCCCTTTAAAATAAGCTTTTAAAACTTTTTTTTGCAACCTAAAACGGTGCGTTTTATATGGATTTCGGTTAACAGCAGAGCGGAAACTCTCTGTATGAGGTCACTAATTAACTGCTAAGGTTGTTGTTGTTGTTGGTTGTGCGGCAAAACGCCGCCCATTCTCCATTCTCCTCCTCCTTGGGCTTTTCATTGATAAATTGTCGAAAAACGTTTTTTGAGGAGTGAAAGCAGGAAAAACCCAAAAACCAATGAACGATGTAGTTTTCGTTACGCTTTTGACTTTTCCCCTGGTTTGCTGGTCACTTTTATTTTTTTTCTCTCTGTGTTTTTCTTGATGGGGAAAATGATTGGAGGAGTAGAGAGAAGGAGGAAAGGATGGTTCCACATGGTCCATGGTCCTTGCAGCGTTTTCAATTTGTGTGCGTGTGTGTGTGTCTGTGTGTGTATCCTGGTCGTCCATTCGACAGACATTGCATCGTTTTATGATTGATTGCGTTCGCCTAGCAGTGATTTTCGGTTACCGAAAATTGTGAATTGAATTCGTTGACCAGTCCCCTAGATAGCCACCTACCTCCCTAACCATTCCCACCCACCAATTCCAACCAATACCATCACCAACATTGGCCATTGACCATGTTGTTGGTGTTGCACTGTTGCGGTTGCTGTGGTTCTTGCTGCTGTTGCTGTTGCTGTTGCGTTTTTCCACTGCAATTTGACAATTTCATTGGAAAATTGTTTTGGTATTTGCGGTGGTGTTATGTTGTGGCATTTCTCAAACTCTTTAGCTAGCTCTCTCTCTCTCTCTTTCTTCTTCTTCTTACTCTGTCTCTCTCTTTCACTTTAGCTCTATGTCCTTGTGCTTCCTCTGTGATTTATGAAAAACGTTTTGTTTGCACGCTTTTCTGGTAATTAATAATTTTTGAACAATAAATTCATTTGAATTTTATAAATATTTTCATGGAATACATTTCACATTTGTGTTTGTGTGTGTGTGTGTGTGTTTTCAGGTGTAAACATTAATCTTTTAGTGCCTCTTTGACCTATTCCACATTGGAGAAAAGTAAACTAATTTCAATTGCATTTCGTTTCACTCATGTTTAGAAATGTTGCAAAGAGTCATAAAAATAAAACTCTTTCATATTGTATATGTAAGTAGGAATAGTTTAAATTGTTGGCACTTTCTTCTTAATTTTTAGATGCTAATACCAAGAAAACATATATATGTACATACATATCTTCTGGCACATGGCCCACAGATTCCTCTTAGCAGCTCCTCTATAAGACAATCAACTTGAAGGCATATTTCGTCTGTCACCCTTGCTAATGATCATAATAACTTTATTTTGCTCTACTTTCTCTTCTTTCGCTCCCCCCCCCCCCCCCCCCCCCACCCCCCGCTTAACTAAATTGTAATTAGCTGTCAAACGGAATTTCTGATACAATTCCAATTCAGTTAACGAGATGAATGAGTTTTAATCGCTCATTCCCGTTTAAAGAATCACAGAGAGCAATGTGGATTCTAGAATTCCAAAGAGAGCGCCACAGAGGGTTAATTTTTTCGCCTACGCCATACACTGGGTTCGTGCATCTCGCTCTAACATACACACGTGGCTTGCCAAAGCAAAGAGAGTACAATTGGGAAAAGTCCCGTTAACTTCCATTCAGCATTTGCCTACGTGACTGCTGGTCTCTTGCTTGTCTTGCTAAAGAAACTTCTCGATCACTTTGAATCGCCGCGACAGCCAAGAAGCAAAGAATATTTTCTCGCAAAAATTAAAGTGCAAATAAATAAGTTATTTAATCGAAGAATAAAAAATTGCAAGTTTTTGCGGATTAAGGAAAAAATATTTCCTTCGAGCTTTGTATTAAGTATCGGTCGATTGAGAAAGCAATTTGTGGATAAAATTTTTTTGAGGACTTAATTAATGACCTTACCTAGTATATGCACATACAAAAATACATATATACTTAGATCAAGGATGAGCCTGCCGAATGTGTAAAAAGAAAAACCAACAACAATCTACAAAACACAATATTCTGAACAGGAAAGGAAGCAGAGAAGAGACCAACACAAGAGGGAGTGAGGGTAAGAGGCTGATATTGCGACCGAAATAACTTGGGGGCCGTTCAAGGGGAGGAGGCGTAGGTTGCGGTGTCCCCTGGGCCACCGTGTGTCCACCCCTTGACTCTTCATCATACTTTAGCACTTGCTCACACTAATTTAAACAAATAAAATTGTGATTTTTATTTCCATTCCCAATTTTTTCTCTCTTCCAATTTGTGGCTCTCTGAGTCGCTTTTGCACTTATTAAACGAGACTTAACTTTTAAAATTTTACACTAACTATTTGAAGCTAATAGCTAACATTGTTTTTTTGGGTCATTTTATTGCATCACTTTAAATGAAATTTGCCATTAAACATGTTAAATTATGATTCTTAAATGGGCTTAGATTTGTTTTCTACTAAGAGTTATGGATATGCATTTTAGTTGGATATTTAGAAATTTTGTTTTTTTTTTTTTTTTTTCTCAACGACGAGTTTGCAGCTGCAACATTTTGGCTTGTCAAAAAACATTCAGTAACAAATAACAAATGGTGGCAAAAACCAAATAAATAAATACAATTTAAAAATAAAGATCACCGAAAATATATTGAGATGGAAATCATTGTGTTGTGTGTGTGTGTGTGTGTGTGTGTGTGTGTGTGTGTATGTTAGTGTTTGTGTGTGTGTGTGTGTGGCATTCTCAACATTTTGTTTTTTTCTAATTAACGTAAATGAATTAACATGAAAATCGGCTGGGTCTTTGGATGGGATCTGCGTTAGTCGATATATCCTGTCGCTATAATAAAAAACAAAAATCATGGCTGCACTTTGGTTCGACGATGAGAATTTATGTTTGGTTTTTCTTCGAATTGCCTTGCCTTGCCTTGCCTTGCCTTTTCTTGCCTTGTTTTTTTCCATTTACCTTCTACGTTTGGCGTCTTTGTTATTTTATTTAAATCAAGGTACCAAAAATTATTTCAATTTCCCAATTTCGAATTTCACTCTGCGGCTCTTTTAGAGGACCCCACAAACAAAAACAACAACAACAAATGGCCAAACAACAATAAACAAATTTTTTCGAAAAAATGTTTTCTGTGCTCGGCTTCAATTTGATGTTAGTTTTCAGAATGAGACACAAAATACACACACAAACACACAAATACCAAGAGCTATGAAGAGGCCAATGGAAGGGCAAGGGAGAAAGAGCAAGAGAGAGATAGAGGGTGAGTTAAATAAACGACTCGTTAAAATACATAAATAAAACGCTTCAAGTTTCCTAATTAAGTCGCCCAAAAGTGAACAGTGAAAATTGGTCTCGCTCCCCTTAAAAGAAAAATTGTAAGGAAAAATTAGAAAATCAATTCGACAAAAGAAAAAATGTTCGATTAAAAAAACCTTTTTAATTTAGACTTGACTTATTGACTCTCTGTCGGAATGATATGAATCTACACATAAATCGATATAAAAATTTCCCTTAATGCAATTGGCCAGATTGCAATAAAGTCCAAGTACATAAATTGTAATTGAAAATGAGTTTATCTAAAGTTACCATCTTATATAAAGAAAGATCTGAAGACTTTAAGCCGTTAAACAAACTTTAAGCAACTTTAAATCAATGATTAATCTTTTGAAATTGGTATTTATCTGGACTCTAACTAATATCTAAACTAAATCTAAGTCAAACTTATGCAAAACGCTCTGTAAAGGTTTTTAGAACGTTTTGCAAATTTTTTGAATAATAATTTTACACAAAAGGGAAAGGCTTTCAATTATTTAGAACTTTCTCCTTCAGAGGCTTTAGTAAGACGTTACAACAATTGTTTAACTAATTTTATGTATTTTGTGTTTTTTCAGAAACAGAGAAAGAAGAGCAAAAAAAAGGAGACTAAACTTATCTTCCTTTTGTCAATGTGTCAAAATGTGAGTATGTAAAGGAAAATTTCTTCATAATTTGCACAATACAATTTTTTTTTAGGCATTAAGAATGAATGATTTTGGGTTTTTATATTTATTTATTTTTGTTGCTGTTGTTGTTGTTGTAACAACAATAAAATGCAAGAGAGCAAAAGAGAAGAGATATCTGCAGAATAAATAAATGCCAAGTGACATTGAAAATGCCGCCAACCTCTCGGACTCGAACTCATCTTGTCTCGGATTGCCCTGGCCTCATTTGATTTATGTATTCCTCTGTTCCCATTTCGACCTTCTCTTTGGACGCAATGCAATGCAACGCATCGCATTTCATCTCATGGAATTCTAGGAAAAAAAAAAGAAGAGGAAAAAAAAGCAATTCAAATCATTGAATTGCAATGAAAAGGGACGGGGAGGTGGAGATGGGGATAGTGAGAGAATTGGTGTAACAGGGTAAAGTGAAGTTTTGCTTAATTAAATGCAATCTACAGATACAACTCTATTGTTTAGTCTCCCTCTTTCTCTCTCTCTCTCTCTTTTCTCTCTCACTCTCTTTCTCTCATTCTCATTCTCATTCTGTGTAAATCAGTTGAGTTGGTATGGAGTTGCATATTTTGCACATTTAAAAATCATTTATATGAATTAGCCTGACTACAAGAAGACTTGGCCCGATCTCTTAATGGTAATTAAGGCGTGCCAGAGTCCAAACGATCACCCGATCACCGATTCACGATTTTGTTTTCTTCCCCCCACATTGAGGGAGCAGTTGCTATAAGATAAACAAACAACGAAGCAGCAGCAGCACCAGCAGCAGCAGCAACTGAAATGCAAATGCAACAGAAAAAACAAAAAAAAAAAAAAATACAGAAAACCAAACCAAAGAAGTTAAACAAAACATATTGCCGGCACTTGGAGGCCATGTGCAGAGTCATACAAAAGTGCCTGACATTTCAACACCGCAACATCCCAGGCAAAGCGGCAGTAGGAGAAGAAGGAGGGGGTGTGGGTGGAGGTGGAGGTGAAGGTGCAGAAGTAGTTGCAGTAGTCAGGCACCTAACATCTAGCACCTAGCACCTCCAACTTCATTCATATCGTTTCGTTTCGTTTCGTTTCGTTTGTCTAATGACAAAGCCTAGTCGTATGATCTTTTTGAACTGTAGGCAAACCGAAACCAAAAACCGAAATTCAAAATTCCAAAATCCAATCAAAACAAAGATCAAAAAACCAACAACAACCACAACGAGGTGGACACTTGAGCGGTAACAGCAGCAGCAGCAGCAACAGCAACAGCAGCGGGAGGGCGAACTGAGGTCGAGCATACCTTCTTCAGTGTCTATATGCCATCACCTGCCCCTCTGCCTCGGCGTATTGCTGCCGGTTTTTTTTTATCTTCTTCTCTTTGTTGGTTTATCTAACAGATACAAGTATAGAAAGGCAAAGACAAAGTCAGAAAGAGCGGGAGAGACACAATCAATTTAAAATTAAATTGTACATACAAATCAATTAATCGAAAACGAAACAAAAAAATAGAGATCGAAAAAGATTATCTTTAAATAAGAGCCACCGAGTCTGAAAGTTTGGGGTTTTAGCTTTTTTTAACTCGATAAGCGAATTCTTCATAAAAGGGTTTCATGGTTTGTTTCTCTTTGGTACAATACAGTTTCAATTCGAAATGATCTTTAAAAAACAAGGTTTAACAAGGTTAAATCGAAAACAAAACAAAAAAATAGAGATCGAAAAAGATTATCTTTAAATAAGAGCCACCGAGTCTGAATGTTTGGGGTTTTAGCTTTATTTAACTCGATAAGCGAATTCTTCATAAAAGGGTTTCATGGTTTGTTTCTCTTTGGTACAATGCAGTTTCAATTCGAAATGATCTTTATAAAACAAGGTTTAACGGCTTGGATTCAACATAAATTGTGACGAGAAGAAAAAAATTTCGAATGTCGATTATTCTATTTTAATGTTTTTCTAGGATCTTTCGTAGCATTACACAATATTGTGTTGCGTTGTGGCCGGGTACTTTACGAGCTCCTTTCGTAGAGGGTTTTTGCTTTGATTTTGGTTTAATTCGTCATGGTCAGGTGGCAGAAATGGCAGCTACGTGTAAAATCTCCAGCTGGGCGGTTCAAGTTGCAAAATACAATGCCAAAAAATGTACAAGAAGTTGGCAAACGAAGAAAAAGAGAACAAGCCGAAAGGAAATCCTTTTGTGGCCTTACCGTACGACGAATGTGTATGTGTGTGTGTGTGTGTGTGTTTGCTATTTATGGCACTTAAACAAATTAATAAGAGATGCCCAGGCTGGCAGACCCAGGCCATTGACAATGGCCATTATGGGGTATAATGAGCTAGAGAAGCGGCCACTGTTGGGCGTGTCTGTTCATCTTCTTCCCTTCTGATTGTCATCCTTCATAGGATTTCAATCATTTGATGCTTTTACTTTTTTTTTTTTTGTTGTGTGTTGCTCCGTGTTGTTACGCTTGAACAGGATGAGATCCGCATTCGCATTGGATTTACAATTGTTCAATGGGCATTGGCAACAGCTGCCAGCTCTTTGGCTAGCATTCTCGGGCCTAGTTCGAGTCCATTCAGCATAAATGAATGCATGCAAAACTATGTTTCATGTCCGTCCTTTCCGCTCGCACGGCTGCCTGTCCGCTTGCTTGCTGGCTCACTCGTTTGTGTCCCCTGAGTGCCGCGTGAGTTTGCCTTTTGCATTTATTTAAATTTGTCCCCTTTGGTCCAGAGACGAAGTGCAACTGCTGCAATCGAGTGTTGTCTGTCCGTCTTTCTGTCTGTCAGGCATTCGCATAGCGCTATTCATAAGAGACCAAGTGAATTTGGTACCCTAAAACTAGATACAGGTGTGTGTGTGTGTGTGTGTGTGAGGGAATTGTTAGCGAAATGAAAAATCTAAATGTTATTGTAACTCCCTCTCTTTTACGGTCTCACCCTAGAGCTAATCAGTGTGTCATATATATAAATCGATTTATTTGTAAATGAAAATTATTGAGCTGCAAATAATATATTGCTCCTACACTTAAAAATTAGTTTACAGTGAAAAATCACAAGGGAAACATAAAAACTTTATGGTAATTTAAACAATTGTAATCGAATCGGTAACGAATTATGATAGAAGAGAAACATCTATGAACGTTTGTCAATCTGTTACGGTTTACTTTTACGATGTGGAATGGCATGGATCACTTTAGGTGCCTTAAAACATCTGGTCACACTTTCAAGCAGTGTTGGTTAACATTGAATGAATCTTTAATGAATAAAAATTAAGTGCAAAATTCATCTGTAACTAGACACTATCGAGCAGTGTTGGCTAACGGTGTATTTGATGAAAATTGTCTTAGCTAACCGAATTATTGCTGGGGGGCCGTCGCCATTGTGTGTAATCTCTAGGAAAATATAAAAAATAAAAGATGCTTATCACTGATTGTCTGACTCCCTGACTGACTGTCTGACTCAATTGCTTACTGGATCCTATCTATACATAGATGGCTTCAATAAGAAGCAGGAAGAGTGGCTGAAAGGCAGGCAGGCAGACAGACAGACAAGCAGTCAGATAGTCAGGTCAGTTACCTGATAGCTTCTATGTGGCTTGTTGGTTGTCTCCAGTGTCATTGCCATTCACTTTATGCTTGGCCTAAAGTATATATTATTGTCACAGACAAATCGTGAAAGTAACAGCAGCAACAACAACAACAATAACAATAATAATAATAAGTAAAATGTGCAACAATTTTGTCTCGATTCTGGTCATGATTCGCACAAGGAGCAGGCAGCAGCAAACAGAGCAAGGAGAGTGAGGTCTCAACGAGGGATTCTCTATTAATATTTTTGTCAGCGCATTGCGCGCGAGGTCACCAAGAAAGAAACACAAAAACCAAATGATAAACGGGAGCCCACAATCTGTTGTCTCTATCTGTATCTCTCTCTCTCTTCATCTTTATCTTCTTTCAACTGCTCTGCAATTGAACCCTAAACCTAAGATGGGACAATGCAATTTGCATATTAAGACAATGGCAGGCGAGCAGGCAAAAATATTTTCTCGATTCTTTTCTTTGGCATTCGAGAAAAACTGTCACGACGTTTGCTGGGACCTTAGCTGGGAAAAACTGCTGGCCAACTCTGCCCAAAAAGAGAATAGAACAACATTGTGCAGAGAAAATGAGAAAAAGAAAAAGAGAGAAATGTGGGGGAGGGGAAAGTTAATTGCAAAGGGGGAAATTAACACTTGACCAGCCCTCAACAAAAAACACAAAGTATATATATAAAAAAAAACTTTCTCACAAAACAAACCACAAAAAGATGAGATGAAGATGTGAAAAAGACAAAGTACAAGTTGAAGGCGGAGGAGGAGAGTCATAAAAACCAAACAGAAATGGAAACTCCCAAAAAAGTAGTAGAAGAAGAATAGAGAGAACGAGACGAGTGAAGACGGGGGAAATGAATACCGAGGCCTAAACCTACCAAGTGACTTGGCCAGATAATATTTATGGCCAAGAGACAAAAACACAAGCCACAAACTAGAATATACTCGTATCTTCTTATGACTCTTGGTCACTTGGGTCGTTCTTCTGCTGTTGTTGCCTTCTCCCGCCCGGCTGCTGGTTTGCCCTATCTTACCAATTTCATTTCATTTCATTTCCATTGGCCATTTCAAGGGACACATTCTTTTTCGTTGCTCTTTTGGTCATTTCATATTCCTCGTCCTTGTTCTGCCAATCTACAACTCTCTCTCTCTCTTTTTCTCCCATTCTTTGCACTCTTTCACACAAAAGGCGGATTATAAAATACTGCCAAACCCAACTGGCAACCTTAACGGCGGCTCTTTGTTTTGTTAGTTGCTTCTGTCACATTTATCGCACTTTTTGTAATTAAAAGATGAAGCAGCAAACGGAGCGCTGCGCCAGGGGCTGCCAAGGGTTTCGGCCTCAAAGCCATTTCACATGAAATAAAGGTTTATACATACTTTAACCTAACTTGAATTAAACAACTTCAATTGTTATCGATCAGTCTTTGGCTTATGGCTTTAAATATCGATATCGATATCACAGACTCTGTCTGGGGTAGTATTCTTTGCGTTCTAGCATATTCCTTCTTACATCATTGCAGCTACTGTTGCCCCTATGAACTACCACCTTGCTGCATATACCCAAAGACTACCCATTACTCCATCGTTTTCCGTTCCCCGTACCATTGCCACTGCCGTCTCTAACTGCAGCTTTTGCTTGTATGTCCTATCAGTTGGCTAAATAATGATAACAATAAACAACAAGAAGAACAACAACAAATGGGAAGCTAAAAAAATAGGAGGGCCAACGTTTTGTTGTAAACTGTTTTTACTTCGTTTACTCTCTCGCTGTGTCCCAGTGTCACTTCATTCTTTGCTTCTTTTAAATAAATTACATATTTATGTATCTTTGTTGTTCTCTCTCCCTCTCCTACTCCTTCTCCTCCTCCTCCTCCGCCACCCTCTGTCTCTCTGTGTGTGTGTGTGTATTTGTTGTGCTGGACTGCCACCCGCGCTAGTTGGCATAATTGTCGCTGCGTTGCGACGCTCTGGAAGATTAACAACTTCCGAAATGGCTTTTTTAATGACACCAATTATGAGTTTCTTATCGGCGGGGACACCAACCAAGCAAGCAACCAACCACTCGCCCACTGTCCCCATCCAACAAGCTGTTGGACACTTCTTCTTCTTCTTTTTCAGGTTCTTCTTCGTTTTCTTTATTTCGAACTTTTAATGAAGTAATTTTTCCTCGTTGTTCTTTTCATTTTGAGATGGTTGAGGTGGGTGACGCAGGTGAGTTTTCGTGCATTGTTTGTTCATTTGTTTAGCTTCTTAACTTTTTACTGCTTCTACCTTTTTGGCCGGAGCTCTTATTCTTGTTTTACTCATCATTTAGTCATTTAATCATAAATTGTTCAATTTTCTTTTTTTGAGCCTCTCTTTCAATTTGTTTGCATTGATAATTCTTTTTGTGTTCGGTTGTTGGTAATGGAGCCAATGCCAAAAAGCTTCTCTCTCTCTTTCTCTCTCTCTCCAAATTTATTTCCTTGATTTTCGCCACGTCATTTTGTTGATTTGTTGTTGTTGCGGTAGACCTCAGTTTGGTTGATTAATTAAATGTAATTGAGTTTTAATAGACCAATCTCCGCCCGCTCCCGCTCTACCTCTTTCATTTTACCTGGACCCAAGATGCGGGTGTCACTGAAGGTCGCGTAGGCTGCCACTTGGACTGCCGTTGGACTTACATCTTTCTGGCCTTAACGACCCAAAGCGGCATTTGGAGTCGCTTCGCTCTTAACAATCACTTAGCGCATTATTAAAAAAAAAAAAAAAAAAAAACGCTTCTTTGATTGCGCTTTGGCGTGTTGCTTTTATAGAGTTATATCTCGGCTTCGATTGTAATCGATAGGTGATCTTAGCTGGCGGCTAATACCCTACAAAAAAAAAAAAAAAACAAAAAACCCAAAGAGCATAGCTCTGCTTTCATCACGAATGCAAAGAGAAAAACCATTTTCATAGGTCATCCAAAAACAATGTGAAAATATTTCCAATTAAAAATTACTAATTTTATATACACAAATTTGACGAATTTTGTGTTTTTCAAGTATTTTTCTTAATTATTCCACTTCTCGAAGAAAATTTTAGGTGAAAAAACCTTTAGGAGTTATCAAAAATCTTTATAAACCCAAATAAGATGCCTAAAATCAGAATTTACAAATATGAGAAAATTCATAAAGTTAAAAATAATTGAAAAATTTATTATGATGACTTCAAGAAATTTTTAAAAATTAAAACATTTTTTTTTGTAATGCAAAACATGAATAAAAGATTTCAAGAAGATTTTAAAAAACCATTGTGAGAATTCTTCTCAAGACAATCTCCAAAGAAAATGAATTTATTAAAGCTCGAACAAAGTTTATATATATTATATATAAGACACATTTGAGTTGTGAAAAATCTTCTGAAATAAGTTTTCAATTTAGTGTTTTTAGGGTATTCAGTCAATTCGACTTTGTGCGGCTTCAGATCAGGTTTTAAGCGGCGGTTCTTCAATGGCTCATGGCCAAGAAGTGGCACTTGGAAATGTCTCAATCAAAAATTATATATGTATACATATCTGTAGATATATCTCAATACAACCCACGGCAAATCTACATAATTTTTGTTTTGTTTCTGTTTCTTGAAAGGAAAGAAAAGAAAAATAACCAAATCGAAACTTTTTCTTTGAGATTTTGTTTTGGGCTTTGTTTTTTGTTTTGTTGGTTTTCTTCGACACGCCCCGCACATCAAAAATGTATGTGTGTGTGTGTGTGTGTGTGTGTGATAATTTGCATTTGATTGTGTTGTGCGTGAGCGTGTGTGTGTTTTGTTGGCTGCGAAAATTGTGTGTCCGGGAAAAGGCTTTTTGGTCATTCCTAATCAAAGTTGTTAGATCTTGTATATGAGCTCGGACAAGGGTCTTAAACCGATGATGATGATGTTGATATTCGATCTGTGGATGAAGTTGTCAATGTTCTTTGACATGGCAACACAAGGGCTTAGGGAGGGGAGGCAAGGGGCAACAGGGAGTTGGGGTTGAAACAGAACATGCCGCTAATAAGCTCATTTTCAGTCTAACAAAACAGAAATAACAGGAAAACCAAAAAAAAAAAATCCAAAAAATTAATAACAACCAAGGAAAAAAAGGAAAATTGTCGTGGCAAAGAGAAATACACACAGGGACAGGGTGTGATACGGGGAGAGGGGGTAAAATTTATGTGGCAACAGCAATAACAAAAGGCAACTCAATAACAATAAAAATAACAAGATGTCATAAAATGAATAGCCAAAAAGGAAGAGAAAAACAAGAGAGAGAGAGAGAGAGAGAGAGAAAGAAATAACAAGAACCCAACAAGTATAAAAAGTAAACCCAAAAAAAAAAAACGAAGCGAAAGAAGAAAGCCAAATAAATAAATAAATGAAGTGAAGTTGAATGCAAAAAGAAAAACCTGGCCCAAAAAGGGGACCACTGATGATGATAATAAGGATGACGATGCTGGGACAAGAGGGCGCAAGTGAAGGGGAAGCCGGCCCCTGTAGGTAAAGTGTGCAAAAAAGGATAATTACGTGCTCAAGATTTTTCCCTTATATACATTACCTTTTTTTTTTTGTATTATTATTATTATTATGAGATGCATTCAATAAAAAAGAAAGTCTAAATTCATCACTTCCAAAGTTGAAAATTTGTAGACTTCTAAGATTTTATTTCCTTAGAATTATATGTACGCATATACACTGAATGTAAGGGTATTAGGAAAAAGTTTAAAAACTAACAACAAACAAATTAAAATGAGACGAAAAATAAAGGGGGAAGAAGAGTTTTTACCTCTGTGTGTGTGTGTGTGTGTGTGTGTGTGCCACAGGCAAATAAACAACAACATAAACACAACTGAAATAGATAGAGAAAAACAGAGAGAAGGAGAAAGAGAGAAAACAACCGCCCACCAAAGCATAGCCAAATCGAAAGAAGACAAAAAAAATATTTCTCCAAAATGAGAAATATTTTCCTTTTTTGCCAAATACAACAACGAAAAAAAAAAAAACATGGAAGCGATAAGGAGCCAAGCGACGACCATCCATGGAACCAGCAAACCAACCCATCAATTTATATCTAGTGGCCGGGGTCGTCTCCCCTTGCTGATTTCCGCCTCGATGAGTTAATCTCATCGTCTTTTAGCGCCTGTCTACAAAACAAAAGCCTCTAAAAAGTCAAGAAATCTCGCTTAGACTTGTCAGAGAGTGAAGCACAGACAGAAATCCACGGCCAGAGGCAAACACGGCCTTTGTCCAGTTCTCTTATGGGGCTTAAGCTCCATCATGTCGACAAGAAACCCTTTTGCTACCTTTGCTACCCAAAAACAGGTGTTCCAGACCATACCATCCACCCTGCCACTCTGCTCGATTGGCAGCCATCCACCCATCCACCCATCCACCCTTACCTTTGGCCAAGCATCCTTATCACCCTCGAAATCCTGGGCACTCCAGCCAAATGGAAAATAGATGCTAAATTGCCAAGGGTGAGTTCTACCTTCAATTTTCGAAAATATTTTGTGTAAAATTTAATTAAAGTAAAAATTGAGAGACTTTTGGAATGAATGGTATGGCAAACCCCAAAAAAAAAAAAATTCCAAAAAAGAAAAACGAAAGAAAATAATTACCCAGAAGAGTGAATACACTCATCAATTGGGTGGTGAATCAAAAGCTTTGGCTAAGAATGAGTCAAACTTCCATTAATCTAAAGCTAGGTAAAGTAGTTTTAAAATAGTTAGATAGACTCAAATGAGCTATTGAAACAGTTAAATTTAATTATATTAAAAGTTTTCAAGTTTGTTTTGCCTCTAAAGGAAATGTCCTACGAAAAGAAACGTATACAAATTAATAGACTGAGTCGACTCTTTAAAAAACTTAAAACTAATCGAATATTGGTACTGAAATTTACAAAGGTTTTAGGATTTGGATAACTCAATTCCATTTTTGGCAGTCGTAGAGTAAATTTTAGTTAGGTTAAACCCAAAAAGATAAGATTAAGTTAAATTCTAAAACATTTTCAAAGACTACATTAACCCATACGGTTGTGTCTTTTCGCTTCAATCTTGGTGTGAAAGCTGTTAATACCTCTTGCCCAAATACCAATTGATGGTCTCGGGATGAGATTTGGGCTTAGAAATGGAATGAGAATGAGATTGACCATGGCCAGCTGTCAATTTGATAAACTTTTGCACCCAACAACAAACTTTGAGTTAATTATTTGTCTGACCCCAAGGCAAAAACCAACTCACTCCAAGTGGGATGGGTCTCTACCACATTTCACTAGTGTAATCCCATCTAACCTCTTTTCATCATCATCATCATCATCATCATCAAGCATCAAGAGCATTGAGCATTTGGACAGTTTCAATTTTAATTGCTTTTGACGTTTTCCTTTTTGGCTTTTTTGTTTTTTTTTTTATATATAATTTTATTTGATTTTATTTGAGTTTGTTGATTGTGTGGGTTGGTCAAATTATTTCCATTTTCCATTTGTATCTATGTATGAGTTGTGTGTTGTTTGTGTGTGTGTTTGTATGTATGTATGTGTTGCAATTTGGTCAACTCGCTTAATGAACTTTTTATTTGACTCTCTCTAAAGAGGCGGGATGCCCTGCCCTCAATTCCCTATACAAATTGTGTATGTGTGTGTGTGTGTGTGTGTTAAAGTCTTGTGATTAAAAGACTTTGGCACCTGCTGCTGTACACCTTGCACCCTCACCCTCACCCTCACCCTCAAGCTTTCTCACCTGCTGCACTTTGATTGCACTTCACACCTTCAGCCAGCAGCAGCCACATCGTTGTCTGTGGCGTCTTTGTACAACTTGGGGCCACTTGCTCAACTTCTCTGTCTTGTTTTTCGTTTTTTTTTTTTGGTGTTTTTTTTTTTTTTTTTTTATCTTTAGATAAATTTGCTTACTGACAGGCAATAGCAGCCTCTACCAAAAAAAAAAAGAGAACACACACAACCAAAAACAAAAAAAGAAAAAAAAAATTATCTGACGGCCCCCAGAGGCGTCCATAGACTGTCATGATTTAAGGCTTAGTAAATTATGTTAGCTGCAAGTTCTCATTCTCTGATGCCATAAAATAGTTGCCCAAAAAAACCAAAAAAAAAAAAAAAAATAAAGAAAAATTGGCACAGAAAGAAAAATGAACACAAATCAAAACAACCGAAATTCCCATGGCAAACAAAGCCGAAGGATTCATTTAGTTATCACATTGGTCAATCAAATTCATAAACGTTTTAAGTTTCGGTTATGGTTTTGGTGAAGTAAAGGTATTTTCAGTTTTCGATTAGCAACAAAAGGCCGCCATTGCCGCATTCTTTTACCTTACTTATTTGTGATGTTGCTGGTGTTCTTTGCTTGTTGCAAGGTGCAACCAAGCCGGCAACAATAAAAATATAAAAACCTGCCCAGAACAGGGGTAAGGACGCCTTTAAAAAAGGTGGAAGGTGGAAGTGGGGAAGTGCGGAGTGGGTAGAGTTGCTAGCAAACTCGAATCGCATGTCCAAAAGTGTTTTGAAGCGTGGAAATGCAATAATGGAATAGGCGGTGGGGGGAAAGTGGAAGGGAAAAGGAACACCATGTTGCTGTTGTTACATGAGCATAAGTCAACATGTCTGCGGCAACACCATGTGTCAGTTGCTAGTTGCCGGCTGTTGATGCTGCTTCTGCTGCTGCTGCTTCTGTTGTTGCATGCATAAATCTGTTGCATGTTGTAAATGTTAAACTCCGGCAGCAACTTGAGTTGCGCTCAGCTTCATCTTTGCGTCGGCATCGGCATCGGCATCGGCATCGAGCCTCTGTAAATTGCATCTTTGGCGCATTTGCGCTTCAATGCGATTTATTTGCCCGTTGTTTGTAATGCCATTTATTGCCAATGACGATGCTGGTTGTTGCCGCTGCCGTTGGTGCTGCTGCTGCTGCTGCTTATGCTGCTGCAGTTGTTGCTGTTAAATGCTTATTTACATTACGTTTAGCGGCTCCTCCAAAAAAAAAAAAAAAAACTGTTGCCAACTTCTTTTCGACCGACTCTACTTCGACTCCCTCACTCAGTCATTCAGCAAAAGGTAAAACAAAAAATTGCAGCGCCTTTTGGTCGGTTGTTACCGCTGCTAGATACATTTTGATTTATGTCGGCAATGTTGCAGCTAGTTTTTTCTTAGCTTTTTGTTTGTATTCATATGCCACATACATATCATTAGCCAAGACATTGGACATTGGGGTTGGCTCAAAGAGTTTTGATTGATCACTTGCTAAAGCAAAGGCAACTGAAAAATGTTTCAACATTTAAAGCTTATTCCATATTCCGCCTACTCTAAACACATGCCAATTATTTAAAAGCGACTAAAAGATTTTGGTTTTTTTTTTTTTTTTGGTTACAAAATATGTTGTAATTTTTTTTTAAATTAATAATTGCCTCACATAATTAGCTCATTTTCTGCTTCTTAACTTAAATTATTTTGTATATTAACTTGGTTTTCTTTTTTTCAATTGAGCTCTATTTTTATTATATTTGGATTACAGTCTTTTCTCTTCTCACTGGATCTATTTAAAAACTTTCCGATTGAGTTTCCATTTTAATTCTAATTCATTGCCTTCCTATATTCCTATATTCCTATTCTCAGTTCCTAATACATTTCCATTCTATTCCTATTCTATTCCCGTTTTATTCCTATTCTGCTCCTAGTATACTTCTCAATTCGATTTCTATTAAATTCTTATTCTATTCCTACTATGTTCCTATTCTATTTCGATTTCATTCCTATTCTGCTTCTATTGTACTTCTGCATGCTATTCCTATTATATTTCTAATCTATCCCTATTCTATTTCTATTACATTCCTATTCTATTCATTTTCTATTCCTATTCAATTCTACATATACTATTTTTTATTCACATTCTATTCCCATTTCTATTTTATTCCGTTTTTTTTCCATTCTATTCCTATTCTCTTCCTATTCCATTTCCAATTTATTTCCGTTATATGTATTCCCCTTCTATTTCTATTAGATTCTTATTTATATTTATCCCCTTTTCTGCTCCTTTTCCTATTTCGTTTTCTATTCTATTTTATTCTATTGCCATTCTATTCGTTTTCTACTCCTATTCTACTTACTTTACGCTCCATTTTTATTACCATTTCTGTTCCTCTTGTTTTTCTGTTCTATTCCTATTGTTTCCAATATTTTTTGCTATTCTATTTCCATTCCATTCCTATTCCATTTCCATTCATTTTTAATCTGTTTCTATTTTTTTTTTTCCATTTAATTCCTATGCTCTTTCTATTCCATTCCCATTCTATTTCTATTAAGTCTTCCTATCACCAATTCTTATATAGTTTTAGGCGAACTCTTGAATCAACCCACCGCTGTATTGAATGCTTAACCACTTGCAGTAGTCAGTCCATCTGAGAGTATCTTTTGTTGTTAATATTTTTGTTTACGTTGCGCATGAGCAGCCGCCTTAAGTTCAAGACGTAGCCGCGCATTTCCATTAACTATTTCGGCAGGAGATTTCCAATTCAAAAGAATTGTCTATAGATGTTTGCCTGGTTGGTTGCCTTGCCAGTCAGGGCAAGTGCAGCGGGCACAGATGTTGCTATTTTTACTACATTGCCAACAAACATGTTTAAATAGTTTCCACGAAGCCAATGGCAAAACCTGACTACCGATTTGAGGGAGAGGAGAAGGAGGATAAATCGAGTGATGTCTTTGGCCATATGCCAGAGAACTGACTGACAGCTTATTAAAAATTCATCTAAAGGCGCCTTGGTGTATGCAACACAAAAGTTGTTGAGTAAACGAAGAACGAAATGGGAGGCAAAATACCCAAGCTCCTGATCCAATTAACTGCTTACACACACACACACACACAGCTAAATGGCCAGACAAAGGAGTGGGAAGTGTGTGTGTGTGTGTGTGTGTTAGAAAGAAAAGAGTGGTCAACATTCATAGACATATGGCAAGCAATGGCTATAACGGCAATGCCCCGCCCTGAAAACCAAAATAATAACAGTAAAAATCAACGCACAGCATTCGTCCTGACATATCCTTTTTGCCCGACTAGACTCACTCAGTCAGTCACAGTGTCCAGTGGCCTGTGGCTACTACACTCCAACAGACATGGACATGAGTCTGTGAATGAAAAGGTCGCTTAGCTCATCTCCTCACCCTCTCTCTCTCTCTCTCTTTCTCCCTCTTTGTCTTTCTTTCTTTCGTGCTCTTTTTGTGGGGTACATTAGCTTATTTATGTTCTCTTGACTTCTTTCAAGAATTGGTTTTACATAGTTTCCAAATATTGCATGCAAAAGATAGAGTATTGTCTTATTCTCATAGATGGCTAACTTGACAATTTTGTATTTGTTTTTGGGCTTGGGCCCATGTCCTTGTTACTTCTGGGCTACTCGCCTGGCCTGGCCTGCTGGTTGGCTGGTTAGCTTGCCGTTTGCTTTTGATGAGGCTCGTCTCTGTCTGTCTGACGGTGTTTTTGGGGGTTGTTGTAACGTTATGTGCATAAAAAATAATCATAATCACTTGAAAGCCAAATGCAAAGCCAAATACCAAGTACACAAAAAGGGTCCAACATATATTCTACTTCTCTGCCACTTGGCTAACTTGGCTGCGAGCGCTTTGAGCACTTCACACAATAAATAAAACATAAATTGCAACAATATACATAGAAGCAACGTGTGTTTGTCCACGTTTTCCATCTTCATCGCCCCCCCCCCCCTCCTTTTCCCTCTATCACCCATCCCTCAGCACTCAGCCACCATTATTATTATTATTATTCTCTTCTTTGCCAAAGAGCAAAGCTTTGTTTTCATTTCGTTTTGGCTTATTAGAAAGAAAGTAAAGGGCTAAGTGAATTTTCGGGTGGCAAAGACTGTTTAAAATTCATAAACAACGAAAAACGATAACAGAGAGAAACAGCAAGTATGGAGCACAATGTGATGTGATGTGATGATATGTCCAGTGTGGCCAGTAAATCAGAGTCCAAAGCTGCAACTGCAAAACGCATGGCAATGACAGTTCTTGTCACATCGTCACAAACAGCGGACGCCATGACGAATGTGCCACCCACTTCAGCTATCTTCACCTGTGCCCCACCACCCCTTCACCCCGCTCCCCCCCCCCAATTCCAGCTGGATCCGCACTTTAGAAGGCAGCCAGTAAACAACAATTAAAATGACAACGGTGAAGATAGAAAGGCGAAAGGATTTCTTGTTTGCTTTTTTCTTCTTGCACGTTTCGCTTTCTGTTTCGGCGCGCGTAATGAAAAAAACCAAAAAAAAAAAAAACAACAAAATTGTAAAACGAGAAAGAGAAGCACTAACAGACACACACACACACACACACATACAAAGAGACAGGGAAAAAATTTCGCAAACTGATGAAAACTGACAGGGCACAAAAGGTATATGGAGTGTGAGCGTAGTGCGGCATATGCTGGACGAAATTATAGCCACAGGACATTTGCACACAAAGGCAAAAGAAGAAAAATCACAGTTAGCCAAAGATACAAAACAGCAAAGAACCCCCAACAAAAAAGAAATGTAAAAGTTGAAACAAAAAAAAAAAAAAAAAACACACACACACACACTATTTGCCAATCCGTAGCAAATAACTTGAGGACATGCCAATGCAATTTCCATGCCAATGTCAATGAAACACACACACACACACACCATGCCCAGACACCGACGCCCATCCAGTTCCACACCCACAAACACCCACCCGCAGCAAATAGTTGACAGGGGGAAAGTAAAACAAAGAGATTTTGAGAATTTCTGTTACAAAAAAGCAACAACTAATCCAACTTTCATATTGTAATGGCTACTTCAAGCTAAACTTACACTCTCCTACAAGTGGCTTAGCTCATAGTTTAGTGAAAGCAACTTTTAAAAAGATTCTAACCAAGTTATTGACGCAGCAAGTGGCCCAGCTGTTAATAGAAATTCTTTTGGAAAAGGACTTACTGGAGTCCTGTACTACTTTTCCAAGCCATTTTCGAATGGACAATTGGCTTAGCTTTGATTTACAACTTTCACAGTCATAAGATTCGGTTTTCGAGGGGAACTAAATATCATTTTTCGAGGCTTTACTCCATTTTCATATACATTTTTGGCCACCCACTGAGATTAGCTAATCAACCTTCACAAGAACCTTGCTTCTCTTCATCATAAACAATTTATCTCATTTCTAGTAAGTATTTGCCTAATTGTTGCTAATCGACTAATCTCTAGACAGGCAGAAATTACATAATTAAACTTTATAAAAAACACTAAAACCTTGATATGTGTTTGTATACAATCTAGTGATCATATATAAGTATATATATCACCCACCTCGCCTACACCCTTTTCATCATCATCATCATCATCTGCCTGGGATCCATTTGTTTTTGTATTTCGACAAATTGTTTGGCTAATTTGCGCGGCATTTTTGCCTAAGCCCCAGGCACATTTATCATGATGTCTAAGCATTTTAGATCCATCTGCCCGTCCCATTCCGACTCGTCTCCCCTTCCATTCGGAAGAAAGTGAAAACTTTAAGAAAAATGTGAAACTATTTTTGGGTTTACGCGCAAACCAAAACCACACGGCGTATGAGTAATGTCTTCATTTGCCAAAAGGCTTACGAATTGAAAATTTATTCATTTGAATTCTTGGCGCTCGGTGTTTTAATTTTAGATGTGTCTTGATTTTTATTACTCTATTTTGTTTTTTGTTTTGTTTTGCGAAGGCGCTGACCAAATGAAAAGTGAGTGAGAAACAAGAAAGAGCGAGAGAGAGAGAGAGAGAGAAAGGGAGAGAACTAAGAAGTCACAGAGAAAACTCTTTGCATTATGATAAACTGAATATTTGATTTGTTCCATGCAGAGGTCATAGTTCATGTGTGTGCGTGTGCGTGTGCGTGTGTTTCTGTCACAGGTCGTTGTCAAACAAAATGAAGTGGCAAATGTTGTCTTTGTCATTGTTTATGATCCAATAAATTTAGTTAATTAATGTGTTGACTCAAGTCTTTAAAAATGTTCAAAGAGAAACTTTGACTAATGACAAATGACTTTTGTTTGAATAGTTTGTGTGTGTGCGTGTGTGTGTGTGCTTAACTAAAATTTGATGAAAATATATTGCAAACGACAACTAATTGAAAATCATTCCATCAGCGATCATAAAAACTATTTCTCAGTCAAGTAAAAGCCTTAAACTGACTTATTATGCAACATAAATTGAAGTAAAATTCAAAATAATGCAGAACTAAATCACAAAATCTGTAGATATATTTAGATTTAGATATTGGTACATATATCGAGTGAATCAATGAAAGAAATAATTCGGTAATAGCTTTTGAAATCTCAAAAAGCAACAACAAAAAATGAGATCTTGAGATTTGGCATGCAATCGAAATTCGATTTGCAGAATTTATATACATATATCTTTGGAAACAATTGTGTATCAAAGACTTAAATAAACATCAGCGCAAAAATTCGAAAAAAAATAAGTTTAGAAAAATAAATTTATTTAGTAGATTTTCAAAGTCAAAATCATAAAATTAATCTAACCATTTCGCAAATAAAAATAAATAGAAAATCTTACTTTTAGCTGCATAAATTGATCACAATTTTAAATTGTATCTAACTGATCCGATGAGTTGTATTTGAAAATTGCTTGAAAAGGTTTTGAAAAAAAAGTTTTTTTTCGTTGAGTGTTTTTTTTTAATAATAATGAAATTCAAATTCAAAAAACTAAAACAAAACTAAGTGAAATTTACTTAGTTTTGTATGCTTTAAATTTATATTGTTTAAGTTGGAATTTTGTTCGACTTAAAGACTATTCTCTTGATATCTCTTTCTCTTTCCTACTTACACATCAAACTACGATTCAAGTAAATAAAAGTAAAGGCTAATTTCTAGGCCTTTTGATTCAAAGTTTTTAACCTATTATTTCTTGGTTTTGAGGAGAAAGTACAAGAAGGCAGAAAATTAACCTACAACTTAGTGTCAGTAGGATTAGCCAGATTATTATATAAGTTTATTTTGATTCTTGAAGTTTGTACAAAAAAATATTGCTATAAAACAGTTTTTGCCAATGTAGATCATTGAAATGAGTTTCAAGATTTCATTTTGACTAATTTGATGTTGGTAAATATGAAACTTGGCTATATCCGAAAAAAAAAACATTATGATATCTAAATTTAATCTCGAAAGGATATACACATCATAAATTTAAGATTTTCTGATTTTCATTTTATGGCCCTTTAAAGTGAAGTGTACCTGATATTCGCTTTTCAATTTTGCCTGTTGTCGGTTGTCTTTGGAGTAGTCTACAGAATCTTTTTTTTTTCAACTTTTTTAACGCCTTTCAGACACAATTCTTACTCACATCGATTCCTTTTGTTTTTTTGGCTGTCAATTTGTTGATCTTATCGAACGAGAGTTATCCTGTTAGCTGTAGAGCAATTTGCATCTGCCATTTGATGGGAAACAAATGATTGTGAAATGGAATTTTTGTTTGGTTTTTGGTTTGCTTCACTCCTTTGTCATTATGACAAGAAAATTGGTAGCAATATTTTCACAATTTTCATACGCCTCTCATGTGTGTGTGTGTGTGTGTTGTGTGTGTGAGTGAGCGCCTGGTGAAATTTTCCAATTTTCTGTGGTTTTTTTTTTGTTGCTTTGCGCCACGCCGAAAAAGAAGAGAACGTTTTTCCCGTTACCGATTTGCTTTTGTTTCTGTTGCCTGTTTGAGGTCACATTGAACGTCAAAAGCGGCAACGTTAATTTCGTTTGTCCATAAACATGCAACATATGTGCGAGGGCAAGGACAAGGGCGATGGCGATGGCAAGGAGGGTGAGGACATTTAGCGGGAGTGAGAATTGTGGGCTGTGATGTGTGTTAGTATGGTAGGCGGAAGGGTCGATGTCGATCCTTTATGCCTGCATTTTGCATTTTGCAACCCTAATAAAGCGCAGGCAGCGCACAGACCTACAGACCAGAAGAGACGGAGTGAGAGACAGAGAGAGAGAGAGAGAGAGGTAGGGGAAGAGGGTCGGAGTCTGGCACACGTGGCATGCCTCCGATAACACAGAGTTGCGTCGTCCATTGTCCTTGTGTGTGTGTGTGTGTGTGTGTGTGTGTGTGTGTTGCCTGGTGTGACTGTGATTTATGCACTAAACAATGCCAAAGGATGACCAAAAAACGTTGGCAATTCCCTTTGCATTCTTGTTTTGATGATGTGTTATGGCACGTGGTGGCCATGGAGGACACAAGTTCGTCCAAACATCAGTATAAACCAAATCTATGATCCCTCATATTTCGATTTTTTTTCCTTTTTTTTTTAATGATTTTCATTTGCGTATTAATTTGTTAGGATTTTTTTTTTTTGTTCTTTTTTTGTGAGCAACGCTTATCAAATTAATTCATGTTTATTTGTAAGAGCTAAGCTCGTGCCCTTTTAGAGGGTTAATTGCCAGGGTTTATCTTCCCCCGGACACCTTCCCCCCCAATAATTTTTTGCCTCTCTGTGTTGCTCTGATTGAATGTTTGTATTTGTGTTTGTTTGTTTGGCCTTGCCGAAAGGTAAAAGAGTCTCAATTACATTTGATTTTCTTTAGAAAAAAAAAAAAAAAAAAATCAAGCCATTACGAGGGTTGGCCCAAGAGTTATATTTTATTTCCCCCATCCCCGCCCAAATCATTTCAGTTCCAATCTCTGTATATAGACACGTGTTCGAGAGAAAAGTTGTTCAATTATGTCTAAGCTAAATCCGCAGTACAAACAATTTTTCTATCGTTCTGAAAAAGAGCAAGCAAAAGGCGCCCCACAATCAACCAAACATTCCGCACCCTTCCTTTCACCGCCCCCGCTTCACCATTTTATATATAATACTATGTATGTATGTATATTTTTTTCATCCCATCTTAAAATTTTTGTGTTTCGTTTTTCCAACCCCGAAGCATTGTTAGTGCCATCAAATGGCCAATTTAAGACGAAAACTAAACACACGCGTCGGTAGCGGCGACGGCGGTGGCGGCGGCGGCGGCATCATTTGAAATTGAGTTGCATAAATTCCAATAACAAGAAACTTCCACTTCTTCGTCTGATGATTTTTAAACTTCCCCCCCCTCCACCCCCTTAAAATTAAATGAATGAAATCAATAGAAAAATTCTTGAGAACATAGGTAAAAAAAAAAGAAAGGGATTCTGCATTGAATCGTTTGATTTTACTCACTTTTACATTCGTTGGCATCACGGGAAGTAGCCCTGCCCCAGGGACGATCAAAATGAAAGGGTTTGCATCTCTCGCAATCCCTGCCAGCTGTATTATGACGGCACTCGCAGCTCAATTGTCCAGTTACCTCATCCGGTGAGCATTTGGAGGCATGTCCATTACATTTGCAACGTCCGCCGACAGAAAAATCAGATACAGCATAATGTAGGCCACCAGCCGAGGGATTATTGCTTGTGGAAATCTGCTCAATATTATTGCCCATCAGTTGATTATATTTCGATGATTGAGATTTGAGCTCTCCTCCAGCATCGATGGCATCGGATGAGATTTGATGGTGTTTCTGAAGCTGATGCTGCTGTTGTTGCGGCTGCGATGGCTGTTGCAAACGATGGAAAACAATGCGTATATCGGTGGCCGTCACCCAATCCTGCAGAACCGGTGAAGAGTCCAAATCACGGGCCGATGGACGTCCATCCAACGTACTAAACGCAATGCGTGAGGTTACACCCTGACGATGAGGATCACTGCAACGCGGCTCCTGTTCGTTATGCTTGGTGATCGTTAAGCGGCTATTCTTGCCATAGACACGACGACACTGGGAGCTGTAGTATTGAAATGGTTGCCAACTGTGGCCATAATCGGAGCTCTTGTAAATGGCCAGAGAGTCGGGCCGTGGCGCTTTGGGGCAAAACTGCAAGCTCACATAGGTCAATTCGTATTTTTTGCCCAGCGATAGAGTTAAAGTGACATTATCGCCATTTGTCACCGAGGTGTTTGGTGCAATTGGTGCCGATCTCCAGCAGGTGACATTGTTCGAGTTATTGAGATCTGTGAGAGCACGCGGCGAGAAATTTTTCTGTGCACTCCGAGCATCACAACTTTGGCAAGACAATTCCTGATCTTGCGTATATTCGCAATATCTTTGTGGCTGATCCTCGCCACAAGTGCTGCTGGCCACCACAGGAGCATCGTAGGCGGCATTAACGAAATCGGGAATGCAGAGACGGGCATTGTCAGGGTCGTAGCACGGATCTTCGACCGGGGGCTGGGCAAACATCTTCATGTATATATCGTTGGGTATGGCTTCGTTATGGATTGGCCACAAAATGGTCAAGAGCCAAAAAATCACTGCACTACGACGATTAAACGCCATCGTTATCACGCACGGGCACAATTCAAAGTATAAAAAAAAATAAAAAAATGCACACACTCTATTAAACCGAAAAAAATTAGTTTTAGTTACACAAGGATTCAAGGATTCCTTCGCGAGCACTGTGCGCAGGCGTTTGACTCGTTCGACTCGTTGTCGGTTTTTTTCCTTTTTTTTTTTGTGTTGTTTCTTTATTTCTTTTGGTTAAGTCAATCGTTTCACGCACGGTTCCACACGGTGATTCGCGTTGCAGTCTTCGTTTCACGTCAAGTCGGCCTGCTTGTTCACAGTCGACTGTGTGGCCAGCAGCATCCACGAAGCGGGGCGAAGCGAAGTTTTGCTCGTGTTCGTCGTGTCTGCCGTTTGTGCCGGTGGTACTTTTGCCTTTGATCGCGTCTGCCTGCAATGCGCTTGCTGGCTTCCCAACATTGTTGCTGCTGTTCGTATTGTTATTGTTGACCCGCAACATGTTGCCGCAGCAAAAGCAATAGCGACAGCAACAATCAAACAGCATCCCAGCAACTCACCATAGACCGAACGAACAACCGAGCGACCGACCGACCGACAACAACAACTCACCAACATATCACTCTCTCGCGAGTTGCGCAGTTGGTTGGTTGGTTGTGTTGTTGCCGTCGGCTGTTTGGCAACATTTGTGACCATTTGGCGACACATTTACGTATAGCCGGACTATTTGCCGTTTCTTAGTTGCTGCTTGCTAGTTGGTAGGAAAAACAAACAATTTCCATGTCAATAAATTGTAAAATTTTTGCATTTAGCTTAAGTACACTTAATTAGCTGCATCTGCAAATGTTTGCTCAGATCACTTCTTCTAACTTTCGACCACCATTTTAGTCAGCACTTTTGTTTTTAGAAGGTTTTTGAGAAATTTCTTGAAATATTAAAAATTTATCCCTGGGTTAAACCCAGCAGCATCTCTTTTTAAAAAATATACCAAATTCTGTTATAACTTTTCAGTTCTTTATTAATCAATTAATTTATTGGATTTAGTTAAGTTTTAAGCAAAGTGTGCTACTTGCCTCTTGAAGTTTAAATCAATTCAATAAAATTTTTTAAATTGAGTTTTAGTTTTCTTGTTTTTTTTTTATATCGTTTTAACGGAATATCTTGAGTTTTTTGTGTTAATCGAGGCAGAAATTGGTTTTGAAAACATTTAAGTTAAGATTGTTTGACATTAAGAAGAAAGATCTTGGTCTAGAGAACATTTAAGACAATTGTTTTTACAGTCTTAGAGTTTGTGTTAATCCTATTAAATTCTTTCAAAAAATTATTCATTTTTAATAATAATTTGGGTTTATTTTAAAAGTCAATCTACAAAAGACCATTAATTCCAGTTTCAGCCTGAAACGCGTTTTGTAAAAATGATATACATATGTATCGACAGAGATTACCTTAAAGACTTGACATCCCAAATGTTAAAATTGGCTCAATATCAAAGCTACTTAAGAGCTTCCCAAAGTTGAGACTCAATTTTTAGTAAATTTAAAAAAAATCGATTCTTTACGAGAACTTGCAATTTTCAAACTAAATATTCAATCTTGGATTTTTGATTCTTAGTAATCTGTTATAGAAATTTTATATAAAACTGAAATACTTATTAATCTACAAAATACACTGAGCTTTGGCATTTTTTGAACTTTGATGAAAGAGAACTAGCAAGGATCAACTAGTATTAACATGGGACCATATACATACACATGATTGATTGAATATTTACCTAGCATTTGTAAAGCATAATCCAAAACGTATTTTTGGCGAATGGCCTTGACAAGCATCTAAAACCGTTTTGGCCAAAGAATGCAAGAAAAGCGGAGTCTGATCACCAGAAGAGAAGGACTCTGCGGTGTGCAGAACGGGGAGACTACTTCCAATTCTTGCCACGAATCTGCCTTCTGATAGGTCACCTACATCCTGTCAAACCTTTGAGGCGTTTAGTCCTTGTTTCAAATTGTTTTAACATTTTTCTTTTTTCAACCTCTATGCTGTAAATGTATAGATTTGTACATAGGTTTAGTTATTTATTTTGTTTCTTTTTTCAAAAGCTATTGAAAATTTTCCATAATTTTAAGTTTATTTTAGCAATCAAAACTTCTTAAGCTTTAAATTGTCTTTTGCCTGCTTAGCATCTCTCTCTTTTTCTCTCTCTCACTCTGTCTGTTTGTAAGTTTTTTGTTTTCTCATCATCATCTTCATCATGTTGTTGCTGCACTGCCTCTTCATTGATGTTGTATGTGGAATGTATTTACCTTTCGCGATGGCTATCCGATAATGAAGTTGGCCTAAGTTATTAAGTTGTCGTTAATGAAAAAACATCAATTTTCGAAAAGAGGCGCGTAATTACGTGAAGACTCGATGATGAGGATGATGACTTCGATGGCTTCATTAAAAAACAAAAACCCCTTCCTATCTTTCTCCTCCCCTCTCTCTCTCTCTCTCTCTCTCTTATTCTCTCCCATCTTACTCACTCTGTTCACCTACACCTTTGCTCACCTGTTCTCTCAACAATCTGGTTGCAACTTGCTAATGATAAGAGACCGCGTTTCACTTTCTGTTCTACTGGCCCCCATGTGTTCATCCTACCATTTCTTACCAACATCACTCCCCCCGTCCCCCCCAGCCACACACACACAGGCAGCTTATTATAATTTGCGGCCACGCGTTTTTGTTTGCTTTGGTTTCAAGGCGCACCTAATTAGCAACTCTCGCTGTGTGTGTGAGTGGGTGTGTGGGCGTGCCATGGCGTCGATGGTGTTGACCATATCAAATCAAACACACACAAAATTCTATAGGCACACATTAATTGTTCAATTTGTGAGAAAACTGGTTGATCAATCAATATTAATCGATTCAACTTGAATGTTAGAAGGAAAAGCGGCATATTTATTTATAATTATACCCAAAACAGCGTTAAAATTAGCACAAAATGTTTAAAACAAATTTGAAAAACTTAACTTTTCGATTTATTGATTTTATGGACTTAGCCTAGAGAGAGAGAGAGAGAAATAGAGAGATTTTGGCTTTTTATTAGAAAAGGTTAAAAATTTAAGTAATTTCTAAACTGCCAGTTAAGTTAACTTAAACTTAATTTATTTACAATATTCTACAAAATCATTTACATTTATATGCATAAATAAACTAAAAAGCGACTCACACACACACACACACAACACTTATGCAACTCTGTGATTCTGTGCGAATTTCTGTTTGTAATTCATTTTCATATTAAATATTTACTTACCATTTATTGATTTCTAGTTTTGTAGCAATAAGTTATTGACTCTAACTAATTATATTATTAAAACGTATGTTTGTATGTGTTTCGTTTAAGTTTCTCTATGCAACAACCTCTCTAGTCCATAAAGAAAGAGAAATGTTTACTTAAGTGTTCTCTTCCCGCGATTCTCCAAAAATCTTATTCACTTAAAGCTTAAATAAATATTTTGCTTACTTTTCCACATAATTTTTTTTATTTTAAAACAAAATTCAAAAGAATTGAGATAGTCTTCGTTTATCTACTGATTTAAATTATAGTTTCTACTTTTAAAATACGAAAGTTTTGTCTCCCAAATCAACAGACTTTGATTAATAAGATTTCAAAGAAGAAAAAACCATTGAATTGATTTCAATTGCTGTATCGGTATATCGGCATATTGAGACCTCTTATGTAGATATGATATTTAAGCAAATTTTGAATTGATCTCATGTGTTAATAATGTAATGATAGTTTGCTTATTTGAGACAAAATTAGCCTATTGTAGTGATTATTAAGCATAACCAACGACAAGAGGGAAACACACACACACACACACACACACACACACACACACACACACACACACACACACACACGAAGGGCAAGAGAGAGTGAGACAGGAGTCAAGATAGTATGACTTGGGCCAGCTCATTTCCGTTTCCGTTTCACCATTCCCCCCTTTATTTGCAGCATCAACATCATCTTGACTGAGACTCATGTGTTATCAGAACTTTTGCTTTATTACCTTGGCAGTAGGCGTGGCACAATGCCCACGACCACAACATGACAATGTCTGAATGTGTATGTGCGTGTGTGTGTTTGTTTTTGTTTTTGGGCTTGTGTGGGTGGCCAGACTCTGGCAAAACTTTGCCTTAATATTGGCAAGTGCGTAATGAAAATTGCATTGTTGTTGTTATTTGGGGAGAAACGAAACTCGGAGATGCGTTGCGTTGCGTTTCGTTGCGTTGCGATGAGATGAGATGGCTGAGAGCGAGCCATTGTCTGTCCTTTGTAGTCCATTTGGTTTGGGAGTTGGAGTACTTAGTGTATATGGAGGATGGGCGTATAACGAACAGCTTTCAGTTTGGTTTTTGGTTTCGGTTACGGGTTTTTGGTTTGTGTTTGTGTTTGTTTGTCTGGCCGGCGGCAAGATTTTTAGATTATGACGGCTCTACACAAACCATCTCCTCGTAAAAGACAAAACAAACAACACATACAACATTGCAACTGGCTCTCATCTACACTGAGCAAAATGACAATAAGGGATTCATCTTCCTTTTTTTTTTTTTCGTTTTTCCCCCAATTGGGAGCGGCCACTCACCCACCTCACACTCTGCCAACTGCTGGTTGAAAATTCGCACGCCTGTAGTCTAGGCATCGCCTCTTGTCGACCTATCACCCCACCTTTCACATCATATTGTGGTCACTTTTTCGGCCAATGTTTATCTCAATGTCGTTTTTTGTTTGTCTTTGGCTCTTTCTGTGTCTTGATTTTATTGCTTCGGACTGGACAAACATGCAAACGACAGTCAAAAACAAAACAAAACAAAACCAAAACAAAAAAAAAAAAAAAAAGCCAAAGAAAAGAAATGATTTTTTTTATTGGGTGAATGACGACTTCTTAGATACCCAATACCAAATGGTCGAATGTATTATCCATGTTTGGTCACCTGACCGAATTCCCAGGTGTAAAACACTTGAGTTATTTTCATGGATATTGAAATAGATTAATCGTTTTTCTTACGAAATTTAAACTAGGGTATTAAATAGTCATAATGGCATGCGAATTGAGGGCGGGGCCTGTGGGAAAAGCAAGCGAAACGCACAGATAGATGGCTAGATTTCTATCAGCGTCAATAAATAAAGTTTTTAAATGGAACAAGAAAATAAATATGTGTCTCCTTGTTGTCACAGAAGAGTACAGAAATCTAGGAGCAAAGCAACAAAAGTGCAGAAAGTGGGAGGGGGGCAGGGAGAGAAGGAAAGGACAAAAGTTGAGACTCAGACAAACAGTGGCATAGAAAATGTCAAAACTATCTTTGTTACTCGCTTCGAAGTATTTAAGTAGCAAGTTATCGATAAATTGGCGATATTTTAAGCATTGCATATCAATATATAGCTATCGATAACGATAGTTTCTATTGATTTCACTGAGTCAACCATTTGCCCTTTATGGCGTTTATCACATTGACGAGCATTCGATATATGTATGCCAAATTTATCGATAGTCTTTGCAATGCCATCAACTTTGACTCCCACTATGCTGTAACCCATGCCTTGGCCTTCCTCTTTTGCCCATCACCTTCTTCTTCCACCTCGTTGCCTTTTGGGCATTTTTTTTTTGTGTTTATTTTTTTCTTCTCTTTTCTCTCATATATTGAAAAAGTTTTGTCGAGTATCTATCGTTGTGTCTTGCCCTGTCTGTTGGTTGTCTCTCTGTCTCTCTGTCTGGTCTATACGTCTGCCTGTCTTTCTGTCTTTCTGTCTGTCTGTCTGTCGGTGTGTCTGTTTGTTTGTTTGTGCGCTTTGTGTCTCTTGTCTTGTGCAATATGCGTTGTGTCTTGTGCTGTGCTCCATGCTTGCTCCTACTTCTTCTTCTTCTTCTTCATCTTTTGCTGCTGCAGCTGCATCTGCCACTTTCCCCTCCCCAGCGCCTGACTCCTAATTTGCCAGCCTGCAGCAGCCACTTTCCATACCCTTGTCAAAAATGGGCATAGTAGTTTTTTCTAAAAGTTTGACCTCAGAAATTATAAAGGGAATCCTACTAACCGCCTTGTTTAGCCAAATGGTTAAATGGCCAAGTTTTTAGTTCCTTCATTCTGAACCTAACCGATAGTTTCCATCATTAGGAAAGACCGATTGTAGCCAAGTCCTGTTTCAGGACAATTTCCTAAGGTTTTCATTAAAAAACATTTTTTTTTTATTAAAATTTCGTTTCTCGAGTTTTAGCAAACAAATGATAAATCGTTAAACTAATTAATTATATTGGCTCTCATCGAATTGACTCAATTTTATTACCATTTAAAGGGTATACAAAAGAGGGCATGTGGGGCCCTTTAGTAATTTTTTTCGTTAAGTTCTTTTGTTTTCGTTTGGTTACGCTTTGTTGTGCCATTGCCAGCCACTCAATGTGGTAGCCAGTTACTTCATGTATATGTGTAGGTGCCCCCAACTCACATTGATTTTATAATTAGCCATGTCAACTTTGGCAGCAGTTAAAGCAGTGGCCGCGCAATGGCAGCGGAAGGAAGCCAAAAAAGGAGTTAAGGAAGTGGAAGGAGGAAAGAAGATCGTAGGCGGTAAATGGGAAGTAAGGAAGCCAACTCATGGCCATTAAAAACAGCCAATTACCTTCAAGACTCATTAAGTTCTACAAGAGAGTTAAAGGGGGGCAAGGGGGCCAAGGGGTTGGGTGGCACGATGGAGGTGCGCCAAAGGGCTGTCTGCTGACCGTTACAATCGAATTAGGCGCCCGTTCGCAGCGCTAAATGCAATTAAAACTACAAGATGTTGATTACATTAGAAGTGCCAGGACACGGACAGGACCAGAACACCATGAACAACATACAGAGAAAAAGAGAGAGAGAAAACGAGAACGAGAGAGAGAGAGAGAGAGAGAGAGATAGAAAAGAAGGTTGGCGCGTGCTCTGCTCGAGAATTTCAAACATTTTTCCCCTTAGCATCCTTGTTGTGCCTGTTGGTTGTCCTGGCTACTACTACCTCTTCCATTTCCCATCTCGTTGCTGCTCATAATTTATCCTTTTTTTTTTTTTTGGCACGTTCTTTACGAAAAATTGTTGGGGTTGACCAAAATTATTTTTTATCCACAAGAAAACAAAACAAAAAAAAAAAAGGAAACATGTCAACCTTGTTGCTGATGTTGTGGTTAAGAAAAGTTACAGAGAGTGAGAGGAGTGAGGTAAAGAGGCAAAGAGGTTAACCATCAGTCATGTGTGTCTCTCTGGGTGTGTGTGTGTGTGTATGACATCAAACCAAAAATCCTCGTCACTAATTTGTGCATGATAAATTATTTATGTTAAAAACGAAAAGCCGCCAGAAGCAGCCATGAGCCATGAACCCAAACAACGCCAACAACAGCAACAGCAACAAGAGCCACATAAGCCTGGCTAAGCACAACTTACAGCAATCCAAAGTTAGCCTGGCCAACCAAAAATTAGAGAGAGAGAGAGAGAGACAGATAAAGGGAGAGAGAGAGAGAGACAGATAAAGGAAGAGAGAGAGAGAAAGAGAGCGAGAGAGAAAAAGTGAGTGAAAATATGTCGTCAACAAGCTAATCCCCAATGGTTCTAGACCAACACGAATCATTCATAAAATTATTATACTTTCATTGAATTGATATTTTTGTCATTCCACAACAGTTTCTTCTCTTTTTCCTCTCCCAATTGAATTGTGGGAAAAATATTGAAAATGCCAAGTGAAAGTCATGCACAAGCAATTGGCCAAGTATTTTGAGTACCTAGCTGAAGGGATATTTGGGAAAGTTCCCTTGTTATTTCAACTCAAACAGAAGACCAAGATTAATCCAATTGGGAAAATGTATTTACTTTAATTTACCAGATTTATAGCCTTTTCTAGAAACTTCCCGATGATTTGCCTACGAAACGTCTATGATTGGTTCTGTTAAACAGAAACTAATGAGCAAACTTTATGGTTAAGGTTAGGGTTAACGTAAACTCGGAATCGCTCTATTTTATAATAACATTCTTTTAACAGTTTACTTTAATGTCCTTTATTTCAGTGCATCGGAACAGAAAGCGTATAAGGAAAACAAATCATTTGGACCATCATAAATGGCTAACATCCAGACTTTGGTAAGCAATTTTATTTGTATTTTGCAAACTTTTCATTTATTGTACCTACATATTTATAAAAGTTTTGATACACGTGTTTCCATTATTTCGCAACGATTTCGGAATTTTTTGCCCAAAACATAAAATTGGGCTATTATTTTGATGGCTGCTTTTTTTTTTTTTGTTTTTACTTCGTTAATTTTAACTAAAAACAAAATTGTTTTTAAGATTTTAAGGGAATTAGTCATTTGGGAAAAGTTTGTAGCCAATTTGTTTTTTTTTTCGTTTAAAAGTGGGCTATAAATTTTTTGAATAAGTATTTAAAAAAGTTATTATTATGTGTTAGATTTAAAAAGGGAAAGACTCCTTCAGTAAGTGGTCTGCCCTGAGACTTTTCCGAATTGTAGTAACGAGGAAACCTGAAGCAAAATTAAACTTTTATTTATCGCAGAGAAGAGAGGATATTTTGCTGCAATTCTCCAAAATTTAGTTATCTTTTATCTTTTTTGGCAGAGGGCTTTAAAAATTGTTTGCTAAGGTTTTATTTTTAGCATACTCAACTTATGTTTTTAGTCTGAAATTGTAATCTTAATAAAGTACCATATGTTGGGTATTATGACCGACCTAATACTAAGAACTGTTTCCATGCTATGAGGCATGTTCGATTTTTGTATCGCTAAGAGCAGATGCCTAAGGCTTCGGAGAAGAAGTCAGCGATTGCTGAGTTTAAGCTAGAAAGGCTAAAACCACTTTAAGATCATATTAAAGCGATAACAAAGAAATTTATGAAAGTTAATTTTATAAATTTTTTAGTTTATTAAAGGGTAAACAAAAGGTCGTGTTTTAGCGAACGTTAAGCGAACTGAAGACAAAAGTATTGAATTTTCTTGGCAAACTTTCTTCAACTGATTTTTATCATCAATTGGCCGCTTGAAGGTGAAGGTTTGGGATAATCCATTTAAAATTGCTCTTTTTTTATTTTATTTTCGGTTGCAAAATCCATTTACCTGCTGCTGCTGCTTAAACAGACAAAATTCTCAAGCATAATTAGCTGATGCTCTGCTCTACTCAACTCTGTCGATGCACTCAAAGTCATTTGCCTTATCCTTCTTCATCTGCACTCGAACCTGCCTCGGCATCCGTTTGTCCTTTTTGTCTTGGCTGGCCATTTGGCCATTGGCTTTGACTCCCTGGGCAAACAATTGCCGGCAGCTGGTGCTGCTGCTGTTGCAGCTGTTGCTTGCATTTGTGTGGTGTCTAAGTGATGGGGGGTGGTGATTGGGGTGATTTGGCCAACTTGAAAGCTCATCAAATAACTCCCCGCTCCCACTCTCTCTCTCTCTCTCTCTCTCTATTTGCAGTTAAAGGTGTTTGGTCGGACATTGTTTCAATTAGTGAATGGCGGTGGAAATCATGGGCAAAATGAAGATAGCTTCTTGGTTTGCCACTGCAAATGCAAATGCAAATGCTTAAATATCAAATTTCAGTATCAATTCAATTCTATCTATTAAATGTACCCGCTTTCCTTCTGTTGTTGTTGACAAATTCAGCAAAATTCTCATCATCTAGCATACTTTTGTGCAATATTTCATTGAAAATTACCAGAAATAGGAAAAGGAACCTTCCGGCTTACTTTTGTTCAATGTCTGCGTCCCATGTGCCATCATCAACCAAATGCTTTGTGCATTTATAATCATTTTTCATAAATGTCTGACCATTGGCCAAAGCATTCTCCATCAGCTAAAGAAAAACGAGTAGGAGTAGGAGTAGAAGGAAGAAGAAGAAGAAAGAGAAGCAGATGGAACAGTCACATTTACTGTGACAGCTCTCAAAGGATTAGACGTGTTTCACATTTTAAATTGTTGTCCCCAAAAGCCCAGACAATGCACAGTGGCCCATTTTACCAAAATCCAAAATATTTCACTTACTAAAGGATTCAATTTGGTATTTGTCCAAACTGTTAAATGTTCTTAATGCAGACGAAAAGATGTTATATATACACGATTAGCACGAGAAGCTCACTCTATATATATATGTCCGTCTGTCTGGTTGTCCGTTTCAGTTTAAGTTAAGTTCCTACGGAGGCCGGATCTATGTATATATATTTTAAAGCTGCCATAAGAATTATCGATCGAAAATTGAATTACTTTTGGATTATTTATTAATTTCAATTATCTCATTCTCTTTTTTGCATTCTTTATGGTAGTATGTATTAAAATTTTATTTTTTGTTCATCGGCTTACAATTTAATTTACTCCTTAAAAAATTGCGATCTATCCTCAACGAAGAATTTTTTCAAACTGCAATTTTTTCCATTTCGTTGCGCAACCAACAAGAAGAATCAAAAGTAAAAAGCTCGGCATTCCTTTACGGCGTAGGTAGATCTATCTCTGTATGGGTCTGTGTACACATATCTGTAAAAGCTCTATGAGCTGAGAAAACCTAAGTTTTTAATGGACCAAAATTTGCCACCGTTTTGCACTAAATTTTGTAAGAATCGGACTGTTTTTGGAGTATTTTAAGCACATTTGATATTAAATAAATATATTCAACTTTTGAGCAAATCCTAAAAGCGTCAATATGAAATACAACAAAGAAATTTGCAGAGTTAAGAGTTCTTTTTCTAGGAGTTTCTCAAACGAGCCACACTGTGCAAAGCTCATCATAATGATGATGATGATGATGATGATGATGATGATGATGATGGCGAGACATCTCTCTATCTCTATCTCTATGTTTATCTCTATCTCTAGATATGTATATCTGTATGTGTAACTGGCTTTTGTCTCTAAACGGTCTAGGCTAGGCGCCGATTGCTCAACTCGTTAGTCACATATACTAAAGCATAATACTCCCTGCTAACTACCCCTTTGTCTATTTCATTTATTCTTTTGCCTAGTTGTTGCAATTGCCATTTGTTGCTCTCGTTTTCATTTTCGTTTTCATTTTTCTATTTGTTGTAGTCTGCTTTTTTGACTTTTGCGCCGGGGCAAAACTGATTTAAGCCGCTTACCTCTTTCTCTCTCTCCCTCTCTCTCTCTCCCTCTCTTTCTTTCTGCCTTTCTGTCTCTCTTTACCCCATAAGCTGGACTCTTTCAAATAGCAATTCTGCGTGTTGGTTGGTTAGCTTTACTGGTTCGCCGCCGATGAAGCGCCTCCTCCACATGATTTTTTGGTTTGGGTAATTGACGTTGATGGAGATTATGCAGTCGTCGATGTAGCAGCTAGCGCAGTTCTTTTCTCTATCTCCCTTTATCTCTCTCGCTTTCTCTCTTCCACTGTCTCTCTCGCATTCTCACTATGTTTGCATTGGCGTCATGGATAGCCATAGCAACTCGTTGCTGAGGGGGGGCGGGGGGTAAATCGCAACATGAAGTTGCAATTTTTTCAAAACATTATTAAAGCTAATTTGTCTCTAATTCAAAACAATTGTGAAAAACTAATGATAGCCCGTTCCCATTTTGTCTTCACTTTTGTCTCTGAAAATTCGAATGATTCATATAAACATAATTTGTGACTTTAAATGTAAATAGACTAAACACTTTTAGAACGTTTTCCAGGAGCTAATGAAAATTTTCTCAAATGGATTGGTTATTATTTGGTTGTATGATAAACGATGCAAAATTGACATTGATTTACTTTTTTTTTGGAAGTATTTGGCATATCAATTGACTCAATTATTGATGCCAGATTGGATCATTCATTTCCGATTTGTCATCCCTCCACATCATGAGACCCCCACGCAAAAGTAATTAAAAGTCATTTGCAATGGGCCATGAAAAGCATTGCTCTTACTTTTGTTTTTGGCTGCTGCTCCTATAGACATTTTATATCTATCTATTTCGAGGGATCTAATGAACCGGCAACCGATTCAACTTTAACTTCGGCATTGACTTTTTGGCCGCATCATCAAATGAGGCGTCATTAAGTAATAAGTCTTACGGCAAAGTTTAAGGCAAAAGCTATTACGCCCACTTTTTTTGTGTGTCTTCTTTTTGTTTTTGGGAGTTCTCTACCATTTTTGTGTTCCTTGGGATGAGGCAAAGGCAAAGTGAAACCGCTTAACGACTTCATTAAGTAAGGGATAAGAAGAAGATAAAGCTGCCAAAAGGTACGACAAAGCGAACAAAGCGTAAAACGTTAAGGAAACTTCAGTTTTAAGCAAAGTGAAGAACTCAACTGGCCAGTCCACCAGTCGCCGCCAGTCGTCAGTCGTCTGGTCAATTCCTTTCTTTCCCCTTTCTTCAACCAAACAGTCTCTCATCAGTCTGTTCAGTCCAGTTCAGTCCAGTTCAGTCAATCAGCGTCCCAATCCCAAGAGCAAGTGCAAGTTGCCATCTCAAGACGTGGCACTTCCGTTTCCGTTTCAAAGTCCATGCCAAAAGAAAAGAATCGAAATGAAATGAAAGAGAGAAGGAGCAAAGAAAAGGGGGTAAAACGGAAAAAATGGCGAATTGCGCCAAACTGACAACACTTTTATTTTTATTTTTTATTTCTTTGTTCATCTTCCTCTGCTCTGTTTGCTCCCTTCTCTGCTTTACACTGTTCCCCATCACCGTCCCTTCCATTACTATTCACTTCCATTTCCACTTTTCACTACTTCATTTTGAAGTGTTTCACTTCTTCTTGGACGATCCTTTTGATTTCGCTTTCGCTTTGGCCACAATGGCTGCAAAACTTCTTCTCCTTTTCCGTGCTCCCTGTTTGCTCTCTTTCTCTTTCTGTTTCCACGTTCTAGTCCCCCCCCCCCCCACCCCTCTCCACCCACTCTCTCTCGTCATCCTTTTATTTTGGTGTGCTGCGCTTTTCTTTTTTTTACATTTTTTGTTTGCCGTTTTCCTTCGAGTAGAGCAACGCGAGAAAAGTGGTTTCCATTTATTTATTTATATTCCCATTGTGCAAAAGTTGCACAAAACGCACAAAATAGTGACAGAGAGACGCGGGGAGAGAGAGAGAGAGAGAGAGAGAGACAACCCAAATATTCAATAGTAAGCATGTCCCTAGCGAAAAGCGAGAATGGTGCGAAAGATTTGATAACTAAGCTTCGGCTAAGCCGTGAACTAGCACAGAGATTAGCTGCAAGGCATCCACCAAAAGACCAAAAAGACAAACTAAATAAATTCCACAAAAATTTCTTTAATCATTTACAATTAAATTGCGGTGATATCGAAATTTTACGAGAGTTTATGTGACCGGAAGATGGGAGCACATTTTTGATCGCCTTAAGAATGCACAGGATATAAGTGTCTTCTGACTAATTCAATTGCTAGAAGAAGTCTATGAACAAAAGTTAAATTGACCATGTTCCTTTGAGTAGTTAAAAGATTGAATCTAGATGCAATCCCGTATTGAAAAAACCAAATGTCGAATCGGTACTCAAAAATGAGGCGTACTTAGGAGGTAAACAAGATTTTATAATATTTTTAGTAGCTCTTTCAAACATTTTCCTAAAAATTCCCTTTGAGTTAGACTAAACAACTAGTTTGGCCCCATGCAGGATGTAGGATGAGAAACAGGTTGGCAATCCTGAGTTGCTTGTGCGTAACTCAATTGCTTGTGCGTCCTTGCGATTCAAATCGTATATACCCATTTCTCCCTCTATGATTACACATTGTGCCAGTTCAAGCAAGTTGATCTGATGGAAATTTAAAGCACACATTTAATATAGTTGAATGATTATTAAGTGATACAGTTGCAGCAGTCCCAAGGGAGGAGATGGAGCGTAAAATATTTTCATTTCAAATCGATTTTATGTTGATTGATGTAAATATCATAATCTGCTTTGGCTCTCATTCCCCCCAGATGGCAAAAAAAAAAAAAAAACAAACATTTTCAACGAATATTTTTCACCACAAGACGTTATGCATTTGTCAATTTGCTAAGCGCATAAGTTTCTGAATATGCCAAACCCCAAAGACTCCATTCGCCTATCCCCTTTCTTGGGGAAGGAATAGAGAGAGAGACAACGAGAGAGGGCGAGAGAGAGAGAGAGAGAAAGTTTATAATCCTTTACAGAGCCGAGAACTAATTGCAATGTAAATAAATTACAGGCGACACTAGCAGAGCAGCACTTGCTTGCCCTTCGCCTCTACTCGCTGCCGCCCTCTATCATCATCACTGTGCAATATTTCACTCAATATTCAAAAGCTGGCAACCATTCCCTTGCTCTTTCCCGAAACCCCGCCCCGCACCATCCCCTCAATTTGGTCTGCTCTGCTGCTGCTGCTGCTGCTGTGCTCTGTCGAAAAACGCATTCAACTCGACTTAACTAACTATTAAGGACTACTTCAAGTTTTACACAGGATATATGCATGTATTTGCACTAGTTGTTGTCCTTGCATCCTTGCATAGCAGCCAACAGTGACTTTGTGCTCCATCCATACCCCTTCCTCCCTCTCACACTCCACCACCGCACACACACACACACACACACAAACATACGAATGGAATTTTATGATGAAATTCTGTGACAAGCTCGATTACACTTACATTTGGCATGACAATCGTTGCTTATATTAAAACTAAACTTAATAAAGACAACGGCCATTGAATGATGCAAACAAATATAAATACTAAAGAATTGAGTCTTTAACTTTAATGGCCAATAGTTCATTCATATTTTAGTGACAATTTACTTGCATATTTCAAAGATAATTGTAGACCGATAACGATAAAACAAATATTTCAAAGGCATTCCATTCTTTTACTTAAATGCTGAAACAAATAATTATTAAAAAGCAAGTAATTGCAATTACCTATTGGTTTATTCTAAACTTTGTAGATGTTTTCTAACTACAAGGCTAAAACAATTGTGAAACATTAATAAATTCTTTATGTGTGTTATTTGTTTCATTTTCAATTACTGTTTACTTAAAGTAAATTCAATTACTTTGCAGTAATTACATGTTTAAATGATGATTGTACAAAGCATACGGATACGCTTATTCAAATTTAGTTGAGAATTAGAACACAGTTCTCAATTCTCTAATCGCAATCGCTCCATTGTAATTGGTTGTTCTTAAAGGGTATTTCAGGAAACGTTATTCTCCAAAAAAAAAAAACTTTGCATTGTTAATTCATGTTTTTAGTTGGCATTTTTGGTCATTTTTCGCCATCGTTTGCAGCTCCTTGTCGTACTTTCTGGTTGTGTGCCATTACGACCAAAGGCCGGTCTTGGACTTGGCTTGTCCTCTTGCCGATTTACATGAGTTGCAATTAGTGCGCTCTCCAAAACTCCAAAACTCTAAAATCCCCCATGTATGTAGCTTTGGCAACACTTTTTCTCTACTTCTTAACCCACTGGCAGAGTCATTGGTTGGTTTTGTGGACCATTGTTTGCGGTAAGCTTTTGTGTGCCCCAAATGTTGAGCTAGCATATATGTGTGTGTGTGTGTGTGTGTGTGTGTGTGTGAGCTGAGTCCTTGCCCTTTTCCTTTAGCCACCATCGCTACCTACCCGCGCTATTCCCCAATGTGTGTAACTCATGCCTATCAACTGCATCCGGCTGGCACATCCGTTTGGCAACAGCTTTCAGCTTTTATGGCTTTTAAATAGTTGCAGCAGCAGCAGCAGGAGCAGAAGCCTATCCCACCCACTCTACGCTCCGATGCCGTTAGCTGGCCACTTTTGACAGGCGCCAAAATTTATGACTATATTAAAGAGTTTTTCATTCTTTTAGGCAGCCAAATTTTTGCATAGTTTCTTCCTCATCCGCCGGTCAAAAGTGCCTGTCGACGAGCACTTGAACCATTGAACGATGTCCATTTTGCCATTTTAGTTGACGCCTGCTTGTTTTTTGTTGCTTTGTGGGCGTGGCAGAAGTATCTTTAAACGAAAACTACTTCAAATTGAGCTTACAAAATTTGCCTTTCGCCCAAATGAAAGTTGTAGCCCAGGCAGGACGAGAGTGGCCAAAGTTGCTGATGTTGCAACATTACAATTGAGTCTCTGATGGGCGGTGGGCATGGTCCTTGTTTGTGCGTGTGTGTGTGTGTGTGTGTGTATTGCGTATGTTGGGCAACTATTTAAATGTTGTTTTAAGCTTTATTGTTGACCGGGCTTTGGACCTGCAGAGAGTTTGTCCAGCTTGTTGCTGATTTCCTGTTGCAGGATGTGTCAAAGGATATGCCTGGCCATGGATAAAAGGGAGTGTCAAAAGTGGTTGGAGATGATGTTGTTGTTGTTGGCATTTGTGTGTGTGCTGCTGCTGCTGCTGCTGCGTAACTTCTCTTGATTGCCGCAATGATACTTGACGGTCGCTTGACAGCAACAGCAATTTCCTCACCCTCTTTACCCCTCTTCCTCTCTCTCTCTCTCACACACAGGCTCTTCTTGGCCAAAATAACAGCTTGCATGCTCACACTTCATTTGCCATTTTGAAGAACGCTGATAATGCACGCGCACAGCAGCAACAACATCAGCAACAAGCACGGCAGCAACTTTGTTACTTTGTTGTATTAAGGACACGCCATCCTGCCTAGGCGCTGTATTTATGCCTCTCTTGCTGTAGGTGTGTGTGGCATGTGCGTGTGTGTGTGCTGTTAAGGCTTAGTCAACTTCAAGTTGAGCGTTAGTTTATGGCCAGCTGCAGCAGCCCGAAAGAAGCAGAAGCAGCGGCAGAGGCAGAGGCAGAGGCAGAGCTCATCGTTGATGTTGCTGTTGTCGTCTCAAGTTCTTATGGTGAAGTGCACTCTTTATGTTAATAGTTGACACTAATTAGGTATGTTTGCACAACAAAGCGCTCCACACACACACACACACACACACACACACACACACATATACACCTACCCACTATTAATGTTAATGTGTATATGTGAGAGTCTGAGCCACAACTTCAGCCAACTGAGCCTTGGTAAAATCTACAAAAAAAAAAAAAAAACAGCAGCAACACAAAAGGCTTTTGTTAGTGGCGCCTTTATGGCCCAGGCTCTAGTTATTCCACATACAGTCAACTCTGGCTAAATGTAACCATAAAAATATCAATCAAATGGTTTAAATATTTATATTAGATTTATTTCATTCAATAGAATCAACGTAAACAATCAAACAAAAAGTAAGCAGTTACAAAGAAATATTTATTGGCATTTATTTTAAACAAAAAGTAAAATAATGAAACAGTAATATAAGGTAATACTTGTTTGATTTAAGAGTTTCATTGACATTTCACTTTTTTAATTTTTATTTTCGAAAGTTAACTCAGTGGCGAAGGAAGTGAAACTTCTTTGGAATCATTATGAATTTCAATTTCGTGATACAGAAGTTTCAAAACAACGTTTGGAATGAGCCGATGTGGTAAAAGTAAAAAATCTTTAAAAATTTCTTCACCTAATACTGATTTACCTAATTCTATATGTTTTATGAGAATTTTGCACTTTTCCTTTGAGATATTCTTGCTGTCTGTAGAGTCTTTAGATGCCTTTTTAGCTTTTTCTCATTTACTTTTGATTCATTATGTATTCATAGTCGATTCCATTACATTTGATATCTGCTGTAGCTGAAGTCTTCCTCTCTCTCTCTCTCTCTCTCTTATCTCTTTCACTCACTTACTCACTCTCTCTTCAGATGATTCGCATCCTTGTGTTGCTGTTGTTCCACATAATACTACACAGTGTTAAGCAGAGGGCACAACTATTACTTAATCATTTTAACCTGTTTAAGCGGCTTAATGTGTGTGTGTGTTTTTGCTTGTCTTTCACTCGCTTCCCACTCTCTCTCTCTCTCTTTCTCTCTTTCTCTCTGGGTTTCACACTCCCTGACTTGTATGTCTCTGTGTTCTCATCTGTGGCCCTCAAGTAGCACACGACGAGCATCTTAAAAGTCACTCGTAACTTTGCTGCTTGTTGTGCCTTCCTTTACATCCTTTACCCTCTTCTATGGTAGCTTTATTTGTAGTATTTGTCGTTGTTCTACAAAGTGTAAAACTAGCCGTGGCTTTGTGACAGCTGCTTCTCTGTTGCTTTGCTGCTTGTTTTCGGTGTGTTGTTGTTGTGTTGCTTCTGTTGCTTCTCCATTGTCTAGAAAATTTCATATTGCTTCCGACTCTGACTCCAAATGAATCCAAGCCCAAGCGCCCAACGGCTCCGCCAATCCATCCCAACTCAACTCTCTGACACACACGCGTAATAATGTGTTCGCCCACCAATCATGCATCCGTTTTTGTTGCTTTTAATGAAATTTTAATTTGCTGCGGATATGCGCAGTCAGTGTGTTTGCGAACTTCGACAGACGCCGCCGCTGCTGCTGCTGCTGCTGCGTCAGCATCATCTGCATGTAGGGAATATGAAGTTTTAGGGAGTGCTGCAGGCAGCCATCAGGGCTTCTATAGTTCCAGCCAGCTGGCCAGCAAATAGCAACTTCTCCACACTATGCGCCACACACACACACACACACACACACAATTACTTAGACTTATACATGATTTATGTCTATGGCTCGCTCTTGGCATTATGGAATACACTGAGCAAAACAACACAGTTACTCAAGTTTTTCTGAGTTGCTGAATCAAATATTATCTCAAGTTTTGTTGTTCCAAAAGAAAGGACTTAAAGTTGCTCACTTCTTATAAATGAAATAAACTTAGTGTCATATTCACAAGTAATTTACTACAACTTAGAACTTAAAGAAGATCATATCTCTAGATCTCATATCGTAGATACAAGTTTAAAAGGATTAATCTAAAACCTTGAAATTCAACAAAGTTTGCCTGATTTTGACCTTCAATTCAAAGAGTGAGTGATTAAGTGAAAAAAAATGTCAAGCTAAACGCTAGCCACAAAAAAGTGAACTATAACCAAAAAAAAAAAAATTAAATTTGAAGACAGATTTGTTAGCTTCTTTTTTATATTATTTGCTGCTTTTCCCATTATAATGAAGTTTCTTGAAAACAACAAATTTTAATTTTGTAATTTTTTAAGAAATTGCATACAAGTTAAGCAATATTGTTCCAATTTTTCTAGACACAGCTTCAACTAATATTGTTGCGGCTTGAGGCTAGATAAGAAAAGGAAAGACAAAGTCAAAGTTCTGTCCATGGAAGGTCGTTTCTTAGAATAAACTTTAAAGTTTTTCTCAGTGCAGAAATTACACACAATGTTGTGCTGCTGTTTCATTGTATTTACCATGCACCAAGGCACGCGGATTGGTTCTCTGCTCCGTTGAATGTGTGGCGAGTACCTCACCAATACAGACTAACTACATTTTACATATGTACATATACATATATGTACCACCAATCTGTTTCGATGTCTGTGTTTACCACTGAAACTCTCATTCATAGTGGACGAAACGCTTGTCGATGCTTAGCCTAATTTGTAGCGCTGCCAATGGAGAATGGTATGGAATGGGTCTAGGGATCTATGAAGGGCTACGGGTTGCCTACAATTCCAAATGAAACGATGGGCAAAGAAAATCTTTCGCTGTTTAGCAGCGGTTTTTCTTCATTTTTCTCCATTTTTTTTTTCTACGCTTTGATGTGTGTTCCAGTGTTGATGGATGGGTCGAGCAAACTTTGATTGAAAGCTGATGAGTGGCAAGAGAGAGAGAGAGAGAGAGGGTTTGGTAAGAGTTTCGAGATTTTCGGAGTGGTAAATCATTGAGGAAATTGAATTTTTGAAGTTTCTGATGGCTTTGGTCATAATGTGAGAAGTGAAATGGTAATTCCTCTTTCACGAATTTCATTTCTCGCTTCATTTTTCTACAAAATTTAATCACAAAAATGTGTGTGTGTGTGTGTGTTTTTTTTTTTACTCTGTTTAGTCCAAATTCTGTTTGGTTATGTCCTCAAATATGAATATTTTAGAGTGAGTCAGCAAAAGCCGGAACACTTTTTGCCTTGTAATGGCGAAATGGCAAATGAAATACATAAACAATTTATAAAAAATGTGAATTATCACAAAAACGTAAAAATGATAAGGCAGAAAAAGAAAAAGAAGAAGAAGAAAAAAAACAAGAAACGAAACAGAAGGACAAAATGCCGCCATCAGTCAACCACAAGTCCTGACAGCCTGACAAGGATAGGTAAGATGAGCTCGAGATGAGAATGGGAATGGAAATGGGAATGGGAATGGGAATGGCAATGGAAATGTCCATGGTGTATGCCTTATGGCTCTGACTGCTAGCGATTTGTATAAAGTTGCTTCTACTCTGCTGTAGGATACCCTCTACCAGTGAGCCAGTGGAAAAAGTATATTTGTTCTCTACTAACATGTACATAAATATATAGATTGGCTGACATCCTTACTCACACAAAAAAAAAGGATATTAAAGTAGTTGTTCCAACATGAAGAATGTCTGCCCGCAAACTAGTGTCTCAGTTTTTCAGATATTTTATTTAAACTTCGTTTTAAAGCTTCTTATTGTTGCAAGCAGAACATTTGTCGGATTCGACTCGATCGAACCACTATAATATTTAGTTTTAGCCAAAAAACTAGGAATTGCCATACTGCACGTAAGAGCTGAAGCTAGAATGCCCATCACTCTAAAGACTTTAACAACGTTTTACGATGAAATATTTAAGAATTCCAAGCATTCTTTTATATTTTCAACTTTCAGTTTGGTCCCAGAGGAAAATACTTTCTGTTCTTTATCTAACAAAGTGCTATAAATTGCCTCTCATCTTTGTAACAGATCTGTATAAAAACTGCATTAACCTTGTATACCATTATCGCGGGAGGATATCTTTCTTCGTTTTATATTACCTACCTTGACATTTATCTGTACGCCTATTTTTACTCCTAATCCACTTTTCTTCTCACAACTTTTCCTTCTTGAATCTTCTTAATCTATATATAACGTCTTTTTTTTTTGGCCTCATTTTTTCACCCTTTTTTTTCGTTAAATTTTTGAGTTTGCGATGGAAACTGTTGCGTTTCTTGACTTTCTTATGCGTCTCTTTATCTATAACTTATGTCTCTAAGATTGCTTGCGCGTAAGTCAGTTACTTGTGCGTGCTTTGAGGTTAGAAGCCCTCAAAAAAAAGGGTATCTAAGAGCCTATACTACTACTATTCTTATTTGTGTTGTATATTCTGTTGGTTTGTTGTTGTTGTTTTTTTTTTCGTTTGACGTTTTCTTTTTTTTTTTTTTTGGCGAGGGCGTTACAAGACAATAATTGTGGCTTGGAGCATGATGTCGTAGAACTTGAGCGTCTCAAGTGTCGCAAATAAATGTGATTACAATGCCTGGCTAGAGGTATGGGTGGCCAAGTTGTGGGTGAATGGGGGGGGGGGGGGAACCAGCAAACTCCAACTGAACTGAATGGCAACTAAACCTGGCAGTGATTTGTCACTTTGATGCCTCCTGCCCGCCGCCATCGCTGCCGCCTCACACAGCTTCTGTTGGCCATAAATAACATCTGCAGTTTGAAGATGCCTAAAGTATAAGGTAAATCAAGTGTTTTACCGTATCTTTCTTTTTCTCTCCCACTCTCCCTCTGTATCTATTGGTGGTCGAACATAAACGACTTTTCTATGCTCTTTTTTGAATGTGTTTGGCGTTAGGCAAATGTGTAATTAGTTTCACAAGAATTTTTAGATTATTCCGTATATCTCTATATCTGTTGCTCTCTCTTTTTGTTAACATAAAATGCAAATTCTCTTTGTATTTAACTTCATTATGGCCATCAGTTCATTATGACCTTTTCGCATGCCAGAAATAACTTTTTCTTTTCTTTCGGTTTTTGGCTGGCCTCGCCCCTGCGGCTGAAATATAACTGTTCATAAATTTCTTACTCGCGCCCATGATATCTGGTAATATAAAAATTGTCCATTATCTGCTTTTCTTATTCTCTCTTCTTATTTTTTTTTTTTTTTATACTCGTTGTTGCTGTGTGTGTGTGTGGGGGTGGTAGGGGGAGGGGGTTTGGATGAGTTGCCACACTCTGAGGGTGGCATTCAGAATGATGTCTGCTTAATAGAACAAATATTGAAAGAACCATCGCATCCCATCCCATCCAAGTGGACATTGTATGTACATACAGAGAATGATGATGGGATGATGAGTTTTTCATCCCTCCCACAATGTGTGCTCCCAATCTCATGCCATTACATCCTTTTGCTCTCGGTATCGGCAAGTTTCTCTGTACATACGTATCGGTTAATGGGCATTTCATAGACCATTGACCACTGGCCAAACGGTAGCCAAACAGCTGATTAATTGGATTTCATTCCACTGCCAGTGATGGTCACGTTCCATCGGTATCCGCATCTACTGTTGCTGTTGCTGCCTTTACTCACTTGTATGCGTATTTAATACGTTTATTAATTACATTCTCCGAGGCTTGGAAAAATGTTTTGCAAGAGGTTCAACAATGTGTAAGTAATTCTCAGACCAGCGAGACAGAGATGGCAACAACCACAGACACCCAAACACACACACACACACACACAGAAAGAAAGAAAGGCAGAGAAACAGAGAGAGAGAGAGAGAGAAAACTTGGTGACAATTCGTGCTTTGGCCATCTCGTTCACTCTTCTTACGCATTTGCGCCAATTAATTTGTTAAATAAACGCATTTGTTCATCGTCCAGCGCGTTAATTATCCTTCGGTTCTGTGCGTATGTGTACCTACGGACACATTCATATTAGTTACGACGGCAACATAATTGCATAACGGTATAACAGCGTTCATTTTATGCTCCGCCCTACCAACAACCGAAACTTTGCATTAATACACTAGCCAACACAGACTTTAACGTTTGGCATATAAGGGTGAATCCTCAAAAGCTCAGCCAATTGCTGCCAACAACAAACATAATCTTCTGGCAAACTATAGTGAATCGGTAGTAAAAAACCCAAGGCATAGCCAGTTGCTGCGTAATTGGCATAACACATTCGATCAACACGCTTGAAGTTGGCACACAGATATACATACATAGCTCAGCTTGTTGCTGCGCCATAATTGATCACAAACAGCAGTGAAAAGCCCAGCCACTTGCCGCTTGCCAGCAAACTGTTGATAACCATAACCCTTAGACCATTCGATCAACAGAAAATGAACTCACAGGCTTAGCCAGTTGCTGTGCGAAAGTGGGTAGAATCTAAATACGTTCTTGTTACTTGTTGTCCAGTGTTCTCAGTGACATTCCCTTGCTTATTAATTGATTGGCCATTGTGCTACTGGACTGTACTGTATCCAGCTGCTGCTGCTGCTGCTGATGCCGAATCCTGTCTACTGCTTGCCCAGTTTGTCCTCCTGGCTACTTCCTTTTAATTGAATTCCATTTCTCGGCTTTTTTTTTCCATAAATCAATTTTAATTGTAGGCAATTATTGGCGAACAAAATATTATATATAAAAGAACAACTTTTGTCCCCATTTTGTTTGGCATCATTAATTGCGCTGGCATTTTCTTTTTTTTTTGATTATCATAATCGCTTTTGGTACATTTAATTGTTGTTAGTGAAAAATCTTGGACAAAAAATTATCTGGCAACACTCTTAGTTCGGTAAACAGCTGTTTTGTCATCGATTTGAATCATTATTCAAACTTTAAATCAAATTTAAATAAGAGATTTAATATGAATTATGATATTTGCAAAAACTATATCATTAAAAATCGTTGATCTAACCATTTATAATATTATTTAAAAGACTCATCTTGAAGTCTAGGAGAATTTTTTTCAAAATGCATGGGAACTAAGAATAATCACTGAACCGAAGAAAAAATTTAAAATAATAAATAAAATGACAAAAGACGCAATCATTGACAAACAGCAAACAGGAATTTATAACAACCAAAAATTGAAACTGACAAAGAGGCTGCGGGTTCAGAAGTAGCTAAATAGTATGCCAGAAATACCCAGTGAAATTTGTCAGTTTGGATACGAATTTAAGGCCCATTGGCTAAGTCGGGTTGGGTAAAAAATTTCATACCATGTTCATGCTCTTCTCAAACTCAGTTTAAATTGACTGTTGTTTATTTTTCAAGTCTCACAAAGAAAGGAAAGGCACATTCAGGAGTTTCTCTCAACTTTTAGATTTCAAAAAAACAACGTTGAGAATTCTTATATTTTTAAGAGAAAAATGAATATTGAAGTAACTTTAAACGATGAATATCACGCTTCACTTAAAGAGCTTCTAACTTACAAGACGAGTGAATGAGTTGTCATGTTGAAGACTAAATTTATTTGAATAGCAAACACTTTAGCGCACCCAGCGGCCAACTCTAACTTTTACGTGAGTTGAAAAACATTTATGCATATAATTTGTTTATTTTTAATCAGATTTTTTCGAAATTGGCCCAAACGAATTGGTAATAACTACAATAACTTTAAATTTTAGGCAGCTTACTTTTTCGGAGGGTGGGGGGATTGGGGGGGGAGTAGAATATATCTAACCAATTGTAAGGCATTTTTGCCTTATTAACTTTTTTGGCCCTTCGTATATTACATATTTGACTGACTAAACAAGTTAATTATGAACTGAATATAAATTGCAAATATGAATACAAAAGTGATAGAAAGAAATACTTATAACTTTGGGCCCCCATTCATTATGCTCAATGACCACTTGCCGGGTGTTTCAGTTACCCACTTAAGTACACACGTACATACTAACCTTCCTTCGCCCTCTCTGCCCTCTGCCCTCTGCTTGGCGCTCTCTCTTTTCCCTTTTCTTCATCTTCAACAACTTTTATTTGTTGTTCATATTTTTCGGTGGCAGTTTTTATTCCATTTGTCCAATTTCTTCTTCATTTCCTTTTCGTTTTCGGTTCCCTTCCGTTATAATACAGTTTGCCTCTTATTTCTTTTCCTTTTTCTTGGTTATTTTGTCGGTTTGTTTCTAACTCATAACCGGGAGGTGGGGGACGAAAAAAATGTACAAATGGCCAAGTTTATGGCCTGACCATTTCAATTTCATGCAGCTTGACCACATTTACAAAATGCTCACCCGTTAAGTGACCAAGCAACCCCCAACCTGAACCCCTTTTCTAGCCTCCCCTTCTAAACCTCTCTTTCATACCTTTCTTTCTCTCTCTCTCTCTCTGTCTCTTGCATTTACCATTCTGGAAAGAACCCTTGAATATTTGAGCTCTCGAACGTTTTTGCTTTCGTACTTTCTCAATTTCTCCACAAGATACTTCAACACTTTTTTCTGTAGTTTTTTCTCTCGCTCTGCCTCGATCCTTGTTCAAACTATTGAGTATCATTGACCTTTTGCAAGGGAGAGGAGGAGGAGTATGATATGGGCGGGTTAGAGGCGCAACAGTTGCCCGAAAAATTACCTTTGAATATATAAACAAGAGCAACGATGACTACAGAGAGGGGCAGGGGTAGAGGATTGTGGAGCACAAAGTGTGAAAATAATGAGCAGGCATGCTAAACACAAAGGTAACGCAGGTTATGAGAAGGGGAAGGGATGAGGGCGACGGGATTCCAAAGGGAAGGGGGCGGCAGTTTAACACAAACAAAAAAAAAAATGAAACGAAATGCAACCGAAATCCCTGGAAAGTCATTTTCAAAAAACTCTCTAAGTGTGTGTGTGTGTGTGTGACTGTGTGTGTGTGTGTGTGACTGTGTGTGTGACTGTGTGTGTGTGTGTGTGTGTGTGTGTGTGTGTGTGTGACTGTGTGTGTGTGTATGTGTGTGTGTGTGTGTGTGTGTGTGTGATCCATCATTCAGTTGCTAAACAAACAAAGGCCAAACCTGAGCAACATTCACGTTAATTTTTGTAGAAGGCCCGCAACGCCTCTCCCTTTAGCACACCTCACTTCACCTCACCTAACCTCGTCGCACCCCACCTCACCTCACCGCCTCGCATCGCATCGCGCGATTGCTCTCGCGCTTCGTTCCTGCGTTGAAAATAAAAATTAATATATGCCGCAACACGTTCCAACTTCTCAGCTAAAGTAAAGAGTAAAGAGTGAGCGCAATGTGAGATAAAGGGTTGCTGCAGGACGGAGGGGGGGAGGAGATGTTGGAAAAGTTATTGTTGATTTTAAGCCAAAGCAAAAGCAGAAAAGTTGAAAATAGTTTCCATTGAAAAATCACACAGAGCAGAACCGAGCAAGAGTAGAGCAAGTTGGTCCAGCTTCAGTTCCATCTCCAGCTGCGTTTAATTGGGTGCGAGGCCTTAAATGATTTTCCCCAATCCTTGGTTAATGAACCGCAGTGCCAACTGTCGAATTGTTTTCCCCTCCATCTCCTCTTCATCCTCCTTTTCCTCCCAATTTCCATCCAACAGTTCCTCTAATTAGATGAAATAAGAGGAAAAAGTGTAAGAGGTTAATTTGATTTGTATTCCTGCCACTTGCCAAAATTGCAGACTGCATTAAGCTCAGGATGGCATCCACACTCCCCTCCACACCCATCCACACCCCTCCACTCCACCTCACTCAACTTCATTTCATTGCACAGCACTCCAGCCTGCTCTCTTTACTCTCTCTCTCTCTCCCTGGCCAGACACAAGACAGGAGCAAGACAAAGCTGTAAACAATGCGCAAACAACTCCTCAAGGAGTGTCGCTCGGAATGAGCTGTAAAAATTGCACAAGAAAAAGGGATATTTAGACGCGGCTTACCAGAAAGCTCAGCCAAGGAAAACAAGATAACATGCCAACGACTACAGACTACAAACTAGAGAGTTAGGGATGAAGACTAGACTGACTAGACACAGTCGACACATATACAAATATATATATATATATATATATATAAAGATATAGTACAAGCGTTCAGACAATGTGTAAACTATGCATAGAGCTAGAGCGAGTTGATATTTCCCTTCAACTGTCAACTTTGCATAACTCAACTCTCAAGTCGCAAAGATAAAGCCGAAAGCAACCAACATAAATAAAGTCAACGGCAAAAGAAAGTTCATCTCAAGTGTAAATGCGGTAAATAATGAAAGTTTTATCTTTGGTAAAGTGTTCCAAATAAGTGATAGATATGGGATTAACAAAAGAATAATAACAATCATTATTCTTCTTATTTACAATCTACCGTGGCCAAGAGGGCTATACTTGATAGTGAAAATTCTCTTGATGCACAGTTGCTGAACTTTGCATCGCTTTTTCGCTTCATTTTGTTGTAGTTCTCAACTAGTTTTAGCAACTTTTGTATGACAGTGGTTGCAAATGATAAACAACTTGCTCATCTCTCTAAGATTTCGAGTCACTAAAAAATGAACCCTTTATAATGGAACTATCAATACAAAGTTATATTTGCAATCGAGCAATAAGATCAGGGCTAGAAACATTTTAGACCAACGATTTTACACTTACTTAAATCTTTTCAAAATTGCAGGGAAGACTACTCACCCAACAAGGGTTCTTTTCTGCGATTTGTGAATATTTTTCAAACTTTATGTCTGCCTTTTGCACAGAAAATCTTTGAATTCTTTATATAAAAAGGAAAGGAAAGAGAACTGAGAGTCTAGGTTGTATTTATCTTGATCGAATTATCTGTAAACGGCTTGATTTGTGTTCGAGAAAATCCCACAGCATTGCTCATTTATTTTCAAATTTCGTTTTTTATTCGTGATCTTTGGTAGTGTGCCCGTATCTCTTTTAGTATATAATCCTTATCCCTATATCAAAATGGGCAGAACTTTTGCATGCCTAATATATCTGATGATTTAGTAAGCTTTTCTTTCTTTCCAAAGTGCCTGACCTATAGTTTTAACTGATAACTCAATGGAATTTCTAGAATCTCTATCAATTCAATTTGCTTACTTTTAGAATTTTTATGCCTTCTGCAATGAATTGCATTCAATATATAAAGCATACATACATTTTCCTTATATGTTTGTATGTAAAGAAAGGGCCACTACAAGGACATGACATAACCCAGTCTCTGAATTGGACTCTGACTCATATCCAATACCAATCCGAATCCCTATTACTGTCCTAGTGCTTGTCCAAGTTTATTTTTGTTTGTTTGCCAACTGTCTGCCCATGCTGGGGCAATAAAATAAGTGAACAAAATGAAATGGCTGCAGACGTTTTGAGTTGTTGTTGTTGTTGTTGTTGTTGTTCCTTCCACCTGCAAAACGGCCAAGATATTGTATATATATATATATATATATATATATATATATATATAGTTATATATATGAAGCTAGTTGCGCTTGGTTGGCTAAGGGATCCAAATGGTGGCTGATCCCCCCCTGGCCACTAAATCTTCATCTTTCTGGTTGCGTGGGTGCATTCTTTTGCCTGTCGCAAATAGTAAAAATATTTACCAATCGATGGCGATGCTGAGTCAACCACTGGGCACCACCCAGCACGAATCACCCATGCCCCACTCAACTCTTGCCTGCTCCTGCTAACGAGTGGCCTTTGAGGCGGCACGTTCGTGTTTAGACTCTTAACACATTTATTTTGCCTTTGCCTTTGCCTTTGCCTCTGCGTAGACTGCTTAGACTTGAAGTGCAATCAGCAGGCAGGCAGTGGACCTATAGACGGAGCAAGCAAGTATAGATGAAGGGATAGATGAACGGATGGACGGATGGATGGAAGGTCTATGCGCCACGTACAACAACGTTGTCTCGCCCAGACAGTTTGCAAACATCGATGTTAGCTGCCAACGCCTTTCCTTTTGCTTTGCTTTTGCTTTTCCTTTTCCTTTTCTTTTCTTTGGCTTGAGCCAAAAGCTTTCACTGTCCGGTCGGGTCCGGTTCGGTTCGGTTTTGTCCGGTCTTAAAGATAAAAACTAGTGGATCAGCAGCACTTAATTACATGAAACGAAAACTGTTAACATTCAAGACAGTTAAGTTAAGGGTTGGATCCCAGGACCCTCTTAAGTGCTTGCCCCATTGTCTTTGCTGCTGAGGTCGTTAGATGGGCGCTCGGGCGGGGCAGCATGTGACATGATAATCATCGTCAGGCATCTTTAGTCAGTGTATCAAAGTAAACGTCAAACTGAAGGACGTTCCGGACTGTTAATTGACCTAATTGTTGTATAAGTGAGACTTCCTTCGCCTCCCTTTCCCCACTCCCGTCTTCTCTCTCCGTGTGTGTGTGTGTGTGTGTGTGTGTGCGGCGGGCATAAATATTGCAAAACAGCGGGGCGTAACCCAACGTTGTGACCCAAAAAAAAAAAAAAGAATGAAAGAAGCCTTCTTATCCCCTCCTCTCCTTTCTCTCCTCCATTCTCAATCTCTTATGCTTTGCGCTGTATGAGTTGTATAATCTGATGCGATTTTGCGATTTGTAAAGCGAACAAACAATGGAGCGGCAGCTGAGGGGCGATATGGCGATATGTGGATGTGGATGGATGGCAGGAGCACTAGCCAGAGCCGCTTTTAAAAATGCAACAGCCATACAACAGCAGCAGCAGCAGCAGCACCATGGCCATAAAAGGAGCTAAAGTACAAATCGTTGTCACATGTGAGCCGCATTTTTATGGCCGCCGGCTTGGGAATGGATTTTTTTTTTTTTTGTGTTTTTTTTTGCTCTTTTGAGTCAAGTCGCATGAAGAATTTATTGTAGCTCGCTGGAAATGGTCAAAACGGGCCCAGACATTTGGGCATGGTGCCTGGTTGCCAACCGACCGACCAACCGACCAACCAACCAACCAACCTCCCTGCTCCTCCAGCGCCTGCTTCTGCTCCCATTCAAATGTGCAACAGGTCAACTCTCCATTTCCATTACCATTTTGCTGCTTTTGCTGCTGCTGCAACTGCAACTTAAACATTTTGAAAAACTTTAACTCCTTCTTTAGGCGCTGCAATTTTTATTGCTTTCACAAGAATTGTTCGCCCTTAAAAGGCGAGCGAAAAAGGCAAAAGATGATTCAATTGATTGATTGATTGATTGCTGCTTGCCGCATAAAAAAAAAATGTAACGTAGCGGATGAGAGACAGATACGAGGGCTATCCTAACATTATACGGAAGCCAAATTGTTTTTAGGTCATACGATTGAACCGAAAGAATGGTTTGGCACTCTAAAACGAAATCAAAGTTTATTATTAGGAAATTGTTATTCGCTTAAGCTGAGCTGAGTTTCTTTTGGCCCAAAAATAAAGACTCCGAATCTATAATTTTCCCATTTAAAGGTATTCTGGCCAATAGCCAAGAATATATAATTTAATAATCATTCTTAAAGATTCATTGCGAAATTTCTTATACTTGACTATTCATTAGGCAAGTTCTTAAGGGTTTCATCACGAAATAATTTATAGGAAATTTTTGTGAGAATGCATCACGAAATGCTTTAAAAGTAATTCGTGGGAGGATTTTAATTTCGAAATTGGTACATGGGACCGATCATAAACTCTTCTCGGTGTAGAAGAGAACTAAAATTTACATACTTTCAATTATAGACAACAGTTAAATAAATAAGCAGTGGAAGTTAAAATTTACAAACATTAAATTCTATGCATAAAAATTGGATTTCATTTTACTATCTTTAAATGACAGGCCATAACTAGTTGATTATAATTTGTAGTATGTTATTTTGATGATAATTTTGCTGGCAACTTTTATAATAGCCCGCGTAAAGCGAGAGAGAGAAAGAGAGAGAGAGAGAGAGGAGGGGAACTGCTAATCTTATCAGTTGTTTATGAGGGGGGGGGGCAAGATACTGGATGCTGAAAGCTAAACAGATCTCGGGCTATGTTTTTGCTTTCAATGAGCTGGCAAGCAAAGTCCAAAAACAGAAACACCAACAGAGAGATAGGGAGAACGAGAGAGAGAGAGAGAGAGAGAGAGCGAGAGAGCTGGGGGCCCCAGCTGAGAGCTCTTGATTTCACTTTCTCACATCGAATTGGCATTGCCCATTCGTCGATCGAACATCGCGGTTGTTAGCGCTAACTTTGCCATGTGGATGAAGCAATTGGGTCAATTAGGGCGTGCCCTTGCCCACGTGCCAGCATTTACATATCGTTGTCGTCAATTGATGAGTGGACGCATTGTAAATGGAGGCTCCTGCATTGAAGTGCTGCCCGAATCGGGTACAGCTACACTAAGCTTTCCCAGCGTTTGGTTAAGAGACAATTGCCGCTGTTCGATCTGTTTCCACTCGAATTCTAAGTCGCGGCGTTTGGACTGGGATAACTTTGATACACAAATTCAGGCATTGATTCTGCACACAGATGAGGCAAAGCAGCAAGTGCAAATCACCTGGAGTGACAAACATCAGAGTAGCTATGACCTAAAGTGGCTAAAGGAACGTAGCTTCGATGCCTCCAACCGTCGCTCATATTTGGATGACTTTTATAGGCCACGCACTCGGCATTGGGCCGGCGAAGAGTTTCAGCGTATTGCAGCCAAATATGATTATGAGCAAGTGATGCAGCAAGACGATATACTCCAGCAGTGGCTACAATCTTTGGCTGTCTATGGAGTGGCCTTGTTGCGGGATGCCCCACTCGATGAGGGGGTTGTGCGCCGTTTGGCCGAACGTGTGGGCTTCATACGACGGACCACCTACGGTGAGGAGTTCATTGTTCAAGCCAAACCGGGAGCCCAGAACTTTGCCTATCTCTCTGAGCCGCTGCCTCTGCACACTGATTTACCCTATTATGAGTATAAACCCAGTGTGAATATTCTTCATTGTGTGGTGCAAACCGTGTCGCAGGGCGGCAGCAATCTTCTCGTCGATGCCTTTCACATAGCCGATCGTATGCGTCGGGAGTACCCCGAGGATTTCGATAGGCTGCGGCAGACGCAGGTCGATTGGAATGACATTGGCAGTGAGGATGGACGAGAATTCCATAATATATGGCGTGCTCCAGTTATTTGGTGAGTGGCCACAGCAAGCAGCAAACCAACTGAATACTCTCTCATCTCTCTCTCTCTCTCGCTCTCGCTCTCGCTCTCGCTCTGCAGTCTCGATGCCGAGGGCCAATATACGCGAATTAATCATAGTGTACCCCAACGGGATAGCCACTTTACGGTGCCCGTGGAGCAAGTGCAGCCATGGTATGAATCCTATGCACGTTTTGTGCGCCTAGCACGAGCCGATGCCCATGCCTTTAAGACACAACCCGGAGATGTGCTAACCTTTAATAACATACGATTACTCCATGGACGTACTGGCTATGATGATACCGAACAGAATTCCCGTTATATTGTTGGTGCCTATCTCGACTGGGATATTATCTATTCGCGTTTGCGGGTGCTCAAGAAGAAGGCCGCCTCCAAATGAGATGCCAATAAAAAAAAAAAAAAAAATGAAAGTCAAACATATTTTCCAAAACATTTGCAACACGCTGTAAGCCCGCTGCTTGCTTATTTGAATAGTGTCATGATGCCGCTCCGCCCATAAACCCATACGCCCATATGTATGTGTGTGTGTGTGTGTGTGTGTGTGCCCTCGGAATGCCTAAGCTCTAATGCCTGACTAAGGGGTAGGGGGAGAGTAGGCTTAGGGGCGGCAGTTAAAGTAGCTCAAGCGCAAAAATGAAAAGTTGTAAAAAATCACGATAATGATGATGATCCGCGGGATGAGCACAACTGACAAAGAAACGGCCAAAAAAAGAAAACACTCAAAAGTCGCAATGTTGCGGCTTATTTGCATCAGGATTGCTCTGACAAATCGTTTGTGAAAATGATTGACAGCGAGAAAGAAGAGAAAAGAAAAAAAAACCAAAAAGATGTAGAAGCAGGCAGAAGCAACTCTCTTGCTCTCTCTCTCTCTACTCTCCTTCTGGTGACAAATGTTGCTTGTTGACGAAAGGATATTTGCACTTGAGTAGGACATCTTTCAGTGAGTTTTCACGTCTCTTTTACCTCAAGTGAATTTCTACTTCTGTTTGGGTTTCTTTTTTTTTTTTTTTTTTTTTTGTTGCCTTGAGTGCATTAACCTCAACTTTAACCGTTAATCGCTCGACACACTGCACACACGCTCGAGTGGGTGGGGTGGGTAGGAATTGGCTTGAAGTGCCACGTCGCCACGACAGAGAGAGAGAGAGAGAGAGTGAAAAACTTTTCATGCCAATTTCTTTTGAATATTTTATAGCAGCTCCATTATGCCTACTTATGTCTTGTTATAGTAATAAAATGAAATTTAAAATGGCAAGCCGAATGCCGAGGGTTGAAGCAAGAGCGAGGGCAGGGCTGGCTTCTGGTGGGTGGGTGGTATATGCAAAATTCTTAAAAAAGTCCCATAACATATACATATATATATATATATATATATATATATATATGCTTATAAACAGTCGACAAAACTTTCAACTCGCTGAATGCTTGATTGCGGTAAGAAGGAAATCTGAAATATGTTCACTTTTTTTAGTCAGCTCATTGTGGACTATCGAAAGTAGACTGTAGCAGCTGCCTGCCGCCCAAAAGTATGCTATCCAAATTAGGCAAATCAAAATGTTATTTGCCTCTTACCACTTGAATGAAGGGCTTGCTTGCTGCTTGCTTGGTCTATGCTAGAGCATCTACAATTTCCCCTTTTACTTGGTTAACTTACATTCTGAAGTAGTCGTGTGTGTTCGTATGTGTGTGTCAGTGTGTGTGTGTGTGTGTGTGTATTTATTCCCCTAACACGCATCAAGACGCCCAGACGAAAAGCGTAAAACTTCTCTTTGCATCTTCTTTTCGTTTTCTTGTTTTTTTTTTTCCAACGCGAGAAAATGAAAAGTCTATAAAAAGTTTACAATTCTTTTTTTTCTGTCTTCTTTTTTTAATACTTTTCGCATTTATATGTAATAAAAATCTTGTAAAATGCGCCTTTTTTGCACTTCACAATGCGACCCATGTGGATCCATTCCCAATAGCAACTCCGTTTCCCGTCTTCGTCCTCCGTTCAAGTGAAATAACGTTTAGGGTTCAGTGCAAAATTCTGTTATACTCGACTGGCGTCAAGGCACGGCAGGGCAGAGCAGGGCAGGGCAGGGCAGGGCAGAGCGAGGCCTGTGGCAAGTTGCAACAAACACAACTATGAGAAGACAGGAGCGGAATTTTATCTTTTACACAAGTCCAATGTGAAGCATTTTTTTCACTGTCCATTAAAAGGAACCTGCTCTGTGTTTCTCTCACTCTTTCTCGGGCACTCTACTCTACATTGGCAGTGGCAAGTTTGTTGTATGTAGCATTTGTTGTTGTGTTGCAACAACAACAAGTGGCATCACTTGAAATCCAAGCGGCGTAATTCCAGCAGACGACGACAACGAGCAGAGTCAGAGTCAGAACCAGAACCAGAACGAGAATGCTTCTTAACCCAAGCTAAGCATCTCCTAGGGGGCCAAATGAAAGAGCAGAAAAAAATAGGAATCCTTTGAGCAAGAGAAGTTGGGGGGAAAAATGCCTGAACGGTACTAGGACTGAGATTGAGGATGAAAATGAATCGAAGAGGGGGAAGCGGGGCTATATGCGGTTGCAGACTTATGTAGTATAACAAAAACAACATTATTGAAGGGAAAAGGTTTAATGCGGCCTAAGCTCTACCCTGGCCACCCATTTCTGCCACTGCCCGCCCTCCCCACCTTTCCCCCATCTGCTTATAATTTTGCCATTCGGTCTTTTAGAGGCATCTTTCGGCATTTCTAGTCATGGCAACCAACAAAACATTCTGCTCCAAAGATGATGATGATGATGATGGCGACGACGACGACGACGCTGTGCATCAGGCCACAAAATCACAGCATGCCGCCCTGACGCTCTACTGATTGGCCAGCTAATCCTACCCATATATCCCTGATTCACGAATGGCCATAACAAATTTCCAAATTCTTCTTCATCTTTAGCTTTACTTAATAATAGAAGCGTAAAAAAAAAAAAGAGAAGGAAAACCTGAAAGCTAATGGAAAAAGCTTTACTCCAACGATTTTTCCCCATTTACTTTCTGTTCTTTCTTTTCAATTTTTCACTTTAATCAAATTAAAATTCATTCGTTGCGCTTATGAAGCGTGCGTGGCGAACGGTGAACGGTGCGTGGTGGTATCTGGTGGTGCGTGGTGCATGGTGGTGCGCCTGCCTGCCTGCCTGCCACTGACAGACGCAACGCGTCGCGGCTTTATCCGTTCCTCCGTCCGTTCATTGCCAAGGCAACTAGGGCCGGCCTATAAGCCACAAGGAATAAAAAAAGAAAAAAAAAAGGATAACTAAAACCACCACCGAACCGAGCTTGTCTCTTTTGCCTAGTCGAGTTTTCTTGTTGTTGTTGGCTCTGGTTAAGTTTGCCAGACCAAAAAGTTTGTCCGCCGCTTTGGATTGTGGTCGTCGTCTTCCAGCTAACCACCCGGCTTCTTCTTCCACTTTTTACTTTTTTACTTTTTCGTTTTTTTTTTCTTTTTTGGGTAACACAAACTCGCAAACTCGCTGCAAGGCATTCCTGGGCCCACTACAATGAATATACATTTAGGCAAAAGGCACTAGGCAGTAGGCAGGAGGCGGAAGACAGAAGACAGAGCCAAAGCCGGAACAACTCGGCAACTGAAGCTGAATGCAGTAGCAGTTGCTGGAGGACTTCTTTGCAACCCTTGAGGCGTTGAAATTTGATAAATATGCGTATTAGTTTCAGTTTGTTCCTTACTACTTCTTTGGGCTTTGCCAACGACCAAGAGAGAGAGATCAGAAATTCAAAAAAAAAAAAAATATATATAAAACTAAAACGCCAACGGGCTAAAAATTGTACTTAAATTGCGCTTTAAATTAATTTGCCAGAGCAACTGAAAGGAAACTTTGGAATTTCACATGGTTGGGCAACTAAATTTTTTGGGTGTGGGTTAGTTAGGTGGGTGGTGTTGCCCTTAAAAGTATGCAGCACTATTCGGAGCACTTTAAAAAAGTGCCAAGACCAGAGAATGTTAAAGATAATGATGATGATAATGGTCAGACAAGGGACCAAGTGGCGTTGGCATTGGCATTGGCATAATAAACTGCTTATGCAAATGTAAAATCAATAAGAAAAGTTGATGATACCTTAACGAGTACGAGAAAGGAGACCGATTTCCTGGTTATCAATAGCTGCTTTAGAGACTTAAGGGTAAATCAAAATTATTGAATTTTATGGCACTAAAATTGTATGAGAAGTGCCATAAAGGGTTTAAATGCTTTCAATCTGCCTTAAACTTACCTTAAAAATGTTATCTTGTTAGATTAGAATCTCTGTAAACCAGAAATAGCTCTCTAATAATATTGACTAACTTTTAACATTAATTTTTCAGGTTAAGGGATTAAATTTCCATACTATTTTGCTAGTTTATGTCTATCTCACCTATAAGGACCCTAGGCTGGTTTTTTTTTTTTGTTTGTAGCACACTTTTGGGAACTATCGAAACTGAATTGAAACTCTTAAGCCTTATTCCAATCGGTAGGGTTATTGAAATTCGCTTTTTATTTATTGATTCCTAAGAAAATTAATTGGTTGTTTAAAATTTTTAATCATTTGCTTTCTCTTACTTTCTTTTCAGGAAGGATTTCATATGTTTAAGTCGTCGGTAAGTTTTTACTACATATAAGAATTTTTTGTTGGTTCTGGCGAATTGAAGGCTCTTAGGTACTTACCTCCAGTTCAAATGGCAAGAATAAAAAAATACACCAAATTTTGTTGATTTTTGTTATTATTTTGTATTATTCATTATTAGCAATTTGTCCACTTAATTCGATTAAACTTTAAATGTTTTTTTTTTTTTTTGTTGTTGTTTTGTTTTCTTTACTGGCATTTGCTTTTGCATTTTCTCTTTTTCTGGCTTCTAAATTTTGCTTTCTCTATGATTTTTTATTACTCTTTCAAGTAAAATACACATAAATGATGCACATAGAAATACATATATGTATATGTACACATAGAAGTATATATATGTATATATGTATGTATGTATTTCTGCATTCTTGTCTTAGTTATTTTGTATGTTTTGCTTTTGTATATGTAAATTTTGCCACAAAAATTTCTATATATTTTCTTGCACATTTTGCCTTTCATATATTTGTGTTTGTGTGTGTGTGTGTGTGTGTGTGTATTATAATTATGATTAATCATTCATAGTTATAATACCAACTACAATACTTTAATATCAGACAATTCATGAATTATCTTCTCCCATCTCCGGCGGACTTTCCCCTCGTCTGTGTCTCTATGAGAGTGATTTTATTTTATTATTTTTTTGTTTTTGTGGCCTATCGTTTTTTTTTTGTTTTGAGTATTTACAAAAAATCTAAGAAAAAAAAAATATGTATATATATATTTTTTTTTTTTTTGTTATTCGTTTAGTTTTTCTCTTTACGCGATTATGAATGTTGTGTGTATGTGTGTGTGTGTGTTTCTTTTTGTATATATGTAAATGTATATATATATATATATATATGTTTTTTTGTTGCTTTTTATTGTTTTCTCTTTTTTTTGTTGGTTTTGTTTTTTTTTTGTTCTTTGTTTATTATATGAATAATATAATTTTAATTACCGTTGTTACACACACAATTGATATTCGTATTAGTTAGAAAAAAAAGTATATATATTTTTTATATATATGTGTTTTGCAGGGGTGTTTCGTGTGTGTTTGTGTAGGATATGTGATTAGTATGAAACAAAGTCTCTTAAAAAAAAACAAGCAAAATGCTCAAAAAGAGCAACAATGATGGAAACAATTCAATAGAAATCGATGGTGCAATTCGATAACTTTTGCAATAGTAATCGTTAATGCATTTTGATAACTATTACAAAAGTGAACGATTATGTATTTCGATAACTCTTGCAAATGAAATCGTAAATGCATTTAGATAACTCTTGCATTAGAAATCCTAATGCAGTTCGATAACTATTACGAAAGTAGACAATTTTGCATTTCGATAACTCTTGCAATAGAAATCGTTAATGCATTTCGACAACTCTTATATACTGCCGGCAATGAAATGTCCCTCCGTAACGCTTAAAGATTAAAAGCATTTAACGAAATTGCTATAACATTTATGCTAAACCGAAATAGATAAGATTTTGTTTACCGATATTTGAAAAAATTACCGAAATCGATATACATTAATGTGTTGAAAACGATAAAAGCATCATAATCGATAAATCATGCATCTGACCGACTCACTTAGGTCAGGAAAGACCAATAATTCGAAATGCTTTGTGATTTGTTTCCATCATTATCACATTTTTTGGCGTTTCTATCTCTTTCATCCTACTAACTCTTTCGATATAACATCTATAAATACATTTAGCACATATATAAATATCGATTATATATGTATATACTTATTCGCATTGTGTATTGTGGCATTAATATATATAAATACATTTTCATTTCGTTAGCTTGTTGTTCCTTAATTCTCCACATTTGCTTTTGTTGTTGTTTGTTAAATTAATAATAGTTAATAATAGTAAATGAAAGTATAATAAATCAAATAAATAAATTGCATGATATATCGACTAATGACTAATTTGGTTATGTTTGCTTCTCTATCTGTTCTCTCGTTTCTGTTGTCTCGCTGTCTCCTTGTCTCTCTGTCTGTCTTTCTGTCTTTCTGTCTGTCTGTCTCTTTCTATGTCTATCTCTATCTAACTATCTTTTTGCTTCTCTGTCGTTTATTTAAGTACTTTTGCAAAGAGTTTCAAAAATGTATTTGTTTTTGTTTTTGTTTGTGTTTGTGTGTTCTGAGCGGAAACGGAAGTCAATTTGTCAGCTTGGAGGCTGTAGTGGTTGTTGTTGTTGTTATTGTTGTAATAGTTTATCTTGAACATGGCCAACCGATGCAATAGACCAAAATCTGAAAGTGAAACAAATTTTGATTCATTGAATCGGTTATGATTGAAATTTTCTTTTGATTTTTTTTGTTTTCTATTTTGGTGGGCATTGAAATCTTGATTGATGATTAAATTTTTTGTATTATTATTTTACTTACAATCGAATGTTAACCAATAGGTACACTCTCACTCTCTCTCTTACCCCCCCCCACTCCCTTCTATTTCTCTGCCAAGTGGGCCTGACTTTTTGCGCTCAACTGGCGCTCAGCATCAATTTATATGCTAATGGAGAGAGAGAGAGCCTGCAACTTATTTTAAATACATATGCGACAACACGCCGATTGTTACACGCCCTTTAAATCCTCCTTCACCCCGCCCTCACCTTCATCCATGCAACCAGCCGCCCATTTGTGTCTGTTGAATGAAAATGAAACATCGAAATAAAAAAAAAAAACAAATATATATATAGAGAACGCCATTTATTTAAATATATATAAATGGGTTTTTTTTATATATATGTATGTATGTGTTACATATATAAATTAATATGATTTTTCATGGTCATACGCCCTGCACTGACAGCAATGTCCCAGGCCCCCCACCGCCCCCTGAGAAATGCGTTGACAAAATTCAGTTAACGCGAAATCTCATTTAAATATGCATGAAGGCAATGCCAGCAGAATGAGATGAGACCAGATCAGATCCAGACCCCGACCCAGTCCCAGACCCAGGCCCAGACCAAATGAAAGCCAAAACCCAAAACCGAAACTCAATGAGCAAAAAAAAAACCTTTCCTCAGTCCGCAATTGAATTTCCCTTTTTGGTTTTACATTTTACATTTGAATTTTTTTTGTTTGCATTTTTTGTGTTTCTGAGAAATATATATATATATATATAGTACCATATCTGAGTTTTAAAAAAAATGTCGCATACTTTTGGGCAAGCCACTACAGTAGACACTCAATTTACAAACACGCCAATAGTTGTTTTGGTTGATCGAAAGTAGAGCAAGGATTTAAACAGCTGTAATTAATGTGAAAGGATTTTTTGGTGACTTGTAATTCTTATCGAGGATATTTGGTTAATCGTTATCGGACAAAAGTGAAATTAAGTTAATAAAGTCAAATGATTAATGTTAATCGCTTTTTTTGTATTATTAAAAAATGTAACGATATTTAATTATCGATAACAAATGAAATAGCTCTCAATGAAGAGACTCGAATCTAAATTGAATTAAAAATTAATTTATCGATTGGCTTAATCATGGGTAACCATGTAGTCGGATCTTTAGAATTTGCTTGCCAATTTATTTACAGTTGATATTTGTTGGATATATGTATATGTATGTATTCCTTTTCTGTGTTTTTGCCTGAAGGACACTCCCCCATAATGTCCGACCACACACCATTCCCACTCACACACGCACGCACGTGTGTGTGTGTGGTGTGTATCGTTGTCATTCGTGACTCATACGCCCAGACAGACAGACAGACAGACAGACAGCCTCTGGGCTAATTATGCCTACAAAAATCTCCAAATCTCGGCTTAAATGCCACAGCTCTTGTACAACTGTCCAGCCTCAGCCTGTATGTTCTTTGTGTGTGTGTGTGTATTGTGCCCCCATTTTGATTTATCATACATCATGGTCATGGTCACATACAACAACAACAACCACAACAACAACTTGTGAATGTCGGAATGGTTAATGGTTGGAGCTGGAGCTAAAGCTGAAGCTAAAGCTGGAGCCGTTGGACTGCATTTGGTAGGGATATATCACATCACCTCACATTATTATAACAAAAGGCCCATAAAAAGTCAATGCTTGCTGACGATGGCGTTTCGAACTGGTTGGATGGGGGGGAGCAGATCTTGTTTTGGGTCAGAACATGAAAATAAATTCATTAAAACATTTATCAAGTTCGACACTTGCCTGTCATACATATATCAAGTTACACACACATTTCGATATCGAAACATGTTTAATCCGCGCTACAACCAACCAACCAACAATAACAACAAAAACAAAATATATATATATGTATATATGGATATGATGGAAAAAGAGAAAAATTCTTATAGCTGGTTAGACGACGACTGTAAGTTACCCAAGAAAATATTGATTATTCTCTTGAAGTGAATTTGAAATTGATATTTTTAAATATTTTATTATTAAGCGGAAATTAAAGTGAAACGAGTTGAGAAAAGAATAAAAGAAAATCTCTTAAGAAATGAATTTCTGCACTGAATTAAAATAAGATAACAAAAGTCTATGAAGATGAGAAAAAAAAAAACAATTCGTATATACCCCATAGATGACATGTAGGGTATTGCAATTGGACAAGGTGTGCGTCTGTGTGTGTGTGTGTGTGTGTATGTTCGTTTTTAGAGAGGTGGAAGTGGAAATGAACATCACCGGTTCGGCCCACGATTTGAATGTTGCTTTTGTTTAATTTGTGTAACATGTTTCACATATGACGTTTGTTTCGCATTGCATGTCAAGTCATTGAGCAAGTGAGATGGCCAGATACAGATACAGAAACAGAAACAGAGAGAGAGAGAGAGAGAGGAGAGAGAGAGAGAGAGGAGAGAGATAAGTAATAGATCACCAACCTCCACATAAGTTCAATAATAATCACATAAAATAAAAAAAAAACAAGTTTTCGCCTTCGACTTTTAGTCAAATTTGATGCATTCGTTCAATTTGCATGCATTATTCAAATTGAAAATTAAATTCAAATAAATGCATATTAAATGTTGCAAATACAACAACAACAACAACGACAGCAGCAAGCGAAACATGAATGATTGCCTTTTATCATTGCTTTTTATATGTATTTTATGTATGCTCGTCAAACAAATTGTTATGCAAAAGAGCGTGAAAAATCAACTAACAAATGTGCATAATTAACATGCCCAAAAATTGTCTATGACGGTATGTGTATGTTGTGTGTGTGTTGTGTGTGTGTTTGCATACATTTTTGTATCTCCGAGTGAGGCAACGGCAACGGCAACGGCAACAATATGCAAATAAACTACAACTGAATGATAAAACCGCCTAAAAAACAACACTGTCAAATATCAAACAAGAATGATGATATAGCCATGGCTTAAAAAACAAAAATTTGTAAATATTGCATAAAGAAGAGAAACACAATTTTTTCCATTTAAATTTAAATGCACTTTTTTGCACACACACCGACACACACATTTTCTATACATTTAAATTTTGAATTGAAATAAATGAGAAGTTTGAAAATTAAAAAAAAAAAAAAAAAACCAGTTGAGAAAAGTTCGTCCTTTGAATGTTAAAGCATATTTTGGCAATTTCATTTTCATTTACCTTATGCCATATAAGTTTTTTATTCATTAAGTAAACAATTGAATAGCTCAGCTCGTTGGTTTCTAACTTTTATTATGAAGTTCATCATACTAATCCGAAATAAAGGGCAAGCTTAATGTGCTTTATTACGAAGAACTATCGATTTGGTTATCGTTTGGGCATATCAATTTGCACTCTGAGATTAAAAATCAGAATCGAAGTTTGAAATATCGGTTTTGTTATCGTTAAACTGTAGAGAAAATTACCTTTTGAAATGAAGTAGGGATATCGATATCTTATAGATTAGTTTGAAACAGAAATAATGTCAATTATTTACGATATTCCAAATGTGTTTTAGTTGGAAATGTAAATAATGAAAAATAATTAAACGATATTTCGCTTGAGTAACCCTAATGAAAATGGAGCCTATGTTATGCTGGTCATGTTTGTTGGCTTTTGACTACACTTGTGTGTTCCATGATAGATAAACCTCACTCACTTACATTTTCTCTTCTTCTCCCTAGCACTCTCCCTCCCTCCCTATCTCTCTCTCTGTCGCTCTCTCTTTCTATTTGTGTGCAACTCTGTTGCATGCATCACGCGACAATTTTAAACACTTTTTCGCACTTGCCAATTTATAACTGTTTTTTATAGCCGGTCTTCGGCGTGCGTGTATGCATTTACCCTCCCTTTCCCCTCCCCCCAGTGTTGTGCCTGTGTAACTTTAGTTAACATTCGATTATATATGCATATAGGTATTGGTTTCATTTTGATCAGTTTGAAATGTTTTCATTTTTCTTATTATTTTTGCGTAGACTAGAATGGCCCACAGAATGGAAGCAGCTTACCTAGGAGGAAAGAAGTTTTGTTCGCCTTTTTTTTTTGTCTTGGTTGTTGTGTAGTTTGTTGATATTGGATATTGGTTGCTTGCTTTTTTTTTTGTTATTTTTGTTCTTTTTTTTTTTTGGTTTTTTTTGTTTTTTGTTTTTTGTTTGTTGTTAAGCTGGATTATTCAATTTATAGCATGATGCCGAAGAAGGTCAGAAACTTGAGTAAACTGTACAATTTATACAAAAACCGATACCTAGCCAAGTGTATGAAATTGAAATCCGCTCTGACATATTCCGTTTCCGGTTCGATTCAACTGCATTTGCGAGCGCGCCGCTGGAAGCGTTTCATGCGCAACGACCACTCATCCTTCCATTCCAAGACAACTGAACTGGGACCGATGGCCAAATAACCAGGCGCTGCCTCCGAATCGCGTCCAAGTATAAGATATGATCTAAAGGCGGCAAAAATAGATTGAAAATCGATCGAAGATAGTAAAAAACAAGAGACACACATACATAGATTGGCATAGATTGGGAGACAGAATGGGAGACAGAGAAGAGTACTCACTTGTTAAGCTTGATTTTGGGACACTGGCACTCGATGCTTTTCCGTGGCACTAGCAGCATCATATTGCCGCGACCCAGCAGGGAGCTAGTTGTGCCCGACATGGGATTCCTTTTGAAAATTGTCTGTATATTGATCTCGTATTTGTATATCTCATTTGTCGTTCAATCGAGAATTTCTCTGTGCTAATGTCCTGCGAGGCACGATCATGGCCAATAACCTTTGCCAAAATGGCTGCAAAATGAATGGATTCATATGCATTTAAGTGCTACAAAGTGAAACGGGCAATACTCACCATAATCCTCCATGCAAAACTTATTAAGATTCAACTTCTTGGGACTGGCCTTGCATTTGCCGCAGTCTATGGAATGATATATATATATAGAGATCCGACAAATTGATTGATTTGATTGCAGTGGATTACTTTTGTTTACACTTTACTTACATTTTTTCATTTCCTCGGCCTGTGAACCGCCGCCATCTTTGTAGTCACCAGTAGAGGAGGCTCCTCCTCCTCCACCGCCGCCGCCGCCGCCATTGCCAGCACTCTCAGCCTGTATCATATTCGCATTGGTGGGCACTTCTGTTGAAAGAATACAAAATACAAAATGATAAGTGGAGATCCTATTTACTGCGTGTGTGCGCCTGTTCACAACACTCACTGATGCAGGGCGCCACATGGGAGCGTGTCTGTTGATAGCCACGAGCACACCGATTGCAGGTCAACCCAGTGACGCCTTCCTTGCAGGGACATTGGCCACTCAAATGATTACAGGTCTTGCCCGTCGAGCCAACTGGATGGCAATCGCAGCCTGTCACAAAGAAAGAGCTTCATTAGCCTCACTGACTCTGATTGATGCGGTCGGACAATGACCTGACCCACTTACGTTTGCACACTTTGCGATGATTCGGCGGCTTGGTGGCATCTCGATAATAACCCTCACGGCAATAATGGCAATACCGACCCGTTGTATCGTGTTGACAATTGTAAACAAACTCCTCCGGATACGCGGCCAGATAATTTATATAACTCCAAATTGAAGCGACAGCGTCGGGCATGTCCATTGCATTGGCACACTGCAAAAGCAAACGAAAGAGAATAACCAAAAGTTTATTTAGCACTTTTCTTTTCTAATCTTTAAGTTAACACTTTAGTGCCAAAAGGGTTTAAAAGGGCTCCTCTTCCCTTCGTTTGCCCTCATCTAACTGAGCCATATTTCAATTTGGGCATTTTAGGTCACTCTAATCACTTTCATTTCCAAAATAATATCATAAATAATTAATAATCATATATATATATATATATATATGGATGTTCGGATATCTATTCGCCATGGATGGGAGGGGAGTGGGTCGACTATGATTGATTGTTGTTTGTTTGCTTCGTTGACTGTTGATTGATGAAAATGCAGCCAAAAGTGGATGGAGTTGCCACCTGCCTCGTTTGGACATTTTTATTGATTTTCTTGGTTTTTGTTGTTCCCCTTAACGTTCATTTAATTAGTTGTTGGCTGCTGCTAGCTGCCTTGATACTCGTATCATAAAATAATTTTAGCAACTAATTGGCAGCACTTGACTGCAATTTATGTTGTTGCCGGCAACCAGGAACAAGGGAACAAGGAACATAGCGCAACTACCCATCCAAGAGCCGCTTTCCATGGCTCTCCTTTTGCTCTTGGGCGGGCATTAAGCGTGATTTATTTTAAGTATTGCCCACGCAAACACACACACACACACACTCACACACACATACGCGTCCACAGTGCTGGGGACGGTGGATTGGTGAAGGAAATGTCCCTTGGTGACTTGGTGCGACTATTGTGATTGCTGTTGCTTCATATTTTTCATATCTTATGTCTGCATCATCGAACGGAGACGACGACGACAACGACAACGACTACGACGTTGAGCTGACAACAATGGACGAGCAGCAGTAATAGTAGTGAGGATTGGGAGTGGGCGAACAGGGAGTGGCAGTGGGAGGATGACAGAAGGCGACAACGCGAATGCCCCCATTCGCTTATTTGGCAAATAACAACAATGACAACGACAATGCCCAGACAGAAGACACAGGAGACAGGAGCTTGAGCAGGCAACGATGGCTGACTGCTGACTGCTGCTGCTGCCGCTGCCTTACTTACTTATCGACAAAGGATAAGGATTGCAGCAGGCGTGCGTAATATGCTAGCCACCTTCTCCCATATCCTTTCTTTGTCCATCAATTTCTGTGGTCGTTGCACACAAATTAAAAAATGAATTTTATTCTTACACTTGACACTGGAATAGAGTCGAAGGCGATGAAATTGCTTCTCGGCGCTATGAAATATGAGTATCAGTATATATTGACTGTCCGATTATGAATGCCGCCAGTGTGTACGCACACGAATAGCCATGATATATGATGAGTAATGGACAAAAGTAATGAATTACTTTACTCTGGCATAGCACACAAAAAACCAGTAGTGCGAGATGCCACTCGTTTAGTGGAGTAATTAAATGTTGTGGTTAAGCTAAGTTCACTTATGAAAATCATATTTTATTCTAAAGAGCGTCTTTCTTTAGGCAAAGTAAAAAATATAAACATTTGATTAAGATAAGTCTGGGGCTTTAGAAAAGTTGAGTTCTTTGTAATATTGGGTCCTCGTCGGGGTCACCAATATGCAAGAACATCAAAAATTCATTTAAAACCACATCGGGGTCACCAAAAATGTATAATTAATAGTTTTTGTATAGATTTCGAATGCCTAAACTTGAAATTTAGCCTTAAACCACTTCTGTTTAAATGTTTAAACAAATTTCACTGCTTACGTCGGGGTCACCAATATGCAAGAAAGTTGAAAATGCATGTAAAACCACGTCTGGGTCACCAAAAATGTATAATTGGTAGTTTTTGACTAGATTTCGAATGCCTAAACCTGAAATTTAGCTTCAAACAACTTCTGTTTAAATGTCTTAACAAAATTCAGCGCTTACCTCGGGGTCACCAATATACAAGAAAGTTGAAAATGCATTTAAAACCACGTCGGGATCACCAAAAATGTATAATTGGTAGTTTTTGACTAGATTTTGAATGCCTAAACCTGAAATTTAGCTTCAAACAACTTCTGCTTAAATGTCTAAACAAATTTTAGCGCTTACGTCGGGGTCACCAAAAACATTTACTCTAATTGAGATGACTCATTGCCCTATTATATACCTTGAGTATTTTACTTGACTTAAGTTAGAGCATTTGCTTTTCGATGTGGACACAACTTTCTTGCCTCGCATTGTCATCATCATCAATATCAATATCAATCGATTGGCCTGTCTTTTAGCTGTTTACTTATATCATTTTAATGATACCAACAACAATACAACAATAGCGATAATAGAATTCCATCACTGTCCATTTGAATGCGAATCGCTTATTGATATGTTTACCCGCTTAACTGACGCCCAACGCTCGACGCCCGACGCACTGCCTCACTACCCCATTGCGATACATTTGATTTGACACGCATTGTAAATGAGTTGAGATATTGTGCGGTTAACCGATAAGCCGCATGAAGCTGCCGACGGCCTCATAATAGTTTTGTGATGAAAAGCAAAAATGCTTTGCCCACATAAATTTCCAAGCCCAATACCCAATACCCATTCCACTTCCAATTCCCGTTCCCGTTCCCGTTCCATTCGACAGACAATTAGAGAGAATCGCTGGAAAACTAACAAAAATGCGACGATTAGCTAAAGTAGCACATCAATTTTTGTTTCAGTTTTAGTTTTTCTTTTCTGTGTGTGTGTGTGTGTTTGGTGAGGGTTGGGTTTTCTCTATATATGTATGTACGATGATGTTGATGATTCTATATACGTAGCCAAAATGTGATGGGGATTAAGTGAAGCATGTCGAATGCAGCAGAGAACCACTCAACCACACTCAATCAGCCTCTAATTGGTAACAATAAAACGCACTTTTATGCGCCAAAAAAAAAAAAAAAACGAAGAGATTTTCGGACTCCCATTTGATTTGGCCATAAACAAATCTTCAACACACAAATATTATTCATTGTGGCAAGATCGAAGATATTTTTTCGCCAGCTGCAACAGATATGTACATAACTATGTACATATGTATATGTATATAGAGATGATGGTGCTGATATATGTATGACCCAAAACAAACAACAAACCAAACAAAATTTTTCACAGGCGGTCGAGAAAGAAAAGTTCATAATTTAGCTGCCTTTTTAATTAAAGTGAGGAAATGGAAATGGCCAAGAGAAGAAAATCCAAAAAAAAAAAAAAAAAAAAAAAAAAAAAACCAAAGAAAAAAAAACGCAAGAAAAATGGCACATGCAACAAGAGTGCGAAAAAGCAGCAACAAAATAACATGTGAAAATCATTTTACACACCATACAAAACAGATGAAACAAGGATGGGTGGGGGGGGGGCCAGGGATGGGGGTATAACGAGGAGGACTGTGGACCGTGGACCGTGGACAGCGACGACAGATAAGCCCGGACGGGACCCAGACCGACCGACTGAACGGCAACAGAGTTTGCAAGTTATGTGCCCGTTTGTTGTAAAACGGCACAAAAATTATGGGCGAAAACCAAACAGGCCTTCCAATTGATGATGGAGCGGGAGGCGGCAGCAAACCAAATGTCCAAGAAGGCACAGTTCCAGTCCCGGTCCCAGTCTGAGGGGCCTAGACCATCATCTATAAACTGGCTACAAAATGTCTAAATTTTTCTCTATTTTTGCCAAAAAAAAAAAAAAAAAAAAAAACCAAACGCAACGACAAAAGAAATACCGAAACGGAGAGAAAAGCTTTCGGAGGCGTTCACAGAAAAGAAACACATCGAGGGAGGGGAGGAGTCACCAAAGTAAGAGAATACGATATAATCTTGAGGATTGCAGTTGATTTTTGGTGTTTGGTTTTTTTTTTTTTCTCTTGAAAGAGTTTTCCTAAAGGCGCCAGCCTGTTAAGAGTGTTGAATGTTTAGCGGAAAATGATTTGTGTGCCAAAGATTGTGCTGTGGAACAGGCGTCGGAAGATTTTGTGTTAATGGTGCAAAAACTCGACGAAACATTGAGAAATGGCCAAGTGTAAGAAAATGTGTTTTTAATTGGCAAAAATAAGCCAAATGAAAAGATGTTAATGTGGAATCTAATTTGTATGGGATTGAAGTAAATGATTAATAGTTAAGAGATCTTCTTCTTTGCTACATCGGGGTCACCAAACGACATAATTTTGTGAGGTTATGAAACCTTAAACGACATAAAATGTCATAAATCTTTGTCACAATGAACTTTTCAATGAGTTTTAATAGACTTTCTGTGTGTGTGTGTGTGTGTGTGTGTCATAAAAATTTGTTGGGGGTCACCAGGTCGGGGTCACCAAAAGGAATATGTTAATTTTTCAACAAACTCAACAGTCTAGACCCCCTCGCACAAAACAAAAAGAAAAAACAAGGCAAGTTCTTTTACCCAATTGTGGTTTTCCAATTTAAAATAATTGCTTTCCATTTTCAATTTTCGAAAGTTGGGGGTCACCCCAAATCGATAGATTTTAATAGATTTCCTGTGGCTTTTTGTGTTCAACATGTCTTTTACTTAATTTCGTTTCATTTTCAAGCTGAACGCCCAATCATAATTTTCACTCTTTTTCGAAGCAATTTTCACACACCCACATACACACCTATACACCCACGCATAGACACACACACACATAGACATAGACATATAAATTTGCTATATCAACGACTGTGCCGTACCCTACACACACACACGCACACACACACACACAGAGAGACACACGCAGCATTTTGCTTTGGCAGGCAGAAAATGTGTTTCCACTTTTCGGTATTCCTCATCTTGTTTGCAATTTTCTCGCCTTTTTTTTTTGGTCTCCTTTTCGCTTTTTCCAAACGTCTTTTCTCACTTTGCTCTCGTTTCCTTTTTTTTATTATTATTATTATTATTATTATTTTTATGTAGTCGCATTTTTATGTGGCTCATACAACGATTTGCGTGGTTTGTGTATTTTAGAATTTGATGTGATTTGAATTTTCAATGAGATGCCCATGCCCATGCCCATGCCCCATGCCCATGCCCATGCCCGTGCCACATGCCCCATGCCCCTCCTTCTTCTCACACTCAGTCCCATTCTCAATCAAGTAAATTTCTTTGGACGAAATGGGAAAAAATCAAGTGATGCGTGAAGAAGCGTCGTCTATGTTCATGCCCTCGTCTTCTCTACACTCCTCTCCCCCATCCACCCACGGCTTTTGTCTCTCCCATGTGTCTATGGGATTCTCTTTTCTCTCCTATCCACAAACATATATTCCTATCCTATCGATATTTCTTTTGGCAAATGATTTCAAATGTGCTGCTACGCATAATTTTATTTATTTTTCAATTTGCCGTGTTTTGAGAGTGTTGAGTGAAAGTCAGTCCTTAAGCACTTTGGTTTGGAGAGAGACAGACAGACAGAGAGACAGAGAGAGAGAGAGAGACGAAGAGAGGAGGGGTTTAAAAGTCTGTTATGATACGTATCCAAAATATATTTTCCACCTACCCCAAATCCATGCCCAAATCCATGCCACTTCACAACTTCCTTCTTTTGGACTTTCTCTCTCTATCTCTTGCTCTCCCCCGTCTATCTATTACTTGTCTCTGTTTATATATCTCACTTTCTCTGTCTTTAGCTGACGACAGGGCATATTTTTGTCTTGCCAAAATATTTGTCGCTTGAATGGCATCTGAAAATTTTATATTTAGCTTGCGCTGCAACTCTCTCTCTCCCCTTCTCCCTCTCTCTCTCTCTATCTCTCTCTCTCTCTCTCTCTCTCTCTGGCTTTCTCTCTCCCTTTTGTGTCCATCTAATGAAAATGCTCCTCCAATAGTAAAAAGTGCAACAACAACAACAGCAACAAAAACTTAGTGAAAATTTATCAATCGTAAATGTGAACCACAATTTCGCATAGGTCAACTGTCTAGAACACGCCCATTGGCCCCATTTTGTTCGAAAGATCCAAATGTAGTCATGATGAGCCAACAAATGAAACAATTCAATAATATGTTAATGTATATACGATTCACTTTTACGATCAATTTCCAAGTATTTCTTCACTCTGTTGTAAATGACTTCAATTACAATTTCACAATCATTTATGGGCGGACACGCCCACGCCATAGAGTCACAAATTTGGCAAACAAATTATAGGCAAAATGCATTTGGCGACAATTTTTGGAGTTTGGGTTGGGTTTGGGTTTGGGCGTTGATAATTGAATTAAAAAGTTTGCCATGGCAATTGATCGGGCCAAAACGACAAAGAGAAATCCGTTAAGGCGGTATAATTTGAAAAGAAAGAGCAAGAAAAGCAAAAAGGAGTAGGAAGAAGGCAGAGATTGGGTTAGGGAGAGAGAAAGAGCGGAGAGGGGAAAATACTGGTAAATGGAAATTGGAAAAGCTCTGGCAAATTAATGGCAAAAGGCGGCAGGCGGCAGGCGACTGGCAGCCAGGCCCAGTCACAGAAAATAATGCATAATAATGGCTAAAAGTAATAATACATAAAAAAAAAAGTAAATAAATAAATTTCAAAAAAAGAAAACCAATTTCGAGAAGCAAGTTTACATTGGCTCATGATGAACTAACGATACTCTTTAAAGATTTGGGTATTCGTAGCATACTTTCGGGATCAAACTGAGCTAACGATAAATGAATTTTTAACTATTTAAGTCTCAAGAAGACAAGCTTCCAATCCAGTCAAGCGCTTCCTTTAACTTTACTTAAGAGTAAATCTAAATCAGAGATGATACGCTTCAAGCATAATTATCGATAGTTGATTACTATCGATTCATTTGAATTGGTTTCAAGTGCCATGACATGGTCGTTATGCCCATTGAGGTAAGAGCATTATATGAGAAAACAGAACTTGAGATGCAAAATCCAAAGGCAGACGCAGACGTAGCCAAGTGTGGCCAGAATAATAAAAGAAATAAATCAGTTTTAACTTGACTCTTTCTCTTTCTCTGCTCTGCAGTCTGCCAGCCAGTCAGCCAGTCAGCCAGTTAGCCAGTCAGTCAGTCAGTAAGTCAGTCAGTCAGTCTGCTTGACTATGTGATTCAATTTGTAATCAGTGCACGGGGCATGCAGCATGATTATTAATATACTTGATTAAGCAAGTGGCATAAAGAACCTGAGAGAGTCATGTCTCTTTCTCTCTCTCTTTCTCTCTCTCTCTCTCTCTCTCTCTCTCTCTTTATATATATGTATATTTTCTTGCTAACCAAGTTAAAGGGCATTAGCGCTTCGTTTAAGCTGCTCTTACATTAGCATTGCCTTCAATTTTTATGCCAATGTCACTTGGTCTCTCTCTTTCTCTCTCTCTCTGTCTCTCTCATTGTCTCTCCTTCTCATTCTCTGTTTCTCAGTGGCTGGAACTCAGACTCTCCAAGTCTCTGAGCATTTTCATAAGACATAAATTCTGCGATTTAGCTAAATGTGCTCTACGGACTTGGCTCTTGGGTAATTTGTGGCTTGCCATGGCTCGGCTAGGCTATGAAACGATGGTGAGACGATAGCTGCGGGAAGGAAGCGGTACTAAAGGCTGGCATGCAAAAAACTGCAGCAGCATTAAATTACACTCTCATATGCCAATGTTGGCAAGCGGAAGGGGTGAGGGGGTAGGGGGGGAGAGAGGCGGTTAGCCGGAGCCTCATGCCAGCGGACAAGAGACAAGAAGGCGACGTTACGACGACTGCGACAAGCTCATATTGCTTTATGTCTTCTTTTTGTTGCCTCCTTTTTCTCTTCCAGCTTCTCTCCCTTCTACGTCTCCTTCTCCTGCATTGCCTCTTTCTCATCTGGTTATGCACTTTTAATGGCACATTTTGTAAGTAAATTGCATTAATTTCATGTCTTTGGCAAATGCTTCAACCCAAAAAAAAGCTACAAAAAAAAAAAAACAAAAAAAAAAAGAAAGCAAAGCAAAGCAAAAAAGAGTTGAATACTTTAGTTCCCCATAGTTTTGCAGTTTTATAGTGTGGAGTGTGGGCCTAAGTTATTTTTATTATTTTTTTTTTTTTTGCCGTTGTCAAAGTGCCAATTGGATGATTGAACGATTTATGACTTTTGCTGCAATTGTGCAAGAACCGGTTGAGAATTCGATCAAAATGCAATTAAAATAGCCAATTCAAAGCCAAAGTCGAATGAAGATGCATCCCCACAGCTTAGCCAAACTCTCAAGCTGTCAATGTGCGAAAAACCAAGGTAAAAAAAAGAAACAATTTAATTGAAAATCAAGAAACTGTGGGGAAAAATCCTTAATCAACATCGGTCACTGCCACTTCCACAGACGGCAGGCAGCAAAGTCACGATTTTTCTCTCTTTTATGCAACAATTAATTGTCAACTTTACGCTAAAAGCTGAAGCTCAATTTCCAGTTTATATGAGAGTTATTTTTGTTAAAAACGCTAGCTATTTGAGTTTCTATTTTATATACAAAAATCCACAAGCTACTAAAGGATCCAATTAAAAGCCCAGTGAAATTTTCTGAAATTGCACTACATGGGACCTTCTTATTCTTAGTCTAAGAACTTTTTTTGGAACTTTCGAGAGGGCTTTAAAAAACCACGCCACATTTCTGCAAAATCACTTGACATTATTCCATTTGATTTACATATGTATCTAATTGAGTTCTTTGAGTTTCTTAAAATTTCATAGTGAATACTTGATGAAGCTTGAAGAGCATTAGTTTTAATTTTACTCTTTGCGGTTTTCTTTGCCATTTGAATGCAAAAGTTTGTTTTTTATGGCTTTTCCTATAACTCCATTTTACCTTTGACCTTTGCCACACAAGCACTTAGATGCAAAAGTTACCAACGTCGTCGTCATCGTCGTCGTCGTCGTTGTCTGCCATCTCATTACAGTTTTCCCCCATTGGTTTCTTTACATATATTATGAGCATTCAATGATGATGGCTACCCTGGCTCAATGGCTAGTGTAAAAAGCTTTTAGAGTAGAACTAAAAGTAAACTAAAGAGAGGCTCCATTTTTATGCAGTTTTTGCCAGAGTTGCCTGCCGTCTGCATTTTGTGCTCTACATACATCTACATGCGCCATCTCTTTCTATTCCTTTGTGTCTCTCTGTGTCCCGTTTTTTTTTTTTTACAGCGTTTTGCGCAATAAATTTCAATATTTATGTTTCTGGGTTAAAACTGTGTGTGTGTGTGTGTGTGTGGTGTGTGGAGCGTGTAAGAATTTAAAGGGCCACCGCCAACGACCGACTACAACGACGACCCTACAAGTTGATAGCACAAATACAAAAGCAGATACAGATACAGATACAGATACAAATATATAGATACATATGTATATGTAGATACACATATGCAAGCATATGCATATGTAGATTGTAGTTCGTCCTACACACATACGTTCGTTTGCTTATTTACTGATGATTCTTGCTTTGTCAATATGCAGATGTAAATGCAGCCAGGATATATGCAGAAAAGAAAAAAAAAAATGACAAACTAAAAAAAAAAAAATTCAGTTCTTCTAACGTTTTGCACTTTGTTTCGCAAAAGGATTTTCTATGTTTTCCCGACAGCTTTTGTTTGCCGCTTAACACACACACACACACACACACACACACACACAGGAAAAGAGAAAGCGTGTGTGAGAAAGAAAGAGAGAGAGAAACAGAGACAGCTTTTAGTTTTGCATTTTTAAGCACTTGGCTTTGCGTAGTTTTTGAAAAAATACGCAAAATCATTCGAGAAAAATATACAAAAATCTCATCTGTGTGTGTGTGTGTGTGTGTGTTGGTGTGTGTGTGTGTGTACTCAGACAATACAAAATACAGTCAGAGAGACAAAGAGATATATAGCTAGAAAGGATAAATTCCCATACCCATACAGAATACATTCCTGTCCCTAGAAAATTTTATAAACTCTGCTGCATTCCCTGTGTATGTTGGCCTGTCTGTCTGTCCGCCCGCCCGCTTCCTCATCCCTTCGAAACCACATCAAAGTGCATTGAGTGGCTATTTAAGTTTTAAGCTCTTCAATTAGGTGTAAAAATGTTGACAGTCATAAGGAGCGTGTAGACGAGGGGAAGGGGAGTGTAGGCTTAACAAAAAACAAGTTGAAAGAGTTAACATTTTATTTGAATTTAATGTTAGAATTTTGCTATTAAAGACTTTTGGATTTCGTCAATTTGTCACGTTTCTCTCAAGTTGATTGTATACAATTCAATTATTCTTGTATATATGTATGTATGTATGTATATACATAGTTCATATCGTTGTATATATCCCACTTAAATCCTTCATCCTTTAGCCAACTTAGACTTAAGCATTCCGCTTCAAGCTCTCACATTTCAGGCTGAAAGTTCTTGCCACAGCATTCTCAGGCCATGCACGCAAACATGAAATGTATTTAACTTAATTTAGTTCAAGTTACTTAAAAAAGCTTTTAAAAGTAACAGAAAACAGGCAACAACAACAACAACACAACAGAACAGAACAAGCGAAACCAAAACACAAACAACAAACAAAAAACAAAAAACTTTCATGCCAAAAAAAAAAAAGAAAAAAGGAAAACAACACCAAAAAACAAGAAACAAAAAAAAAAATCTGCACAACAAATAATCCAAAATCTAGTCTGATGAAATCGACTTCTTGATACCCTGTATAAAGAAAAGAAATTAAATATATGCAGAGCCGAATTGATGATTAGTGAGGGTCCCGAAGTGGGACTTCTTGTCCAAGAATATTTTGAATAACTTTCTAAATAGTTTCTTCCTCTGAAGTGAACTTTTTCGCTTCTGGTCCAAACAGAAAAAAAAACCTATTGAAGTCTTTTAAGTTTTGATATTTTTATTAAATTTATAAGTTCTTCATTAGAAGAAAAACTTTCTTCAATTTAGGGATAGTTGAAAAAATTTGGCTTTAGGCCATGTATCACAACATGTCTTTATGTTCTTTTGGCCTTTTCAAATTTTGTATCTTAACTTTGTTCTGTTTCAATTAGCGTTAAGCATTTCGTTATAGAAATCAAACACAGAAACAGAAACAATATTAAGCCAATTCAATTCTGAAAATTAAAGGGTATGAGAAAACGTGACGAAGAGAAACGAAAGGGAAAAGTGGTTAAAAACAAAGTCGAATGATGGCAGCCACGGTAAATGGGAAAGTTGAAGGGAAAATTCATTAATATGCACATATGTAGATTATATGATTAAAAAAGTATGCAAAAACGACCTACACAACGACCACTCACGCCCCTCACCGCCCTCCGCCCGCCCCTTAATCCGCCCAACTGTGGATTGCGTGGAAAAGTTTTTGCTTTCAACAGCGAAACAGAGAGAGAGAGAGAGAGAGAGAGAGAGAGAGAGAGATATACCGCGAGAGAAAAGAAAAGAGAGAGGAAGATAGAGAGGCAGAATGAAGAGTTCTCATTTTTTTTTTTCATTTCAATTTTGGGACAACAAATTTACCTTATTGAAAACTTTCGAAAGGGAAACGAGAACGCCAAATGTAAAGAGTGAAGAAAATGTTAAATTAAAGTTCTAATACTAATGAGGGTAAAGGATCAAAAGAACTGCCAAAAAAAGGCAAACAAACGATAAGCAAAATACCGAAATGCCTGAAAGTGAAAAAACCCGGGGGATGAATACAGAAATGGCGAAGGAGAAAGGAGAAACGAGAAAGGAGAGGGTAAGAAGGGAGCTACAACGTAAAGGATAAAGAAGGAAAAGCTCAACAACTAAACTATCTGCTAATGAAAAACAAGAAAGCAAATCTAGACACGCACACACACACACATACACGCACACATCCTCATCATACTTCTTCTGCCCTCTTTCATTTGGCCCAAAGAGAAGGGTTGCCAGATATTTTGTTTGCCAAATGGAAATACATCAAAATAAATGCGGACAAAAAAAACGAGTGAAAAAGGAAGAGCAAAGTAAATGCAAATATGAAAAGATATGCACAACACACACACATATACACACACACACACACACAGACAACTGGATGTGGCTACAATTGCGCCAATGGCCATTGGCAAATATGCCTAAACAAATATTTGGCACACTTTCGACCATCTCTGCCTTTCACCCCGCCACAACCCTTCCTTGCGCCCCCATTACCGTCTATTCCACTATCAACGCCATCATCATCATCATCCCAAACAAAAAAAAAAAAAAAAAAAAAAAAAAGGGTTGAACATGAGCAAAATTTTACCTGATGTCAAAAGTAATTAAATAAAATGCCAGCAACAGCAGATACAAGGAACAAGAAACAACAACTAAAAACCTGGTCCTGAACGTGGACGTAGACTTGGACTTGGACCTCAACCTGAACTGAAGGACCCCTTTCAAAATGGTGAAAAATATAAAGTAAAAAAAAAACAGGCAAAACTCTGGCAACGCCAGCAAACAAATTTAATAATAGTAAGACTAACTTTCCTTTGCCTGTAGAGAAAAAAGTCACCAAGTTCACAAAGCAAAAGGCATGGCGAAAAAGTAAATTCTCTTCTAACATTTGTGTGAAAACGGTTTTTCACCTTTAGTGCCGAATATAACCTAAAATCTGTTCGAGTATAACCTCAAAGCTGACAAGTTTTGCGTCTTTGTAAGCTAAAAAACGATCTGCGTGGCAAATTAGCCTTAAAATAAATCTCACACATAAAGTTTGAGTAAGAACTTTAATTTTAAAAAATTGTTGGAGATTTAGTCTTAAATATATTCAACGATCTGGCAACGTTGGCCAATCTTTTGGTACAAGATCTCTCTCTCTCTCTCTCTCTCTCTCTTTCTCTTTTGGCTAGTAGAAAAGTCAATGGACCCCGGGTCAGAGGTGCGTTAAGAAGAAGTTTAGTTCTGCAGCCTGAAAGTCGAGTCATTAAATTACCTTGGCAAACACAAAAAGCAAAAAAAAAGAAAGAAAACTGTGTGAGAATGAAAGGCAATGGCAAAGACATGAAAAGATGGAAAGAAATGAGAAAAGAAAGCTAAAAGTTGAAAGTTGAAAGTTTGCCAGCGAAAAGTCAAAATGGGCAAAAGGCAAAAGGAAAATGTGTGTAATGAGGAAAAGCAAAAAGAAAAACACGAACAAAAAAAAATAAGTTTGTGAAAAGAGCAGAAACAACAACAATAATGACAATAACAATAACAAACAGACAAAAATAAAAGGGCAACAACAAAATAATAAAACTTTTGTACAATAGTGTGACAATGGGCGGCAGCCAAAATGAGACCCCCCCAAAATGGGGGGCGTGGTGAGGTGACAAGAAGAACTTTACTTTTACCATTTCCGTTTGAGTTTGATTTGACTTGAGTCACCCGACTAACCGACGTCCTCCGCCCATCTGCCCACTTGCCCACCTGCACGCCGCCTACCCTCTCACCACCCACCTTTCACCTTCTACACTCCGCCCAATTTTCATGACAGTTGCTGTAAGTAGCCGTGTAATAAAATTACTTTTTAAGTGCGCCGCTGTGCGTACCTGAAGAACCTGAAGAAGATGCCAGGCAAAGGTGAAGCTAAAAATGGGAACTTCAGACGCTGCTGGCGCTTCATTTGAGTTGAAAGTTGAGAAGGGGAGAGACTGTGAGACACTGTGAGAGACAGTGTGAGAGACTGCGAGAGACGACAAGCAGATACGTTCATGCCACCGTCACTTCAATGTCAAAGTCTAAGTCGGAAGTCATTTGAATTATTTAACGAAAATTGAATGAAGAAGCTGGAGAAGCAGCAGCAGCAGCAGCAGTAGAATAAAATAAAGCACAGGTTGATAAAGATGTGCGAAGCGAAAGGTAAAGAAGTAGAAAATCACACAAATTCTTCTTCTTGTTAGAATTTATATTTATATTCCTTTTTGCAAGTAAACTTGTCATAAATCAGAGGCGAAAATAAGTTGTTAATTTTAAGAGTTTTCTTGTTCTTTATGATCGACCGGACGCCTGCAGCATTAGCAGCAGCAGCAGCATATGCCCTGAGTTGCCCCCTCTCTCTCTCTCTCTCTCTCTTTCTCCATTGTACCCTTCTGGCCAGCCCCGTGGGCTGCTCAATAAAAAAAATATGTTGCAAATTATGAAATATTTGAAAGTTTTTCTTCAGGCCAAAAAAAAAAAAAGAAGAAAAAGAATGCGACGACTTAGACACACAGGCGCATGGCGCCATTTTGTAGCAAAGGAACAACCAAAACGAAGAAGAAGAAACCATGTCTCGGGTCCTTTGGCTGGCCGTTATGGCCATTTAAGTTTTCATAAGTTGGGCAAATAAATTTTAATCGAAAAATGCGCCAAGGCAATAAGCAGGCAATGGACCAAAAACGATAGAACACCAGACACCGTACAGCCGGAGAAAGGGGGAAAGAGAGAGAGAGAGAGAGAGAGAGAAAGAGGGGAGCTTGGGGTTTAGGCCATGCGACAACTTTTACTGCAGTGGACAACTTTTAAAGCATATAGGAGCAATTTTTCAATCAAGTAAAAAAAAAAAAAATGAGAGAGACATCAACTCCATTAAAATCTTAATACACAATTTTACGATATTGAAATTGATTTTCAGATTAATGTTTATTTCCCGTTATGCATAAAAATTTACTCATTTCTTAAACTAGTTTAATTTAGTTTATTTTTACCAAATACAATTTTATCTTCACCATGAATCCATTCATTATGGCTTAGCAGAATTGTAATTCAGTTTATTCTAGACTTTCTTTGAATATATTAAATTTTGATTGTTATCCATCATTAGTCCAATAATTTACATATATCTAGTAAATCGTATTGATAATTGTATAACACAATTAACATTTTATTTATTCTCTTTTAAACTAGTTAAAAGCACTTAAAAAACCCTCATAAAATACATTTGAAGTGCTTTGAGTTACAATTTTTTTTGGTTTTTAACAAAGCAAACTCAGAAATTGCATTAGAAAGTGAGACAAAATAGAACAAAATTCGTAAATAAAAGCAATGAATAAAAAAAGAAAACAAAGAATTTAGTTGAGAGTGGTTACCGGGCGATAAAGTGTTGCTACCAATAACTTTTGATCAACTTGAAATATTTTTGAAAACGATTCAAAATCAATTTTTCTTCTCGCCAACACTTGGCCCATTTGGCAATGACGTTATAGAGTGAAGACCAAACCCCAAATTCATCTACCCAAATTTTCCTACTAAGCACTTTTAAGAGGAACGCTTTATATAAGTATTTACTAGCTACCTCGGCAGACATTGTTCTGGCTTCTTTCACATTATGACAATCGATTGAACGGCTCAGAAGTTACTATTCTGCAGCGTCACCTGGCGGCGAGCGGCATCAATGAGCATATGCATGACATGCAGACAAACATTGTTTTTTATATACATATGTTTTATATAGATATGTTTATGACATGCATTTATACATATATTATTTTGCTGATATCATCTATATCATCTAGCACTTTTGAGGTTCGAGCTCTGAACTGAAACTAGTTCTTAAGATATCACCAGAGACTATAAGGTCATAAATGAAGTGTAACATTTTAATTCCTTAGTATTCATAACTTTGATGTACATACATACATACATCAAGAGTGCATACAATATGCTATTAAATTGTTTCCTAGGTGTTCTAAAGTTTTGGTACAGTTGTTCGGAGAAATATCACTTGATTAGCAGTCATCAATAATAGTATCAAAGATGTCACAAATCTTTATATGCATTATTTTTTTTAATCTAAACACTTATGTATATATATATTTAGGAACTAGTTTACCTAAATGGGATCATAATAATAAATATTTACCACATTAAATATCGTTTCAGATGGATAAAAAAAAAACCAAAAATTTATCTTTGGAACAAGTTCTCTCTTAATGCTGAGTAAGTTTAATAAATTTTTTATAAATGAATAAAAAAAATGGAATTTATATTTATGATGACAAACCCAAAATTAAGCCATCTTTACTTTAAAGTGCCATTATTTCTAAATCCATTCGAACTCTATTAACTTAATGTGATTTGGGTGAATTTAAGCAACTCATTTCTTGTATTTCTGTGAGGTGTTGGGCAAATTAATTTGATTTCGTTACAAAATCTCTGTTACTAACTGAACTCGTATTGACTTTTGCTCCTGTGCAACAGTGGCCAGAGGATTCAGGCAATTTGATTAGCACCCAGGCAGAATCATTAGCAAACATCAGGACAACACACAGCCAAATAGAACAAACAGACGAAGCAAACAAACAAATGGAGAGACAGAAAGAGAGAGAGAGAGAGTGAGCATATGTTGAGGGGGTGGGGGTGGGGTATTGGGGGGCATGGAATGGAAAAGAACATGTTAAACATATGCAAACAAGTGGGTGGGTGGGTGAGTGGTGCTGGTCCTGGTCCTGGTCCTGATCCTAGTGATGGTCGGGGGCTTGTTGCTCCAAGTGAAGCAAATAAGCAACAAATTAAATAAGTAACAAAGTCGGAATCATGAAGCAGCTGCTACCCACTTGGATGGATGCGAGTGGAAGCCAGAGCACAGGATAAGACAGCTTAGCAGATAACATGAGACAGTCATTTCGTCCTGACAACGAATACAAATACGAAAACGAATACGAATACGAATAAGAGAATTCAGCAGATGATGATGATCCCCAAGGAAGCTGCCTACTCCTTGGCTTCTTCTTCTCATCCTTGCTGCTGCTGCTGCTGCTGTCATGTAAGTAAAATTTGTCCATCCTGAAATTATGCGCCCAAGACTAAGCCAAGGCAAATGGGGGTCTTGGCGCCGTTTCTTTTGGCTTTTTAATAAATGATTCTAGGGGAAGGGGGTGGGCGAGGCAAGTAGAGGGTAGATGCGTGTCATGTAATTAATGCGAGCCAAATGAATGAACAAAACCCCAAAAGAACACAACGAAGTAAACAAAAACAAAAGCAAACAAAAATAGTCAAACAGACAAATGATTTTATATATGCTCAACGGAGGGGGCAAAAGCTGGCAGCAGTGGGCGGTGTGTGGGGGGGGGGAAGGCGCAGTAGACGCCAAGCGGGAATGTACACAAGGACATCATATGTGTGTCAGGATACTGAAGCAGCAGCAGCAGGCAGATACAGTGCGCTCATTTTTATACAAATAAAATTAAGTAAAACGACAGCTTGGTACACACAGAGAGACAGAGAGTAAGAGACAGAGGATAAAGAGAGAGAAAGAGAGAGAGGCAAAACCGAATTGCAAATGTTCTATCTATTAATGGAAGTTTATGGAAGTTTCTAAGAGACCGATTGCTATCTCCTTTAAACGTTTCTATTAAAATACCCAAAGAACTTTGATTGAAGCGAAATATGAAAAATCTAAATTTCTTAAATTTGATTCTTCGAGTCAAAGATAGATATTTCATTCAGATAAATTTAAAGGACAAGATTTCTTGTGTTTAATCATAGGATAGAAAATTTTTTGTTTTTAAATTTTCAAAAGGATTAAAAACATTTGCAGTTGAAGTAAAACCCTGAGAGAGCAACTAAAAGGTTGAAAGAGAGACGAAGCTCTAAGGCTCTAAATGAAAAAAAAAACCTGCCCACTGTTTGCCTCTGGGGGACAACACTAAGTCAGTGCGCCCGCCGACCGCCGCCCACCGCCCAACGCCCGTTTCCCTGCCATTATGCTTAACCATCTTGGCACGCAAATTTCTTGGCGTTTGCTGCGCGTGCTACACAAACTGGCGATAAATTTTAATACCTAGAGCCAAGGCAAAAAAATAATACGATGGAAGAAAACAACAACAACAACAACAACAGCAACAACCTTTTGCATTTGAAAATTTATTGTTATTATGTGAATTTTATAAACGATGTTTCGCCAAAGAGAAGGCTTTTCCAGTGCCGTTGCCGTTGCCGTTGCCGTTGCTGCTGGTTGCTGCACTTAATTAAATTTTATGTGAAACGAAGCGAAGGCCAGCAGAAAGAAAAAAGGATTTCCCCCGCCGCGGCCTTCGACTAAGCCCAAATGAGCTGCCAACAACAGCAACAAAGCTGCTACCGAAAAGACAACACACACAAAAACCAAGAAAACAGTCTTGAATCTGTCTCTGAGTTAGCCGGGCCAAATGAATGTTGATAAGTCGTTACCCTCTAAAAGAAAATTCAAACTTCTCTTCATTTATTCTTCATACTTCGGATGGATTACTTCTCTGAGGATCTTTTAATAGATTTGCGTATCTCAAAAATATTTCAAAGTTAAAAGAGAAAAGTCCTTTAACTCAATATGCCCTTTATTCTCTACGTTTTTCTTGGGTATGCAAAAAGAGAGAGAAAATAGAAAGAAAAGTTTACCAAAAAAGACAAAATTAAGGCGCACACTTGGGCGAAAAGAAAGAAATGTTTGTTGCCTTAAAAAAAAAAAAGTGTCAAGGGAACTGGACTTTATTTAAACTTGAACTAATTTTTTTTCGTTTTTTTTGTTTTTGTTTTTGTTGTACTTTTGTGTGAACATTTCAAACCGATTAAACTGTGTTTTTTTCCCAGTTCCTTGGAGATTTGGAGCCAGCTGGACAACAAGAGCAAGCAGGCTCTTACACAGCCCCCCCCCCCCCCCCCCCCACTCTATCTCTTTCTCTCTCTCTCTCTATCTTCTCGATATGAAACCATCTCCATACCAAATCCACTAAACAAATGCAGGTCAATTTTCTCGAGTGTCAAGGGAAAATCGCACAAGAAATTCCAAACGTTTTACGATGATCAACAACAACAAAAATAATAACAAAAAAAAAAAAAAAAACCCAACTTAAGATAAATAAAACAGGAAAAAAAAAATGGCAAAAAGCTGAAGCAGAAACTGTCGAATGTCATTGAAAAATGCCAAGCGTCAATGTTGGCGAAAATGTCGAAGAAATTCCAGCACATTTTTATTGAGCAGCTTCGATTGCTTACCTCCACCCTTGGGCGCCCCCCTTCAAACACACACCTACCCCTCGCCATCATCAACAACAATGTGAGTCTTCTTTTTCTTCTTCTTGAGGAGGGGGAACTCGTGTGAAGAAGCTAAATAAACTCAATACAACGAAAATCCTTCTTTTCAGGAGGTTTTTTTTTTATTTTTTATTTTTTAAATGGGGCGACGAATAGGGACAACACTGACGATGGCAATAAAAAGCGCAAACGACAGTTCGCAGCGTGTGCTGCGCCCTTTCCTCTTCTGTCACGCCCCCTGTTCACCCCTTCACCCCTTTGCCATCGTATTGCCTTGTCGGAAGGAAATGTCGTCATTACTGTGCAACTTATGGTAGACGAAACTCAACTGAACTCAGCTCAACTCAACTCAACTTAACTCAAGAAGATGAAGGAATTCTTAACATTTTCCACATACACTTGACACCCAGCGGGAAGAGGAAACGGGAGAGGGATGGAGGGCTTGAGAAAATAGCGGGTAGCTTTACGCAATATGCAAATGTGTTAAGAATCTTACAAATTTGTTAAGCAAATCGAAGACGAAACCAAACCAAGCACGAAAAAGCAAAGGCACAAAAAGAAGACCAACAAAAAAAAAAAAGAAGAAAACATGGAGAAGGGACGAAGGAAAAGGAATCAAATAAAACCCAAAGCACATTTATCATCTAGCAGTTTGAACCAGCAGCAGTAGCAGCAGCAGCAGCAGGATGTTGGGCCCCTGGACCCAGGGATGGGGTTGGAGGTTTTCCCGTGAATCACACTTTGATTTATTCATGTGCCCAGGTAACAAGTTAGGGGTTAATGGGCGCCAGCCTATCTACCTGACTACCGACCCACCTACCACATCCTTCGAGCCTTCCTTTGGCAATTGCCACATTTTGTGGCTTTATGAGCTGCTAAAGATGCTGACGATTGGGATCCAAGAGCTCAGCTGAGAATCCCAAAAGCATACATAAAAAAGGAAAAAAAGATTTGCTACAATTCGCTTGTGACCATCTCTTAGCCAAAGTGAGGTGGGAGGAGGAACAAAATGTTAATGTTAATGCTGCTGTAGTTCATGTTCTTGTTGTTGTTGTTGTTGCTATTACCGTCAATCGGCAATCATGTAATCGCTTTAGAGTTCAAACAAGTGTCAGAGAGAGCAATCGATGTATGAGTATTATAAACGCCAACGTAAGAGTATTCAGTTCTAAACCGATATTACCATTAATGTCACGGAGTTTTAAGGTAGAAAAAAAAATCCCGCTGGTCCGAAATTTTTATAAGAGGCCCTCAGAATACTCAGAATTTAAAATAGGGTTTCGTTAACCTTTATATCCGGCCTTGTTGACTAGATGGCTTCAAGTTAGCCCTTCGATGCCAAGCTGATTCCTCTCCATGTGTCAATCGGTCACTTTACAGACTTTCTCTCCCTCCCCCTTGCTTCTTTTCAGACTCTCTGTTTTTTGTTTTGGTGAAAAGTAATCAAACATTTGACGAATTTCAACTTTAATTACAATTTAATAAAATGAAAATTCAATTGCCATAACAAAATAAGCAAAAGCAAGTCGCCTCACCGATTCGAATATACCCAGTACCCAATGCGCCCTTTATTCACTCTCCGCTATATTTATCTCTTTAGAAGACCAAACACATAACAATCGCATGCCATCTCACTCACTCATCCGACTGCCGCCCACCTTGATATTGCTTATAATGCGTATAACTTGGCTATTTTTCATATGATTTTCATGAAATTTGATCAGCCAACACACATATTGTTAGGAAATATATGTATACCAAATTTTATTGCGAGAATGTCAGCGGCGGTAGGGGGCGTGGCAAAAATTTGAAATAAACTTAATCTGCATCTGCATGCCAACTTTGGTGACTCTTTAGTCTCCAAGATCTAGGTGTTCATACAGTTGTACGGACGGACAGACGGACATGGCTATATCGACTCATCTGTCGTTGTTGATCAAGAATATATACATATACTTTATTTTTTACCCTACGGATAGAGGGTATAATTGGCAACTTAACTGAGATCAAACATATTTTTGTGTCTTTCTTATTCGCTTCTCCTTTTCTCTAACTTCCCCTCTCTCTCTCGCTTGTTTGCTTATTTTTATAGTATAATTTGTATTTTGGAATAATTTGTTTTCAAGGCCACAAAAGGCAAACAATTCTTTTTTTGGGGGGGCGGCGATGGGCTTCTTCCTTAAAGATGGCGCCATCTAGCGGTCGCTAATTTCTTATGAACGCACGAATAAATAAAAATAATTTGAACTCACACATTTCGAGGCAGGCTTAGCCCAGCTCGGCTGTAGGTCTGTTTGCACTTCAAACAGTTTTTGTTTTTTTTGTTTTGCCCCACCTGAGTGAAAGTGAAGGTTGTTGGTGTTAAGGTGGTGCCAGGTATGGGGTAGTCTCCTGGGCGCTCGTCCATGTAATATGCTAAAGGTTTTTTTTTCTTTTCTTTTGGTTGCTTCTTATTTTTGTATTAAAGCGGATTTAAATTTGATTTGGCTGCCTGGGTAGAGTAGAGTAAACAAAAGTTGCCTTTGCCTTTGCCTTTGCCTGCATGCAAATTAAATTTGAATGCCCTTCAATGAACAAGAGGATTGTTGTGGTGGTGCTGCTGCTCCGGACAGGGATTGAGAGCAGGCCGAGGGAGACTGGGGATGGTGGGGTCTCATCTCATCTCTCGCTTGGTTATCAATGGCGGAAGACAAATGGTTTTGGTAGTCGGACGAGCGTTATGCGCGCGACTGCACTAAGCAGCGATTATCCTGCCACGAGTCCTGGCACAAGCACTGAAACCCCTCCTAATACACACACACGCACACACACACACACACACAGAGACACAGACACATAAATAAACAGAGCACCCAGAGAAACTGAGAGCAGAGAACAGCGAAACAGAAACTGGCATCTAATATATTCATACATAAGCCAGCTAGTAGAAAATTTATGCTAATGTTTCATATAACCCCCCCCTTCCCCTCCCCCCATCAGAGGAGCAGAGGAGTAGAGGAAATTTGCCAGTTTCCAGTCGTTTCGCACAATCAAAAACTTTACAAAACTTCTGTTTAAATGCGGTTGAGCCGCCTTCACATCATGTTGCCTAGTGTAGGAAGGCAACAACAAACCTAAACCATATACATACATATAACCACGATGTCGAGTCAGGTGATAAATGTCGTCAGTGCATCCTGTTTGCCAACCATAATTCTTGTTATTCTTTTTTTCTACATTTCATCGCCGCCGCCGACTGTCTGACTGACTGTTGGTCTGTCTGTCGTTTTCAAAAGAAAAGGTTTGTGCACTTCACTGCAAGTGGCGACTAGTGAATAAAACTGCTGATGAGCAGCAGCTCAACAGTTTGTTGCCCCCTCTCTCTACCTCTCTCTCTCTTTCTCTCTCTCTCTTCTAGTTCTCACCTGCATTAAATTTCCCCACCAAAAGCAGATCGATAATGAATTATCGATTGCTTTGCCACATTTTATAGTTTAACATTTCGCTGCCATTTGGAGTCCACTGAACTTAACACACACACACACACACACACACACACACATAGACACTGCTCCAATTGCCTTACCTCTCTTATTATTTTGTGGCTCGCAGTCCTGGCCCATAAATTTTGCCAACTTCCGTTGAAAGTTGCCACAGTATATGATGACCTAGGAGAGGCCACAAGGAGCAATAATTAATGTTAATGTCTTCATTACAATTCATGATGCTTTTGCAATTCTGGCCAATAGACACGCCTTCTTCACTTGCCCCCCCCCCCCCGCCCCGCCTTTCTCTAATCACTGCGACCGTTTTCAAAATCGCTCGCGTTTTTGTGAAATGCTACTTAAAATCGCACACAAATCGCAAGGCCATAAATTATGCCAACGATTTGTGAAATCAATACAGGAAATGTGTGCAAAGCGTTCTGTGGGTGGTAGGTTGGGAGGGGGGGGGGTAAAGAAGAAGGGAATGGGAGGGGTGACAAAGGGTATGTGAATGCCATTTTAACTTTAATCGTCCTGCCTGGCTGGCTGGCTGACTGGCTGGTTGACTGTCAGGTGGCTATATGGGCGTGGCGTGGCCTGACATAAAGTGGGCGTTAAGCGCCCTCCGGCTGAGTGACTGAAAATGATACTTTAATGTGACAGGCGGTCGGTTTTGATGCGGTGGCATCACAAGGGCTAAGAGACGAGAGAGACCAATGGGCAAGGGATGCCAAAAGGCAGCCAGGGAATAGGGGCAAGGATAGCAACTGCCGTTGACAGCATGCTGATGATTTTTGCACCTTTTTTTTTCTTTTTTTCTATGCTGCTACTGTCACTGCTACTGTGGCTTCCTCTGCTTCGTCGTTCTCGTCGTTCTCTATTCCTGTCATAAACGAGAAGGCAAGCGAGAGAGTGAGAGAAAATAGAAAAAAAAGGACAAAAAAAAACTATCGCATCCCACTTTTTTTCCCCCTCCACGTTTGCCACTTTTTTTTTTTTTTTTTTTTTGTTTCCTTCTTGTTGTATTTTGCCGTTTTAATTCCCGGGGCGCGCTTTCAACGCTTGTCATCTTACCGCTAATGGCGGCTACATGTCAACCACTCATCTCACTGCACTGCAGCTTCAACTCCAACTCCAACTCCAACTCCAACTCCAACTACGACTCCAAGTCCGCTTGCCACGTTCGTACTGGCTGCTCGTTTTGTGTGCCCAGCCATTCTTTCCTTTCCACTCATTCATTTTGTGGCAACGACGTCATCAGCAGAACTAACAGTAGACCAAGACAAGAGTGGAAGATGGAAAATGGAGGATGAGCCGCTAGGTGGCGCCACAGCGACGTCAAGCGTGAAATCGCTTTGCCTGCCAGCCATCCAGGCAGCCTGGCAAACCTGTCGTCATAAAAATTTTTATACCCAACAACAAAACAACGAGTCAGCAGCAGCAGCAGCCAGAGAAGAGGCTGCAACAATGCATTGCCCCGAAATGTCTACAATATTCAACGACTATCAAATACCCTATTAAAAGTGAGATCTAAAATACTTTGGTCTTAAGCTAATCGATAATAAACTGAACTAAGTCGCAAGGGAATCGCATCTGATCGAAAAGATGAGCAGCAAGTAAAGAGTTTAAATCATGTATAGCCCCAGAGATACCCCTTACAGTTGATGCAACGCAGACAAGAGAGAATGAAAGAGAGAGAGAGAGAGGGAGATAGACTGAAAGGATGGTTATGGAAGAAAAGTGAAGGCAAAAAAAAAACGCGGCTGTGCGAAAACAAATTCCAAAAACGCATCATAACGACGTAGCCAGGTGACAGCATCAGCAGGAGACGATGCCAAAGCCACAAGGGGTATAATAAGTAGTGTGTATGTGTGTGTGTGTGTGTGTGTGTAGGGTTGTCGTTCAGGGCGGGTTGTTGGGGGGGCTGAAGTTAGACCCATCGACTGCAACTGAGAAGCGGGGCCTTGCGCTAATGAGTTTCCGTCTGTGGATCGCGGCTGCCCATGGAACGCTAGAAGTGTACATACGCCAGCAGCAGCAGGCAGCAGCAACACATCCGTCACACAAGAAACATCGAAGATGAAGATGCAGATATAGATATAGAGATATATATATATTCGTATAGCTATGGCAATGTCATTAGCGGTCTTTGCATTAATTGCCCCAACTAAGCCAAAAAGAAAAGAAAGAAGAGGAAACAAGGAAAAAAACATTTGCTTGCACCCGCCTCATAGCGCCAGTGTTGACAGTGAAAACAAGTCAGCCTTCCATTCATTCATTCATTCATTCATTCAGTCATTCAGTGAGTCAGTGAGTCAAACTATCAGTGAGTCATTCAACAGCTGACAACTCAAACAAGGATAAGACAAACACATCAAGCTGGCTGGCAAGTGAATTGTGTTTGGTGAGGTGGGGGGGGGGACCTGTCAAGGCGGGGGTGCAACAACAGCAACAACATGGTTAAGTATCTTGAAATAATATTTACACTTTACGCAAAAGACACAGTGCAAACATCAGCAGGCAGTAGAGAAAGAGAGAGAGGGAGAGAGAGAGAGATAATGTTGTTAAGTCCTCTTGCTTTCAAAAATAAGTTAATCGCTTTTGGTCAGCTTTGGCTTCTGAATTAAATTGTAAACCGGTTGTCTAGTATATATATATTTATACTTAGCATTATGCTCTTCAATTTAAGTCTGGCCGCACGCAAAACTATTTTTAAATGACGCGTCGCTCTAGCACCAGACAAAACGGCGCAGGCGAAACCAGAAAACCAGAATACCCCAGACAAGCTGTTGCCGGAGACACGACTCAAAAAGGAAATGGTAACGACACTGGAATGAAGTTCAACGACGACCTTTGGCCAGAAGGGGACAGAGCAGGCAGCCAAAGATGCAAAGAGAGAGACCAAAAGATTGCGGTCGAGTTTTCGCGCAAATGCCGCAATTGAAATTGCATTTGCATTTTCATTTCGACTGCTTGCAATTGAAATTGAAACCGTTAAGAAATGGGAAAATTTTAAATCAAAAATTTCACATCATAAAATTGTAATTATTGTTGTTATAACTTTAGGAAACTGCTGTTAGATGTAATTATGATTGGGTCGCATCTTTGATCTTTTTGTTTTGTGGCAAAGTTTTTGGGAACTTTAATTGGCCAATTTTCTCTATATATGTATGTATTTCCCATGTTTGACAAGGGGGGCCGGGTCAGTCTCAGTCTCAGTCTCTCAGTTTCAGTCTCAGCTTCTTTGCTCACTTTTCGTGTTAAACCAATTCATTTTGAATGGCATTTTGCTTTGGCTTTTGTTTTGGTTTTTCTTCTTTTCTAAGGCGGGAGAAACAGAACGAGAAAACGAAGAAGCTGACAAAGCAAAGACCGTTAAAGGGGAGAGCTGAATTGGGGGGGAGATATATATAATTGAAAATTAATTGCTTTTGACAGCTAAGACTATGGCCAGGCAGAACTTTGGCTTCAATTTCAGCCAAGAGAACTTCAACTGGCCAAGGGGAAACGGGTTATTTAATTAATTTTAAGCTAGCCTTTTCACTGCTCTCACTCTCTGACCCCACCGCTCCCTCAGCTTCTGCTTGTCTGTTTAATTGTTTTAGCTATCAAGTCTGGAGAAAAAAAAAAACACGCGATCGTTGCCTTTGGGTTTTTTTTTTTTTTAATTTTCTAAATACTAATATTCAATTTTCCAATTGATTCAATTTGTCAAGGAAATTTTCGACTAATCATTTTGTGTAAAAGTCTAAAAAATGATGAAAGCAAATGCAATTTTTTTTGTTTTTTCAATTCTTCTTCTTTTCTTTGGCACAAGAAGACAACAAAAATGTAAAAAGGGACATGAGAAACATCAGAGAACATCAAGATTCCAATGTGGACAATGGTCCAATGGTTCAATGATTGAGTGCGAAAACGACGTGGACATGGACTTGGATTGGAGGGCGGGAGGAGTATGTGGCTGAGGGTGAGGGTGAGGCTGTGGGTGCGTGGGGTGGGTGGTAACAAACAAACAAGATTTCACAATCAGCGCTAGACCGAAAAGTGTGTGTTTGAATTTCAAGTTAAGTGGCAGGATGAGAGGCTGATTGGGCAGAGAGACAGACATAGACAGCGAGCAGAAGGGGGCAGTGGGAAAAGGAAGCCTGTGGAATGAAGTTGTGTCAGCAGCAGCAGCAGCAGCATGAACAGGACGAGAAACGAGAAACGTTGAGAAGCAGAATGACAACGAGAATGAGGATGAGCCGGATGAGCAGTGATGAGCAACTGCATAAAAAAAGGAATTTCAATCAAAATTGAAAACTATTTTTTGATTTTAAATAAAAATTTGTTGGCTTTTAAATTCTAAAGATTTTCATGGGAAATGGTTCTTTTAGCTAATTAATATCTGTAAAAGATTTTAAAACAAAAAACTAGAAATAAACCTTTTAAAAAGTAAATAAACCTTTTACAAGTAAATTTCGATTTACAATTTACAATCCTGCCTAACGACCAAGTCAAAGAGAATATACTCCAAAAAACAAAACCCTTAAAGGATCAGAGCTCTCAGTTATGTATATTTGATTTGGTTATAGAGTAGAATCACAGTGATTCTTCTTCAATCACATGGTGTGGTGGGAGGGGTTCGGAAAGTGGGGGCAATGGCGCCATCACTTATGGCATCATGTGAATACATACGGCTGCAGGCCTTTGCCCAAGATGAGTAATATGAAAAATGGTATGGCAAAATGCAAATGCAAATGCCGCCTGGAAGCAAGACAAGAGAGCAACGTTTGACCAAATCGTATGCATTCTCATTCTCATTCTCATCCTCATCCACATGCACATGCATATCCACTCATCCTCTTCCATTCATACGCATTGAGTTCAGCTTGCCCCAGGGGCAGACAGAAGCATGTGAGTGGGGAATTGTCTGCTGATTTCACATGACAACCTGCAGGAGGCAATCGTTGCAAGAAATTCTATACATCTCTTGGTCTCTACTCCTTCCTCCACTCTATTGCCATAGGCCATGAAAGTGCACACAGTTGTCAACTTTTAAGCAGCACACACACACACACACACAGAAGGCAAGGCAAAGGAGCAACCAGAGTTAGAGTTGGAATTGGAGTTGGAGTTAAAGCAGAAGTTAGCTGTCTGCAAAACTAAACAGATATTCGAACTAACAGTTGCCTGTGTTGGAGTTTAACGATCGCCGTTGGTCATAGTTCTCTCTTTCTCTGTCTCTGCTTGTGTGTGTGTGTAATTGAAGCATCCAAAGACAACTAGAGACAACTGAGCTTAGAGCCAAACGAAGGGTAGAGAAGGCCGCCAAGATTTCTAAATACTTTGAACAGCAACCACAAAGAAGACATGAAATAGGTGGCAGGGAAGAGGTAGAGAGGGGTAACTACTGGTACAGCTGGCAAATGCATTTTTTTGCGTTTTTATTTCATTTGCATTAATGAGAAATACACCAAAATAAGATCAAGTTGCAAAAACGAGATAAAAGAACAAATTGTCTAGGGAACTGTTCTTCTTATGCTAATCTCATCTCCATCATTGCCCCACCCCCCCCATCCCACCCTCCTGGTTAACATACCTCAGCACACCGATTATTTGTCACACGTTTGTCTTGGGTCGTGTGAAAAAGAAAATTTCGCATTGCGCATACGACATGGTGACCCAGTTTATACACACACAGAGAGCTCTTTTCCACCTCTCTTCCCACCCCAATTCCCTTTGCCACACTATCTCTGAGGGGGGGAGGAGGACTGCATATAAATTATAAATTCTCTTTGTTGATGTTGTCATTTGTTGTTAAACGCATTTTCGGCTAATTAAAAAAGAGCGACAGGGGCAAAAAAAACAAAAAAAATGCAAAAGAAGATGATGCAGAAGACGATGACGACGACGACGACGACGACGACGAAGACACAAAACAAAAAGAAGAATGCAAATTAAATGAAGAAAAATGTAAGCAGCAAAGAGAAAGAGAAAAGGGGGGAAAAGGCAGGCTATTCGAGGGTTTTATAAACACACCCAAACTAAAAAAAAGTTCAACAATCAAAAGCAAAAACCAAGAACAAAAGCCCCACACAAAAAAAAAAAGCAAAAAAAAAAAAATAACAACAACAAATTTTACGCTGACAAATTATGATTTATGCCACAAAATGTTGTTGCTGCTGTTGCTGACATTTTGTCACTGTCTTCTGATGTGGGCAGCAAAATTGAGGCAACAGCAGCGGCAGCAGCAGCGGCATGTCCCCTAAAATTAAAATGACAACAGCTCGACGTGTGTCCATGACGCGCATCAAGCCAAGCAAAGTGATTTTCAAAACTTAAGTGAATAGATTGACATAGAGAAAAAAGACAAAGACAAACGACAGAAAAGGGACAAGAGCATTTACTCTTAACTTCTTTAGGAAAATTTGTGTACAGGTTACGAAATGCAGCTACTGCATGACTAGCTTAAGCTCGAATTGGTAACTGCTGTGCCAGTCTGTCTGCTTCATTTTCTTTTTGCAGTGTAGATGAAAAATCAATTTAAAATTAAAAGCCAGCCAAATAACAATAAAATTAAGAAATTAAAACAAAAATCATATTAAAAGGCAACTCACTCTTGGCTGCTTCTCTCTCTCTCTCTCTCTCTAAATCTTTTAGTTTTCATTCTTTTCCCCCCAATTTCTATTTCGTTTACTCTCTATTTTGGCCACAATTCTTCAATGCGATGTTCGCTTTGTTTTTATCTTTTTTTTATATTTTTGTTGCCAATCAACTTGTCCCTCCATCCGCCCACAACTCAAGCGAACTCTATGGCACTGGTTGAGTGAATGAATGAATAAATGGCAACTGTAAATGAAAACAATTCAAATTAAACATGGTCAGAAAGCTGGTCCAAGGAGAAGAGGAGTAGGAGGAGGAGGAGAAGTAAGGCTTTGAGTGGTGGGGAGTGGTGGAGTGGTTTGGCTGATTGTCGACTGGCCATGTGCTTGAAAAACTGCAACAGAGGCAAAAACACTTCAACGGGAATTGAACAGAAAACAAAAAAAAACAAAAAACCAACAGCAGCAGCAAGTGTACTTCAGGCTAATATCACAAACGCAATTACATGGCCAGGAACTCATCGACTCTGGGACACACAGTATCTGCTGCTGCTCCTCTTATGTATGTGTATGTGTGTGTGTGTGTGTGTGTATGTGTAAGTGAGTGATTTTTATTTTATTCTATGTTCTTTTTTTTTTTTTGTTTTAACCGAAACAAAAGCAATTGCCCGTTGGGCCAGGCCAGACACTGGATTCACCCCCCCTTAGAGTATTCTATGGCTCCTCTGCCTCTAACTGGCATACCAATTCGAATACTGTGAATCGACTCGTCCCCATGGGGCTATTGGGCATTCAATAGACACACACATACACACACACACACACACACACTTTTACACTGGCACTTTTGTCTCAACGTTTCACAGGTAGTTGGTAGGTATGGAAAAGTTTGTTTTTTGTTGTTTTTGTTATTTTGCCCATTGGGTAGCTTAACGGAAGCAAGCAATTTAGCTGCTAAAAAGGCCCAGACCGACCGAGAGTTGAAAATGCCTTGGCAATAGGCAATCGGTCCCTAGTGGGCCACAGCAACAACAACAACAACAACAACAATTGTCGACGACTTTCGTTCAATGTTGAGTTCAAGTTCAAGTCTATTGAGCAGCGATTGAATTGCGGTTTCCTTCTCTTTATTATATGGAAGACAGGGCAAAGATTGAGCTTTAAACTAGATAGATAGATGGCTAGAATGGATTCTATTGGGCTATAAAAATGCAAAAATAACCAAAAAAAAAACAAAATTGCTATTCAATTTCTTTGAAAAATTTTAAAAGAATTTTAAATGCTTTTGACGAATTAAAGTTTTTAACAAAAAATGATTTCAAATTTCGTTGATTACTCAATCTGAATTCGCTTTAAATCTTAAGTTGAACAGAAAATATCGTTTCTAATGATAATATTGCCCATTTATCGTAGCGGAGAGCGGCAATTAGAAAGTAAACGATTTGTTTTTAAGCTAACATTTTTTCAAAATTAGTTCAGACATTTTAATTGAATTTTAGCTGGATCAATGATCGAGCGTTTACCTTTTTTCTCTTTCTATTTCTATATTTTAAGTTTTGTCATTATACTTTTCTCTCTCTCTTAGGTTTGGTAATTTGCGCGCTTTGTTTTAATTAAAATTCAAATGCGTTGCAATTTCATTAATTACCAGACACGATGGCTAGCACACACACACAGAGAGAGACAGAGAGACACCGACATGGCTGCCACTTGCAGCCATTTTGTTGTTGTTGTTGGGAGGCTTTTGAAAATGGCGCTGACGTGACTCGACTCGACTCGACTCGACTAGCCTTGCCTTTCTGTTGGCCATTGCATGCCAAAAGCGAAACGAAGCATGAAAGCAAAACGCATTCCCCAACGCAACTAAGCGCCATTGCCACCTTGCTGCTGGCTCTGTTCCTGCTCCTGCCCCTGCATCTAGCCCTACTATCAACCAAGCGGTGCACCGCATTCGCACATAGCGTGTCTCTCTCTGTGTGTGTGTGTGTGTGTGTGTGTGTGTGTGTGTGTGTGGGTGTGTCAGTCAACAATTCAATTAACGTGTTGATGATTTTGTGGCATGCAACATCATGGCAACGAGTCCAACAAAAATGGCAAAACCAAAAGCAACCAGAAGCAGCGCCAACACATGCCTTTCGTCCTGTCTGCCATTGTTCATGGTCTTTCTTGTTGTTGTTGTTGTTGCGCCTATAATTTTCATCTACAGCATTTTAATGAGCAATTGATTGCATTTGAACGGGCAATGCCCCATGCCATTCCATTGCCTACTTTTCAGCGTCAATTTGTCAATTAGTTTACTCACTTTTCCCAATTTTGTTTTTTCTTTTTTCCTAAAGCGTCGTCACCAAACTTTTCGTAGCCCGCAATTAAACAAATGCTTTCTTCCTTCTCTTTCTTTCTCTCTCTCTCTCTCTCTCTCTCTCTCTCTCTGTCTCTCTCTATCGTTCGGTATTACCCTTAAGGCAAAAATGCTTAACACTTTCAATTAAACGCATTTATTTTATGGGATTATGCTTGAGGATAGAAAAAGAAGCAGATGGAAAGATGTGACTACTGCTCTGAGATGGTTTGGCTCTCTCTCTCTCTCTCTCTCTCTCTCTCTTTCTCTTCGTTGGTTAACTTGGTTGCCTTGGTCAGGGGTTGGAGTTCAGGCGCTTGGCATCGCATATCAAATTTAATTTGCTCATTTGCCCTAAAAGCTTTTAATGTCCAAACCCCAAACCCCACCAGTTTCTCCTCCTCCCCCCTCCCCCCATCACTTCCCATCCATTCTCCATGGCATTTGCCTTATACGGTGCAAAAATGAGAGACGCCCAGATGGCAAGGAATGTTTTTGGCCTTACCTTAGCAAAAATGCGGCCCCTAATTAAATTCAATATTAAATTGAGCAAAACGCAATTAACTCAAAAGGCGCGCACACAGCAGCAGCAACACAGCTCTGAGATAACAGAGGCAGACTGTGATGAAGGCGACGATAGCAAACGATGGGGCAGACAACTGGCAATGAGCCAGTGTGCTCGGTCATAGAGAACAACTATACACTACATAGTCATAACGTAGCGCATAACGTATACGCAGCGTTCACCCATTGACTCTGATTTACCACACACACACACACACAGCAGAGAGTGTGAGAGAAGGAGAGAGGTGAGCAGATTGAGATAGGGGTGACAGATGAGGTGGAAGCAAGTCGCAACTACCTACGCAGACATGAACAACATGGGTGGGCCAGCCGTCGCTTCTCCCCCCCGTTGCGATGCTTTTTTTGGCCTTACCATGGAGCAATTGTATGGAAAAAAAAAAAATGTTGCCTTAAATGGTAATGCCAAATACTTTAAGTCAGTCAAAAATTACCTGAAAAAGAATTCCCAATTAAATCGAAATTATCAATCTATTAGAAGATCTTTCCAACGAAAGGGGAGCTAGAAGATATTTCTTAAGAAATATCGATTACAAATCTACTTGATTCATGGCTCTTGATATATCTATAAGATCTATTAGATCTATTAGAAGATCTTTTCAACGAAAGGGGAGCTAGAAGATATTTCTTAAGAAATATCGATTACAAATCTACTGATTATTGGATTGATATATCTATAAGATCTTTAAGCAATATAAACTTTTGTTTCTGTAGATGCTGATCAGGAAACTTAAGAATCTTTAGATTCTGTTTCAAAAGCTAACAAAACTTTAAGGATCTCATTTGACCTATTCTTTTTTTCTTTTATTGCCCTGATTCTCTCAATAGAAAACTGTTAAGGGCACTGTTTTGTGACACTGTGCGAGAATTGCGTTTATGAGCCGCTGAGTAACTCGGAAGGCACATTAAACAGTTGCCATTGCCATTGCTATGCGTTGGTAGTCTTGTGTGTGTGTGTGTGTGTGTGTGTGTGTGTGTGTGTTGTGTGTGTGTGTGTGGGCGTTAAAACAAAGCGGTGGACAACTGGCAGGCAGTTACATAGATAACAATTAACAACAACGTTGCTACACGTCGCCCACCCACCTCGCTCTTTACTCCATCTTCACCTATCATCATCATCATCATCATTATCATCATCATTATGAACATCATTATCATCATTTGTACTACTGTTGGCTCATGTAACCCGCTGGCTACGTTTTGGCAATCTAAGATGTCGGCCAAAAACATTTTCTGTGTGCGTGTGTTGATGTTGTTGCTACCGCCACCGCCACCACTAGCACCAGGAAGTGTGTTTGGGGGGGGGGGGGGGGGGGAAAGAGCTCTACTGGGGTTCTAAGTATCTCTAAGTCTGATGTATGCCAGCTGATAACAATGCTTTGCCAGCGGCAACAAGAACAAACTGCAACAACATGCACAAGTACAAAATTTAATGTCTGCTAATGATTTGTGCTGTTGCCGCGTTGTCATCCAACCCACCACCCCCAAACTACAACTCCCTACCTTCATTCCACCACCCCTCCCTCCCCCAATCTACTTTTCCCCATGCAAAAGTGTTTAATGTTTCATAACTGACGAAACTGATGAAGCAACCAAATACCACAGGCAACACAATTACGACAGAAGCTGCTATCCTGGCTCCTAGTCTGTTTCATTCTTCTCATCATCAGCCTCACCTCACAACTGTGGCATGTGGCAGACAGCCTTGTCTACTGAGGTAAGCACAAATGCGAATGTGTTACTACTCATCGTTTGTGTCAATCCAAAACGAAACGAAATGCCAGGGAAAATGCCATGTAAAATGCGATTAAGTGCAGCATCTCCATCTGCATTCGTAGCATACGCTTGAAATTATCGGTTAATTGATAAATCGGATGAAGCCAGTCAGCACCCACTGACTGGGGCGGAAATTCTTGAAGTGCATTTATACCGATAATTTCATTGGGAACGCCTATTAAGTCATTGAACTTTGTGGTTAAAATATGGCTTAAACTATCATTAAGTGAAATTTTCTTATCAATATGTTTATAACTGTAGCTTTTCTTACGTATTCTGTCGAAAAAAAACCCTTAAAAGTAATACGAAGAATCAACTACAAAAAGATTTCCTAAGGTATAGTCTATCGATCTTCTTGCATCACTCTCTCATTCAGTATTTCAATGTTTGAAAACCGAACAACAAAAGGTTGAAATAACCATTTCGATTACTTGATTATGCTGCACTTCCATCTAACCTATCAACCGGCCCATCTCCTTCTGCTGGCACTCCCCGAAATTAATGATGAGAATCTCTTGGTTTCCGAAGGTATAATTTATCGATAGTTTATCGATCTCTTTGCATCTCTAATCAGTATTTCAATGTTTGAAAACCGAACAACAAAAGGTTGAAATAACCATTTCGATTACTTGATTATGCTGCACTTCCATCTAACCTATCAACCGGTTTCTTGACCCATCTCCTTCTGCTGGCACTCCCCGATATTAATGATGAGAATCTCTTGATTCTTATCATCATCAACTTCATCAATTTGAAACTATGGTTAAAGACACCGCCAGGATGAAATTGCTGCTGCTGTTGAACTCATGCATATTCATTGACCACACACAGAGCGGTGTCTACCGCTGCCCCACCTCCCCCCCCCCCCCCATAGAGGGGTGAAAAGAAGAAAGAAAATGGGCAAGTTGGCTTCAACTCAATTGCAATTACATGAAATAGTTTAGCTTATAATTTGATTAAACTTTTCAATTACAATATGCAATGAAGTTGCTTAAGGTGTGCCACGATGTGTACAAGGGCCAAAACGTTGGGGGCGAGATGGCCAGGTGAGCAAATGAGCGGGGGCAGATGAGCGGGAGCTGGTGGGCAGGTGGCATAGAGAATTGTTGTCTCTATGATTGTGGGTGTGGCGATAAGGCGACAAGGCGACTGTTGCTGCCTGGACTGCTAATTCCCACAATTACAATTTGCTGGCAAGCAATCAAGAGCAAGTTTCTTTACCCAGTTTGCCAGACGTTGAGACCTCCCAGGCACAGGCACAGGCACAGGCTCGGGCTCGGGCTCGGTCTGAAGCTTGAGCTCAAGCACTGGCATTGGCACTGGCACTGGCACTGGCACATGCACCTGTTCCCTGCCATTTGAGAGGCTGTTTTCACAGGAAAGACGTTAACGGTGCGGAGCGGTGAAAATTGGCCATGCGCCAGCAGCCAGCAGCCAGCATATGCTGAATGCTGAGGTCTGGCCTAGACCTGGCTCTAGGCTTTACTTTCGTTACGTTACGTTACATTTTGCCCATCGTCCCTGTCTCCGTGTCTCCGTGTCTGCGTGTGGTTCATAATCTTAAATTTGCCAGGCCGAGGTTCAGCTTGGTTGGCTGACTGGTTGGTTGGTTGGTTGGTTGGATGGGACCCCCAGTTGTTGTCTGCCATGTACGTGCTCATGTGTGCAATGCGATAGAATTTGTTTTCTTTTTTTTTTTTTATTATTCCGCCGTCTTTCTCTTGGTTTTTTTTATTTTTTTTTATTTTGTTGCTGCTGCAGGTTAATCTAAATTAGTAAAATATACACAACGACCACGTTGGCTTGGCCCCGGCATTGAGTTTTAACTAACTCAAAGGTAAATGCATAGACAACATCACACACACACACAGAGAGAGAGAGAGATAGAGAGAGCGAGAAGGAGTCAGCCACCGCAACGACATCATCGTCAAGCGTCGACAACTCTTCAGTTGCTGTTGCTGTTGCTGCTGCTGTGCCTGTGTCTGCTGTCGTTCGTCTGGTTGCTGTGAATGCGACTCTGGATGTGGCCTGGTTGTGCGGATGCAGATGCCTTGACGCTTCACATCGTCGTCTCTCATGCAGCAAAATAAAAAAAAAAAATAAAAATAAAAAAGGAAAGGAAGCAAGAAAGAAGAGCCAAACCAAAGTAAACTTTAAACAAATCTTGGCACAAAGCTGCCTAAAAAAAAAAAAAAAAAAAAGCACACACAAAACAAACAAACACAAACGAATCCAGTGATGACAGAAAGGTAAATGCATCACTGTGATTCGAATCGGTTACCACCAATGAAAGTTCCATTTTCCTATAATTTTCAATACTTTTCTCATTTACTTTCGAACAGAGTCTTAAATTACTTCTATTCAATGAATATTTTCAAATAACTTTCCAAATAATTTACTCTAATTAATTTGGCTTCAAAATATTCTTTAATCAACTATTTTTTGAGTGCCCAACCTTTAATTTTTTAAGGTTTTCTTTAAATTTTTAGTCACATTTTTTATCAATTTAAAAGTTTATACAATTTTAAAATTGTTTACTAAAAATTTGCAACTTTTGGTTATGTTTCGCATTAATTACACTTTCCTTGTCACTCAATTTCCCATTTTGAAGAGTCAGTAACAGTTTGAAGAGTGACTTCAGACACGCACACACACACACATACACACACATCAATTAGGCGGAGAGAGAAGAGTAGGCACTAGCTCACTGGTGTTCACAGTTTTTGTTCACTCAGTCACTGCCACAAATCAATTTTGCCGACTCCGTTCCGGCTTGTGAGTCTCTTGCAGATTCCTTTGTCCTACTCTCCTCGTCTCCTTGTCTCACTGCCTGCCTTTCGCCTTCCGCCCTCCGCCTCCGCTCTTTACTAGTTTCATTGGTTTTTGCAGTCGAGCAACGAGCGAAACATAAGAGGATTTTCATTAAAGCGCATAAAAAAATGTCTACCCGCAACCTGCACCCTGCACCCCTCCCCATTTGGTGTTTTTTTTTTTTTTTTGTCTCTTCTTTTATTTCTTTCAACTGATTGTGGGTATCTTCACTCTGCATGCCTATACAGGGAATCAAAGACTCTGAGAACAGAGGACAGACAGAGAGAGAGCATGGCAAACCGAAGACAGAGTCAAGGATGAGGGTGATGAGGAGGGAGTGGCAAGGGAGGGAAGGTTAGAGAAGATGTCGCCCAGCAGCGTTGTACCACGCGCCGGAAATGCGCAGGCAAATACAACAAATCGCGCGTGTCTCAACAAAACAGCAAACTGCCTTGGCCTTTGCTTCCCGCACCATGAAAAGTCACCCACTTCTCCCCTCTTACACACACACACATACACACACACACACACATTCCCCTGCATATAACTTAGCGCTTAGCTGTTGCCCCAAAAACGCAAGCAAAGGTAAACAGAGCTTTAAAAATTGAAAACAGGATATGAGAATCAGTAACGGAGTTGCGCAATGAAGGCCACTAGAACAATGTCCATGGTAATTACTTTTGTAATTGTTTAAGCTTCAACTAATTAATTACTTAATTTATTTTCATAAATTTCATTATTTCTTTGCTAGTTTGTATGGAAATCTACTTACTTTAGAAAGTTAAGAAGCTCATCTCACAGAAAGTACTTGTCAAGTATTAGTAATTACTTTTACTTGTTGTACTTTCAAGTACATAATATAGTTTGCATTACTTAATAGAAGTAGGTAGTAAAGATAACTTTTCAGAGATTCTTTTGGGATGTAATGCAATTCCTTAAGTAGTTAAGCAAAAGTTTCAGCAGATTCCGAACTAAGTCTCTGAGAAAAAGGACTTCAATTTACTTACTTTTATTAGCATTAATTGTACGAGTAATTAATGTGGTAGTTGTTAATACAATAATGTAAGTTGAGTGCCCAGTTGAGCCCTTCTAACCTTAAATGCGCTCCTGTAACTATTGCTGCTGCTGCTGCTGCTGTCACTGAACGTGTAATAAATACAACGTACTGCAGCAACATGCAACTGCAGCAACATAACCAGAGAGCAAAGTCAAGTACATCGTACGCTGTAGTATCATTTGCACGTACTTGTCACTCGAGTCGAACTCTTCTCTTTTTTCTTTCAGCCCGCCAAGCTCCCTGGCCTAAAGTCCCTACCACCTTAGGGCCATGCGCTTTCAATGTTGCTGCTAGCCAAAGTCTCGACATGGTTGCTGCTGCTGTTGCTAGTGTGCCCTGTCAATTGCCAAGGCCTAGTCAAATTCTCAATTCAAATAAAGACAACGACAACAATAAAGATGATGGTGATGATGATGATGATGATGATGATGATGATGATGATGATGATGATGATGAAGAAAAAGAAAAAGAATAGAAAAGCGGTAGTGCCTTCTGATTGACCTAAGCTCGAATTATATACAGTTGGCTGGACTCTTGAAGCAGGGACAATCTTTTACATTATTTGCACACTTTGCATAAAATTAATATCAAAAAGCTGACTCTGGAACTGAGACACTACCCCCCCCCCCCTCGCTCCACCCCACTGTCGACCGCCTGTCTGAACTTCCTTGATGTTTCCGACACAGTTCATTGCGAGTGTTTTAACGGCCGCCACATCCGCCGGGCCACGCAACGCCGCACCACATCGCACCACGCCGCGCCGCGCCGCCAGCTTCATAGGCAGTCACAGCATCTTTTGGTCTCACTCTCGCATAATTCGCTTTTTATGTATAACTTTTTGCCATTTCAAATATTTAATTTTGAAAAATAATTTATTCATTTCCGGCCATGCCCCCCCCGCGTCCGTTCATTCTCCCTGTCTCGTCTCGCCGCCCTCTATCAAGCAGAAACCATTGGCTCACTTTCCTGTTGATGATTTTCTTGGCATTCTTATTTATTTTTTTTTTTTTGTTTTGTTATTCATTTCTTTCATTATTATTATTTTTTTTTTTTTTGGTTTTTGTTTTTTTTTTTTTTTTTTGTTGCCTCTACCCTGTAATTTTGTTTCTTCAAAGAGGGCAGGACTAGACATGGATCTAAAATCTAATTCCAATTACTAAATATCTAATCATATTCCCAATTTTATAAGTTTACACCAAAGCCAAACTAAATACTCGATTGTTATCTACTTATTTTAGAGTTGCCAGTTTTTTTTTTTAAGTATTATAAACTTTTTTTACAGGGTAAAGAAAATTCATTTAATTTTGTTCCTTTTCTTTTTACTGATGCTGGCAAACCGCAATTTCATTTGCTTTTGTTTTTGCCTGCGGTGCATATAGAAGGCGAGGAGGGGAGAAGCAGGAAAGCGGTATACATTTTGTAGGTGGGAAATTGAAACTGAACTGTAATCAAAGCTTGGCTATTGATGTCATCTCATCATCGCCATCATCATGAGCTCTGGCCACGATGCTGGTGGGGTGAATAGGGAAGGAAAGGGAAGGAATGTAAATGAATTTCTGCTTCAATTCTCACACATTTTACAATATGAATTCGTAAATGGTGAGGAAGAAGGGGAGCAAAATGAATGGTCTAACGAAAATTCCATATCAATAATATATATATATATATATTTATCAATGATTTTTAGACACTTGAACATATTGATGAAACTATGCACAAAGTAAATAATTAAATTATTAACTTTTATGAGAAAAATTTTCGCAATCAAAATCAATAGCTAATCAATTGAAATTGACTAAAGCATTGCCATGCATATTTATGTATATACACACACACACACACACACACACACACACATTATTGGTAATTTTACGACCCCGCCCCCCACGCCCCCGTGTGTTTATTGTTTGAAAAATGCACATAATTAACTTTACGAAACCAAAAAAAAAAAAAAAAAAAAACCCCAAATTGATTGCACACATTTGTGCGCTCAGCTTAAAAATGCATTCAATTTAATTATCACATATAAATTTTCAACCACCCCCACCCCCCCCTTCCATTAGCTGTCCTTAACCCCCGTCCCCCCCGCATTATCCATCCCCCGCGGCAGTATTCACAACACGACGACAATTACTCGTTGCTGCAGTTAATTGTGCGACTTTTTTTTCTCCGCTTTTTTTTTCTTTTTTTTTTTTGGAGGGGTTTCCGAACAACAAAATGAATTGAACAGCAATTTACGATTTGTAATTGTTAAATGACTCAAATGGCCATCGCTGCTGCTGCTGCTGCTGCTTATTAAACGAACAGAATAAATCGATCGTTTAACTGCCAAAATGAATTTTCAATTTCACTTTAATTTTGCAGATAGTTTTGTTCTCGTTTATTGTAAACCACAATAAAAAAAAAAAAATCTTTTACTAAACGCCGCACACAATTTACACCTGTCTTTTTTCTTTTTGTGGCTTTTTCGATCAACTGGCAATTAAATGTGGCAACGAAAAGAATTAATATCGAATAAAAGATACCCTGTAGTTAAGAACAACAACTGTCGTCTGTTTCTCTAAGCTCAGCAAAGTGTCAAAATTGCGAGGCAAATAAAATTTGTTTGTCTGAGGATAACAATCTGATTGGCAATATTGGAAGGGAAAATCTAAATGTATATTAACTTAAATTGTCTTCACAAGTTTTAATTTAGTCCCCTTGATTGAAAGTTAAATCAGTATCTACTTAGTAATTGTTCTAAAACTTTATTTTACATTTCATTTTGGGCTAATGATTTTAATTTATGATCAGGTTATCTGTTTTTGACAACTTCTGCCTTAAAAGAAACGATCAAACCTTACTTTAAATTAACTTTTCGAAATTGTTTTGAAATGTTTGATGGGCCGTTTGTTGGTATGGCAATAGATTTCAGAAATTTTGTAGCCTGTAGGGCTTAGGGTTAAGTAATTCTAGAAAAGTACAACAAGTTTATCCTCCTGCAAAGCAGCTGTTTTCCCAACTATCACTAGGTGTTAGATGCTATATAGATGATCAGAAGTAGAAGTAAAAGGTAGACCTAAAGATCTCAAATATTCTAGATCCATTTAGGGCTTTCTCCTCCTTTTGCTATTTGGGGTAACTGCGTATACCCTTTGGTATTGCTTTAGTAATGAGTATAAAATTAATCTCTCTTGTTATCTCTCTCTCTCTCTACTTCTTGCTCTTTCTATATTTGTTTGATTCTATAACTATAAAGTTAAACATTGACTTTTTGTTGTTGTTGATATTAACTAAAAATAGCATTTTAATGAAGTGAAAAATGCGTGAGATTTTGTTAGAGTGCATTTTATTGTGTATGTATTTGGATTTTGTTTTTTTTTTTTTTTTTGTTGTTGCCTTTTGTGGCCATAAATTATGCGTCAAATAAAACTAAATCACTTGTTAAGCTGTTGACAAAACCCAAAAACCGAAACGAATACAAACGAAATGACAGTAGACAGTAGTAACAGGCTCAAAATGAGAGAATTTTGTGCAAAAAATTTATTATTTAAATATAATGTAAAATGCAAAGCATGTGTGTATTTCTGTGTGTGTGTGTGTGTCTGTGTGACTTTTTTTTTTTTTTAATTAGCCTGCATTTTATGGCAATCTGCCTTTCCACAACTTCTCCTCTCCTCCTCCTCCTTCTCCTCTTTGGCGCTTTCGCCCATTACTCATTATGTGCCACAACAATGCATCATCATTTAAGCCTTCATTAGTTTATCGGCCCATTGGCAACTGTTTGGGTTAAAGAGTTATTAGTGACAATTTAAAACTGAATTTTCATATGGCATGGGTGTGTGTGTGTGCGTGTGTGTGTGTGTGTGTCGTGATGTTGGGATTTTTTTTTTCTTTCTCGTTCCTTTCTTTGTTGTTAACATATTCATTTGAAAGTTAATGAACTCGTCAATTAATTTTCCATTGTTTGAACAGGCAACAAAACCACCGCTGGGCAAATGACAAATAATTAAATATTATTCATGTGTGGAGCAAGCCACAAAATTTTATTAAAATTTTACATCAGACACACACACACGGGGAAAGAGAAATTAAGCCCAGCCATTAAAATGAATAGCCTTAACTTCTTAACTCCTAAGAACTTCATCTAAAGCAAAACTCTTCTCTAAAAATTGCTGGCTGAATCATTTTCACTTTGATTTCTTCCACCGCTTAATCCTTTAAACATTTTATCTATTTATGGTCAAGGCAAATACAACTTTTGTTTCTGATATCCTTTGAAGCACTCAGTCACTGTCAAAAGTCAATCGATAAACCCAAAGCGCAATGAATAAAAATGATTGCTCTTGGAAACTAAAAGAATTGAAGATCAACTGTAATTATTCAGGAATATTCATGTTTACATTAGGGTGGATCAAAAGCGTTCACCAGATTTGGAATCTAAAAACTTTTTACCATAAAACTTAAAACAATTGGATAGCCCGCGCTTTAAGTCATTTATTTTCTTTTTTTATTGGCTTGTTTTCTTCACTTAATTGAAACAAAAGATAAACAGACAGACAGACCAAATTTTGTAAGGATCGTCTTACTTTTTTCACAGTTTCCAAAGAAAAAAACGAAAAAGTTCTTATAAGAAAAACTTTTTTTTTTTGCGCAAAGAATTTTATTATTTAAATAGTTTTTAATGCTACACATCAATTCCGGAGTTTTTCCGGAGTAATGCGCCTAATTGATTTGAGAGCTTAAGATTTCGATTCTGGTGGACGCTTGCTAAACTAATTGATCAGCCCCTAGATATATATTTTGTATATAGTCCGATAACCTTTTTGGAAGTAGGCAACTTAAGTTCATAAATCAAATGTATAACAGACTTTTGGTATGGGGGGGATGGGGAGGAGGGGATTTTAGACATAGTTGTCAGCAGTGAGATTTCTTACGCTCTTTCTGTTACTTGCTCTTAGCTCTCTCTCTTTCTCTCTCTCTCTCTCTCTTTTACACTGTTTTTGGGGTTTTCTTTTTTTTCATTTTTTTTTGTTTTGTTTTATTTTTGTTCAGTCATTGGTATAAAAACCACGCAATTTGCTACACTTTTAACACTTGCACGGCTCAATGAAGTGCAACGAGACGCAGTGCCAACTCATCCAACCGAGCCCCCTGCCTCACCTGCCTGCCCTCCCCTCGTGTCCTTGGGGGCAAGTCAAAGCCAAAACCCTAAAGCAAAAACTACGTTGTGTGTGGCAACGGGCAAACGGCAACAAAAACACAAAGAAGAGGAAAAAAAAAAAAAAAACTGCAAAAAGGGAAATGGAAACTGAAATGCTTTTGCATGATTCTGCGGTTATTCTACAGAACCAGCCGCCATTTCCCCTAGAAGCTCCTCCTCCTCCTCCTCCTCCTCCTCCTCCACCTCCTCTTCTTCCTTCTACCGCCCTCTGATGCATCATTCAGCATTCACCATTCGCTCGGCTCTCGACCGCTATGCCAATGCCGCTCACTCACTGACTGTAATCGAATCTGTGCTTTCATTGCCCTATCCCTTACCCTCTCTACCCGCAAACACTCTCCCCTCTCTCTCTCTCTCTCTCTCGTTCTCTTGACCCCTTGAGCGACCATTTTGGCCGCTTTTATTTGCCTGGCTTTTCATTTTGCAGTCAATGGCTACGCTTTCGCGCGTTTTGCCAACCGTTTTTAACTGTCTTTTTACCAACTCTCTACTCTACCCTATCCCCTATCCTTGGTTTTCCCTTGACCTAGCTGACCACATGCAATTCAACACGCATACAAAGAGATGGAGGGGAAACAAAAAAAAACGAAATAAAACAAACGAAATGAAATGAAAGAAAAGGTCTTCAAATTGCAACAGAAAATGGTGGAAATGTAACCGAAATAGACAAAAGAAATGATGGCCATTAAAAATTTTGTGGGCGCCTAAAATGCCACACCCACCACACAACATACAACACACACACAAACACACACGCAGACATCAACGCCCTTGCATTTAAGTGTTTTTGTGTTTAAAAGTCTTTATTAGTTTATAGCTCACTTTTCGTTTAGTTCTCCCCCCCCCCCCCCCTCGCCGACCGATCCCGCTTTGAAAATTATGTTGAAATATTATAAACTGAAACAAAAATTCCAATTGGAAGTAATTAACACTTTTTACTTTGCTTGGGGGAGATAGAAGAGACAGCAAACAGACAGGCAACAAATCGCAGCAACGCTATTAACAACTTCCCCAAATTCCCCCTATTTCCCTCCCCCCGCCCTCAATCATTCGGTCGTTGTCCCCTCTTCTTGCTTGATTTGAGAAGCTTGAAGAAAGGGAGAGAGGTAGGAAAGACCATTACAAGTTGTTTGAAGAGAATTAATTTGTGAATCTATTCGAGATACATTCACTCCCCATCATTGACTCCCTGCTGTTCACACGCACACACACACACACACACACACACACACACACACACACACACACACACACACACACGCATACGCATACATAAAAATGTTTATGTGAGAGCGGAGGCAACTCGAAAAATTCTGCATCGTAGAATGAATCTTAAGCTCATCAATTTGAAACAGAGAGCTAACCTTCATATCAATCTCTCAAAGAAATTCTCAACACTGGTTCTAGTTCGGTTTCGTTTAAGTTATTTCATTTCATTTGTCATTTATCATTGAAAAATCAGTCAGTTTTCTTTTTTATTCAGTCAGTCATTTATATCTTTAAACAAATCTAGAAATAGTAGGAAAAGTGAGAGTTTTAATAGTCGCAATTTTCTCAATTATTGATACAAAAAAAAAAGAAAAGAAGAACGTAGGAAAAGAGAAGAAAAGAAAAGAAACCGAAAACGTTAGTCAAGAATTTGGCGTGTGGTTTACAATTTGAAAATGGCAGCCAACGAGGCAGAGGAAATCCATCCCATAATGAGATTAATCAATGAACTGAAGAGTGAAGATGTGAATTTGCGCTTAAACTCCATTATCCGGCTATCGACGATTGCTGTGGCCTTGGGTGTGGAACGCACACGATCGGAATTGATACCATTTCTGACGCATGCAATTTACGATGAGGATGAAGTGCTTTTTGCTCTTGCGGCTCAACTTGGTAATTTTACGGGTCTGGTCGGTGGTTCGGACTATGCCATGTGTCTGATACCGCCACTCGAGTCTCTGGCCACTGTCGAGGAGACAATTGTGCGGGACAAGGCAGTGGAATCGCTACGCATTGTGGTCGCCGAGCATAATACGCAGAATATGGAGTTTTATGTGGTGCCCCTGCTGCGACGTTTGATATCTGGCCATTGGTTCACTTCACGGACTTCGGCTTGCGGCCTCTTTGCCGTCTGCTATCCACGCGTCGGCCAGCCGCTGAGGAAGGAATTGCGTGCTAGTTTCCGCAAGCTATGCCAGGACGATACGACCGTGGTGCGCCGTGCAGCGGCCATGAATATGGGTGAATTTGCCCGAGTCGTTGAGAGTGAATATCTAAAGCCTGACTTGATCACATGCTGTGTGCAGTTGGCCCAGGATGGTGAGGATTCGGTTCGTTTAGTGGCCGTAGACGCGTGTTGCAGTCTTGCCCAATACTTGCCAATCGAGGATGTGGAGCATTTGGTTTTGCCCACCTGGCGGCAGTGCGCCAGTGACTCATCGTGGCGTGTACGTTGTATGGTGGCTGAGAGATTCGTTGATCTGCAGAATAGAATGGGACCCCATGTCGATTTGGTGAACGCATTCCAGTGTCTGCTCAAGGATGACGAATGGGGGGTGCGCGCTGCTGCTGCCGCCAAGATCAAGGACTTTTGCGGCAATCTGCATACAGACAATCGAGCTGAAATTATTTTGAATTCGATTTTACCATATGTACGAGAATTGATCACCGAAACGTCTTCCAATGTCAGATCCGCTTTGGCCTCCGTCATTATGGGCCTGAGCCCCATGTTGGGAGCCCAGCACACTGTGGAGCAATTGCTGCCATTGTTTGTAATCCAATTGCGGGACAAGTGCCCAGAAGTGCGTCTGAATGTGGTCTCCAATTTGAAATGTGTCAATGATGTTGTTGGCATACAGCAGTTATCGCAGTCCTTGCTACCCGCCATTGTGGAGCTCGCTCAGGATACTAAGTGGCGCGTCCGCTTGGCCATTATTGAGTTTATGCCCGCCTTGGCCGGACAATTGGGTCAAGAGTTTTTCGATCAGAAGCTGCCAGATCTCTGCATGGGCTGGCTCAATGATGAAGTCTATGCCGTACGCGAGGCGACTACCCAGAGCATGGGAAAACTGGTCGAGCAATTCGGTCCTGCCTGGGGCCAGCAAGTCCTTATACCAACAGTTTTGGCCTTGTCACGTAACAGTCACTATTTGCGGAGAATCACTTGTCTGCTAAGCATCAATGTCTTGGCTGCAATCTGTGGCAAGGATATTACCACAACTCAGCTATTACCCACTGTTCTGTCCCTGGCTGCTGATCCCGTGGCCAATGTGCGTTTCAATGTGGCCAAAGCCCTGCAGACGCTTTCCCCCTTCCTCGAGGCCAGCGTCATCGAAAGTCATGTGAAGCCCACTCTGAATGTGCTCCATTCGGATGCGGATGTGGATGTCAAGCATTTTGCCGCACAAGCAATTGCTGGTATAGCAGCAGCATAATCAATCAATCTTCTTGCATATATATATATATTTTTTTGTTTCTAAGTATATTTTTTAAAATTGGAGCCACAACAAACAACACACACACACACACACCACTTCTCTCCTTCACCAACCCACTCACACATTCTTACATTATGTATAACTTTGAACTTTGACAAAACAAAACACGGCATAAGAAAAACAAAATCATGTAAAGGGAACTTTTCGATCGCAAAATAAAAATTTATATTGGTTAGGTAAATTTTGGTTAAATCCTTAATTTAATCCTTAAGGAGTTTTCACAACACTTTCGCTGACCTGAAAAGGTAGAGGATTTGGATCCTTTAGAGATGCTTTTCATGCGTTTCATTATCCTTGGCATTTCGGTTAAGGTCCAGCTATCCTAAATCCTATCCTATCCTATCTTAATCTAGTCTAGATTTGCTTCTTTTAAAATGAGCTTAATTAAATTTCAAATCTTTGGAGAAAATACAATTAAAATATACAAATTTCAAATTGTGAACACACACACACACTGTGTGTGTTCCTCTCTCCTTCTTAGCGCTCTTTCCATTCCGCAGCTGGCTATCTATTTCTCTTCATTACCAACAACAACAACAACAACGAAAATGCTTTAATAGTTTTTTCGTGCCTTTAAATTTATGTGAATCTTGTTGTAAGCGACAACGTATTCGATTTGTAACCTCAATCCTCAAACCTCCCCTCCCTTCCATCGCCCATTTTGGCCCCTCTGTTGCACACCTCATCGCGTTCGGGCTTCTTTTGACCAGATTGCTATGAAAATTGCTTTTAAATGAAGTTCTGTGGCGGCCTCTAAAAAAAAAATAGAAACCAAGCACATAGAACTAAAAATCCCCAAAGATATGGTGGTGGGTCGACGGGGGTCGTAAGCGGTTGGGGAGGGGGAATGAGAAATCTACTAACCAAACATTTTTGCAATGTAATCGCAGTTGTTGTTGTTGTTGTTTGTGTTACCTGTTTTTCGGCATAGAACAAAGCATTTGGCAATTAAAATGCCGCTCGGACAATGCTTCTTTTTGGGGTCCTCCTGGAAGAGAGAGAGAGAGAGAGCAGCAGGACGAGACGCAGGCTAGCCGCAATAAAATGCCAAGAGAAAAGCAGACACACAGAGAGCAACGAAGAGTTTTTAACTCTTTCGAATAATTCTCTTATTCTGATCTATTTTTGGGGTAAACCTCAAAATTGCATTTTCATAGACACTTGGAGATGGGGCAACAGAGATGGTGGTGGGAAAGAGGGGGGGGGGGGGATGGTAGAGCAAGTGCAACTAAACTGAAACTGGCACACGACCAAAAACGTAAAGAAGACAAAGAAGAAGAAGAAGTAAGAGAAACATAGGATAAAAGTGCCAAAAAGGAAGCAGAAACATTGCCCAACATAAGTCAACACTAATTGCAATTTGCAGCTAAACACAAGCGCAAGCAGCACACACATGGGGTGGGGGGGGGCTAAAAGTGGGGTATATATGTGTGTGTGTGTGTGTGTATGGCATAAGCAAAAGGATAGCATAAAAGCCAACAACAACTGTTGGAATTTTTCAATCTCTTGACGGCGACGGCGGCTTCGTTTGCAAGGGTTTCTTTTTATTCACAACAAGAGAAAGAGAGAAAGAGAGAGAGAGGGAGAGAGAAAGAGAGACCGAGACGAAGACGGAATGAACGAATAAATGAATGAATAAACGTGTGTGTGCATATGAGTATGAGTGCAAGTGAGTACACACACCTGCAATTTAATTTGCACAGCTCAATGCAAATGAAAAGAACTTTTTCTCGCAAAGCAAAGCAACAATAATTGAATGCGCTCGCAAATTTATGAATGAATAATGAATAGCAGCGTATGCTCATCCGAATACTCAGACCCACAAACGAGTTGATAAATGAGATATATAGTCAAAGCTGATCAAGTGTCTATATTAGCCTAAATAGTTCAGATATCCTTGCAAAGTGAATAGACCCGTTTGGCAAGAATCTAGTGAGTGAATCCTTAAACTATTTAGGGGCGTAGTTAGATGAATAAGCAAAAGTGAATATTGTGTATTCGAATATATTATTTACAATTCATTTGCCAATCCAATCCAATTGAATGTGTTAATGAATAAATGAATATTTGCATATGAATCTATTGCTATACAGACAATATTCGTTTAAAACATTCATTAACAATTTGGCTTATATACACATCGAAAATGAATGAATAATTTGGAGTACGTATTTCAATTCTCTCTCTCTCTTTCTCTTTCACTGTCTCTCTGGCAAAGGCAAAGACGACCCTTCCCTAAATTCCTTCCGTTCTCCCTCTCAACCTCTGAGCAAACCCCATGGGCAGGAGGGCAGCCTCTTTGCAAAACGAAAACAAAACAAGAAGCAAAACAAACATTTTGTTGGAACAGAAACAAGAACAAAAACAAAACAAAATGAAAAACAAATTTTCAACATTAAACACACCCAAAGAAAACGACTTTGGGAATACCCCCTTTTTCAATCGTTAATCGATAAATCGATTGTGTTTGAGTCGACTGGGATTAGCTCACTTTTAGACTTAATTGAAATATATAATTGGTCTCTCTCTTTCTAGGTGTGTTGCGGCAGCCTAATATACTCAGCTTTGTGCAGGGTATCTGGGGAAAAAAGCAACACCACAGTACATACAAGCAAAATGAAACTGAGAATTTTTTGTTTCTTTTTTTTTTGGACTCAAGCTAAATTCATCGGTGCTGTTGCTGCTCTAGAGTAAAACTGAAAAGCGTAAAAATTAATTTAAATATGTTTGTACAAGAGCAACAGGAACGGCAACAGCAACGGCAACAGCAACATTTTTGTTAAGGGTATTCCATATATTTATATAGAGTAATAAATTTAGAGCCAGTAGGAAGCGAGAAGACGATATGGCAGGCAGCCCGTCATCAAAATTGGCAGCCAAAATGAGAAATGAAAAATGCGCAAAATAAAATATAAGAAAAACGTAGCAAACCATTTTGGCTCATTCAGTGGCTACATTTGGTCAGCACGTTTACTTTTTGGTGTTCTTGTTGTTGCTGTTTTTGCCATAAAATTACAATTTAAATTTTTCTTTTTTTTTTTCAACTAATTGGAGCAACTTCCCAAAAGCCAAAAAGACAGAGAGAGAAAGAGAGACAAAGAGAGAAAAAACAAAACAAATCACTTTGAAGTGTTTTGGTTTTTTCTTTTCTTTCGCTCTTTTAGCCACAGCTGCAGCAACAGCAAAAATTATAAAGCCAAAAAAAAAAACACACACACACACAGAGAACCATAAAAAACATGACTCGATCCGATGGGGCGATGGGGCGAGGGTTGAGGGGCGAGGCAACCACTTCCATATGGGTAGAAAAATCAAAGATTCGCGTGGGCGAAGGCGAACCGCAACAGACCACAGAAACCACAACGGCAAAAAGTGCCTGAAAAGCCACGTTAAGCTCAACAGTTGCGTTGATCTGTTTGTGAAACAATTTAAATACCCTATAAAAGCTAGAGTACATTAAGTTAGAAGAGCTCTCTCCAACCTCTATCTATCTTATCCTCTTACTATATCATTTAAATTAAATTTGATTCCGCTTCTTTTCAGACGTACCAAACCAGAGAAAGAGAGAGAAAGAGAGAGAGAGAGAGAGATATGCCAAAGCAGATGTTACACAAGAGTAAGTAATTAACTTGACTACAATTAACATAGTCTAATATACTTTTTAATTAGAATGCAATTTATTGACAATGTGCAGAAAGTTGATCAATTTCTTTTGAAACGTTTCTTTTTTGGAAGGGTATCAAAATTGCGTTGTGCTGCAATGCAAGTCTGTGATTATCTTTTTCTTTAGTTAATGGCTGGCAAATGGTAAGACAAGTAGCTACTAGGGCTCTCAGAGGGGCGTGGCAAGTTGCTGTTGCTTGTTGCTAGTGCAAATTAAAAAGTAATTGTTTGAGAAAAAGTCAGAAACAGAATATGCAACATTCTGGAATGCTTTTTCTATATCATCTGCAATAGAAGCGTTATCGTGGGGGGGAGGGGGGGTAGGTTGATGGCAGAGGGTTACAAGGTTACAAGTTGCCAGCTTAAAAGCCAACAACAACCAAAAAAAAAAAAAAAAAAAACAGAAACCAAGCGTCTCGTCTTAAACTACTGGACAATGCTCAGGATATGTGTGTGTGTGTGTGTGTGTGTGTGTGTGTGCATCCCTTTTAAGGGCGATTGCAGAAATTTGATGTCCAGTAAATGCTCTCGAGAGCAATTAGTGAAATGCAAGTAAAAGTGATAAATGAGTGCAGAGTGAAAGGAAATAGCACAAAAGTGCTCAGATCTGGAATAAAGAGAAACGAAAAAAAAAAAAAACAAAAATGAATTCATCAAGCATAATGAATAATTCTTGGAATGACTTTTTTATAATTTGAAATTCTTTCAACTAAAAAGCGAAAATCACATCCATAAACGCAACGAATGCCATTACCCCTTAGCCCCCGCACCCAATTCTCTATCCATTGCATTCCATTCCTCAGGCGTGTTGGCATCGGCGTCGGCGTTTGGACGGCATGTAAATTAAGTACAGTCTCGAGTTCTTGCACTATACAAAGGACACTCATTATGCACTCCACCATATAGACCCACTCCACTTCGCTTCCCCTCTCCCTCTCTCTCTCTCTCTCGCTCGCTCTCACTCTGTTACTCACTTTCCACTGCTTCTCATTCTCTATCGCAGTTTGCCAAGTTTTTTCCTTCTATATAGATTTTTTTCTGTTGCATACTTTCAGGCGCGCCAACAACATGGACCAAAAGGAATAAACTGCCAGTAGAATTTTTCTTTCCGTTGTTGTTGCTGCCATTTGGTGTGTGTGTGTGTGTGTGTGTACTTTGTATTTTGTTTTTTTTTTTTTTTTTTTTTGTTTCTGTGGTTGTGCAATAAATTGTTGCATTTTCTTTCTTTCTTCCTTGTTGCTGCTGTTGTTGTTGTTGTTTTTGCGGTCTCTGCAAAAAGGGTTTTCCAATCTCAAATGTTTTGCTCCTTGCTGCTGCCGCCAGCATGTGCAACAATTTAATAGTAGCGACAAATAAAACAAAAAAATACGAACGCAAACCCATGAAAAACGTTAAACCGGTAACTAACCCACAAATAGTTGCAAGTCAGTTTTAGCCTGCCCCTGCCCCCTCACCCATCGACCACCAACCACCTGCCCTGCCCTGCTTTGGCCCATAGTCAGGATTTGTTAAATGCGCACAGCTGCCCGGGATTACAGGACAGGGTACGGTATTTGCAAATTGTAAACGCAACGAATTAGTCTCAGAGCTGCCACCGCACACTCCCCCCCTTCCGATCGTATGGACTGGCACTACCCCCTTGAGCAACAACCCCCGCCAATGAGAGAAAGAGCAAATGTAAAACATATGAAAATCATGCAGAGAGAACATTGAAAATAAATGTAATAAAGAAATAAAATCTCAATGGAGTGTTCCTCTGTCCCTGTTCCTGTTCCTGTTCCAGTCTCTATCTCTATCTCTGTCCGCTGTGGCTATTTCTCTGTCCATCAATGCCCTTTGGCTTGTTGGTTTTGGTTTTCATTGCCATTTCCCATTTCCCATTCCCCTCCCCCGCCATTTTCCTATTTTTGTCCCGGTTTTGTTGGTATCGCACACATTTCTCGATTGCAGCCCAAAATTTAACAGATGGCGCACATTAGATGCGCTTCACTCGACCCCAGAGACCAAAAGAAAAAAAAAAAAATAAAAGAAGAAGCACAACTACAACAACAACAACAACAGCACAAAAAAATTTGTGTATAAGCCCGCGAGGTGAACCACGCGACGTGCTGCGACCTGCGTTACGAATGGGAGTTATATATTCGCACAGTGGTTCAGGCATTAATCATCAAAAATTCAAGCAATTCATTTACATTTACAACCACTGTGCGCCAAGAGGAGAGAGAGAGAGAGAGTGAGAGAGAGAGAGAGGGAGCCGTTTCGGTTTCAGTAGTGAAATAACTGTGCAACCGAAATCGAAACAAATTGCCGGTGAATAAAGCAAATCTAAATATTAATGTGCGACTCAATGAGTTGGAAGAGAATTCTGACGGAAGGGACGGGGGGGAAAACCTTGGAGATAAGCCACACGACTGTGCGGCAGGTAGACAGACCAACCAAAAAAACAAAAAAAAAAATTGTATTATTGTCCGAACATTTCGCGTTTCTCTTCTGTGTTTCTGTTTCTGCTTCAGCTTCAGTTTTTGGTTTATTTTTTTTCTTGTTGGTGGAGAAACGTAAATCTTGCCGGGTTTCCAGTAGCCGGCAACCCAAGCACAGAAAGGGTTTTCGCGTAGGCTGGCAGATGAAAGGGGGCAAGCGGCTGCTGCTGCTGCTGCATAATGGATGGCCGCGAGTCCGGCACACCAAATGGTTCAAGCCGTCGCTTGGACTTTTGCTCAACATAAATATTTTTATCACTTGCCTTGGCCCGGCGCTTGTAGTCAATGTGTGTGTGTCTTTGTGTGTGTGTGTGTTGTTTTTTTTCTGCTTTTACTTCCTTCTCTGTTTCTCCACACAGCAAACAGGATACTATCCCTTATTTGTTGGTTGTTTCGTTGCATTTGAAATGAAGGTGACGCTAAACTAATTCAGATTTAAGCCCATAAAGCTTTGCAAAAAATTCAATTCCTTTTGACTAACTAATCAAAATGCTAATCGATGTGGCTTCGCCTTGATAATATAGATCTGGCAACTCTCTACTAATATGAAAAGATTTCCTTATTTAATAGTCAAAGCTTTAAACTCTTTTTTAAAAAGTTTTAAAGTATGTGAAAGTTTTACAAATTTTGCAGTTCTGACAATCTCTCTCTCTTTTCTCTCTCTTTCTGTCTTTCTGCTTATAATATTCCTAAGCTAGGATCTCAGATCAATCTGGCAACTCTCTACTAATATGAAAAGATTTCCCTATTTAATAGTCAAAGCTTTGAACTCTTTTAAAAAAGTTTTAAAGTATGTGAAAGTTTTACAAATTTTGCAGTTCTGGCAATCTCTTTCTCCCCCTCTTTCTGCTTGTAATAATCCTAAGCTAAGGATCTCAGATCAACTCGATTTGTAGGTTAGATCTTTCTTCCTATTCCTATGGTTTAGTTTTTGCATTTGGCATTTCTTTCTTCTCGTTTATTGCAATTCCCAAAATGAAGGTCAACTCAGAGAGTTTTTGCCTGAATCAAGCAACCCTTCTCGTAGCCCTCGAGAGTTGGAGAGAGAGAGAGAGAGAGAGGGAGAGAGAGAGTTCTTTTCATGGTCATCCCAGCCCATTGCCATTTTGGTTAGACAGACAGTGAGTTCGTTCTGTATTCTAGATGGTTCAGTTCTACGCTATTCTCTGTTGTGGGCTCTCGATTCGAGTGCCGTTTTTCAATTGCATGGCATTGTGTGCCTTCCTCACACTGCTCAATAGGGGGGGGTGGTAAGAGGTTCAGAAGGCGCCACAATGAACTCAATTCAATGCATTGGCCATTGACCATCGAGCATCGAGCATCGAACATCGGGCAAAGCAATCGATTTCACATACAACATTCTTCAGTTTGCTCTCTTCTTGCTTTTTTTCTTTCTTTACTTTTCGTTTTTTTTTTTGTCCATTCAACACTTTGAATGCCTTTTCCCCTTACATTCCGAATGCAGATGCTATTCCCTATCCATCTCCTTTCCCCCTCTTAGTGGTCCTTTACCGCACTTTATCCACTTTGCACATATTTGTGTTGTCAAAGTCAGCGGGTCATTTATGCCATCATCTCTGCACATCGTTGCCACACATTTCGATTTCGATTTCGAATTTGGAGGCGGAGGCGGCGGCGGAGGCGGATTCGGATGGCAGACGACAAACCAATTATTTGTCACTCCTCACCTTGAATTCTTCCTCTCACCCTCTCTCTTAAGCATTGTCACAGGAGCAGAGAAAGGGCATACATGAAACACCATAAATAACAAACGATTAACTTGGTTTTCGGAGTTTTTTTTTTTTTTTTTCTTTTTTTTGTCTTTGTTGTCGAAAATTAATCAAAGAAATTAACGCGAATTGGAGACGGTGAATATATATGTATGTACATATGTATTTTGTTGTTTAGTGAGCGCCGCTTGAGGCTTATGTCATGGGCAACTAATTTATGGCCACTGGGCCCGTTTCTAATTAGAATTGAGCACAAGAAGAGGGATGGATGCTAAGATTAGAATGGTAGTAGAAGGGGGAATGGCAATGGAATGGTTACTTACTCTTGCATTCGTTGGCATCACTGTCGGTGGCACGCCCCCAGGGACGGTCAAAGTAGAAATTTTTGCATCGCTCGCATTCGGGTCCGTCCGTGTTGTGTTTGCAGGCACAGGTCATTGTCAGTTTGGCATTGAGCGCTGTGTTTGATGAGGCGACAGATGGCAGTCGCCTGAAATGGCTATGGACTATGCCTGGCATATCATCATCTTGGCCATCATCTGAGGGATCGGAATGGGTGTGCGAGTGGGCGGCAATGGTTGCTACACATTCGGAGGCATGGCCATTGCACTTGCAACGTCCACCGACGGCAAAATCGGAAACGGCATAATGTTGCGATATGGTAAGGGAATCGTCAATGCTAACCGATTTTAGTGAGGCAATTGCTCCCGATGGCTGCTGCTTAATGGCGGGGCCAACAGATGGTGTAGTTTTCGATAAAGATTCAGATGGTGATCTGGGTGGTCCTGGTGGTCCTGGCGGTCCTGGCAGTTCTGGTGGTCCTGGTGGTCCTGGTGGAGTGGTTGTACTAGTAGCTGTTAGCTTACTTTGATAGTGCTGTTTCTCCTTCTGCTTAGCTGGACGTGGCTTTGGCCCAGCTTCGGCTTGGCCATCATTCGCATAATCCAAATGAAGATCATCGTCCAGTTCGAGATGCTTTTTGGGCTCTTCGTATTCCTCCTCATCGTAGTGGCCAACGCTGCTGTCATTGTCCTGCAGATTGTAATCGTATTCATCATCGCGATCATCTAGTTCGAGTTCCTCTTCCTCTTCCATTTCATCGCTAAAACTATTGGCATTCTTGCCCCTCATCTTCTCGCGATTGAGTAGTAAAAGTTGTGGTGGCAATTCCAAGCGATGGAACACAACACGTATATCGGTGGCTGTGACCCAATCTTGAAGAACCAGCGAAGAGTCCAAATCATTGGCCGACGGACGTCCTTCGAGGGTATTGAAAGCAAATCTCTGGGCTGCTCCTCCGCCGCTGGCATCGTGCTGAGAGTTCATGCAGCGAGCCTCCTGTTCATTGAATTTACTTATCTTGGCCCGATCCGGACGGCCATAGAATTTCTGGCACTGGGAGCTATAGAACTGAAAGGGTTGCCAGGTCTGGCCAAAGTCCGAACTCTTGTAAATGGCCAGAGAGTCGGGACGCGGCGATTTTGGGCAAAACGAGAGCGATATATAGGTTAGCTCGTATTTCTTGCCCAGCGACAGCGTCAATGTGACATTATCTGGTGGCGCTGTATCCGGATCATGGGGCACATTCACTCCAGCCGATCTCCAGCAAGTGACATTGCTGGGATTATTTAGATCTGTCAAAGCGGAGGCGGCAAATCTCTGTTGCTCGCCAATGCCGACGCCGACGCCGACGCCCTTTGGACGCTCGCACATGCGACATTCGCCCAGGGAGCCATCACGTTGAAGTTCACAATAGCGTTCCGGTTGCTGGGCCCCGCAAACGCTGGATGCCATCACGGGATTGCCGTAGGCAGCATTCACAAAGCTGGGCAGACACTTGCGCGGCTTGCCATCGTAATAGCAGGGATCCTGCGAGGCCGACGAGATCGGCCCGATAAGCAGGAATAGACTGACAAGCAGGGGCAAGTACAGTCGTTGAAGACGTTGCCCCGCCATAGTTTCTTTCGATCCTCGATGCACACACACACACACACACACACAACGCAAAGCACTGCAACAAGAATTGATTAACCGCAACGCGAAGCGTTTAGCGCCTTGTTCTCTCTTACTCTTTCTCTTTCTTCTCGGTCTCGCTTACGCGCGCGCGAGGATCAACACACAAAAACAAAAAAGAGGAAAGAAACGAAAAAAAAAAAAAACAAAAACCGAAAACAACAAAAACTCTCACACACACACGCGAGTCGCGGCGGCGGCGTCAATCAGTCTGGTACGAAGGCATGCAACAGCTGCCTGTCGAAATTTCTAACTGTTTTTTTTTTTTTTGCTTTCTGTTGTTGCTCGTCGTGTTGTTGTTGTTGTTGTTGTTGTCAGCTCAGAGTTCTTCTCACTTGTATGTATGTATGTATGTATATTTATATTAATTCGCTTTGCCCCTTAGCATATGCTACACAATATATCGTATCGTAAGTATCGTTATCGTATTTATTTTATCTTCCGCTCTGCGTTGCAACTCGGTCAACGTTCAGCGTTGTTCTGTTCGCACAAGTCCTTTGCCTTTGCCTCCAAAAAAAATATTATTATCCTGATGCTTTCTTTGATATTGGGATGTTGAGTTTCTCAGCACCACAACAGCTCACATACACACACATGCACAATTCACCACGAGAAGACCAACAAAAAAAAAAACAAAAAACAACGGGCAATACACTCGCGAATGGCAGCAACAACAACTAAAAATGTTTACGCGTAGGCGAAGTCAACTTCGGTTATCGCTTCGTCTTCGTTTCACAATTCGGTATTTTCGGCTTGCGCCGCTATTTGTTCTTCACCTGGCAAACGTTTGTACGCAACTGAGAAGAGAGATGCTGCTGCTGCTGCTGCTGCTGCTGCTGCTGCTGCTGCTATCGCTGTTGCTGCCATTGCTGATGGTGATGATGCTGCTTGTATGTTGCTGTGGTGGTGTTTGGCAACATTTTTGTTGCTGGCTCTCTCTCTCTCTCTCTCTATGTGGCTGACTCTCTGTCGTTTCTTGCTCTCCGACCATGTGTTGCCAACAAATGTTGAACTCGATATGTTGCCAAAGCGCTTAGTTTTGAGCCAATTTGGCAAATGTATCTACACATGAATCTCTGAGATGATCATTTGCTTATGAAAAACATTTGCAACATTTACAAACCGAAACACATTATGAAAGTATTCAATCTATACCACTAATCAATTAATATTGCTTTTTGCAGTCTTAGCCTCTTAAGTATCTATAACTTCAGCTAACTGTTTGAAAAATGCCAAATTTAATTGAATTTCAACAAACTTAATCAGCTTTAATTCAGTATTTAATTAATTTTTTTTAATTTTTTCCTAAGTAATTTTCAACTAAAAGTACCAAAGTTTAAGCAGAGAGAAATTATCAGTGCAAAATGTGAATCAAGTCAAAGGGAATTCATTTAATTGAAATTATTTGCTTTTGCCAATTGTGGTTAATCGTTCGAGTAAAATAAAATTATGATCCAAATTTCATATTTTGTTATATCGCTGCGGGGAAATTTACAAAAATCAAAGGGAAAATCCACAGGCGGCCATCAAAGGTAAACCTCAACTACCTCCTGCCTTCAATCGAACTCATCTGTGTCTCTGTGTGTGTGTGTGTGTGTGTGTGTGTGTGTGGGAATACCCGAAAAGCAGCAAAGTCAATTTGAGTTATGCTTATTTACCGGGATACCCGCGGTGGACTGGTTGGCACACAGAAAACACACACACACACACCAAATACATACAAACATTGGTTGTGTTCTACTGTTTACACCATCCGCTGGAGTCAAAGTCCATGTCGAACTTCTCCAGTTGCAGCAGCCAAAGCAGAAGCAGTTGCAGGCAATTAAGTCAAACAATTGCAGCCAGGAAGTTATTGTCTACTCCAACTCCAACTCCAACTTTAACTCCACCTCCAACCTTCAACCTCCTACCTCTGTCTTCAGCTCAGTTCAGTTGCAGCAGCAACAGCTCTAGCTCCGGCTCAAGCAGCAGCAGCAGCAGCAACGTTTTCGCCTTCACCTTGTCCCCCAGTGGCCCCATCTCCATTTCCATTTCCCTTCTCTCGGTTGTCAAGTCAATTGGTTTGCCACCACAACATTAATGTTCCCAGTTCCCTCGTTTTACGTTGCCTTTTGCCTTGCTTCGGCTTTGGGCTTAAGTAAATATTTGGCCTACGTGCCCATTACGTGATTTTCCGATAGTAGTCTACCCATCGATGATGATGATGATGACGATGATGATGCCCGTGGATGTTGCTGCACTTGAGATATGATGACGACTCGTCGCTGGGGTCTTCTGCCACTTGACAAAGTGCATGAGCATGAGCATGAGCATGAGGGAGCGAGAAGATAGATATACATACCAGCCACAGAGCAGAAGCCACCGCTCACGGCATGCTTCAATGGACATGATATGGAAGATGAAAGGCAGCTACAAATTGGAGGATTAACACATAACACAGACGACGCACAGATTCACGAACGAAGAATGGTAGCTGATCGGGTAATGCCATTCAATTTAAAACTTAAGAACTTGCAATTATCTATCTACTATACATATACATATATAACTTCTTCCATCTTTGTTTAATTGGACACCGTAAATTGTATACTCTTTCTATTGGATTCCTTTTTCTTTAATGTTTTGCTTCTTATATCGTCCTTTTGGAATATACCCATTAATTGATTTTAATTCAGCACAACAATTGAAGTGCTTAAGCAATCAATAGTAGTTTATACTTGACTTGTAATTCTCAACTAGTTTAAGCCCTAAGAAGATAACCTTTAGGGATTTTCTGCATTTTCTATTGCAATCGTTAAGGCATGAAATCAATTTACTTTAATTAATCCCTAAACGTTGTCCAAATTGTTTTCTCTTAATATTTTCATTAGTTTTAGGCTAAAAGAAAGAGCTTTTGGCTAAATAATTGCTATTGCAAAATATTGCTATCAAATGAACTTGAATTTTGTACTATTTTGGGCTAAATTGAGAACTTCTTGTTGAGAATTGGCGTTTTCTTTTAAACTAATCAAGTTACTAAAATAATTATTGTTTAACCAAACAGAGAGAATATTAATTTTTCTTTGTTTCTTGGATTATATTTAAAATGAGTTGCAGAGAATGGAAAAGGAAAACATTTCCTTGCTTTCATCTCTGTATCTGTTTTACTCTTTCTCTCTCTCCTTCTCTCTCTCTCTCTCTCTCTCTCTCTCTCTCTCTCTCTCTCTCTCTCTCTTTCTCTCTGTGTGTGTGTGACTGTAATTTGTAATTTGTTGATTTAATATTTCCTGCAAATGAAAATGCCTATTTGGCATCCTGTCAGTGGCAGAAACCAACAAAAAAGAGGAAACTGGGCATTGGGAGAGTAGGAATATTTTTTGGTTTTGGTCAACAACAACAACAAGAAGAAGAAGAACAACAAGAGCATGAATAACAACGGCTACCAACTGAAGGCAAAACCAAAAATATATCTGCATGCCACTTTTTTATGTTGTTCATTAACCAGAAAGTGAAACAAGGACCGACCGATGGATGCCAGTCGAAAGATACTCGTACAATAACCGCAGAGTCAAGTGAGCCAAACAGAGAGAGAGAGAGAGCGAGAGAACAGCAAGGATATACTGGTTGTGTCCTGTACGCACACACCACACACACACACACACACCCATACATACATATATACATGTGGAGAAAACTTTATGCTTCGTTAAAAATGATGTACAAATCAAATGCCAGAAGCAATTTAACAACATCAGCAACAACAACAACAACAGCTCTGGCAAGTGGCAGCAAACCACAACAATGCGAGAATGTTGAGAGGGTCCTGGCAACAACAAAACCAAGAAGAAGAACAACAACAATAACAATAACAATAACATGAAGAAGCAGCAAAATAGAAAAGACCCAAAGCTGGCTGGATTCAAGCTGCCTTCCAAAACGGCAATGAGCAAAAATAAATAAATCATTTAAATGAAATAAATTACACACACACACATACACACACACACACATGTATAGCTAGGGGATTGTGTTTGTGTGAAGGGGGCAAAGCTGCCACCCACATGGCTCATTAGAAATACATAGGCAACAACAATAACCATTTCTACCATGAAACTATGAAATATTTTAGCAAATATTTTCCAAAGCAGCAAACCGAAACAATTTTTCGTTTTTCTTGTTTTCTGTTTGCTTTTTTTTTTTTGTTTTTGAAAATTGAAATTAAACCAAAAAGTCGACTAAAGCATTTTGCCAGTGAATTGAATCAGGGTGCAATTTGACCACAAAAGATATGTATACATAATATGCCATGAATATGTACATATATATATACATCTGCCAACTTTATAGACAGAGTGAGAGACATACATATGCCAAAAATGATTGAACTTTGTTCAGGGAAAGGAAAGGACAAACAAATTATTATATTTAAAATAGGCAATACATTCGGAATTTGCCTGAAAATTAACAAAAAATTAAAGCTGAAAATGTAATTGAATCTTAAAAGGTTAATGACTTTCATCCAACAGAGATCTTTCACAGGATCAAGCTCTGGAGTGGAGATTTCATTCGGTTTAAACAAATCGGTTAAGAAGACACAACCTGTTCAAATTTCTCTTATTCTTTAGTTTCAACCTATTCGCATGTGTTTTAAAATAAAAATTACTCTTCTAAATTTTTTTAATAGACTTGTTTTCAGTGTCTTTTTGTCGTTAGTAATTCAATTGCATTCCCCTCTATGGTGGGACCTCTAATAAAGCTAATCGAACTAATTATAAGAAACGGAATATGCCTTCTGGAAAAGAGAGTTTTCTAGCTAATCAAAGTAAGCACCTTTTTTTTTTGTTTTTTTTTTTTGGCAAATTTTCACTTTACACCGTTAGGCAGAGAGACTTTTAACTGAACTCAACTCTTGCTAGGCACGCCCCATAATTATCATCATCATCATCATCATCATCATCATCATCATCATCATCATCATCATCATCTTAATTATCATGATGGTCGGTCGTCATGGTCGTCATCTAGCGGCACTACACAGTCCGGCGTCATAATTAGATGTTTTGCGCCTGCTCCCGTTGAAAAAAACCAAAAAAAAAAAACAAAAAAGAAAATCGTTTCGTTTTTTTGCATTTATAAATTTTTTTGTTCCTTTTTTTTTTTTTGGTTTTGCCCCTGAAGCCATGGTTCCAATTTGGCAGGTTTCGCTCAGCAACGTTTTTTGGTTTAAATAAAAAGAAAAGAAAAACTGAAAGTTTTCATTGTGTGTGTGTGTGTGTGTGGTGTGTGTGTGTGTGTGTGTGTGTGTGTGTGTGTGTGTGTGTGCGAGGCAAGCAAATGAAATTAAAATTCCATTACGTATAAACCGAAAGAAAATCAACCCAAATCAACAGCATAAAAAAAAAAATAACTTACAGCAGGTCAAAAAATAAAAAGGAACGCAGAAATGTATCTCTCTCTCATTTCCTTTGGGCTTGTGCGTCTCTTTCTCTCACATACATAAATATTTATAAACAAATCCGTTATAAATAAAACATAACAAGACAAAGACTGAGACTGTGATGGAAACGGAGACGGCGATGGAGCGGGAGCGGGAGCGCGAGAGAGGGAACCACTTGAAAAGCAACTGAAACTAAAGAAATGCGAGACGACGACGAAAAAAATGTCAAAAACAATAAATCAAAAAGGCCCAAAAACGGCGGACGCAACGACAACAATTGTGAGACGAAAGGGTGGGGTGACGAAGAGGTGGAGGGGCAACGGCGATTGCGGGGCAGAAGGATGAAGAAGGTGAAACCGCTGGCCAGTCAAACGGAAGCTTTGGGAATCTCTTTGGCGTAAAGAAGGAGGTGCAAAAGCTGGGGCAGGGGCAGGGGGGGGGGACTAGAGGAGAGGTAATGCGGCCTTTACAAATTGCAGCTTGACAAAGGTTGAAAATCCCCGCGCCCACCATTCCTCCCTCTTGCCAACACTTTTGTACTTGAATACCCTGTAAATGTAGCGTTATGTTGGGTATATTGAAATGTGGATTAGTTTATTATTATTCTTACTATGCGCCGCTAGATGGCGTCACAATTAAAAAAGTGACATGAAATATCTAAACGTGATGACAGTTTAATGCATTCTGTTATCGATAACCGCAGTGTTTGTTTCATTTTCATTGTTTCACACTTTATACCAAAAGCAAAACGATTATTGAGTGTTCTAAAGAGATTTAAATTGCTTGATGAATGCTTTCTGTTATCGATAACCGTAACGCTTGTTTCATTGCCATTGTTCCACAGCATTATTAAATATGAAAACACTCATTATCTCTAGATTTATATCAATTGAAGCGTTATCACTAGTAGAATCAGGTTAATGCCTTCTGTTATCGATAACCACAGCGTTTGTTTTATTTCCACTGTTTCCGCTTCGTTATACCATTATAAAAACGCTCATTCTCTTTAGATTAACATTAATTGAAACGTCATCCTAAGTAAAATAAGTTAATACTCTCTGATCTAAAATTGTTTTTAGATCAAGCCTTACTTAAAGGGTAATTGGCTATCGGTTTCCCTTCCTTTTTTTTTTTTTTTGTTGTCGAACAACTGGAATTCTGTTTTATATTTTCTTGTTGTTGTTGTTGTTACGTTTTGTTTATACTTATTGGGAGCATGCCGCTGGGCAAGCTGTGAGCATTAAGGAAGCCCCTGAAAATGTTAAGACAAGAAGGTGAGGGGAGCTGCTGAAGTGGTGGCGGTTGGGCGGAGGTGGGGGGGTTTGGACTGAAGGAAACGGGCAAGTCGACTGTTGCGCAGGCGTCGCCACGTCTCTGTCTCTGCCTGGGCATATTTTGTCTGCATTTTTGCATTTGTGAATGAGGCAAATCCAAATCGGAATCATCACAGCGGAAGTTTTTTATTTTCATAATTTCTTTTATTTTCTTTTGGATTTTTGGAAAGCTTTAAATGAGGTTAAGGCACTTTTATTATCATCATTATCATTATTGACATGATATTAACTTTAAATTTTGTTCTTTTAATATTGTCTGTAAAATGTTTTTTTTTTTTTTCAATTAACTAAAATAAATTTGTAGAAGTTCGATGTTGCCCCAGACCTTTAGTCCCATTTTGAGGCACAATCACACTTCTTCTACTTTCGGCCCCCTGCCCCCACATACCCATCTCTTTTATCACTTAAGTCGACTGTAACTTTTATTTTTTTTTTTGTTGTTCCTTTGGCCGCTTCAAGGAGCAAATATCAAAGTCACACACAATGATGGTTAAGCATTAAAGTCGAGTGGAGTGTAGTTTGATGGGTGGGGGTGAGGGAGGGGGATGGGGGGGGGGGGGTGAAGAATAGGAAGTATTTTGCACTAAAAGCGAAACTACTTAGCATTTGGCATCGAAGTTGAAGTCAAGAGACGGAAACGGAAACAGAAACAGAAGCAGAAACAGAAAGAAGAAAGGGAAAGCCTAGACCAAAAGCAAAATTGAGGTCAAGAGACAAAATAAGCTTCCTGGGTAAATGTGGGCAAGTGTGTGCAATGTGTGTGTGTGTGTGTGCCAGTTTGTGTATCCAAGTGTGTGTTTGTTTATATTGCGTGAGTGTGTGTGGCATCCAAAATCCTCTCTGGGGGTTGCCTTTTGTGGAATTTAACGGTCAAATCGCTTGACTTTTTCTGCATTCCTTAAGGATTTCGGTGTGTGTGTGGTGGTATGGTGGGGCGGGGGGTGGGTTAGGTGGGTTTTTTTTTTTTTTTTTTGTTGTGCCTTCCGCTTCATTAACTCGTTTGATGGCCAACCAAGTTGCTGGCTCTCATGCCTTTTCTTTTTTCCTCTTATTCTCATTTCCCTCTTTGGTTCACTTTGCATTTGATTTAATGTTATCATTTGTAGATTTATAGACATCAAAAAAATCGCATATTAATTATGCTCTGTAAAGACAGACCACCCTCACCCCGCCCCCCCAGCTAAACATCCAAACCAAAGTCAATTCATTTGCTTGCCTTATTTTTGAATCCCTCCTCCCACTGCTTGGGACATGTTTAACGTCGATGTTTACTGTGAAATTGTCAAGAAAATGCGTGTTTAAGCCAGATTAAATGCATCTCTCTTTAGATTTATGACCCCCAAAGAGCAACAACACGGCCATGTTGAAGCCCCTCTAGGGCTAGCCACCTCCATCTCTGCCACCGGCCCTGCCGTGCCCCGCCCGCCGTGCCATTGAAGCCATTATATTGATATACCCCTTTCGGCTAAAAGCATTCGTTGTGCTCGCATTGTTTACTCCAATTATTTATGGGTCAAAAATTCATCTTAAATATCAAATTACTTACCAAAACAACGACACAAAAACAGAAACAGAGACTATGTATGTAGGTTTTTTTTCTTGGCAACATGAGAGCTGAAATGTTATTGGCTATGTTTAGCAACATGTTGCTAAACACTTTTGGTGAATTTCTCTCAATATGTTGCTATGAAATGTTTCATCAGCATGATCACAAAGTGGGCGCCCAATTACAGGGAAACGTTAGCGGTGGTTGGGGGGTGGGGGGTGGGGGGGGAGGGGGGGGGCGCTTTGTAGGATGGTGGTGCAAGTAGGCGTGGCATATTTCAGGTGGGCGTTAGAAGGGAAACGACGCCGCGGCGTCGATAACGCAAAAAGTAATTAAAAGGCAAGCGAGACAACGACGACAACATTTGAGGATGAGAATGAGAATGAGCCGGAGGATGATGCCATTGCCACGCCTATCGCTCACTCTCTATCTCTATCTCTCTGTCTCTGTCTCTCGTTGTCTGTCGTCTGTCGTCTGTCAAGTGCAGTACGTGCCTCATGCGGTCACCGAAATGTGCAACAACAACAACAGAGACAGGAAATTAAACGAACTGCAAATGCTCTGAGACAACTAAAAAAAAAAAAAACACCCAAAAAAAAAAATAATCCCACACCCACAATCGCACACACCCGCACACTCACACACACACGCACACTCACACACACCCGCACACACACTCACATTTAAAGCAAAAATCATTGATGCAGCGAATATTGCGTACCGATTCAAGTTAGTTAGTGGTCAGGGCAGAACCTTCAATTCGCATAGTGTGACACTAAGTGTAACCCCCGATTAGCCGAATCCATGACAAACGTCGAGAGTATCCTTTTCTGTTCATGCCATGAAAACATCCGTTTTTGTGCGACAATTATCAGCGACATGGGCAAACCAATTGTGTGCCATCTGCCTCTGCCACTGCCTCTTACCCTGCCTCTGTGTGTGTGTGTGTGTGTGTGTGTGTGTGTGTGAGAGTCCAGTTCATTTGTGTGTGTAATTGTTGCGACGGTAGCCACAAAAACTGATTACTCTGCTCAATAAAAGTCGAAAATGCACTTCCTGGCCTCGGTTCCACTTCCGTTAACTTCCTATTCCCCGCCCTTTGCCGCCCATCTCCCAAATTTTATCCTTTTTTTTTTTGTTGTTTTTTTTTTTGGACGTTATTAAATTTATTCAATACTTTTAAAGTGGTCTTAATTTTAGGCATATTTAACAAAAATTAATTTAAAAAAAAAAAAAACAACGTTAAAAAAAAAATACAATCAATTGCAAACGAAATCATATTTAGGTATATAGCAACTTAGGGCTAAAATAATACAAAAAATCAAAACAAAAAAAAAAAACAAATAATGTACACATAGGATAAGGTTTGGGGAGGGGGGAGGGACCGGGGGTAATTGGCAATTGGGAAAATCTAAAAGAAGGCAAAAATGCTTTGTTTCCAATCAATTCGGAACTGGTTCTCACAGAACTATTGGGCAAAAGATGAACCAGTTCACATGGGAAACCCAAAAAAATTTCATTTAGCAATCTCCACAATTGTCAGCTCCACCCCCAACCCCCACCCTCCCCCGTATAAAGGTACAGGATAATTCACATATTTTACAGCCAACCAGGACTATATGAGGACTCTCTAAGAATCCTTTGACGACGCCGTTGTCGTCGTTGTTGTGGATGTGGATGTCGATGTTGTTGTTTGCTCTGGATTATCCTGAACATATCCGCGATTATCAATGCCATTAGAGGATGAAGTAGATGGTGGCGCATGCTCCACCAAAGACTCGTGTATAACATTTGAAATAATGCCATTCAACTGTCCCTTAGCCTCACTGGCCAAGGCAAGAGCCTCAATGGCATTGATATTGCCATTGGGATCCTTGGCCCCTTCCTCTGCATCCGGTCGGGCCAATTGACGGCGACGTTGCTTCAACTGGAAGCGATACATCCAACTAAAAGGCAAGCAACAGTCGTTTAGAGATCGTTAAGTAAAAGTGTGTCAACTGTACTTACAGGAAAATGACCACAGAGAACATTGTGAGAGCTCCACCCAGCAGAAAGAAGGCTCCCGGTAATACTCTTAGCGTTGCCGCATACAATGTGGTATACATGGGGGCAAACACCATGGGCATTAGGGCTTCGGCCACACCGAACAATGAATTCACTTTGCCCAATTCGTCCTTGGACACCAGCTTGGTGGCTATCGAACGCATCGCTATGAATGCGGTGCCATTGAATATCTCTACCAGGCCACCCAGATACATGTGCCACGGCAAGGTGGCAAATGCATAGACAAACGAGGATAGAATCTTTGATGTGCTCGACAGGACACCGACCAAAGCATCGTCGATATTCAATTTGTGCGAGAGTATGCCCACACAAAAGATCACACCGATGAGACCCGTGAACATGGCGTATGTGGAAAAGAAACTGAATTCCACTTCGGACCAATTGAAGCGGAAGCGTGTGAACAGATACGACACGGCCATTTCACCGTGCAGTGGTCCAATTATCACCATGACGACAATCATCAGGAGTATGACACGTTTGCGACGTTGATTCTCGCCCTTTTGGAAGGCCACACGGAATGTCTGGATCACATGCTCCTTGTCAAAGAAATCGGCCAGCAGACTCTTTTGTGGCATTTCGCTTTTCTCGGGTCGTGCCACTGGCTCCTCCAAGAAAAAGAAACCATAGACAAAGGCAAGCACATAGAAGGCGGCTGATATGGAGAAAACGCCATAGAAACCAATTTGCCTGAAAGAGATGCGAGAAATGTCGCAAAATTAATCAACAATCCGCTCCCTCTCTGTTTCTCTCTCTGGAGAGACTTACTTGAGCAGAACTCCGCTAAATGCCATGCCAATGGGAACACCCACGGAAAAGCAAACATTGAGTATGCCAATTCTTAGGGTACGCTCCTCTTCGGTGGTTATATCCGCTATGTAGCTAAAGACGCCCATTAGCATGGTGAACCAACCGCCGCTTAGAGATGGAAATATCGCCTCGGTTAGGGCGGCCGCCTCCATGGGGGCATTCTCGAAATAAACGCATAACATTAGACCAACCACGCCCAGAAATTCACCCACAACGGGTATGAGAATGCAGGGTTTACGCCTACGATGACGATCGCTCCATGAGCCCCAGAACAAGATCAATAGGCAGGGGAACATGGACTGAATTACTGTCTTCCATGCGGCCATTCGTGCCACCATTTGCTGAACTGTTTCCTCTTCACTAAAAACGACACGAAACGGAAAACAAAAAAACAAAAAAAAAGTTATCAATTGCAATTTCTCCGCCTCCCTCCTCCTCCTCCTCCTCCTCCAGTCCAATTCATTCAACTCACAAGGTATAGTTGGCTGTTTGGCGTCGTGTGAGAGCATCACATACCACATCCCCGTAATTCATATTCACACGGCAAGCCTTCTCCAGATTGAGATTCTGTGTGGCCAAATTGGAGAGCACACTGGGCATTATGTAGGCAGCCAGGATGGGCTCAACCGTAATGTTGTTGGCCACCAGGCGCATTTTCTCTCGCCAAGTTCGTTTCCCAGTTGATGGACCATTGGAAGAGGTCGATGAGTTCTTCTTTATCGAACTGGGATCGACCTTGTCTTTTTCCTTCTCCTTCTCCTGACTCGTCTGGTGGGCGCTGGTGGGTGGGGTAATCGTCGTCATTGTCGTTGTGGGTGAGGAATGATTGTGGTTTGTGAATTTATTATTTTGCTTGCTTGTTAAATCCAAGCTGCCGTCCTTTGGTGACATTATGAGTGAATTTTAATTCACCTGCAAGAGAAATGTGTCATTAAGTTTTAATTACAACTGAGTTTATTTGCCTAAAAGTATGCCACACAATTTAACAAACTAAAAACTTGTATACCCAAAGGCCAATAAGTTAGCTCTCAAAGTTATTTCATTCTACTCTATTCGTCGAAAGTGATAATCAGTTCTAATTGGTGTGATCTTTTCCAACTTTAAGTGACTTAATTCATACCCTTTACCCAGAGGTTAAAAGTCGCCAAAATGTAACAGGCAGAAGAAGGTGAGTCGTTCTAGCCATGGCAGTCTCTCCGCCCGTCTGTTCTTATTTACTTAATTTAGTAAGAAGAAACAAACATTTAAGTCGCTTCTTCATTCTTCAATAATTTCATCCACAGGCAAAAAGTCATATGGGCATACTTTAGATATTCTAAAATTGCCTCTAAAATTCTAAAGAATTTTCAATTGACGTTTTGTTTTTGAATGTCGGGCCAATTGGCCAATATACAGTGCTTATCATATTTATAACCCACCCAGCAGCTTTAAGCTTTCAACCAATTTTAATAATACTTTTAAGGTATTTCAAAAAACAATTTTTACTATACTTTGTTGACCGAATATGCTCAGTTGAATTTACCGCAATTTGTGTTCTATTTATGGAAAACTAAGAACGAACCGTTAACTTTTGCTGTGCTCGCATCGTAATTATAGCTCTCCCTAGCAAATTTCACTTTGTTAAGTGCGAAGCAGTCTTTTGGATTTGCAAATATTGTAATTAAGTAAACTTAGATAATTTTTAAGAAATGCCCTTTGAAAAACAATTATCTGATTATGAAAAGGGACTTTTTTTTCTTACTTTTCGAGTCAGAAGAGTCTATTTCTAATGCCGGAAACCATTCCGCAACGGTTTATAATAATAATTGTATAATTTTGATACAGCAAATGTGTGCTTTTTTTTCTTTTTTTTTACTTCTTTTTTAGAAATTGTTATTAAATCGTTAATTTCAAGTGAAAAACTTGTTTTTTTACTCATAATTCACATGTCATTTGGTAAAAATTGTCAGCCAATGTGTTTTTTTTTTTTTTTTTTAAGTGGATTATTAATTTGAAAAGCACTGTACTTATATGTTGAGTTGAGTTTTCTACATGATTTGCTACCAAATCTTTTGGTCTGTATATTCCCTTCTGAAGTTCTGCAACTCCTCATAGTAATAATTCATTGATACTGGTTAATACCTTCGATTATGGCAGCTGAATAAGGTGAAACTTCGCCCTAAGTTTTAGGAGGAGGGGGGAGTTAAAACGTAACGAACGAGGAGGCTTGTTCTAAACCACAGCACTTGTGTAAATAGCAATAAATACAATCATATAAAAACAGAAAACACAGAAACACAGAAACACAAACATCAATGTATACACAAAATGCACTTGGCAAAACAATTACAAGTAATTTTTGTTTCTTGTTAATGGGATTTCCAAGCCAAACAAGCGCAGATAAAATAAGAGGCACGAGTAAAATCATCAAATCGAAAAGGCCTCTTTAACTAGACCCAACTCAACTCAACTAAAGTCAATTCGACACGACTCAACTTTAATTACATTTGTTCAAAATTCACATGAAAACTTTATCACGTGTGTGTGTATGTGTGTGTGTGTGTGTGTGTGTGTGTGTGGCTCGAGCATGCCTCATTAAGACACTATTTGACAAGACGAACGACAATAATGATTATAATGATGATCGTGATGCTGGGCCAAGGAAAACCAAAACCAAAATGATATGATAAGACCAAAGCAAATTCCTAAAGAGATAATGAACAATGAAGAAGAGAAAGGAGCCTTGTTTCCGAAACTAATCAAATAGAAGAAACTCGCATCAAGTAAAGAGAATCAACAAACAGCCAAGACACACACACAGACACACACACAGACACACACACACACACAGACACACGTTAAGTCAACAAATGTCGGTAAATGGCTTTTAAAAGTGATAAAACAAAAATTTGAATGCATTTTCCAGCCACAGAAGGTCGCCCTAAAACAGGGACGTGGGCAGAAGGGGAAAACAACTTTTAATTAAAATAATTATTTAAAAAATCAAAAAAAAATATATACAGATCGCCAATGTTATTGATAATTTTATAACATTTGTTGTGAAAACAAGCAATTACATTTTAATTACTGAACATAAATGATTCTAAAAAGGCAGAAAAAAAAACACATTTGGATTTATGATAGATCAGAAATTATAGTAATCATACCCTAAAAAAAACAGAGTTAACATTTATGACATTGATTTAAATTTTATATTAGAAATGTCTATGGACATATGAATGATAGTTAAGTTTAGAAAACGGATCCTAAATAATAAATGTATTCAAAACTTTTTATTCTAAAACTAAACTAAACAATGCCAAATTGAGTGCCCGGCCCAATTTTTTTGATAATGCTTATGAATTTTGGGGACCAATTTTCTGTCATAAGTTTCTACGATTTCAAACTTCATTTTTCGCTGAGTTCCGTCTGTATATCTTTATCAGCCATTATGTTAAAAAACTGTAAAATAAAGTTTTATTTAGGTTTTTTTTTTTAAATTGAAAATTTGTCTGTATGTCATCGATGAACTCAAAAACTACTGTACCAATATGTATTTTGATGATCATTGATGCCACTCGGCGCCAGATGGCGCTGCAGAGTAGCAACTGTTATAATGTGAAAGAAGGCAGAACAATATCGGCCGGGTAGCTAGTTCTTTATATTATGTCATTCGAATTTGAATACTGTAAAGAAAAATTGTTGAGCTTTAACCCAAAGATGAATGCTTGGGAACTCTTACTTCGGGTCCAAAAATGGTTGACCCCTCGGGCTAGAGTATTTCTTTTACGTTGGGGGCAGAAAAAATGAAGCAAATTTTTAAATTTCTAAATCATTCTAATAATTTTTCTTTTTTTTTTTTTGATTTTATTTCTTTATAGTTTTGAGTTATATTTAAAATATGAAATAATTGTTGGCCTGCTAAGCGATTGCTAATCTCTCAGTTAGTTAACACTTAAGCCTCAGGTCTGACATGTCTTGCCCATTAAGTGAGTGACAAAAATTTAGCCCAGCTAATTGACCTTGACTGTCGCACACACACACACACACACACACACACACACAAATATATATATTGTATATAAAGTACAACCAGCGACCCATAAAGTGCAGTTTTGCTAGCCACTTTTAATTTTCAACTTCCGCCTAAAATAGAAAATACAAAAAAAAAAGCACACACAAAAAAAAAAGAAACTAAATGAAAGAAAGAACAAACGAAGGGGATGGATTGATGGAAGGGAGGGAGTAAGCAGGGGGAGAGAAAACTGAGATGACGCAGTCGGCCAAAAAGACGAAAATTTAGTTTAAGCTTGAGTTAATTATGGCAATTGTTGTTGTAGGTATATATCTATATATATATATATATATATATATAGATATATTCTCGTCTAGTGATATCAACTTATCAGATGATTTGCTCGTGCATTGTTCACTTTATAAAAATGGAAGCGGGCAGGTGGAAGGAGGGAGGGAATAGATGGGGGAATGGATGTTGGCTAAACATTACTTTTGTTTACTCTAAATTGGCTTTAATTGTAAAAAATTAGAAATACAAAATGGATGGAAAACGAAATGGAATGGAATGGAATGAAATAAAATGAAATGACTCGAAGCAATTTGCATTTGAATCATTTTGGCTTAGGCAAAAAATCAGTTGGCCCAAGACGACTAATTGCAGCTGTTTTTCTGCTTGTGTTCTTTTCAAAAGAAAACTCAAATACACACACACACACACACTCACACACACAGACAAACATAGAAACCACAAAGTAAGATCTATTCCGATATACTTAGTATATGAGACAAAGTGTAGTAACTATGAGAAATGCCCAATGACAGATAATTTGGCGGTGAGTTAAAAGACATTTCCATAATGTAGATCAAAATGATGTATGTATATAGGATACAATTTATTCTCTTGATCAGCACACGAGTCAATCTAAAGTCTACAGTCCACCGTCCACCTTGACCAACTCTCTGACCACTTTCTAACGAATGAATCAAATGAATTGTAATCAATGTACATTTGGTGATTAATTCGAATCCATTTGCTGTTAAGTCATTCTAAAAAAGAGTCTTCAGCATTTCCATTCGACTCTACATAAACGGTTTAGTCATAAACCGATTCAGTTTTGTGACAAATGTTTTTTAAACCACAAGCTATAATGCTGTGATTAATAGTAATAGGCAAACTGTTAATCTCTGACTACATTCTAGAACTAGAGATGGCAAACTTTTGATAGTTCAAACAGTCGATGGTCTTAATAACATTTCAAAAGTTGATTGAATGCTATTGGGACTATCGGCTATCGATAGTCTTCCACCTCTAAGTGAAATCAAGCTGAAGCAAAGTGATTTCACTTTTAATGCAGATTATCTCATTTTTATCATCATTGGAGCCTAAGCCGAATTTCGTTTCGAGTGTAATCGAATAGGATGTTGTTTAAAAAAAAAAACAAGAAAACTTGATATCAAGTAGAGAGAAAGATGTCACTCGTGCCAAAAACCAGTTGTTCATTGCAACTGGCCAATGCCACCCACCTGCGCCGAGGCCCCCATTGCCCCCCCCCCTCCCAATAGACACCACTAGTCCTCCCCGCATCTACTCTAGGCCCTATTCGGCCAGTTCATTGACTGCTTCTCCTCCATCGACGCAGTCATAATTTGCCAAACGTGCGTTGAACCCTATTAAAACAGATAACAGCGAGGCGAACAGAGGCGCACAAAAAGTGTCGTGGCTAAAATGTAAACAGAAAATTTCAACATTTCTACATACAAATGAGAGAGACGCACGTTGCAAATTGAGGCCACTATCAGGCCACATAGCCCAACGTTCTCCCCCCCACCCCCAATTGATCACGTCTCTCGACCGATTTGAGCGCCCGTTTTGACGTTTCCTATATTGCTGCAAGGCCTATGGCCGGCCATATTATGGCCTGGCCACACCCATTTATGATGATCTTATAGGAAAAACCTTAAACTTTAAATTTCCAAAGGGCGTTCGTTCGGCAGGGGCGTAACTAACTTATTGCCAGCCTAGATAGATTTTGTATTAGTGTCTGATTGATTGATTGATAGTTAATATATACAAAATTATTGTTTAGCCATCGGATAATAACTAACCAATTTCGTCTCAAGCAACAAACAATCGAAACCAATACTCATAAATTCAAATAAATATTATTCACTGGAATTTCTAAAATAAAAATTACGAGTAGCAATTCATTTTAAGTTTTCTAATGAATTTTTTGTCGTATATTGTAAATTTGTTATTTAAAAGTGATTTTCAAATTAGAAATTCGAAATAATAAATTAAACGAAAAATATTTTAAAAAATATTTGAGATTCTGAAATCCATTCCTAGTTCCAATTGGAGTATATAAATCAAAATGATCTAAACCATTCATTTCTCTTTAAATTTAGATACTTTCCTGAACCGATCAAAGATTATGTCATTAGGTAAGAGTATATAATTTTGTTGTTGTAGATATCAGTGTCGAATTGATGTATAATTTAATAATTTGTCGATTGAAATCTCTTTGAAATGAGAGAATAGCCAAGCAAATCAATTAAAGCCAAAAAAAAAAAACAAAAACAAAAACAAAAGAAAACAAAGAAACAAAGATATAAATAACAAATTAAAGCAATGACAATTAATTTGATTAATTTTTTCTCAGATTTTTGTGGATTGAGAAAACACGCACACACACACACACACACACATATATGAGCATTGAGTGGCGGTTAATAAAACAAATGGAAAATTGTTACTAACTATAATAATTTTCATTTTTTTTTTTTCTTTGTTGTATTTTGCTTTTGCCCATTTCCGGCTGCTGACAAAACTTTTCACACAACACACAACAGAACAAAATGTGAGTGAAATGATCAGACACGGCGGATGGGGAGGGGGATAGAAGGCGGAGTTGTAGGTGGGTTGCCGGTCAGAGGAGAGCCGGAATCCCGGGGAAAGTTTGCCCCAAATTGGCCATTACGTTATTAATTGCATGTCTGTCACAGCAAATAGATAGAGGGCGACAGTGAGCATGAAATGACAAATATATCTGTACACACATGTGTGTGTGTGTGTGTGTGTGTGTGTGTGTGTGTGCGACATTTACTTTAGTCCAAGTCTAAATTGAAAAACACAATTAAATACAATTAGCTGGCAAAAAAAAAAAAAAAAGAGAGAACAAAATTAAATAAAATAAATACACAAATACTTTTCTTTGGTCTCATGCGAGGGCAGTTTCATAACTAGCCAAGTTTCATGCATGACTAGATAAGTTAGTCAACATCGGCTGAAACCATTTTCGAGTCGGCTTATCTACAAACTCGTTTTTATCCACCGTGTCACTTGATCCCTCTGGATTAGCCATCAGTTATCTAGCCAAAGGTGGAAGACCTTACCGATAACCAGATTTGACGGCATCTCTCATCTTGAATACTCAACGAACGACCCTCGCATTTATGCACAATTCAATGCCAAAATAACAACAAATGAAAGAGAGCTCTAAAAATAGGCAAACGCACAAGCCGGACATTTACTGCGGCGGCAATTCCGGCAACACAACAAGTGGAAGGAAGCACACACACACACACACACACACACACACACACACACACACACACACACACACACCTCACTCACAGACACACTCAAGCAAAACAAAAATTTCAAATATATAATACTTAAAAGAAGAAAAAAAAAATACGCAAACTGGAAATAAATTAAAATTAAAAACAAAATAAATAAATAAATTTGAAAACTGCCAAAAAAAAAAAGCAAAAATCCCGAACAAATTGCGAGTTACTCAATGCAAAATCAAAGCAATTCAATCTCACTTTAAAAAAAAAAAAACGCCAAAAAAAACTAACAAAACAAGAAAAGCGCAAAAAGAAATAACAACAAAACTTATGCAAAATTGATCATAAACAAAAAAAAAAAAAAAAAAAAAAAACAAAAAGCGTTTTGTTTAATTTAAGCATTTGACTAATAATTAAATTAATTGTCAAGTAAAATGCCTAAAATTATTTCTAATCATATTAAATATTATTGTTGTTGTTGTTGGTTGTTGGTTTGTCTGTTTTTTTTTGCTGTTGCGATTGTCATTCATGTAACATGCAAACAGTCGTATGGGAAAATGATCAGTGGCGCCGTTAAATTCAACAAAACAAAAGGGGTGCCCACTAAAACCCGCGATCCCCGCTTAAATCACGAAATGAAGACAATCTGAAGAAATTCTAAAAACCAATAATCCATCCACTTAGAGCTAAAGATCGACAAACTAAACTAATAAATTGATTAATATAGAATCTAGAATAATTTAAAAAACTATTTTTATATAGAAAAAAAAGAGACACAATCTCTCTCTTTGTTTCTATGATTGAGAAGGAATAATCTTTCTGTTAAACAAATGGAAATCTCTAAATAATAGTATTTAGGGGGGGGAATGTAACGCCCCCCCTAAACCTCCCCGTTAGCTAATGTTAATTCAATGAGTATTCATTTATTCTCAAATGAAAATTAAGTAAAGAAAAACCAATTTTTATGATTTCAATGCAAACGATTTTGCAGCAAATTTAATGACCGATTTATAATTAAAAGAAATCCATTTGTTGTTTGTCCCTTTTATTTTATTTCACATGACGCCCATGAAAATAAGAGAGAGAGAGAGAGACAGCAGAAACACATATACAAATGAAAGCAAATTTGATTTAATTTACATGTCTTTAATGAAATTAGTCAAAGCGAATTCACACACAGAGTCACACACACACACACACACACACACACTCACTTTCAATGGTTGTATTTAGCTAGGATTTTCACAAATCGTAGCGGGGTGGAGAGGGGATTGATCCGTTGTAGTATCTTTTACCGTTTTTGAGGAATTTGTTTGTTTGTTTGTTTTTTTTTTCTTTTGTTTTCTCTTTTTTTTTTTAAATTACAATTTCATATAAAACATATTGTCAAGCGGCTCTCGTAAAAGATTGGCGGATTGGTGTAACTTAAGGCAAATAAATTATTGTTGCTGTTGCTGCTTCACTTTAGTTAAACGACTTGACTAACTAGCCAGTAGGCTTAGGCTTTCTGTGGATTATGTGTGTATGTCTAAACCAGCGGCGTTGAGCTGAACTCAGCGACTAAATTTTCGTATTGAATTTGATGAGCGACGCTGCAACCAGCAACGTAAACGACGACAGCAACAGCAACAGCAGCAGCAGCGCGTTTTAGAAACAGCAGCAACGCTCTGTGTCTCTGAGTCTCCCCATATGAATTCACATTCGTGTGCCATGATCGTTGACGTTGACGTCGCTGTCGCTGTCGTCGTTGCTGTCGCTGTTGCCGCTTCAAAAGCAACTACGTTAACGTTCGTCAACGTTTTCGACGTCGATAAGCAACAACAGCAACAGCAACAAAAGAAAAGAAATTGTCAAATTCCAACTATCACCCACACACACACACACACACACACACACGGTATTATGTATGTACATGGCATACAAAATTTCTATATCTATCAGGTACATACATATATATCCATGTATATATACATATAATGCCCTGAAGGTTCTTTCCGCCAAGCAATAAACGATATATTACGATTATTTCCCTGAAGGTCTTTAACCCTTTTTAACCATAGGACACTCTCTCAAGGCTCTAGAAGAGACAGTGGGGGACCTTAGTCAATGACGTAAGGACTTTCTAAAATCTATTTAGTTACGGTAAATCAAAATTATTGCATTTTTTTCTCGACTTCTAGTTGCATTGTCTAATTGTATAATGTTCTATTGAAGGTTGCTAATAATCATAAATTAAAAAAAATTAAAAAAAAAAAAAACATCAGAACAATCGTTTCTCTCTAAACCTTTGTCATGGATAATGCTCTTGTATTATTATTTATTTTCTTTCTTTTCTTTTTTGTTTTTTTTTTTTTGTTTAAGGGGATTTTTTGTTTGCCGCTTATTAAGATATAATGACAAAGTTATGAAACAATTTTAGACGTAGAAGATCGTGCAACTATTCCATACACTAAACAGGATGCAGATGCATCTTAGGCTAACCAAGATTTATCTCAAAGTGGCAACTAAACAAAGTTTTGAAAAAATAATTTGATTTTTCTATTAATTTTCTTACTAAATTACAATAACAAATTATTTTACTATATTTAGTCATCTCTGCACCAAAAGAGCTTAATTGAAATTTTAATAATACATTTAACAATTTGTTTACGGTCTAACAAACAAAACAATTTGTTAGGAGAACTTTTTTTGTATAAAAACAAAAAAAAAAAAAAAAACAGTGCAAAGATGACATCAAATTGCTAAAATTTAAGTATCCGGGAATATTTCCCTGTAACTGTAAAAAAAATTAATAGCTAATTTATAGAAATAATTTCCCTTTTTTTTTATATTACAAAAAAAAAAAAAAACAATATTTCAATTCACACTTGAGATCATTGTCGAATCGTGCCCGAATTGTGTTAACTTTTCAAAGAAAAATAAAAAAAAAAACTTTTGTTGTAATGGTTCTGTGTGTGTATGGTCATAGCGGTGGCGGAGTGAGGTGGGGGAGTGTGGTTGGGGGACAGACGCATACATTGCACGTGCTAAACACTTGATAACAAGGTGAAGGCCCAACAACTACTCCACATTGTCGGAGTCGCCAAAAAGTGCTAACGAAAATGACAAAGCAAAACAGAACAAAACAAAAGTAAAAACGAAAAAAAAGGTAACTACGCGCGGGCAAAATAAAATGGCAAATAAAAATTGCAAATTAACAACAAATTGACGCATTTTAGGCATTAAAGAAAAAAATAATAAAATTAAAATAGCAAATAGATTAGTTAAGTAATTTTTTTTTTTTCATTATTTTCTGGTGCTACTAATTTTAATATTAATTCAAGGTGGCGCCGGGCGCAACAAATAAACTTTTGCCACTTCGTTTGGGCCATTAAGCTGAAATTAATTATAATTTGCAGTAAGTTTAATTGGTCTAAGAGAGCTTCAATGGAGGGGGTATTGGTTCAGTGTACTAGCCCAGGGCCACGCCCCACGCTTCACGCCCCTATTGGGCCTTGACTTACAAAGCAGCCAACGCTGATGAGTCTCGGGTCTCGCGTCTCGCGTCTCGATTCTTGATTCTCTTTGCGTCTCTGCTCGAGTGTAACCGAGCATTTTAAGCCCTAGAATCAACCAACTGGGCCCTTACCCATCCACCTCCCCTTCACAACCCCCCCCCCCCCCCTACCCCTTGGATTGCCCCTCTGTATATAAATACCAGCTTATTATAATAATTTATTTATTTGGTAATTTGATGCGGCTAAAAACACAAATAATAAAAAGTGCAAAAAAATGTGCATTTTTGCTTTGGCAGTTGTTCATTAATTTCCAATTGTAATTATGCTTGCAACACACTCATTCCATTCCCCCGTCTCACCACTTAATATCCCCCCCCCCCCCCCCACACACTTCATAGTCCATCTGTAGTCTTATGCAAATTTTCAATTGCAATAGCAAAAATGCTTTGGCAATTGTTGATTTGCTTCTGTTGCCAGTTGCCCCTTGCATGGCTCCATGTAGAAGAAGTGGTGGTGGTTGACGAGGGGTGTGGGGGGTGGGCGGTCTTCGTGGCATCGTGTCACATGACAAGCGGCGATTAACGAACCGATTAAGTGTCGATAAATCAAAATAAATCATCAAATCAAACAATTCACAATGATGCAGTTGCACAATTTGCCATGCCAAAGATAAAGCTTCCCTTAACACTTTCACTTTTCAGATTTTGTATCGATTTCTTGCTTATTTCTAAAGCTTAATCTTGTTTACGTTTGATTTTCACAACTTTCAGCTTGTCTTGAAAATGAGCTAAAGATTAGATTCGATTACAGAGAGATAAAACAATGCAGGAAACACTATTTCACAGTGTTGAAAGCGTTGAAGCTGTTTTACAACACTATTTTAGAGTACTTCATATGAAATAGTGTTATAAAACGATTTGAAAAGTCTTTTTTGCAAGTTTATAGACAATTTTGATCAATTTTGATGTCTACTGCGCATAAGTTTGAGCGAAAATAGGCAATATTTTCAAAGTCTTTGTCGCTAGATGGCGCCAGAGTGTGATTTTAATTAAAATATACCCAAAATTGAATGGCAAATCGCTTGGGTTTATGTATGTATGTAGGTCAGGGTATGAAAAAGTTCATAGAAATTGATAGCAATTCTCTGGCCAAGGCTTACAAAACTTTTGCCATTCGCAGTGGCCTTAGGCCAATTGCGAAAGATTCACAGCTAAGGGAGGAAGGGAAGAGGCAAAAGGCAAGAGGATAGAGGCAAGTAGCTGGTAATGTCTTGACACATTTCTCATTTAATCGTTAATCATATATACATAACTTTTACTTCACTTCACACTGCTCTTTCTCTCTCTCTCTCTCTCTGTCTCTCTCTGTTTGTCTCTCTCCCTTTTTATGCATAGATCGCTGGCACTTTCACTTGACCAGTTTTGATCATAGGTAAACAAAACGTCAAATTGATTAATTAGACTTGCTAATTGACAATATTTCGACGACATTTTTTTGCTTAGATATAATTTATTAATGATGCGATAATTATTTTGCTGCTCATTAGGAGGAAGTCTAAAAAGAGATAAATATGTAGATAAAACATGAATAAATATATGCATTAAAAATATATACATAAATAAGTTAACAGCAGCCGCCGATAATATCGCCGCCAACAACCTCCAACTTTCCGCCGCCTTCTTCACCATTTTGGGGCAGGTGTCAAAAGTTTGCCCAGCGCAACGATAAATTATTAATAGCAACAACTCCTCACACAGACGGACGGAGAGGCGGGCAGACAGACAGACAGACAGATCGAGTTGCCGCCAATGTCCGCAACGGTACAGAAATAACGAGTTGTAGCTAATTTTGTCTAGTTTCACTCACTCGCCGCCAGCTTGTGGGTGACTTGGTCAAAACAAAGTGAATGAAGGTAACACAAAGAACACACAACAAAACAACATATTAAAAACAAAAACAAAATTAAGAAAAAACAACATAAAATAAATAAGCAAAAACTTTTGGCCCCCTCTAACCCATTACATCAAATGTTATAGAGTCTATTTGGACGAACAACAATTGATCTATTGTTCATTGTGAAGCTAGGAAACTCATCAAATTTAAAAAGGTTTATTTTTTAAACAATTTTCCAATGGACTTGCAATGGGCTTTATATTTATTTATTTAAGAATTGTCTTTGTCTTGTTTTTTTTTTGTTTTTATGAATTGTAACAACTGTGCATAAGTCTTAATATTGGGTTCATTCATGATAGATCTAATAACTTATGTTAGATAGAATATTTTACTTTAAACTCAACAAAATGAAACTTATTTCATCGATTCGTAAAGTGAGTTAAGAAATTCCAAGAGATCCCTAGTTTTCTATTATTTGAAGTCAAAATAACTGAAATTGAATAATCTATAACAGAACTAATGACAGTTATGAGCAGTCATGAAGGTTTATGTGAATTGCTTTGTCATTGGCAGACGGCATATGCGAGTCGGACTGGTTTTTTGTGTTTGGCTAACAGACGGACAGACCAGATCCCAGACGAGACGATACGATTGCCTGTTATTGGATGTACAAATTATATTCTATGTATATGGTGGTCATCTCCATGCATGAGCTGCTGGCTGATGTGTGGTTTGAGTGGCCAAAAAACTGTGCCACGCAGATGCCGCGTGATGATGGGCAAAGTTTATCGATTGTTTTGGAATTCACAATGATTGCAACAGTTTTTTTTTTTTTTTTTTTTTGTGTATATAATTAATTGTAATTGTAATTGAAATTTGAATTTCAGTGCAAATATTTGTCAGCAAATCAGAGGCCAGAACTTGATTATTGTGATTATTGTGTTATCACGCATACGCAGCGTATGCAAATGAAAATGCCAATGAAATTAGTCATCACATTTTCTCTCTCTCTCTCTCTCTCTCTCTCTTTGTGCTCAAGTGTTTAAAACAATTTATTAAATTGCTTTCAGGTTTTTTGCGTGAAGCTTGGCACAAACCTAACGAGCATTTGCCAGGATAATGTATGAAAAGAGTAAGGTAAGAGCTAGAAATAGAATTCCCCAATTTGTTTAAATTGAAAAATTTCAACTCCATTTGATTTCAACTAAATTACTCACTCATAAGCCCTTCCTCATTTGGATTTTCCATCTGCATTAAATGCTTCCCTGCACATAAATTAGCATGTCTATTGCATAAAGCAATCGATTGATTAATTGATGTACTGATGAAAACAAATATTGTGTGCGAGATGATTTGCAAAAGAGGGTATGGAACAGATGGAGCAAATGCATTTGCTGCCTCCATTCCCATTCCCATTCCCATTCCCATTCACTCCAGAGACTCGTTTACATTCTACAAAATTTATGCAGAGTTGAACTTTTTGTTTACAAAACACAACAATTTTCCACCCACTTTAATCGTGCATAGTTTTTGTCTTGTCGATGTATTTACTAATTGTTACATAAATTTTCTCTGAAAAATGCAATGCAATGCATTCATTTTGTATAATTATTTTGCAGATTTTATGATTTCGATTTTGGGCTAACAATTTATATGTACATTTCTCTTTTGCGTTAATGAACTGTCTGAGAGAGGGAAGTATATAGCTCAGGTCGTACAATGGCATTCTTGCCATTCAATGACCAAATGGAATAAATTATGAAGTAATTTTGCTTTGGCCAATTTCAAGAAGTTGCATCTTAGTTTGCTCTTTTTCACTTTCATTTTATTGAAGCTCGACAGAAAGTTAGAATGGGAATGGAAGTTGTACCAAATATTTATTTACTTAGCAGAGTGAGAAATAGTAAAGGACTGAAGCAGAGTCTGATCTTTGAAGGGGAAGTAAAGAAACTTTGCTCCCTTAAAAATAAAGTAGCTAGTCGAAATACTATTCCTAAAATCTTTAAAAGACATTTGCCAAGAATTGTGAAAAGAACTCATAGACAACTCGATTTATGGCTGTCTATTGCATACTTAAGGGAGAATCTTGCTATAAATTTCATACCCGAAGATCCGCCAGATGTATAAACAATACAACAAAAATTCTCTTAGAAATTGTAAAAAAGAAAATAACTTTTATTTTTAAAGAAAATAGCCCTAATATTTTTGTCTAAGGTTGAGATAACAAAAGTAAAGATCTATGCTAAACTAAGCTGCAGTTCAATAGAAATTTTTAGTAAAACTATCTTTAAGATACTTTCAAAGTTGAGCTTAGCGTGTCAACTGCACCCCTGGGATAGAATATCAGGCACTTACGCTTTATTTTTGCTACTTATTTCTGCTTACAATATGTGTGACCCCATATATATATATATATATCTAACTTCTATATATTTATTTATTATCTTATATGGCCCCCAAGTTGCATGTGAGCGGTCAATTTAGCTGGTCAAACCGAACGAAAGTTGAAAGAAAAGAAGCCCCCAAGAGGGGACTTTCCTCTGTGTATTGTTTCATCTTCTTTCTTTCATTCTTTCCTCTTTTTTTCTGATAAGAGGTCGCAATGTTGTGGCATAGTTGTTGTTGTTGTTGTTGTTATTATTGCTGCTGTTACTGTGGCCGGCATATGCTGCTGCTGCTGCTGCTGCTGTTGCTGTTGCCTGCCTTCCATTTCTCACTAAGCCTTTGTTTGCCTCTGGCCTAACCAAGATGTTGCTGATGTTTCCTTAGATTCTGAGTGTGGGTGTGAATGGGGGGCGATGGAGAATGGGTGGCGGGAGTGTTCGTTCCCTTTCTTTTTTTATGACTTTATCAACGTTTATGGCCCGAACCGTGGCTCCCAGGAGGATTTGTGCCAACAGTTGTGTGGCTTTATTATTGCATCATTATAACATGTTTTTTTTTTATTTTTATTCTTTTTTGTTTTTTTACTACAAACCGAAGCCAAAAAGAAAAGGATGTCGATGATGATGAAAGTCTCCAAGAACACTTTAAAGTGCCCTGAACTTGATAAATGAATGGCAAAAATACTGAAAAGTATGCTACACACACACACACACACACATTAACATATAGTTAACACCCACACTCAACATGTCAACGACACGGCAGAGAATGAATGAATGAAAGAAAATGCTTGACTAACAACAACAACAACAACAACAACAGCAACAACACCTTAACAAAAACATAGAAGAGAGAGAAAAAAAAACTGCTGGTGAAACAAAAACAACAACAACAACAGCATCAACAGAAATGAAAATTGGCTTACAACTTGGCAGCTAATTTAATATAACAACTCGTAGAAGCGAAGAAAAGTGAGAGAGCGGGGGATAAGGGTTGTAGGGTTGTTGTCTGCTTGAAAAATTGTTTCAACATTTGGATTAGATACTTTTTTTTTCTTTTTCTTAATTGCCAACAGCAAGACAAAGTGGCTTCGTCATCTTATTTCTAATAGTTTTCAAGTGGACCAAGTTAATAAAAACATTTTCTTCCAAGTGTCTCTCTTTTTCTTCCTCTTCCTTTATTCTATATCCTTTAACGCATTGCTGCTGCTCGAGAGTTTAACTCGGCTTACCTAGAAGTATGCAATGGTTCTTTTCAACTAAATTATCTGCGTGTGTCGTTGTCTCTCTCTCACTCTTTAACACTGGCTCCCACAAGTATGCAATGAATGTTTGCTTAAGACCCCGGCCATAATCTAAGCTCTTACATCTCTCCTCCTTTCTCTCTCTCTCTCTCTCACTCTCTTCACTTACTTTACAAATTTTAAACTTCCTTTCGACTGGTCGTCCCCTTCAAGAGAGAGAGTTACAAAAGTTGGTTGGTTGGGGGGGGGGCACACAAACTTTGTTGTTGCATGTCCGTTTTAATAAATTGGCTTATGATTGCCTTTCGATAAACTTTGCCAAAGTGAAATGCTAATACATTCAAACCCATCCATTCAGCCACCGCTGTGACGACCGATGATGATGACGATGAGTTTAAGCCAACCGGGTGGGCGGAGGAGTGGTAAGGAGGGGGGGAAAACTGTGAAACGGACATGGACACGGAACTGACTGCGGATTCGCGCTCATATTCGTATCTTTGTGGAAAAGTTGGCGCCGCTGCCATCGTCTCCATTTTGCTTCCTGGCAACAACAGTTTTTATGGCTTCCTGTGCAACGTTTAAATAGATACAACTCTCTCACACACACGCGCACACAGATACACCCACACATTTACACACAGACATTACATTACCTTGGATGGTAATTTAAATTGCGGTGTGACTCTCTCTCTCCCACTTTTTCTAGCTCTCTCTCTCCCTCTCTGTAATTGAATTTCAACGGTTTATAGCATCAAAAAATTATTCAAGAATTTTTTATTTAATTCGAATCGTGTAAATTTATTAAATTGGAAAAAAAAAAAACTCTTGCCAAATGGCAAATGGAAAATAAAATATCTATAAACAGAAATGTGCAATTTGATTTTGTAAATCGAAACTAATTCATTCGATTAAGGCATATGAAATAAAATCTATTTGGAAATCAATTGAGATTTGAATTAGTTTTCGACTTGTTTCCCGTTCTCTTGGAAAGATGTTAGTTCAAGTGGTTCCATTATGAAAGTTTACTAGTTCTCTGGCAACTTCTTAAACATTAAGAATCAAATGGAAATTCTTAAAGTTCAGACTGGAACTAGTTCAGTTCCAATTACTATATGGGAAATGTAATCATTTAGCTTCATATTACCAATTGACCATAAACTAGTTGAGACCAGATCAAAGTCTTCAATCAAAAATTATTTTCAAACTTGTAAACTGATGATTCCATGTGGTTTGAATTGATGCTTCTCGTGTTCCATTTGCAAGCAATCTCTGTGAGCTAAATATGGACTACAAATCGGTTTCCCTTCTCCTGTTCCCCCCTGTGCCCTGTCCCGTGTGCCGTGTCCCCTGCCCGTGTCCGTGTCGTTAAGTTCTCATTAAAATTCAATGCCGTAAATCCAGAGGAATTCCATCAGCTTATTTTCGATTTGTGCAACAAATGAAGTGAGAAATTATGATTATTATTTTCATTACAGGCAAGCGAACCCAACGCATTGGCCCGGGAGGGTGAATAGGGGAAGAGGGAAGAAGAAGAGGGAAAAAAAATGGCAAATAAAAAGCAACACATATTTTTGTAAGGGGGTTTCCTTTCCTCCTTTTTTTTTCTGTTGGCATAAGCAAATGTTGTACGAGTAGCCCCAATCTTGCGATCTCACTCCATTGCCCAGCTTCCCCGCTACCCCAACCCCCGACCCCCAACCGTCCTTGGTTCACCATTTGTGAAACGTGCATCACGTATTCACAAAGCAAACAAACGCCGGCGCACGCATAAATAAACAGGCGAAGGAACTGAAAGATGGAAATAGGAGAGAGCAGCAAAGGGCAGAAGAGAGATGGGAATGGAGTTCGGGTGGAAGCTGAAGGCTTTGCTGGCAAAGCTAAGTAAAAATATGAAAAATAACCAAAAAAAAGGAAGGAAAAGTAAATTTTTGTGTTGCCTTTGCTTTCTCTCTCTTTTCTCTTCTTATTTTTTTTTTGTTGTTGTTGGTGGTCTTCTTTCTTGACGGTTCATTCAGACAGTCAGTCAGCCAGTGAGCCAGTCAGTCACATCATTAAAATCGAGCAAAATGGATGCTGCCACCTAATTCCAATCCTTGCCGCAAGGGCGATGAGTGCGATGGATGGAGAAATGAAGAATGGGCATGTTTATATGTATGTATATATGTATATACATTGTCTGCAAATACTAGAGTTGGTGCCGTAGGTGGTTGGGGGGAGAAGGTGTAGGGTAAAAGTAAAATTCTCTGGAGGCATTCATCAATATGCCAAACATGTTTTGTTATCATCAAATGGAAAATGCTTCATTTTCACGTACGACAGGCGAAGATGGCACACAGACAGCAACGACAACGAGAAGAGAATTTTCCAGGTGAAAGTTAAAGTTCCCCAAAACGAGGCGTCGGGGGGGGGGAGGGAGTGCTAACGCTCTTCTGTGGTTAAACCACCAAGAAACTAAACTCAAAACGTGGCGAATGTTCGGAACACATAAATTGATTACCAAAATACACATTTCACGACAAATTCGCCACAACAACAATGACAGAGCCCAAAGCTGATTGGGAGTGAGTAGTGTGATGGGCTGGGGGGGGGGGGGGACTTCCCACAATGATGACGCTTATCGGCATACACAGAACGTCGCAGTGCCGGAAGCAATATGCTTATACACTGCCTTTCACTTGCCCACAAAAAAAAAAAAAAAAAAAAACAACTTGCCATTCGAATTATGTAGAAGAAGAACCTCCCCCCCCCCCCCCCCCTCCTTTGCCAAGAAGGAAGCAACAAGATTTCGTCAAATAAAATTCTAGCAATCGGTAGAAAGGGATTTACCGATTTAATGATAATACTTTTACCCATCACATCAGAATAAATTGATTTCGTTTCGTTTATTGTTCAATTGAAAATTCAATAGCCAAATTTAATATTCCCAATATTTAGACTTGAACAAAGGCAAAGAATTCCCATTTTATTGGAGTTCAATTTTTCTCATTCACTTCATTACAATTTACAATTTACAATTCTTGTTTCAATTTCGATTTTAAACTTTTTTTTTTTTAATATTTTTCGAAGATTTTTTAATGAATGCTAACTGACATGGAAAAGCAAACAGTTTTCTTTATTTTTTTATTATCCTTTGAACTTGGTTCATTTATTATTTAAATTAAAAAAAAAAAAAGGCAAACTGAAAACTCAAAATAATTTCTATGAAATATTATAAATCAAAAATAGAGAATTAAAATTATTACAATTTGTTACTATCCATGCCAAATATTTTGTGGAAGATTTCTGCTGAACATTTAATCTAAGAAATAGATTTTTGGCTAAATTCTAATTTTTAAAATTTCTTTTTTTTTTGGTTTCTTTCCTTTAATGCCTGAATCCATGTCTATGAAATTTGAATGTATAAGTTGTAAGATAGGATACCTTACCTATCTACCGCGAAGGACCTTTTTTTTAGTAAAGTAAGCTTTGTCTTAAAGTAAACAATTTTCTTAATTTATTCAGTAAACCAGTAAACCTCGAGTCGTCATGACTGAAAAATCCTCAATTTCTTTTGATTACAAAAGTTTCCCAAATTAAACCTTGAAAAAGTCTTTTTTTTCTAAGCGTTCGCAATTCTTTTGAGTCCGTGAATGAATTCTACCAAAAAAAAATTATGATTAAGTTTTTATTACAGAATTATTATTTCCTTTAGAATCGTATAATATTCTCTGGCAAAGCAATCAATATAGATTTTCAGCCTAGACAGTATTTGAAGTGGTAATCGAAAGCTCTCCAAAAGCCATTTGTATAATGTATGTATTATCGATCAACAAGACGCTGATTAATTTGTTATTATTATGAGCCCCTGACAAGGGGGACAGCTGGTATGGGGAGGGGGGGTAAGGTAAAAAATATGCCCAAAAATCAATTGTTCGAATGATTAAACACGCGCAAAGTATTGGCTCTTGGAAGGGGGAAATTTCTCATAAATTCATTGAGATAAGATACAAAAAAAATGGAAAAGATGTTTCTCGAGAAAGCAAAGAAACTAACCTGCCTTAAAAAATTGTTCAAGGTGTTTGTTTTTGTGTTTTTTGTTCTGTTTTGGGCTGTTTCCTCTTGAAGTTTAGTTGTAAATCTTTTATTTATTGTCGGCAGTTTCCTTTCCCCATGGCAAATGATTAGATAGGAGAGTTCTTCAATGAAGTCCAATGGTTGAGAATTAATGAAGATGATTTACCATGCCCGATAAGCGGGTTGGCTCTGACTTTGGCTGTATAAAAGCTCGAACGATTGACCAATTGTTAGATACTTTTGATTCAATATGAAAGTGACACTGACTGTGGCCCTAACTGCTCTTCTTCTGCTGGCGGTGACTGTTACCCAGGCCACCGACTACTGTTCGTGGGATATTTGCAATGGCGGCAGCCACATCGCCTGCGGCCACAGCAACTGGTGGGACAGCAGCTGTCCCGGAGATGCCGAATTGATTGACATTAACGATGACTACAAGTGGGTATTCGTGCACTCGCATAATGACAAACGCAACTATATTGCCGGAGGCTATGATCCGAATCATAATGCTGCCTGCCGCATGGCCACCATGGAATGGGATGACGAACTGGCCTATCTGGCCTCCCTCAATGTTCGTCAGTGCAACATGATTCATGACAGTTGCCACAATACCGATGCCTTTAAATACTCTGGCCAAAATCTGGCATGGCAGGCCTACTCGGGCGATCTGCCCGATATGGGATATATACTGGACAACAGTGTTCAAATGTGGTTCGATGAGGTACACAATTCCAACAGCGGCATTATCGAGGGTGGCTATCCATCGGGCTACAATGGACCGTAAGAAACAAGAGATCTTCCCTCTTTCGCTCTCTCTCTCTATCTCTCTCTCTCGCTCTCTCTCTCTCTGTTCACTTTAGAGCCATTGGTCATTTCACTGTCATGATGTCCGAGAGGAATACTCGTGTGGGCTGTGCTGCTGCCAAATATAATCGCGATGGCTGGAATCAGGTATTGGTTGCCTGTAATTATGCCACCACCAATATGATCGGTCGCCAAATCTATTCCACCTGCGATTGGGGAGCCCAGGGCTGCGGCTCGGGCACCAATGGTGAATTCGGTAATCTCTGCTCCAACAATGAGTGGTACGATGTCAACAGCTGGTAATAAGCTGATTGAAAATCCAATAAAAAAAAAAACAACAGCACTAAAAATACTACACAAGGCACAAGAAATGAGTGGGGGGGGGGGGGGGGGGGTGGAGCACACCTCTGAGGCGTCAGTTTCTTCTCCAGTGTAGTCTTGGTTTTTCCTTTCTTTTGTGGGGGCCATTAACCCTGGCAGAAGGTCGTCTGTTTGCCTAGTCTTTTTGCTTTCCCTTTCATTGACATGGCCAAGATCTCCTCCTGAAACTCAGCCTCTTTAAGCAGAGTAATGGGTATTGCAGATGCGTTCCATAAATGAGTTATCCAATTGCCATTTAATTACATTTATTCCAAGAATCACTTGGCCATTCGATTCTCCATACTCACTTTGTTTACATATGTATCTCTCTATCTTATCTCTGCTTGAGAGTTGAGTCCATAAACTTGGCGCTGATTCATAAATTGTGTGTTTCTATTTTCTGTTTTCTGCTTTTATTCATTGTGCTCTTTAGTTAATTTACTGTTAAAAGGAATCGCTGGCGATTATTTAGTAGAACAAATTGTTGACATCGTAAACCTCTTTGGCACTGCAGAGATATTTGTAGTCGGGATTGGTGCCCGTGGAGCATTTGGAGGCCGGCTTATTGGGACACGAGCTGTACATTTTAATGCCCACCACATTGGTGGCCGCAAAATTGCAGGCAAGCAGGAAACCCTTGTAGGATTGCCCCTTCACCGAAATGTGGAGGCAGCGCATCCGATATCCGTATTACGATCCGAAACGAGCACCGTAAAATGGCCAATGACCGGGCCATTGTAGTTCGTGGGATAGGCATCGATGTAGGCCTGTTTGGTGTAGACATGCTCATCGTACCACATATCGACACCCCACTGTACATAGTGAGTGACATTCAGTGGGGCATACCAGCTCATCCAGGCCAGATCCTGGCCAGACCAATCAAAGGCATCCGTATTGTGGCAGCCATCGTGTTCCATCACACAACTGCGGACATTGAGAGCCGCCAAATTGGCCAATTCGTCGTTCCATTTGATGGTGGCCATGCGGCAGGCGGCACTTAGATTGGCATTCAAGCCGCCAGCAATGAAATTACGATACTCATTCGTCCTGTCCACAATGGCGGCCTTATCGGCGGCACTGAGCGTAACCAAAGCGGCATCACTGGGACAACTGGAGCCCAGGCCTGCGGAAAATAGTCCTCCTCTTTATTAAAGATGCCAATTCAAACTGGACCGATGTAGCTATTTTCGGACTTACCCCGCTGTTGTCGCAACCGATGTTCTTGGTATTGCCGCAGGACTTTTTGCAATAGTCTGTGGCCTGAGCCACATTTTGTTGCAGGACCACAGCCACAACTACCACGACGATGCCAAAGATATTCCAGTTGGTGTTGCTCATTGCTCTGATGCAAGATAATTGCTAATTGTTTCAACTGAACGTTCTCTCTTATATGTATGGAGAGGAGGGGGAAATATTTTTTATCTAAGTTTTCGTCTCTCCTCTCGCTCTCTCTCTCTCTCTCTCGCTCTGTCTTTTATCAACATTTGATTAAATATTTACAAAATACGCTCTGTCTTTGTCTCTGCTCATTTGTTGTTGTTGCTGCTGCTGCTGCTGCTGTGTAATCCATCAACAACACCAACAACAACACCAACCAGAATTAACGTCATTGGGGAATTGGATCAAAAATCAAATGGCAAGACGCCGTGCCTAATACTCCTTCCCCTTGGTAGTGAAGGGGGAAGTGGGCGACTCATCCACGTGCATTGAGCAAATGTTTAAACAATTGAAAATGCTTGACAAACAGCAGGAAGAAATTTTCAATTCAGCTGCTAAAATCAAACAAAGAACGAACTTGAATATGAATCCATACAATTCGGATCTTCCACAGATTTTTAGAGTCCAAAAATTTCCATTGAATAAAATCAGAAAAACAAAAGACCAAAAAAAATTAACAAAGAAACGTTTTTTTCGAGTCAGCTTTAAAAGGAGACATCCGGCTCTAGTTCTCATCTGCCAATGACTGATGAAATGTGGTTAGTTAGTATTCTTTTGCTCAGTTGCCTCTGCCAATTCAACTTGGCCATTACTCGGGATTACTGCTCCAGATCGTTATGTGGCCGTGCCCGGCACATAGCCTGCAATAATGTGGGAGTAGGTAGACACAGTTATGTAGATCTGGATGACAATTTGGATGCACTTTTGATGAAGGGGCGGGGGGGGGGAAACACTTTTACTTTTAGGCCTGGTCAACGACTTGTCCCCGATTGCCCACAACACCGCTGGCCATCCGTTTCAATGGGGTTCAACGCAATCAGATTGTGCGAGGCCACAATGTGAGAAGGAATCAAATAGCAGGTGGACAATTGAATGGCTATAGATCGGCCAGACGTATGGCCGTAATGCGTTGGGACAACGAATTGGCCCAATTGGCCCTGCTCAATGTGCGTCAGTGTCGAATGAGGCACGATGCCTGTCGCAATACGGATACCTTTCGGGCCAGTGGCCAGAATTTGGCCATATACGGGTATTCTGGAGACCGTTCCGCCGTACCATTGCCCAGCTGATCGACATTTCCATGGGCTTGTGGTGGAATGAGTACAGTAGTGCCAATATGGACATAATCCGCAGATATCCCAGCGCCTGGACGGGACCGTAAGTGCGAATGACTCTCCCGTAAAAGAATTTTCACTTTGCCACCATGCCTCCTCTTCTCCCTTTAGTCAAATTGGTCACTTTACTGCCATGGCCCAGGCGAACAATACTCATTGTGGCTGTGGTGCGGCCCACTTTGTCAGAGATTCAATGAATTGGTTCCTTTTCGCCTGCAATTATGCCACCACCAACTATGTGGGTGAACCCGTTTACCACGAGGGAGATACTGCATCCAATTGCCTTAGCGGCAGGGATAACAATTACAGATCTCTCTGCCATGTCAATGAACGTTTTAGTGTCTAGGAAATAACATTAAACCTAACTTTCGAATCGTTAGTCCAAGTTCAATATTTTTTAGGCATCAACAACCAGCTAATCAACATGTTTTCCATATTCCTTTCAAATGTCTGAGCAAATATTGACATAAAACAGATCAAATTGTGTGTCTGCCATATGTTTTTGGTCTCTTTCATTTTTTAAAAAAGATTTAAGAGCCAAAATAGAAAAGGTATCAACAATATTTACTTAGAGACAATTCTCGAAAATAAACAACAACAACAAGTTCCCGGTTTTCGGTTTTCTAAAACCAATCCCATTGTTCAGAGATCGTTTCTCGTTTTCAAATTTAATTTGAATGTACATAGGTCAAGTAGAAGATTGAAGAAAGGGAGATTGTGAATTTGAAGGATAACTTAGGAAAAGCTCTACGTCAGCTGATGGATACAAAGATATCGATTACTGCAGTTTTCTAAACCCATTTCCATCTTTCCGAAATCATTTCTCGTTTTTAAATTCAATTCGAATGTAGCTTAAGTAGAAGATGAATGAAAGGAAGATTCCGAATTTTAAGGATATCTTAGGTAAAGCTCTATGTCGGCTGATCGCTGATCGATAGAAAGATATCGATTACTGCAGTTTTCTAAACCCATTTCCATCTTTCCGAAATCATTTCTCGTTTTCAAATTTCATTCGAATGTAGGTCAAGTAGAAGATTGAAGAAAGGGAGATTGTGAATTTGAAGGATAACTTTCTTAAAGCTCTATGTCAGCTGATCGATACAAAGATATCGATTACTGCAGTTTTCTAAACCCATTTCCATCTTTCCGAAAACATTTCTCGTTTTTAAATTCAATTCGAATGTAGGTCAAATAGAAGATTGAAAAAAGGGAGATTGCGAATTTGAAGGATAACTTTCTTTAAGCTCTATGTCAGCTGATCGCTGATCGATAGAAAGATATCGATTACTGCTGTTTTCTAAACCCATTTCCATCTTTCCGAAATCATTTCTCGTTTTTAAATTCAATTCGAATGTAGCTCAAGTAGAAGATGAATGAAAGGAAGATTCCGAATTTTAAGGATATCTTAGGTAAAGCTCTATGTCGGCTGATCGCTGATCGATACAAAGATATCGATTACTGCAGTTTTCTAAACCCATTTCCATCTTTCCAAAATCATTTCTCGTTTTTAAATTCAATTTAAATGTAGGTCAAATAGAAGATTGAAAAAAGGAAGATTACGAATTTGAAGGATAACTTTCTTAAAGCTCTATGTCAGCTGATCGCTGATCGATACAAAGATATCGATTACAGCATATTTGAGCACCATTCTTGATAGAATGAGTTTCTTAGTGGATCATTTTCGTATTGCCTGGTTTCAGCTGCATTGGACATCGGAATCCTTCGCTTTCGTTTAATAGGGATCGATAAATTGCCGCTAATTCGCTCGATTTGGTCCTGTCAGTCTGGTCAGTCCATTTGGCGACGCACATCTTGCTGGAGGAATGTCAAAGCTTCTGATCTGATTTTAAATGAGTCGAAAGATGTTGGAAAACTTTTGGGTTTAAAACAGTTTTTAAGAAAGTTTCAATTTTTTGTTTATCATTCGTTTCTTGGACAGATTTCATTTCCATTGTGATCTGTGGCGCGTGCTTGAAGCTTGAAAAAACTGAAATACATTTAAAATTAAATATTTATTTCATCCCACCAAAAATATAAAGTTAATATTTATGCTTCCCATTATGCAAGCCAGATAAGTACTATATATCATCAGGTATACATAAAGAATAGAAATTTAGACATATGTTAGTTAAAGCAAATAGGGAAATGATGTGGCAAAGTGCTTTCATTTGGATTGGCTCTTGCGTCATCCCAGAACATTGTCTGCAACAATAATGGAGTAAGTGAATCCAAATTGAATGATTCCACAAACTGAGCAGTCTTCCTGCTACTCCTCTATCGTCTCCGTCATTTGGTAGGCTTGATACTCGAAATGCCCCAAAGTGGCCAGAATATTGCATTCTATGGCTATTCCGATCCCAAGAAAGGGATCCGCAATGAGTCTCTGTCCTCGACCAGCATTGACATGTGGTGGAACGAGTACAAGGACTCCAGTGGACCGTAAGTGTTGCTCGATATCCTCTCTCTCTCGCGGTCACTTCACCGGAGAAGAATACGGATGTGGGCTGCACTGCCTCCATTTACCTTCAAGACGGTTTCCAATTTTGTGGGTCTTTCTGTTTATGAGAGCGGAACAACATCCTCGGGATCTTGCACCAAGGACAAGAATTCCAAATATATATACTTCGCTTTGCAGCGAATCAGAAGTCAAAGATAGCGAAATCGAGCTATTTATGAAGATGTTTTTGAAAACATTTTAAACTTGGGAAAACTCCCAAGGAAACCCGTTTAAGCCATGCCAAGCCAATATACAGTGCTTATCATATTTATAACCCACTTTTAAATGAAAAAAAAAAAAAAAAACACCAAATGACATATTCCCTCAAAATCTTAAAAAATGAGTAGCTCAATATTTGAATTATGAGTGAAAAACAACAACTTTTACTTCAAATTAACGACTTCTTAAAAAGAAGTAAAAACAAAGAAAAAAAAAGCAGGCATTTGCTATATCAAAATTATAGCCCAATTAAATAAATATGATATGATAAGCACTGTAGATTTCGGAATAAAGAAATAGAGAACTTAAGTTCAAGAACTTACTCATTAAATAAAAGCTAATTCGATTTTTTGCCTGCTTTGCCAGTTCAAACAATTTCATTACTTTTCTCTAGATAATTTTGGAAACTAACTAACATTTATGTGTTCCAAATGAATTTCAAATTCGCCAAAGTCTAAACTCGAAATTACTATAAATTTTGCCAAATTTTTTAGCCAAACTTTGAAACGTAAAGATTTCAGTTGGAAGATAGAAATATTTCAGAACTTATTTTAAAAAGGATCAAACACATTAATAGATGTTTATTTTATTTGATATTTGTTTTGACCTTTGGATAATTTTAAAGAATTTGTTAATTTTAAGTTAGACTGTATCGGAGGACTATATAAGCTTTCAAAGCAACGATTCTTCAGTTAACTTAACAAATATTGCAACATTTGGAGAATCAAGAATGAGCAAGAGAGAAAAGTCGATCTTGTGAGCTAAGCCTTCTATGTATCTCTGCCCAAGAAATTGTCCTTTTTCTCTGCTCTAGCGCTGCTCCGACTTTGCTTTCTCTGCTAAAGTTCTGCTGCATTCTTGCTTTAGTCTTAGTTCACTTTATCATTAAAATGTTTCACAATCTTTTAAGCAAAAAAAAAAAAAACAGAAAAAAAAATTGACTTTGTTGTCTATGAAGCGAAAAACAAATGCAAAAACACCTGCCATAAAATGTTTACCCAGTTCTAACAGAGTAGAGCAAGTGTGCAAACAAATTACACACTTCATTTTAGCTGCAAATAGACGTATACTTGACGTATATATATATATATATATATAGTATATCCGTTATTGAGGTTTTACGGAAAGAGCAAAAAGAAGAACTTCAGAATGAATGGTCTAGTCAGGAATTTTATTTAAATATATTTAAATATATAATTCTTAGTTATCGTATTTCTCGGCTAGTTTACACAAATTGGTAAAATTGGCATTCTTGCCTGTGGTGCAACCGGATGCTGCTGTTCCTTGTTGATAAACGGGCAGACCCACATAATTGGTAGTGGCATAATTACAGGCCATAAGGAACCAATTCATCGAGTCCTGCACATAGAAAGCCGCTGCGCAGCCACAATGGGTATTCTTCTCCTGGGCCACTTCAGTGAAATGGCCAATTTGTCTAAAGGATTAAGGGGAAAGAGTTTTGATCATCGCTTGCTCCACAATCCTCACAATCTCACTTACGGTCCCGTCCAGTCGCTGGGATATTTCTTAATAACCGCCATATTGGCATCCTTGTACTCATTCCACCACATTTGTATGGATGCCGTGACCAATTGAGCAATGGTCTTACTCGATCTGGGTCCAGAATAGCCATAGATGGCCAGATTCTGGCCACTGGCCTTAAACGTGTCCGTATTGTGGCAGGCATCGTGCTTCATCTGGCATTGTTTCACATTGAGCAGCGCCAATTTGGCCAATTCGGCATTCCAACGCATTGTGGCCATTCTTTTGGCCGGTTGGTAACCTGACAATTTGCCTCCAGCTATTTTATTCCGCCTGATATTATGACCACGAACAATCTGTTTGCGACGTGCTGCATTAAAGACGACAGCCACGGGAGCGGGACTTGTGGGACATGTGGATGACCAGGCCTGTGGATGACCAAATTAAAGGTTAGGAAATTATTTACTTCTCTCTCGAGAGAGAGAGAGGGAGAGAGGGACCCACTCCACTGTTGTTGCAGCCAATATTCGTGGATCCGCTGCACAATGAAGGCGAGCAATAGTTGGTGGCCTGCACCAAGGCCAAGCAGCAGCAGAACACGAGACTATAGCCGAAGTGAAACATCTTTCTTTTTTTTTTGGGTGCTAAGAATTTAGTATTCATTTCTGGCTTATATATAGGCACAGCCAGGGGCACTAACATATGGCCTCTGAATAGACAGTTCAGCAAGTGTTTACACTAAATATTTAATTAAAGCCCATTGTTTAAACAAATTAAATATTTACCAACAAAATTTGACAAAGTTTTCTTCCCTATGAAGGGGATTTATTTTCTACATTAACAAGTTAATATTGTTCAGATTTTCTGTTTAATAATCTAAAACAACTTTATTTTCAAATAACTTTCGACCAGCCTGATCAAAATCAAAAGTGGAGTTCACCTTTCGGGTAAGTCGCACAGAGATTTAATTCAGTTTAAAGTAATCCTTCTACTCCTCATTAGTTTCTGTCAGAATTTGTTAAGGAAAAGTCAGTTTAAAGTTGTCTCTTTAATTCGTTATAATTTACCGACCCCCAAATAGAAATGAAAACAAATTTGTTTACCTATTTTGTTGACATATTTGATATGCTGCCATTTTTTGTTTAGGTTTTTATTTTAGTTGTATGTAGGTTTTCGGTTTTTGTGTTTTGTTGGTTTGTTTTTATTTTGTGTGTTTACTTTCTCTTTTTTATCGATAAATTTCTATATATTATATATATTGAATCCATAGCGTATTGTTATGAATCAACTTTTGTCATTTTTATCAATTTGTTTCTTTTATTTTGTGTTGTTGGTACAGAAAAATAAATATTCTTGCTTTTCCATATATATATATATATATATATCTAGATATATATGTATACTATGAAGATATAGATATATATATATATATATATATATATTTGAGTAGATCTATTTTTTTACTGGTTAAATATTGTTTTATTTTTTTTGTCAATATAATTTTCTGTGGGCTGTTGTTGTTGTTGTTGTTGTTAGTTAGTTAGTTAGTTAGAGATGATTTCCCAATCTAATAAATTTCACACACAAAATATCGGTTTCTGTTTATATATATATATATGTATATATATATATATATATGTATGTATATATGTCTGTATATATATATATGCATATTGTTTTATGCTTTTTTCTTTGTTTTTCCTTTTTTTTTTTTTTGTGTTATCTGGGAAGAATTGTTGTTTCCTTCTAGTAATTGTGAGTAATGCCTTATATACAGATTCCTTATGTGCTACACATTACATTTTCATCTTTCAATTTTATGTATATAAATTCTTAATAAAGCAAATGAAAATTGTGCACTTCGCCACTTGACTTTAAGTCAAGTAATTTGCCAGTCATAATTATAAATGATGACATGGCTTAGGTTTAGATCTATTTCGTAGATGCATTCCACAATGCAATCCACAATTTGATGAAATACAAATTAAAATTAGGCCACATCATGGCACTTGATATCGACGACGACAATAATCAATCTTATAATTTTAAATGTATATATATCTTCCGTATTTATGTATATGTATGTATGCTTGTATATGCTTATTATATATGTATATATATATAAAAAAAAATCATTTACGTAATATCAAACTAAATGTATGTGTATGTTTTTTTGTTTTTGTTTTTTTGTTTTTTCTTCTTGTATTTACAACAATGTCATGGTCGCCATGAATTGGTTTTTTGCGTTTGTTTTTTTGTTTTTTTTTTCATTCGATTACATAAATTTCTAAGAGGATTTTTGCTCAAAGCGCACACAAAACAATATTAATTGCATGCTTAAGTGTTAATATATATATTTTAGTTTTGATTTGAGGAGGCAGGGGGAGCAGAGGGGCGTTAGGATGTACATACTTAGTAACTGGAAGGTGTTCACAACTGGGCGACAGAAAACCAATGACTGACTACGACTAAATATCTAAGTGTTTTTGTTTTTTTTTTGTTTTTTTTTATATATATATATGTATTATAAATATTAAGCTTAAGATTTCTAGAGAGATAATATAAAGAAATATAGTAGAAATAGTTGGGGATGCTGGGCGCTGGGGAGAAAGGATGCGTGCCGATTACAAATATATATATATATATATGTATATATATTAGTATATCCATAAATAGTTTCCGTTTCTAGACTAATTTTTAGTTTCTTAATAGACACCATTTGCATTTTAGCAGTAACAACGTGTTGAGTGTTGAGTGTTTCTTTTATCTCGTTCTTTATCCTTCTATCTGATATCTATCCTACTACTTTAAGTACTTGTTCAATCTCTGGATTCGGCCGTATTAGCTGGGGATGCTTGTTGCTGTTGCTGTTGCTGTGCTGCCGGCGATGCAGGCGGTCCAAATTTGCTGGTTATCTTATGGGAGGCATTCACAATGGCCAGCTCATGCTTGGAATCCAAATCACAATCGTAGAGTCCGCTCAATGAGTCAAGGCTAAGCAAACGTGAGCTGGCACGACTCGATACGGAAGTGTCATCCACATCGGGTGCATTGTACAATGAATTGACATCCGAGAGTGCCCCTTCGGCATCGGTTAGACCAGCCTCATTTAGCAGCGAGATGTTCTCGAGACCCGGTTCATCTGTTATATAGCCCGTTGACTCGGCTCCCCCTGCAGATTGAGATAAAAATGATCATAATTATCGATGAAGCTGCTTTTAATGTGGTGATGGCACTTACCTGTGGCCTCTTCGCGGCCATCATCGTCCGACCATTCCGATTGACTCTCAAGCGGATTAGAGTCCATGGACTGGTGATGATGTGTGTGATGTGCCGCTCCATATTTGAGCTCATCGTTTATCACATTCGCCTCTAGTCGCAGCAAACTGCCATTGGTTAGCGATGCTGTGGCTCCTGCTGCCGCCTCATGCTTCTGCTGGTCGTCATCCTCGTCCTCATCCTCATCCTCATCCTCCTGCTCATGATCGCTGTTGGCATGCTTTTTCTCCTTCTGTTGCATCAAACGCTTCTGTCGCACATGACGACCCACCTCATCATCTTCAAATTCTTCATCGGCCAAATTGTCCTCGGTGTCATCATGCTCATCCTGCTCGTTAACATGATTGTAGCGTGTCGCTGCCGGCTGCTGTTGTCTCTGATGATGGACGTGGTGATGATGGTGATGATGATGATGACGCTGATGCCGTTGCTGCTGTTGATGCTGCTGCGGCTGCTGCTGCTGCTGCTGATCCATCCTGCCATCCAGACTCTCATGGCTGTGTTGTAGCTCCTTGGAGCGTGGCCGCTGGCGATGCAGGCGCTGTTGCGTCTGCTCCAGCATGGCTAGAGCCTGCATTTGGTTGCGATTCTCGTGCAATATCTCGCAGGATTCCGTGTCCGAGGTTTGCCTTTAAAACACAAAAAAAAAAATCCCCAAAATTATAAAAAAACCGAAACAGTTTAAGGATGAAATGTCGGGTTAAACGGGATTAGCAATCAATTGGCAAGTAGTGACTGATAACGGATGGATGGATCAATGGATGGTTGAATGGTTGGACAGATGAATGAATTATAATGGGCTATGCAGCTCACTCGGCTCCCATTCCTTCTACTTACATTTGGCTTGACTCAGAGGGATTCTTGTTGCGCGTTATCTCCTTGATGGCCTCCAGGCCAACTGGATGCTTGGCTATCATGAAGCTATTACTTACAGGCAGCTTTCCGCCGCCGCCGCCGCCGCTACCACTAACAGCCATAACCATTAACTCATGTTCATCCTTGCTGCTCTGATGGTGATTATTGTTGCCACTGTTCGAATTGCTCCCGCCACTGAGATTACCATTCAGACTGCCGGCACTTCCGATGCCCTGGCCATTGGTTGAGCTAAGCTCTACATTTTGGCGACTGCTGCTACTGTTGCTGGTGGTGTGTTCCGATGTGGTGGCTCCGCCGTTGCCGCCGCCGCCGCCGTTACCTGCAGCCGCAGCCAGGCAGCGAGCACGCGAAGATTCATTGAGCAGTCTTTGCAATTCCCTCTCAAACGGTGACTTGGTGTTGGCCATTGCCGCCGTTGCTGCTGCTGCTGCTGCTGCTGTTGCTGCTGTTGCTGATGATCCACCAGCAGAAGCACTGGCAGCCGCCTTTTGTTGGTAATCGAAACTGTTGCAACTGTCGCCTTTGTGTTGACTCTGGCCATGACTTTCGGTGGTGGAACTCAATTCGAAATCTTGCAACTGACTCATGTCCACAATGGGCGAGGTGGGATCCACTTGTATGTCACAGGGATAGAGCCATTGCAGCGGATTAATACGACCAGCTGAGGGCATCTGATAACCATGACCGGGTCCATGTCCATTGCGATGCAAAATGCGACGTGGGGAATCCTCATCAGCGTCATCAACATCGCCCTCACCCTCGCCCTCAGTGGTTTTCGAGTAACTCTCATCCGAACTGCTCATTGAGGGTGAATGCGGTCGTGAGCTCAAATCATCTGTGGATGACATTTCGCGATTCTCTTCCAGCTCGGCCGGCGGTAGTTTGGGCAAAGGTTTCATGTACGTTCGCATCCCGGTGGAGGGTATCGGCCCCTGTGTTGTTGGTTTTGGCGGCAATTGCGGTAACGGCGGCTGCTGCGAATACATGGCATATTGCTGCCGATGATCCATTGCCATGGGCAACTGTTGCTGGTTGTGGTGCTGCTGCTGCTGCTGCTGCAGTGATAACATGGAGTTGGGACAGGTGTAACGTGGTGGCTCATACTTTGGTGCTACATGCTGCATGGGCATGATCTGGATATTTGGGTTTTGTTAGTAATGTGACGCGGGCGAACAGGCAGGCGAACAGACGGGCGTACGGGCGAACGGGCGAGCGAGCGAGATGTGCGTGTGCATGCAGAGAGAAGAGAGATAAACAGAGTGGACACAGAGAAAGAGAGAGAGAGAGAGAGAAACAGAGTTAGACACACACATTTACACATACACAGAGAGAGAGAGAGAGAGGAGAGAGAGATTGAGATCTATCATGGATGGAGATTAGTGGGACATGGAAGTTATCTCTTGCTTTAATTAGTCACAAAATGCTACAAAAGGATGGGATTTGGATGGGCAGGTGGATTGGTTGGTTTTGTGCCGGGGCATTGGCTGGGGGATTTGGCCAGTTCAAAGGAGTATCTCCTTGCTCCAGAGCATTAGATCATTATCATCTATATCTACGTCTACGTCATCATCATCGCAATCGCAATCATCGTCCTCTTCCTCCTCCTCCTCCTCCTCCTCGTCTTCGTCTTCACTCACCTTGGCTACCGGCGCGATGCTGCTGGCATGCAATAGCGGCTCGCTCTCACGGCAATGGCCATAGCCCAAGCTAGCTGACGATGCATTTGTGTGAAGATGATGATTATGTAGTGTTGTTTGTGATGGATGATGATGCTCCAATTGTTGTTGTTGCTGGTGTTGCTGGTGCTGCTGTTGTTGTTGTTGGATGTTACCATGCTGGTTGTGGTTTTGGTGGTGGTTTTGGTGTTGATTGTGTTGGGTAATAATGGGCAATGCCGGCGGCGGTGCATAGCTTCGTAGCTGAAGCTCCCGACGCGGCATAATGAAACAGTCACTGCCACCGCCACCGGCCATTGACATGGCCAATTGCGTTTGCGGTAACTGCTCCATCAACTGCTGCGACGGATGCCGACCAGCAACTGAATTTGGATTCTCAATGATATTGAATTCGCGCAACATTACCGAAGGGTGTTGTTGTTGGGTCTGATTTTGATGATGATGCTGCTGGAGTTGGAGCTGGTGTTGGAGTAGGAGCTGTTGGTGCTGGTGCTGGTGCTGGTGTTGGTGCTGGGCTGTAGGCGGTGCCGTGGAGGAGGACATCATATAATGCCCTGATTGCTGATGCTGCTGTTCCCCATTATGACCATTCTCTCGTATATTTGGCAATCCACCATTGGCCATAAAACTCGGAGGCTGCTTTTGTAGTTTACTATTCAAACGTTGCTGCTGCTGCTGATGAAGATGATGCTGCTGCTGCTGGGTGGAAGGAGATGGTGCCGGCGCCAAAGCCAAAGCCATAGAGGGCGCCGGCGTCACCTGAGAATGCTGATGCTGTAGCAAAAGTTGATGCTCCTCGTTATTAGCCATGCCCATTATTGCCTTTTTACTATACGTATCCGTGTTCACACGATTATCGGGAAATTGCGAAGCTTTCATATAGTAATCTGGTGTATGCAATGACTGGGGCAACGACATGGTATTTCGTACCTCACCATTGAGGGATTTATTGTTGCTATCGCAAAGGAAATATGTGACCATATCACCTTTACCCTTCACCTTGATGGTGCCGCGACAACTGCAAAAAAAAAAAAAAAAATGAAAAGATGAATTAGAATCTAATTTGAATGCAAAGGCGTTAGGGATTGCTTACCGAAACTCGAAATGTGAACCAACCAGGCTATCGACCACCTCTTGGGTAACCTGCGAGTAACCGGGCACGCCAGTTGAGTCCATGCGACTGGCCACATTCACCGTATTACCCCAAATATCATATTGCGGCTTTCGGGCACCAATCACACCGGCCACAACGGGACCAATATTGATGCCTGGCAAGGGCAAATACAAAGACAATAAAATTAATGTGTAAGAGAAGTATCAAAGGTGATTCACTCACCCACTCGCAGCATAAAATTATTATAGGAATGGCTATTGATCTCCTGCAGGGACAAACGCATCGCCTTCACATACTCAATCAAGGCCGTCATATGGCGACGCACTGAATTCGGATCGTTCGGTTGTATTTTGTATTCGGGTATTAGTCCAACCACAGCCATGTATGTGCTACCCACAGTCTTGATCTTGTCAATGCCACGAAAACGATCCTCCTTGAGCAGCTCATCGAAATCGGCAATTATTTCGTTCAATAGACGTAGGCACTCCAAACCCTGATCCGAGCCATCCATTTCAGTGTAGAACTCATTGAAATTTGGTACACTGGCAAAAATGACGCCAACCTTGGCATAGCTTTGATGGTAAAGCTCCTGCAAACCAAACGAGAAAGGTGAGAAAGTGACCCAATTGTGTGTGTGTGTGTGTGTGTGGTGTGTGTGTGTGATTACTAACCATATTGTTGCGGAATTGCGCATCAAGAAAATGTGCAGCCACATGAGCGGGCAGCAAATTGTGCAGAATGCGCTTATTCGACTCCTGCAGCACATCCATTTCCTTTTTCTCCTGCGATGCCTGCATTTGCCATAGAAAATCCAGACGAGCTGTCCCCTCAACGAGACGTCCATGCACCAAAATGGCAATCATAAAGATGACAATGCGGGCCAATGAGATCAAATGAAGCGGAATGGAAGCGCTGCAAAAACAGTTACACTTTTAGCGGCCAATTTAGTTAAAAGAGAGAGAATGAGAGAGAGAGAGAAACACAGAGAAATATGTGCCAGCCAAATATGGCATGGATTGACCTACTTGACACGATTGTCGTAACACTCGAAGATATTCTGATGTGACAGCTCAATGAACAGGCCATAGATGGTGCCCATGCCAAGAACAAGCAGCGATTTAAATATAATTGGCAATCTAAAAAAAAAAAAAAAAAAAAACACAATATTAATTGATGCAGTTTTGGGCTAAGGGGGCACTGGGCACTGGTTGACACTCACCTGAGGAATACGGAAACGGAGAGAAAGGCAAAGGCAGCCGATAGCGAGACATATTGCGGCAAAGAGCATTTGCGGTGTGCATCATTTGGATATGAAAATATATGGGCATATAGGGTTCGACTAGACAGGGCATTGGCTGTGGCATTTGATGAGCAGATCGGATGATCTGAGACACAAGTAAACTGTGAAAAGAAGATGAACAATGGTTACGCTTACAAGAGAGGGAGTGGGGGGGGGGGGGGGGGGTTTGCACTTACCACATTCACCTGTCCCACCGAATAGATCAATATTATTGTAAATATCGTAATGGCCATGCGCAGGGTAAAACTTTCGGATATATCCCAAATGATCCATTTTAAGCGCACAGCCAGCAATAGCATCAATATGGCACTGACCCAAATGAAGGCGGTGAGAAAGAGCAGCAACAGGATTAAGGTACGCGGCAGCGCTGTCACTTGAAGGGCTGCGCCCAGTATTAATAACAGCAAGGAACAGCCCATGGCTGTGGTGAAGCCCAGATCAAAGTCCTTGTGATATTCTCGCTCCATTTCGCTTTGACGAAAGCGCAAGGTCAAACGGTCGACATGTTCGGACTTGTCGCAGTCCACGGAACGGGCATTGATGGCCTGGGAGAGGAAACGATTGACCCGATTCGTTGGCTGTTGATGATGTGCGGCCACCGAGTGACGCTTGCGGAAGGGTCGCTTGAATTTATCGGCCACCTTCGATTGCGACTAATCGGCGGAGAACGAATAGTAGGGAGAAGAAGATTAAACAAAAGGCAAGCTTAGTTAGTGTTATCGATTACAAGTGTTATTCTAGTTATTCGCTGGCATTGCTGCTAAATCGATAATAAAGATAGAGAGAGAGAGAGACAAAGAGAGTTAAATAACTATAACGAGAGAGAGAGATGGTGAATTCGCTACTTTTTTTTTTTTTTTTTTTGGCGCTCTTAGGCTTTGTGGGGGCATGCAGAAGTTGAGAGCAGAGCACTGGCTGAAAATTTGTGTACGTGTGTGTGTGTGGTGTGTGTGTGTGTACCTTAATAATGAGCAAAAGAACGATAACTAAAAAACAATGGGGAGCATGCATTGGTCTAAAAGTAAGACTCAAAAGCCCCCCGCAAAATTCAAAATTAAAAGCAAAATAGAAACATAAACTGTTGATATTAGAATAAAGCAGTGATAAGTGCATTAATTACATGGAAATATAGTAGTTCAATTACTTAAGTAATGACATGAATATTTTCTTTAAAAGGTTCTCAAAATTGTTAACTTGTCAATGAGTGCGATGAGAGAGAATTTGCATTACCAGTAATTGAACTAATTTATATAATTGTTATTAAAGTACTTAATTAAAGTAATGGCAGCGAACAAGAGAAAAAGGAACGAGCGAACAAACGAGCGAGTGAGTTGTAGAAACAAACAACACATGAACGAGACCACCACCCACAACGAGTAACGGCGACTGCGAAAGAATGAAACAAAACAAAACATAACTAAAAAAATAAAACACAACTTGAATGAAAGAACAAAATGAAAAAAACGAACGAACGTATTGAACGGTTTTGTTGAATATTTTTGATTGATTTCTTTTGGCTCTGCTCACTTTATTATTGGTCGTGTGCTTGTTGTGCCTATGTATGCGACTAATCGTACTCGCTGCTGAATTGGGATTTGTGCCTACGGTCACTTGGACACCGCCCCCGCCCCCTGTACCGATGGCATTGCCACCGCCACCATTCGCACCACTTGCAACTGCACCACCACCACCACCCCTGGAGGACCGCTGTCAACGCTGACGACGCTGCCATAGCCAATGCCGTGCGGTGGCGGTGTAGCATGTAAGATTTTCTGTAGACGTATTACCTAAAGATCGGAGAAGTAGTACACAAATACAGTAAAAGTTTGTTGGCATAGATAAAATAGAGTTTGGTTAAGCAGAAAAATAACAAAAGAAAAACAAAAAATGGATAAAGAAAAATTAACGGTTTGTTACATTTAGCAAGAAGTAATTGAGTTTAAACGAGAGGTAAAAGGATATATTTTAGATATAGGAGAGATAGATAAATAGATAGTGAAGAAAACAGAGAGAGAGAGAGCAAGAGAAAGAGAGCGGGTAAAACAAACAAAGGTCAAAGGGTCAAGGGAAACTAAACGCAACTCAAGAATTTAGGCTAAAAACGTATTTTGAATGGTGTAAATTTTGGGGTATAAAGCATTTGAAATTTTTATTCCCCGAAAATTCACTAGAGACTCGAAACCCTTTACCCTTTAGCTACCCCCTTTTTTATTTAGTGGGGAGGAGGAAGGACAAACTTTGATTTTAGATATACGATATTTTTTTTGTCTGTTTCGAGTTTCAAGTGAATATTTCACGCCCCAAGAATTTTGAAAACTAATTCCCCTGCCAAAAAAAAAAAAGCTAATGTGATGTGTCAGTGTGTGTGTTGTGTGTGTTGTGTGTGTGTTATGTCCAATGAAGTTTTCTATTTCCTACAACTAACAACGACGAAGACAAATGTTTTTTTTTTTTTGAATTTAGTTTCATTATTACATTTATACAATATTTTCCTTCTACAATCAAACTACGCACAACATTGAAACATTTTGACTAGACAGTTTACTTTTAGACTACCAAGACTACAATTTTATTTATTTTAGTTACGAGTAGATAGATAGTATATACATTTATAATAAAACGAAAGCCAAAACAAGAAAAAAAGATTAACTAAGACAACCCACAAAAGAAGGGAAACTCAAGGTTGGCAAGGTTGACAAATTCTATGGGTAAAAAAGGTTCAGAGACGAGTCACTGGTGGGGTTTGGGTGGGGAGGGGGGGGGGGTGGTTTAAATTTTGATATTACTTCATTTGAGGTTTGTTTTCTTGTGGGCAAAACTTACCGCATCCTGAAAGTAAACGAAAAAAGAATGAAATCAACGCAAGAAAGAAATCAGGAAGGAATTAGAAAACGATTTCTTTCTTTTTTTTCAATTCTCTACGGGACGTTAAATCAAGAGAAGAACCGAAAGGAAAACTAAACTTAGAAAAAGAAAAACCAAAATTAAGTCCCCGATTTGCCCCGCAACCCAGCAACTGTTTCTGTTTCTTCATCATCATGCACAGAGAGTAAGAGTAAAAGAGAAGAACTCAACTGGAAGAATTTGAAAAAAGAATAGCTACACTACAGAGAAGAAACAGGGATCGATTCGGTATAAAGACATAGCCAGAATATGAGCGAGAAGAGAAGAGAAGAGAATAGGCAGGGCAGGGCAGGGCAGGGCAGGACATCACAGAAATGCGAATGTTTTTAGCTTTCTTACCTTGCGTGAACCCTTCTCGGACACATGTACAGCTGGGCCGCTGTCGCTGCATCTGCCGTGGTACTGCCCCTGGGCACAATTCCCCCACCCACCAAGGCATTGGCCGCTGCTGTCGATGGAAAACGAACCGGTGGCTATTTTTGGAGGAATGGCACAGGCTCGGAGAATTTAATGGTATGCAGCAATTGCATAACCACATTCGAGACATTCCTAAATGACAATTTGCGACGACTGCCAATGGCCGAGCGCACGCCCAACGTGTTTAGCATTAGTGGCTATAAACAAAAAAAAAAAAAAAGAAAAAGAGGAGAGAGAGAAATGACATTAAAGTAGAATTCGCTATAGTCTGTAGACAGATCATGATTTGATTGGCCTCTTACTTGCGTCGATGCGGGGCGGACTATTTAAAAATGTGGTCAACGCCCCTGATCTCGGCAAATATGAGGAAAAGCTCGTCGCCATGTCCGGCCTCCACCTCGTATTCACCCGAAAGTGAATCGAGTGTGGCACGGGTAACATGGACACGTCCCGGCTCACCGCCAGATTCCATATAATTGGCCAATGTGACATCATTTGACCAGACATCGAATTGCCATTTGCGTAGGCCAAGCACACCGCAAAGAACACGTCCAGTATGAATGCCCACACGCATATTAAGAATCACATCGGTGGCCTCCACAACGGTGCTAATCAGGAGAGAACGCAAGAGAGAGCAAAATTCGATCATTGAGCATATACTATGTTAGGTGGATAGTTTTTAAAGAAATCACGCAATGGCATCGATCATATCGAGACCCATTTCCACCGCACATTTGGCATGATCTTTGCGCGGTTCCGGCAATCCAGAGACACAATAATAGCAATCACCCAAAATCTTAATGCGCAAGCAATGATTATCCTAAGTAGATGAGAGAGAGAGTGGACGGATGAGTGGATTGGCTGGAGTGTGACTGATTCAACTTACATGGGGCCAATTGATCAAAGCGTCCGAATAACTCATTAAGCAGACGCACCAACTCCTGGGCACTGCACTGTGATGAGAGTACGGTGAATCCAACAATATCCGCAAACAGAATGCTCACATTCTCGTGCTTCTGTATGTAGATACGATGGAAATTGGGCCCCCGGCCACTGGCGACCGGGAATTTTCCCTTCTTCATTGCAGTGGCAAAATGTCTGGGGCAACACCCAGAGCAGCAGTCGTTCCAGTTTCTCGTTCTCATCCTGAATCTCCAGGCGGGCGGCAATGCAATTGCGTGTATCGGGGAAAAGCCCGACGCTGGGCCCGCTCCATCATAATGTTGACAACCAGACCGGCCACATTGACACCAAGAAAACCACAATATTTGCTATCAATTTGATTTTTATTCCAGATATTGCAGAGCATCCGTGAATATCTTGTAAACCGAAGGCTAATGTGCAAACCCATGGCAAAGCAATGCCAAAGGCCACCGCCTCCCAGATCTGCAGCGGCATCATCGCGTACGCCAGAAAGACCACAAAGACAATTTGCCATACGCCCTCGGCCATCACCTCCTTGGTGTCCACGGGAAACACACTGCCCAACAGCGTGGGCATCGATACTATGCAAATGCTGGCCGTAAAGAGGAGTATGCCATAGCATAGAGTGGGTAAATGATGATCCTTGATAACGGAGCATTGCAGCAGGCCCAGCACAATGGCGAACAGTACACAGACAATCGAATTGAAGATGTTCTACACGGATGATGATGATGATAATGATTGAGTTATGTATGTATGATGTACTCACATGAAATGTGGCCGCATTATTAAAGGCCAAAGATAGGGGCTGCCATTACACCGCATAGGACAACAACCAGAGCCACCACGCCCAGCACCGAGAAGCGTTGCAATTTGAGTGTATATCGTTGATATAGACATTCCAGTTCATCGTTCTCAAAGCGCAGCGTTTGAGCGGGCCGGCCGCGCGTCGCCCTTTACGGCATGATCCATGCGGATGCCGGCGGGTGCCGCCGCCGTTAAGCGGCCCCCTTCTCCTGATATGATGATGGCCACTAGGATTAGGGTCGGCCAAGTTAATGCTTAGCTGCAAGTGAGTCAGAGAGAGAAAGAGAGAGTTCAGAGTTAAATGAGTTAACTGATGACGACCTTCAAAACGCAAACATGGGAGAGGAAAAAACAACATAATCATCCCAATGTCCCAAAACTTCGCCCCTCCCCCCTCCCCCCACCCCCCTTGGGAGTGCCTGAGGGTCTTTAAAAATAAATCAAAACATTTCCCACATTTGCTCAAAATATAGACTAAAAATAGGCACACACAAAGAAGGAACACAAGAAGTAGCTGGCTGAAATCAATCAATGTTCAGTGTCCAAGTTTTGCCACCCGCAACCAGCAACCAGCAGCAACAACACACCACAGCAATTTGCCGCCCCACAACGCGCCACCGCCCAAAAAAAAGCCAGGCCAAAGAAGCCAGAGTGCGGGAGGGTGAGAGAGAGAGAGAGAGGGAACGGGCCCATATGGGTGACAACATGACAACACACACACACACACACACACACCCCACACACACACACCACCAGTTATCATCCATGGTAAGATGAATGGCGATTTGTATGCCGGCAATCCGTTAAATTCATTAAAATATTATGCACAAATTCACATTTTGAAAATAAAAATTTTGCAATTAGTTTGCCAGCAAACCGATCGGGCGTTAAGCCAAATAATCGTTTCAAAGGTAGATCCTCAAGAGGGCGGCGTAGGGGAGGGTAGGGAAGAGGGCATAGACGATCATTATTCCCATAAATTAGACATGACATGATATATTTTCTATATATGTATACAGGTACACAAAATATATTTTTGTAATGTTCTTTAACCAAAAAACAAAGAAAAGTCAAGGAAAGCTAATATCAACTATATATATATATATACATATATATAAATATCATGTGTATCTGTACGATATTTAGCCAATATGTAAACACTTTTAATTGTTTCAAGTTCCATTACAAGTGACAAGTTTTCAATCTGTTGGACAATTGAAAAGTTTGAGAGAAGTTTGCTTATAACTTTTCACTTTGGTATATATTTATTCCGATTTTTATTGGGTATATAAAGTCGAATCAGAAGAAACTCTTCTCAATTATTGATCTATTTAAAAATATAAAATATTACCTTAATTGGGTATGCAAATTTGGATAATTTCGCAAAATAATGCCCAGAAATTTGAACCAAATGACAGTTTGTAGAATCTTATGGCCATATGGCTATTTGTAGAATCTTATGGCCAACAGGTGCTTTTTCTTTAGGGTCTTAAAACCTTTCCATTTATACAAAAACACAAATGACAGATAATCGAAAAGAGATTTTGTTTTGTTCTCTGTTCATTTGTTTGTTCATTGATTTTGTTTGTTGTTGGTTTGCTTTGCTTATTTTGGCAATTTGTATGGAAGTTTTCCCCCTTTCGTTTTGTTTTATGTTTTCGCCGGGGCATATTTTGCACATTCGCGACGGGCACACAGCACAGCGACATTTTAATATAATGAGACGTGAATATTTTTAATTTCATGTTTCCCAAAAAAAAAAAAAAAACAAACGCAACAAGAACAACAACAAGAAGAAACATTCTATTTGCGGTATGCCGAAAAAAAAAAAAATAAACCAAATATTGCTTGAACATTTTTGAGTTATGCAAGTGTAAATAATAAATTTGCATTGCAGGTTCTTTTTTTTGCACTTCTCCTCCCAACGAAATGCCTCCCCTTGCGCCCTCCCCTCCCCGCCCCGCCCCACACGTTTTTCATTATTGAAATTCACGTCAAGTAGGCATTTTTCGTGCGTATTTTGGAAAATAATATTTATGTGTCCAACATAAATCGACGCCACTTGATATATAAGATTACTGCATGTGTGTAGTTGTGTGTGTGTACCCTGTAAACTTGACAGGGGTATATAAGACAGGCAGGAAAACAATTGGAAAACAATTCCAAAATAGCCCCACTCACTGTTTCTTATTAATTTCAATTCAAACTTGTTAATCAACTGTTACAGGGTATATTGTAGTCGTATAAAACTCTAAGATATATATTAATTGACTTTGTGAATGAATACAGACAGATCAATGGATAATTGCTCATTTAATTGTTCAACAATTTCTAATCGTATATTGCCAATAATTTAAGCATAATTTACTGCACCAATTCGGCGAACATGAGATTTTTGGCAGCATTCACTGGCTCTTGCCAGAGAAAATAAGACTCACACACATAAACACACAAGACAACCAAAAAAAAAAAAAAAATAAAGAACAACAAGTTAAACATCAATTAAAAGGCCACGCCCTCATGTCTCGAGAGAAATAGAGAATAGACCGAATAGACGACGACGACAATGTGCAGGCAACAAAATTGCAAAGAAAATCTATATCTTATACTATATTTGATTTGATATTTGATTTCCGTTGCTTTCACTCAAACTTTAAATTGAAAATTGTTCACAGATTTTGCAATTGCATTTGGCTCGGATTTCTAAATAATTAATAATATTTTCGCACCGCGATTCGAACTTTCAATCAATCGAAGGAAGACGAAGCCTCGGCTAAGTCCTAAACAAATCAAACAAAGCAAACAACAAAACACAACAATCAACAAAGAATATTTAAAAATACAAAACTGACGCACAGACACAACACACACACAGGCAGAAGGCAGCAGGCAAATCGGTAAATTGTATCTTAAAGATTTTAATGCCTCATCTTTAGATGAGACTAAAAGCAAAGCAAATACCCTGTAGCCGCTGCAGAGTTGTTTTGTCAAGTGTTATCGATTATTGCGCATCTCAATTCACCAAACAGAAGAATCTATCGATTTAGTAAACTTTTCTGAGGACTTTAAAAGTTCATTTCAAAAGTCGGCAACAGTTCAAAATGAGGTAAGACTGCAGCATAATTTAGGTTTCGCCTACACTAATATACCCTTACAAGTATGCTAGGCTGGGTATCAGCAAGCAACGAACGTAAACCCATTCTTTCGACCATTCCAATCAGCAAAATATGCATCATTTCAATTATGTAGATATTTAGATAGCTTACAGGATCTGGTCTGGCTGACTGTTAATTGATTAATAATTAATAAGTGCATTCATTTGCTTACATTTCTAAATACAAATAGGAAATATGAACATATTTCGTCTATCTTTATCTGCTTGTCCCTCTCTCGGGGTTTTTCTTCGCTGACTGGCAAAGAAAATTCAATTAGAAAATAGTTTCCGGTGATTGCAAGCAAAATCTACCCACACAAAAGTTCGTTCCGCTTTCGTCAATGAGAAAACTAATTAATTATATATATATAGACATATATCGGGTATGATTATCGTGTATACATATATGCCTTTGACCCATCTTTCCCCGTGTGGACAACTTTTTGTTTTTTTGGCGGCAGTTTGTCCTGCCAAAAGGACAACAAATCAATTAGCGGCTGCAGTTCCAAGGCAAAGAGAGACATGAGAGCTTCGCTCCGCTTCTTTCAGCGCTAAAGAGAGTCCATAATTTGATTATTGGCTAGTTTTGTACGGCTTTTATCCGGCTGGGCCATATGTGTCTACGAGTAAGTGCCTCGCGCCCCGGGAAAAACGAAAACGAAATCACTTTAGTTGACCCATCGAAAAAAACAATTTTTGGCATAGCAGAATGAGGAGTGAAGGAACAGAAGGCGAAGGAGAAGAAGATGGGAAAAAATATGGCGCCAAATGAAATTTTGTGGCGCGCCAGGAACTCGTAGACATGTCCTGATGAGGGTGGGAATTATTTCAGGCTTCTTCTTCTCAAGACACATGAATAATGTTAATACTCTTGAGAGAACTTTCGCCTCGATTAAAAACATAAAAACCACGCCCATCCCCCTACCTACCTACCTCCCTCCCTCCCTTTTTAAGTAGCTTCTCCTGTAGATACAGATGGAAAACTTACTTTATTCCTTTTCAAGCATTTGAGACAGAGTATAACAAATTCGGTTTAGATCAGTTTTTTTTTTATTTTTTATTAGCATGTGTGAAACTGTGAGTTCAAGGATAGAAATATTTTGTCTTTGCTCGTCGCTGTTGTTATTGTTGTTGTTGTTGTTGCTAACTGATGTCAGCATTTTTAGACGGGGTTGATTCTATGTACATATTCTCTATGTGAAAGGGTTTGCAATATCCATTGAACAAATATTTGTTTTAAATTTCATTTTTGACATGTTTCCATAGACTTGAAATGTGAAATGTGATGGTTTTTTTTTTTTTTTTTTTTTGTTTGTTTCATTATACATCTTTATTGCCTTTTGCTTTTTGCTTCCTGTTGCTGCAGTCGTTCGTTTTCCATTTTCTTGGAACCTTTATTTTATGTTAATTATGGTTTTGCCATTCTTTTTCGTCTTCCTTTCCATTTGGTTTTGCATTTGTCGTTGCCCTTTCTATTGTAATTCATATTATTTTAGTTATTCTTGCGTATTGATTATAGTTTCTTTTTTGCTTGGCATTTATCTGCCTTTTCGTTTTATTGTTGTCGTTTTTAGTTCCACTCTACTTAACCAATCGACATTTCCTTTCTTTTGTTAGCTGTTCAGGTGCTTGAGGGCGGGCCTACTTAACTGACGGGCACAAACAAACATGACGAGTAATTGGTAGCGAGTAACGAGTAACTCATTTCATTTTGGAAACTGTGAGATTGCTTTCAATTTCTACGCTTATCAGTTAGGAGAAATTGCACGTACAAACAAACATGACGAGTAATTGGTAGCGAGTAACGAGTAACTCATTTCATTTTGGAAACTGTGAGATTGCTTTCAATTTCTACGCTTATCAGTTAAGAGAACTTACAGATACAAACAAACATGACGAGTAATTGGTAGCGAGTAACGAGTAACAAGTAACTAGTGATTTACCAGCTCAATCCTCATTTCGTTTCTCCCTTTTCATTGTGAATTGTGAGATTGCTTTCAATTTCTACGCTTATCAGTTAAGAGAACTTGTTAGCTTCTTTTGTACTGACTATAAACGAGAGAGGATGGCCCTAGGTAGGCCTTGTAGGAGTTGGGGAAGGCAGGTGAACGGAAATTATCTCTCTTTACCTTGCCGTTTTTTTTTTTTTTGTTGCCTTTTGTTCTATTTGTTTGGAGCTGCATATTTACCCTCACTGTGTGCGCATTTGCACGGCCTCCTCCTCTTGGCTCTATCAATGCGGTGCAATGCACCTGCTTAACACCCCGCCCCCCCCCCTTTATTACCCACCCACACTCCCACTCCATCCTTACACCCACCCACCCATATGGCTAAAGCGATAAGCACGATCTTCAGGGAGAAAAGAGATGGGGGGGGGGGGCGGGGAACACGGCGATAAGCCAAATGACTAGGCGATTTGGATTTGAAATTGGATTTCAAATTGAAATTTTCGTTTTTGCTTTAATTTTTAGTTTTTTATATCGCTGCGCCTAATTAAATGGAATGAGAAGGTTGTTAAAGTGTGGGCGTTGGACGTGGGCGGGGAGGGGGGAGGGGAAGGGGGGCGTAAAGCGACGGTAAAAATGAGGCAATGCATTGAACATATGTTAAAATTGTGGGTGAGCTAAAGCATGTGAAGAAACGTAGGGGGCAAGGGAGGGAGAATAGACTTAAAACGTGGTTTCGCATCCGCAATGAGTGAGTGGGGGGGGGGGGGGATGGGTTGCAGCAGGGTTTGAGAAGAGGGGGAGGGGTTGCACTTGGCAAACCGTCAAGCGACGCCAGCAAGGGCATGCAAATTAACCCGGCAAAAAAAAAAAAGGCCAAATCCAAAGCACACAAAATGTAAGAGGAGAAAATCAATAAATTTTGGTTTTTATTTTTAAACATATATTTTTCGAGCAATGTGAATGAAACAAATGGCAAAATGAGCCCACAAACAAAGTTTATACCCTTTCCATTTTGAGTATTACGACAATCCTACAATAGGAATCGTAACGATCTATCAAATAGCCGAACGAATTCTGTATCGAAAAGTATTATTTCTGACCTACGACCTAGGGGAATGGGGGAAATTATTTTTGTAGCATTTTATTGGTTATTACCGAACGGTTAAATCGTCTGTAAGAACACATTTCCCTTTTTTATTTTTCTTGCTCATTTTTAAAAATAAACTATATGGGTTGAATGTCTTCAATTGGTCTGTCTTGGAAAAGTTATAGGGAATTTGCCTCAAATACACACACACACACACACATTGACTGTGTGTGTGTACGATTTCAAATTGATATTTCTGAGAATTTTGCAATTAAAGTGAGAAAAAGAAGAAAAAATTGCAGTCTATTTGGGTTCATTTCAGAGGAGGCCGAATGAGACCAGACGATAGGGGGTGGAAAGGGGGGGGGGAGGGAGACCTCAAATGCCTTGTGGGACAGTGTAAACAGCTAAATTTTTTTTATAATGATTTATCTAGTTCTAGTTTCAATTACTTTGAAATTTAAAGACAATTTTCTAAACTATTTTCAGGTGTATTACGCATTTTGAATGATCCAACTATTTAGAAATGTGAACTGTAAGAATTTCAGTGATTTTCCATTACACACTCGTAGGTACACACACACACAACCACACACATTTGTTTTATATCATTTGTCACATTTTCTATGTGAAAAGTTTGTCGTCATTCAGACCACGTCACATTGTCAATCGCAATTCCCTTGAGTTCCCTTCTGTCCATTCAGTTAGCCCATCCTTACAATTCGCGAATCTCTGGCACGTGCAATATGACGACAGCAACACACACTTACACACACACACACACACACATTGAACAAGAATTCGCTGTTAAATTTCTTTATAATATTTGTACAAATTTCTATTATTTCAATTGTTCTCCAAATTTTGTTAATTTCAATATTGGCACTCTGCCGCCATCTATTGTGCATTTGCTCTTACAATTTTAAATGGATTTAATTAAATTTCATTTGGTTTAGAGGGTAAACGAAAAGAAAAAAAAAGAAACCTATTACAACAAAATTCTTAATTTTCTTTTAGTTTCTTTTTTTTTTCTATATATTTTTTTTTTTTTTTTTGGCATGTTTCTAATTAGACAAGAGATTGACGGACAGGCAAGATTCGAGGCAATGCCATGACGCTGACGCTGACTATTGCTGCTGTTTGTTGTTGTTGTTGTTGTGTTGTTGGTCCACCAACCCATCCCAACCATGCGCTCGTCATTGCTCCAATCAACCGCCACCCACCCATTCACAAGTAAGTGCTGACAAGTTGGACAGTCGTTTTGGTCATGGAAACCAAATGATGGTCATGTCAGTCAGTCAGTTAGTCAGTCAGTCCGTCAGTCCATCAGTGGAGACGTTCTCCCTGTTCACAATTTGCATAATATTTGTTTAACAAATATTTCATTTACTACTTGCGAGTAAACTTAAAAAAAAACAAAAAAAACAACAACTTTAAAACGCTTCCTACTTAAAATGTTTACATAATATTTAATAATAATTTAACATCATTATAAGTATTGAGAGACATGCCAAATCCTTCAATCCATCTCAAACTGTCTGTCATCAACTACAACAACAACAACAACAACTTGCATACTAAACGACATTTCAGTCAACACAATTGCTAAATAACTGTAATTTGGTAACAATTTTCAAGTGCTTAGGGCGAGGCAAGGCACTTAAATGGCCAAGATACAAGAGAGGTGGAGAGAGAGAGAGAGAGGGGGGGGGGGGGGGGGGGGAAGACAGAATTTGAGAGTCTATTGAGTTGTTTATAATGTGGACATAACAACAATAACATTCAGAAACATATTGATTGGTTTGACTGGGTCTTAAAAAGCTTTGCTAGAATAATCTATAAACTTGAATTGATCAAAGCCATCAAATTTGTTTAGTTTAAAAGAAGGGCAGCCACTGCGTATACGTGATATGCTTTGAAATCCTATCTCAAAATACGCAAAACATGTAAACTATGATCGAAAATCGCATCGACCGCAGTGCAAATTCCGTGTTTCATTTTTTTCTTATTGATTACTATTTTTGTTTAGACAAGATCGTTGCACCCACCATGCCCCCCGCTCGCTTTGCGATCGAAGTGACAAAGTACTATAATTAGTTAAGCAAGTTAGTTAATAGCAGCAGCAGCAGCAGCAGCAGCAGCAACTGGGTACATCAGAGGAGAGGCAAGTCGGGATCGAACCTTGGCATAACTTGGACTTTAATGCAGGGCACGCAGGCCAAATCAATAGACCAGACCGGGTGGGGTCAACGTCATCGAAACATCGTCATCGTTATCGTCACATCGAGTGACCATTATGAATATCAAATATTTGCCGCCCCCCCCGTTTTCAGGCACGTGGAGGCGGCGACAATGTTCATGGCAGATGTGACCAAAAAAAATGAATAAATTCAATTTGCTAGAAGGTTTAAGTGACCGCGAAATGGCAGGGTCACAATTTTGCAATTTTCCAACCATTTTGTGTGTGTGTTTGTGTGGCACCAAACTGTGCGTGTATTAGTGTGTGAAGGTCAATTGATTAAGAGAATAAACAATTTAACATGCTTAACTTAAGGTTAAATGTAATTTGAACTTTATTTTTTAAATTAAAAAACTCTTCTTTTCTGATCCTAATCAATTATAGCCAAAAGAGAAAAGACCTTAAATTAAACCTCTAGTTAAGTATTAGTTAATGGTGTTCTATGAAAGTTCATCATATTTTTGGCTTTGTAAAAGGAATTCTTAGACTCTGCCTGCCATCCCAATTGGTAGTTGGTTCAATTCATTGATTTTGATTGCTGTTTTTGGCCACATGCGCCAACTGATGGCCCCGAATGTGTGTGTGTGTGTGTGTGTGTGTGTGTGAGGGTGTGAGGGTGTTAGGTTTGAATAACCTCTGAATGAGGCGTTGACGCCTTCTGACATCGCTCAGCGTCTCACTTAAAAGCGCTTAAAGTGTTGAATTTTAAATAGGCAGTCACTAGATAAAAAACAAAACACAAAACACAAGACACAAGACAATTGCCAGCAGCAACAGCAGCAAAAAACGACAAGCAAAAGAAGAGAAAAAAATATTATATATTTTTTTTTTTGCCATTGACTTTGTCCTTAGAAAATTTTAACGTCAAAAATCAAGCAAAGAACAGACAAGCTGCTGAAAGGGATTTTATGCCTTTCGTTGGTCCTTGAACTTGAGCAAACTTGAGACCAAGAGACACAGAGAGTGAGCAACAGCCAAGGATATGTTGATTAATCAGTTAGCCAAATATATAACCCACAAAAAAAAGAAGAAGAAAACCTCATGCAAAACTCTTTCAAAACCAAAGAAACTACAAAATAAAAGCAGACATAAACTAAAGACTTGTTCAAATTGTTGATACTATTTTGTTTTGTGTTCTGTTTATCTAACAATGAACACACACACACACACACACACAGACACACTAACACACACACATTTGAAGCGAATGACATTTTCTGTTCGGATCCACAAAACTTTTCGCATAATCGTTAACCAACTTTTCTTGTCACACACATATAGCAACACCTTTTCCCCCCTACCAACACCACACACACACCCCCTCCCCCCACACCCTTCCCGCTCACTGTCGTTGGTTGAACCAAATATGCCAAATGAATTGCAGTTGGTGTCTCATTCTCATTCTCGTTCTCGTGGAGTGCAGCGACCTACGCACAGGAAACAGCTGCAAAGTGTCCTATACACCTGCATTTCTTGCAACTCCTTCCCCACACCCTCCTTTTCTCCTACCGCATCTGCATTCGCAACCCCTGCCGCCTGCCTCCCATTCTTCTTTATATCAAGAGCCGAGAATGTTGATGACCCTTTGGCGTAACGCCAATAAGGCACGTTCCTACCGAGTGGGCAAATAAACGGTGCAATTTAACATGTTTTCTCTTCCCCCCCTCCCCCCTCCCCCTACACTGACCATAGTTTGCATGGTTGAGATACAGAATTGTATGCAAAATTGAGCTAATAATTTAGCATAATAATACACATAATTTAAGCCAAATTCAATCTAAAATCATAATTTATATATCTCAACTTCGAACAAAAATTCAATTCTAATGTGGAAACCTAAACCAAACTAAACTACCCAAAGGGTTAAGATAAGTTTTCAATTTAAAAACTGACTAAACTGTTTATCGAGCGAGTGTAATGAGTGCCATTTGATCTCCAACACATCGCGTGGATAAGCCTATGCCAAGAGTACTTGATGTCCCAGTCAGACGAAGCCCGGCTCTTGCTCTTAGTAGGATCATACGTTACGGTAAACGGCAACATTTCGGTTAATTTGCCAGCACATTTCATTTTAGAAACTTTAAATTTCCGCTGCTGCTAGTGCCAGAGGGACGGACAGAAGTTGCATTGATTTTTTGTTTATTTATTTTTGTTGTTTTCAATTCATGTCAGTGAACTCCTTTCTGCAGGAAGTGCTGCAAATTGTCATGTCCTGCAGAGCAAGGAAACAACTATCTCTGTGTGTGTGTGTGCAGATATTCCCCTAGATATTCCCTACGTCTAAGTTATTTATTATCCCACTGCATTTGTCAAGTACTCAAATAAAAAAAGAAATTACAAAAAAAAAAAGAGAAAATGCAACGTTGATTGAATTGCAAAAGGCACACAAAAGCGGGTGTTGAGTGAGGGGAACGGGAGGGAGGGTGGTGGGGCGTACACTTTTTTCAAGTGTCGCTGATAAAGAAAATACTTCAAGTGGCTTTGCATTGCATTTTTTTTTTTTTGTATAGTATCTAGAAAAATATTGTTCTATATATATATATATGTATATATAGACTTTATGATATAGAAATCGTTTTTCATTATCAATGCCACTACTAGAGCCGAGATTCATTTTATTGCCCAGTTCGATGCGATTTTGTGTGAGGGGGTCAGTTTATTTGCCAACTACTTGGTTCGCCATGTTAAAAAGAGTTTTGCTGCTTATTAATGTATTTTCCACAGATTTTAATATTTTATTTGCAACAAGAACCTTTTCATTTTATCGATTCGCCAAAATGGCTGACTGGGTGAGTGAGTGATGTCATTTTGAGAACACACGTAAAGATAGATAGATACATAGATACATAGAGACGATACACAGCAGGAATAGGAATAGAAATTGGAATTTGTATTGGCATTGGAAATGGAATTCAAATCGAAGCAAGGTCTTAGGATGGATAAGGGGAAAGGTGGGAGGGGGGAGGGGCCATATGAAGGTCAAGTTGCTTGTCGTTGCGTGTCGAAGGAGAATGCGAATTGTGTGTCTTGATTGCATCTCATTTACTTAGCTAATGAGGATATAAAAACCAAAAATCATGCAATTTTTATTATCATCAAACATAAGACAAAAAGTTTTATCTCAACGAGAATTTTGAAATTTTTTTGGATAATATTGGATTGATATTTGCAAGTTTTTGGCAAACCCAACCCAAAGTCATTGAGATGCACGAGAATTCTTTAATTCTTTAGAGTTTCTGACATGTTTCTGAGAGAAAAATTTCAGAGAAAAGATCAAAATCCTTTTAGCGTGTTTTTCCTTTAGATCAATCAGTATGACCTATGGCCATATTGAATATCTGTTCTGCGATTTTATGATAAGTACTTTATACGGTTGAGCAAAATATAAATAATTTTTTAAAATGCATTCGAAACTGTCTCCTCGTCTTATAATAAGTCTGAGAAATGTGAGTAAATATCTCTTGAATTTCAATTTTTTATATGGTGTTTAAAAAAACAACTTCATCATGAATATCGATCTCCTTATGACCTGATTCTGAGGCTGAAGCTCAAGTTTCTCAAGGACACTTCACCAGTGGAGAACAGAAACGGTTTCAGGCCTCTCGTAGAGCTGTGAATTAATAATGGAAATAGAGGGGAACTAAAGGAACTATATATTATCTCTCACCTACGCATTTGTTATAGAGATGGATTTTTTTTTCAACTTGCTAGACAAACTGCATTAATAGGCAGTCAAAAAAAAAAAAAGGAAATATAAGAAAAAACAAAAATTTTACAGCTTTGTTTTGTATAAAAAAAAACTTAAAAAATATCAAATAAATACTTAGAAATTTAATGTTCCCTAACCCGTAGACAAAGCCTTTAACTTCTTATAACAGAGATATCGAAAATTAAATCGAAATATTTGTTTTCTTAGCGATTAAGTTTTTTTTTTTTAACAAAATTTCAATAATTTTAAAGTAAGAGCCTGGTTTTGGCCATTTTGCAGCTCAATTCAATTAAACAAAGTTAAAAAGCCAAACTGCACTCGACATTTCACTCACTTAATGTAAATTTGTCTGTTTTAGATAGCTAAATCTAGAAATCTAAATAGAAATTATAAGAAACTTTCAAAACTTTGGCATGGGCAATGCCAGACCCAGACCTCTTTCATCTTTCGTTAAGAATAATGGAAAAATTTGCGTTTCGAAATGTTAAAGGGGCCGACTTAAAGATACTTTATTTGATTATCTGACTATAGCATGAATTAGTTAATATCGATGATATTCCATTGTGAATGACTAAACGACGACTAAAAAGTCCTGTTGAGCTACAATCAATCGACATGTGGCACACATTTTGTTTGCTATTAATATGCCCTTTTACCCTTTGCCATTTGTAGGGTATATAAATAAACTAAACATTTTGCGACTTCCCTTTATACTTGGTCTGTTTCTGTTTCGGTTTCGGTTTCTGCTTGTTTTTGTTTCTGCTTTTCGTACATGTGTCAAACGTCTGTTGATGGTTTTTGTTTTTTAATTTTTATTTCATGTTTTCGTTTCTGTTGTTTCGCAGCAACAGAAGCAGCAGCAGCAGCAGCAGCGGCAGCAGCGGCTAAGGCAAATAATGAGCAATGGCAAACAGAACAGAAATGTGAATTATGGAAAAATACTTATGTTGGGGGGGGGGGGGGGGCATTTAAAAGTTACGACGATATAAATAGATTTTCGTTGAAACGTTTGACAAGATTTTGTTTTTAATTAATCAATTTGTATGATTGTCAAATGTTTATACACTTTTGCGCACTTTTTGTGTATGTGTTTATAACTGCAATAAATTGTCAACGCGCTCATCCGATAGTCAGTTAATTGTTTCCCATAATCGGATTGCAAAGATCGTAAAGTAATTTTACTTGAATTGCTGCGCCAGACGCTGGTGGTGTAGGAGGAGGTAGGAGGGAGTTGCAGGTAAATTGCTGTATTATGTGCTGGGCATCATTTTGATCATTTTGATTTGCTTAATACGTCAATGATGAATTGAAAATTAAACGGAAGCATTTTGTTCTTTTTGAGATTTTGGTTTTGTTACTTTTTAATAATACATTTTGTTTAAATTTATATGCAAAAATATATCGATTACAGATTACAATTGGGAATAAAGAACTAATGACTTGAGTTAAGTAGATTTTCAGTTATGATGTTCAAAAATCATGTCTATATCTACTCCGATTTAATTCTAAGAACCCCTGCAATATCTTGGGTTAGATTATGTTTCTATGACAAGCATATGATATAGTTCTCCGATTTTATATATAGCTTATTAGATAAGTTATTAACTAGTTAAGTGTTAATATCATGCAAAATAACAAAACTTTGAAGGCCACTAATTTGTTATGGGAACTATATGATATTGCTGGTTGATCCGGCGGCATATAAAGGTCTACGCCTATCAAGAGATTGCCTTTATCCTTTCTATAACAGCTCCTTTTAATTCTTCAGTTTGTCACTATATTATATACATACACTGCGCGTCATCAGATTAGCGCCTCCCACCGTAAATGTTAAATATTTTCCAAACCGTTTGGAATAATTGACTGAAATTTTTTTACACCATAATTCAGTGAATTCTCTAAGACAAATTTAAATATTGAAGTTATAAGATTAATTAATTATAATTTTTCTTGAAAGAAGTATGAAAAAAGGGTATCATCAGGTTGGCGCCATCAGAGATAGGTCAAAAAATAGAAATCTTAGTGAAATGTAATGTGCAATGGGAAAGTAAAAATTAAAAAAATACATGTAGAGAGAGGGGGGGGGAGGGGGTGGAGATGGTGGAGATCTTCTACTATCAAGAGATTGGCATACTACATCTTACTCTTTGCTCTTCATGGCCACAAAATTCAACTTGTTAAATGAAAGCAAAACTAGCAAATTAAGCTTCGAGTTGATCCTTTAGTTTGTCACTCTTCAAGTTGATAGACCTAAGCAGCAAAAATCTGTGTGTGTGTGTGTGTGTGTGTGCTCATCATTGAGTTGCTCAAGGAACGGTTGAAACGAGAGAAAAGTGTTAAACAAACACAATACACAGAGGCCCCCAAAGGGCAAACGCTGACAACCTCTCGAGTGTGCTCTCTGGTCATTGAAGGCACACACAAAAAACACACAACACACACACACATGCACGCACACACAAAGACGTATGACGTATGTATGTATGTACGTATGTGAACTGAGGCTTTCGAGTGTGTGTTGGCAATTGGAAGGCGCCCAACTTCATAACGCCAATTGTGTGCTAATTGTTTTGTCTGCAAGCTGCTTTCAATTGACAGGCCACTGAGATGATGATGATGATGATGATGATGATGATGATGCTACCAGCTAATTGTGGGCATTAACAAGTCTTCGTTTCAAGCTCAAACTCAAACTCGACTCGACTTGGACTTGAAGTGTTTGTTATTTGTTTCTATATTTATGTGTTTAGTATTCCAGTCCGCGTTCCCCTCCCCCCCAACCCAACCACTTGTATACAAGCTGTCAATCTGCCTACTTTACTCTAACTTCAAGCAAGATTGATTGGCTTTCAATCTAGCGCAATCGATTCGAATTGTCAAAAGATAATCATCACCGATCAAGATAGCAATCTGAATGAAATTAGCAATTAAAGCAAGTCAAAGCCATAAGTTTTGTTTAGAGTGTGTGTGTGTGTGTGGGGGGGGAGGGGGGGTAAATCAATTGAAAGATCTTTGTTATCCCTAAGAGCTAGAACTGTCATTTTGGCTAGTTACTTTTAGAACAACTGCTTAGTCAGTGCTGTGCTTTGGTGCGAATGTAACTAATTTGATGCGCGTGCGCAACGACAACGACAACAACAACGACAACGCGAATTCAGCGCAATTGCTGAATTAAAGCGCAATCACACGCGTGCGCGCATTCACTTCGATTTTCGATTTTGCTTTGCTTTGTTTCGCTTGGTTTTTGTTTTTTTGTGTTGAGTAAAGTGAAGTAAAGTTAGTTAGTTTAGTTAAGCTATTTACACAGTTGCTGCTGCTGCTGCTGCTACTAGACAGTCTAGTAGTCTGAGATCTGTCTGTGTGTCTGTTATTAAGTTAGTTACTTAGTTAGTTAGTTTGTTGCACGTCGCCCGGCGGCAAGTCTTTGTCAGGGTTGCCAGCTGGAGTTCATTTTAATTGCAAGCACATTCCATTAATGCAACAAAATATACCCTTCTTCTTCTTAAAAAAAAAAAAAAAAAACTAAACACTAGCAACTAGTTCAAATCGTTCAGAAGATCGCCAATATATATATAATATTTTTGACTTTATTCATAATCAGATTGTTTCGTTTTTTGAATTGTATTTCAGTGTATTTTAACTTCGTTTTCTTCGCCCACATACTAAACAACTTTTCTCTCTCTCTCTCTCGGTCTCTCTGTCTTTCTCTGCGGCTTTAACTCTGCCACATTTGGCGGCAAACAAATTAATTTTTGCGCCTACATACGCTAATTGACTTGAATAATATGGGCGTCTGTGTTTTTTGTTTCTGTGACGCCTAATTGCGACAAACGATTAATAAACAGCTTAAAGAGGATATGGGGGAGGTATGCATGTATGTATGTATGTATGTATGGGTGTGGGAAATGCCAGCCAGCCAGCCTAACCTTATCTACATCTTCGACCTTCCACACAGATCCACAGAACGTGCCGCTTGACCTACAAAGTGTGTTAGCTGCTGGTGACAACGGAAGCGGATCAAGTGCCCAACACACGTGAGGTGCAAGGTAGTGTTGGTGGGTGGGGGGTGGAGGGGGGTTAGCACAAACTACCCCACAAAAACTACAAAAAACTATGCCATCAAATGGCTGCTTGGTTAATTAGAAATCAATTGAAATACAGCAACAACAACAACAACTGCAAATCTGGCGACCCAAATACGTTGTGCCAACAAAACTGCCGCCCTCCCCTCCCTCTGCCCCACCAATGACTATGTCCATCTTGTCTATCTTACAATTTGTATGTATTAAACTAGAGATGAGAGCGTGCGACACTTGGTGGAGCCAAACAAGATCGTGAGGCACGATCTCCTCTTTAGTTTAGTTTTGAGTCCAATTTGTGTGGCATGCAAACTGGCCCCTGGCATGGCAGGAACCAGTTTAGCCACCGTTCCACCGATTGTTCTCGCTCTTACTTGCTTTGGTTTGCTTTGCTTTACTTACTAACTCGCTGGCTGGCTGGCTGGCTGGCTGGCTGGCTGGCTATCTTAAAAATGCTTAATTGCTCGACATGCAGAATGCTCGTAGAGGAAGATGCAATCAAAAAGTGAATATTCATTGCTGCTGCACTTTAAGTTCAATTCATTTGAGTGTAATGAGCTTTCGGTTGATTGTTAGATTAATAAATTGAGAGAGTTGTGTTTCGTCACCATTTGCATCAATGTCACTACTTTTGTGGCTCTTCAGTGTGGCACTTGAGCTACCACTTTACCTCCATTCACCTCCATTCACCTCCATTCACCTCTATTCACCTCTCTCCTACATTTGATTTAGTTTTAGGACAGCAACAGATTTCTCTCTCTCTCTCTCTTTCCCTCTCCCTCTGTAACCCAACGTTTGGCCGTCTTACCTTGTCTTAGGTGTTTTACCTTCTTCTCGTTCTCTACCCCACCCCGCCAACCTGCCTCTTTGCCACACACTGCACAATTTGCATGCATGTCACGTTCCTTGCAATGATGACGGCTTCGTCACCTGGTCTCCCACAAAAAAAAAACAAAAGCCGATATCTAAAATACGCTTTGCAAAGCCTAAAAATAGTTTCCATAGTTTTCAACTCAAATTCAATTGATTAAAACTGCAAATCTCTCTGAGAGCGCATTGAATATTGCCAACTGGGGCATACCAGACAAGCCAATTGCCAGTTGAAAGCATTCCATCTCACTCACACCCATCAGTTGGCAGCACATTAGCGCCCCTAACGGCCAACTCTGATCAAACACACATATAAATCGAATTTCAAGTTGCAATCGTCAACGGCGTAACGGGCTGGGACTTGACTCCAGCAAACTTAACGATGAATCAGGAATATATACATATATATGTCTCCCATATAATATTTATAATTTTTAATTACGCATTTTAATATACGCTTCTGAGTGCAGGGTATAAAAAAAATATTGTTAAAGTCAATTAAAAATCTTTGACCATGCTTTTGTTTCGATCTGTGTGTGCTCGAAGTGAATTGAATTCTTGGCATGCTCCAGCTCTAGACTAACTGCCACCCTCTGCCCCCCTCTGCCCCACACACTCCCCACCCAACCTGCGTCTCTTGATGGCGCCATGATTTACGATTTAGGAGAATGCCATAATCGAAAATGAAATTGTCGGATGGCAAAGAATTGAAATTGAAAGGCAAAGAAGAAAAACAAACAAAACAAAAAAAAAGACAAAAAGCGATTGGTCGATGATGTTGAAAGAGGTTGATGATGTTGCACAGTGTCAAGTTTGAGAGTGTGTGGGGGTGTCACTGTCTGTGTGTGTGTGTGTGTTGCAATTACATTTGCCGATGATGAAGATAATGAAGTTGTTTGTTCATCGTGTTCTTGTTGTTTGTTGCAAGTTTAGCTCACTGTCTCGACTTAAGTCAAGGAATTGCGGTCACAGTTCATTGAACCGTTAGAATGCACTTTACTTTGCCACCAGCCAGTCAGTCAGTCAGTCAGCCAGCCAGCCAGCTATCTACATATACATAGATATCTTATATGCACATATACGAGAAAGATGCAACGCAACACTCATCCTCATCTTTATTCTCATCATCATCATCATCAGCATCGCTGCCGCCCCACAAGATGGGTGGGCACCCTGAGAGAGCATGTCAACAGCCAACAGCAACCACACGAAGGACCCACCGACAGACAGATAGCCACAGATCTAAGAAACAGAAGAGTCCTTTAAGCATGTACTGAGAAATGAATGATTCTTCAAACTATATCAAGTAATGGGTATAATATCACCTTATACATACATATATGCCCCCCCCCCCCCCCCCCACACAAACTAAGGCAAACATTTCTGATCATAGTCCCCATTAAGGCCGCTATAGCTTCCCTCAAGGCTTATCTACCAATTTTAATGGATATTAAATCCCTTTTGATGTAGAATATTAAAATAAAACAAAAATTAACTTTTATGAGATCTAAAATGTTACTAAAAGCGTACAGATGAAAAAGTTTCGCAAAAACCGGTGTAAAACGGAATGAAAATAACAGTACTACTATCCCACATTATTAATACTGATTTTCAGGCCGAATAATTTCACCAACACTGGAAAAAATGATTTCAAAAGAAAAAAAAAGGTTGCCGTTTCTATTATTTCTGCCAACACTGTATATACTCGTATTTCGATTAATGGGCAGAAACGATCATTGACGAATAGAATACAATCAATTTCTAGCCTTTTTCTATTTTATTTTCCATCTATACATGAAATGTGTTGCATGTTATACGAAACTTTCCATTTGCCAAATGTAATTAATATTAATAAGGTAAAGGTCAAACCACTGAAAATCATTTTGAACTACAGTTGAACTGCTGCGCCGCTTGAGTTTGGCCAGGATACCCGCAGCAGATGAGTATCACGATTTTAATAACTTTTTTGGACTTATCTTCAAACCGTTTAGATTGTCGGCCTTCCTGTTTGCCATGTTTGTTCTCATTTAAAAGTTTTCTTTTCTTCTTCTCTTTTTTTTTTTTTTTTTAATTGGCCGAGAAATGGTTTCCTCTTGCTAGCTAGCTGGCTAATCACACATGTTCATTGTGGGTGAAACAACTCGTTGTGGAAAGATCTTTCTTTTTTTTTTGATTTATTTTTGGTATGGCTTTCCGCTTTTTCATTTCGAACGGGAGACAAATCCGTCTGTGATGTTCGCTTGTACGCTTGTTTGTTTTGTTTTGTTTTTGTTTGTTTGCCTGCCTGCCGCCTGCCAGCTATTATTTTTAGTTGACTCTCTGCTGGAGGAGATGCCTTCGTGGTGCCTTGGCGACTTGTGACATTGGTGCATTGAGTAAATTATAGATCAAAGAGAGCTCTCCGCTTCGCATCAAGTGAAATTGGTTATAAGTAATAATGCCATTGGCCTTTTATAATGACTCTCCGATGGGATGGGGCATTTTAAACAATAGGTCCCCAACCGAACCGACTGGCGGCGGCCGTCTCATCGAAGTGGATGGTGGGGCAGCTTAGGCATGAGAAAAATAATGAAAAACCCATAGAAAAAGACTAAAGATCAACTATGCCGCATTGGTTTATACCCTTTCAACAGATATTCGTTTCGATGTTTTTGATTCATTCGATTTGCCATGCATATTGGCATGGCAAACATTTCGTCTAAACTAATGCACCCTTTTCCTCTGTAAGGGCATAAGAAAACACGTATGCAAAATGAAAATGGCAACAATCCAAGTGCTTTGTAGTTGCAGTTGCTGTTGTGTTCACAAGTGCATAAATATTGCATTTATTGCTCACACACACAAACACACAAGCACACACACATACACACATACAGTGATACAGATGCAGATGCATTTGTATGTATGTGAAATATGTACGCACTTTTGACTTTAGAGTTCTAGGATAAGAGGAGATTTGGGTCGTTGCTTGCAGACTAATGAACCTTTTTTTTTTTTGTTTTTTGTAACTAAAGACAACAGATTAATACGGGTTACTTTCAATGTCAAATGTCAAATGTAAACTGTTATACAAAACTACATATCCAAATAATGAAATCATTAACGTATAAAAACTGATATGAGAAACTGTTATACCAAATTATTTTGTTAGACAAATCTATAAATTGAAATTCTTAAATTTTGTTAACAAGAAAAAAGAGAATATTCTAGGCAATCAAATATTAAATGATATAAGAAACTGTTTTGACAAATTATTAGATATTATTTGCGTTTAAACAAAATTTTTATATAGAAAAACTGTCATACAAAACTATCTGTAAAACAAAAGAAATTTTGCGTCTGTAGAAATAGTTTTTCAAATAGTTCAATTTGAACGATTGCTTCTCAATTTTGTCATGCAATCGGTTAGTTTGTTTTTATGATAACTAGATGATACACTTGTCAAGATAGATTATTGGAAACAGATTCGTTAACTGTGTTCGCTTACAGGTAGAAGTGCAACCTGTACAATCTATCTAAGTATCTATGAAGTGAGTGCTTTGTGTGCCCTCCGCCGCCGCCCCTTCGCCCATCAAACTGGCAACGACGGAAAACCAAATATTAGATCAAAATTTGGGGATCCCGAAAGCCCATGGATAGACAGAAAAAACCCGAACCCGACTATTTCGCCCCTTTTGAGCAAGAGGGGGAGCAGAAATTTAACTCCTTTTGGTAAAGATTCATTCAATTTGCTGGCAAAGCTCATACAAGTAAATTTCCGTTCATGAATTATTATCGACTTCGAATCAAAATTGAATCACAAATTATTTGTTTCTTCTTTTTTTTTTTTTTTTTTTTGGGTGACATGCTTTATCACATTTTCTATGTACGTTTCCTATCTAACTAACTACTGACCACATAGAGTGAGAGTAAAAGAGAGAGAGAAAAAGAAAGAGTGGAAGAGAATAGGCCAAGAAAGACGTAAACACACACACAAAAAAAAAAAAAGAAAACAAGAAAGAAAAACGGAAAATATAAAGAAAACTTACCCAAAAAGAATGTTGCAATGAAAGTTAACAGTTGTTGTTATTGTAGATATATGTAGTAGTTGTTGTTGTTGCTGTTGTTGTTATTACTGTTGCTGCAGTTGAAGATGCCTAAGAATGCTGCATGGGAGAAAGAGAGAGTGTGTGTGTGAAATGAAGAGACAGAGATAAATAGAGAGTTTTGAGCCTAAATAAAATAATATTCATCCACGCCCACGCTCAAGAAATGTGCAAGGCAACTTTTTTCCGTCTTCTCAGATTTTTTTTTTTTTTGTCCTCTTTTTATTTGATTATCTAACATTGAAGAAGGAAGTGACAAAAAAAGGGCTTCAGGATTGTTGCTGTTGCTGCTGCTGCTGCTACTGTTAATACTGTTATTGATTTTTTGCGGCTAAGCTCTTACCAAAAAAAAACAAAAAAACAACAAGACGAAAAGGCAAGAAATAAGGCGTGTTTGGCCTAAACGCATCCATAGACAACACACACATACACGCACACAAACGCAATCACACACACACTCACACAAAGCAAAACGAGTTAAGACGCAGCCACAGACAAGAAGAGACTGCAAGATAAAGCCACAAGAACAACAACAACAAAAGAACTTTGCCTTTTCCTCTGCATTGCTTCCTCTTCATCTTCAAAAATGTTTGACTAATTTTTTTTGTTTGTGCTTGTGTTTTTACTTTTTGTGTAATTTGGGGTGCAGATGTGGGGGATTTTTCATTTATTTACATTTTTCAACAATTTTTGCCGTTTGCCTTTTTAGTTGCGCGCGCGCATTTGGCCAACAACAAACCAAAAAACCAAAAAAAACAACAAAAAAAAACTTTGCAACTTTAAAAAAAATGAAGTAAGAAACTTTAATTGCGTCTGCAACGGTTTTTCAAGCGCACTCACTAACAGAAATTAAAGCCGACAATTTGTTAACAATTTTCTCTGTGTTTTGGTTCAAGCTTTGTTGGTTCTTTTAAACCAAAACGAAATCGACATCCGCGCGCGTTACGACCGCACAACACCTTCCAACTAGAAAACAAAAACAACAATGAAAAAGCAACAACAACACCAATTTCCCTTGCGTCGAAAAATTCGGAATTCGAAATTCGAATTTCGAATTGGACAACATCTGTTACTCACGGTAATCGATACATTATCGACCGTTTACTCACGAGTTTCGATAATTTGTCGACCCGTTACTCACAATTATCGATTAGCTAACGACGGTTACTTACCGTCATCGATCAATTGTCGATGGCCGAAAGAGCGGGCAATTTGAAAAATTCCCGTGAAATGAGGCATACACTTAAGACTAGTTTCCCAAAAGAAATGCTCACATTATCGTTTTTACAATTTCGATTGTTTCGTAAATTTTATTTTTCTCTTTGTTTTTTGGATTTTTTTTGTTTGTTTTGTTTTTTCATTGTTTAATAATAAAATATTACATTTAATAAAAAAAAATAATAATAAAGAAGAAAAATTAGCAAAAAATAGATGATTTAATAAGTACAGTTAATAAATTAAATAATAGCGCATAATTGAAACTAGAATTGCATTTCTTGTTTTGTTTTTAAGATTTAGTATTAGAGGGTATACAATACACACACAAAGGCTTTATATATTGTTTGGGATCCCTTTCCATTTTCATATTTTATTTCGAGAGTACACCAGAAGAAGTCAGTCAGTTTTCTGCTTCTTGCGATGTAGTACAGAAATAAATGCATTTACCGCAATCTAATATCGTTTTTGTTTTTAGTATTTACACATTTGAAAAAAAAAAACAAAAATGATTTACATATATTAATTAATAGTTTTTAGAATTTAACACATTTGGCATGACAAACTTTGAGTTTGGCAAACAAAACGAAACGAAAACGAAAATTATCTGATAGAATCTGAAGACAAAAAAATGGGCAACATGGGAAAGTTGAATGAAAAAATTACAAAATTCTGTAGTAGTAGCACCTAAGTTAATGATTTCAATCGCTACTGACTTGCTGCCAAGGTATGGCGGAGGGCGTGGCAGTATACATACATATGTAAATATGTGGTAATAAAGGGCGGGCTGCGTTTCATTGATAAAAACAAAAAAGAAAAAAAAGAACTTCTCTGCCGGCAGCATATCATTGTTTTCCCCATAGCTTTCCGTTTTGTTTTGTTAATTTTGCAACTTAAATATCGACAAAAAGGGAGAATCATTTTAAAATTTTATAATATCTCTCTCTATATATTAGCTAACATTCATACTATTTTGCACATTCGAAACACTCGTATTCACATTCACACTCACTTAGCATTAAGAATTTCTCCCATCTTCATCAACTATCTTTAGTATTAATATAGCACTTTAACTTTTTTTTTTTTTCTTATGTTTTTGTTTCTTCGTGTGTGTGTGTTTTTGCTTTCATTTGTCGTTTAAATAAAAACCTTTTTAACGCTTATGAAAGTTCTTAATTTCGTGACTAGGCAAGTTATATGGTAACTATATAGAAAATGATCGCAAACATCGCAAAAAACAATCAGAGAACACAAACAAGAATTATGCCTTTTAAAAGCGAGCGCAACCGGGTTTGAAACTAGGCTAAGCGCGTTCAATTTGATTTTTTAGTACATTTTGGAGTACAGTGGAGAGTGGGAGGGAGCGAGAAGGGGTCCCTTCTCCTTTTTTGTTGTTTTTTTTTTTTTAGTACATTGTTTAGTGCGATGTTAGTTGTTCGTAGTTGTTGTTGTTGTTATTGTTGTTGTTGGTATTGTTGATGCTCTATAGATGCTCATCGCCATGATAGCCATTTCGAAGTGGTTGCCGCTCCTGCGAATGATCCGTGGGCCGATTGCGATTAAAGAAACCGCACTAAAGAAGCCAAAGAAGAAGAGAATTAAATTTGATTTGAATTGATAATCCAACGAGATTACTTACCTTATACAGCAGAAGAATAAGCAGCAACAATATCAAAGCGCCGGCACATGCAGCAAGGACAACAACCCACAGGGGCACCACATCCGGAACTTGCAATGGCTCCGGTTCGGCCTTATAGAATATCTCATGAGACTTAACAATCTGATCCTTTGGCTGGCCAATGAACGGCAATCTTGTGACATTTGCCACAGCCAGAGTGGATACATTTAGAGGCACATTGGAGGCCAGTTTCTCCATTGTCTTGGCCACCATGCGCGCTCGTATGGCCACAAAAGCGGCATCAATGTCCTCTGAACCCAAATTGGTCACCTCGCAGCGTATGGTACGGCATTTTGCTGCCTGACACGGCGAATTCAAATCGATTTGCTTTGGTCCTTCGTTGGGCGTTTCTTCGTGGCGACGAACACGACGCTGGGAGGAACTGCTGGAACTGCTCGAGCTGGACCATTGTTGCTGGCCATGTCCCTGCTGTCCTCCCTGTTGTTGATTATCCTCGTCATAGTAATCCTCATTCTCGAGTCCGTAATACGGCTTATTGTAGACGACATGATGTTGCTGCTGCTGATAGCCCACCGGTGCATGGCTGCGATATAGCTCATTGTCCACATTGCCCCGATTAATGGGACCCAGTTCGATGGTGGAAGTCTGGAAATGGCCACTTCCGCCTCCACCACCAGCCCCACCAGCACCGTAGCCGCCTGCTGCTGCTCCGGCATAATGAATGGGTTTGTGTTCGTTGGGCAAACGAATTTGCTGCGTGCGATATTGCTGGCTGGAGGTGACAATAGGTGCCTCTGCTCCATTGGCCATTTGTATGTAACCATGTGTGCTGTGACCACGCAATTGGGCGTTCGGAAGTTGGCCATTGTTGCTGGTAAAGCTGCTGCTGCCGCTGCTGCTGCTGCTGGTGGTCAGGGTGCTGCGATTAAGTGGCAGCTCTTGGTCCACCACCTCGACTGCCTGATTGGCACGATCCTGATGCACATAGGAGGCATCGCCGGTGGCATCTTGGGCATCCTCACGTTCCAACAGATCCTTCTGCTTGGTGGTGAAGTGATAGCGTCTCTCATTGCTCACCGTGACACCGCCCTGGCCAGCCTGATTCGAGCCCTGAGAGATTTCCACATGCCCTCCACTCTCTGAACCGGCGATGGCCCCGCCATTGATCACAACACTGGCATCCCCACTGCCAGCGGATGAGGTGCCAGACAAGCTGGATGTGTGACCCACTGAATTGCTAATGGCTCCCTGGGCATGCAGATACGATTTCCTTTGCAATTTGGTATCCAACTTCAATTGACGCTCGTTCACCTCGCTTATCAAGTCACAGTGGATGCGTCCACCTGTCTCGGGCTGATTCAGTAGATACATCAGTGGATCGCCGGCTATTGTCTCGTAGGGATAATGAATGTAGACGACTGCCTCCTCGATAATCGATGGGCGATTGTTGCGTATTTCGTAAATGTGGACAACCTGTGGCCCCAGATCCTCCTCGGCGGTGGCATTCTCCACGCTCTTGTAGTCATCCGCCTTGTACAGTTGATAGTCGGGCAGGGAAGTGCCCTTAATGCTCAAATCGGTGTCCACCCAGATGCCGACACTTTTGCGATAAATGTTATCGAAATGGGAACCGGGTCTCTCCAAATTGGTCGAATTCGCCTCCCAATAGAAGTCATAGCTAGATGAGCTACCAAATTTCTCAGCAGGCACTAAACTGATCTTGAAATGGGCCTAGACAAGAGAGAGAGAGAGAGAGAGAGCGAGAGAGAGAGAAGGAGATGAGAATACGATTTATTATTCGATTATTTAATAATTTCTTACCAACTTGCCGGCCTCCAGGGGATTGCCAATGTCACATTTGAGCGTATGATTATTGGCAGCTGTGGGCGCTGAACAGGTAATGGGCGTGTCACTCTTCTCGCCCAACTGTTGCAGTTTACGGAATTCCAGATCACGCGGCGTTATCATGTAGAAGGCCGCCTCGAAGGCATCCTCATTATTGTTGGTTATCATCACCTCAATGGTCAGTGGTTCCGGCGAGCCAAACAAATACTTATCCACAGTTCTGAAAAGCAAAGATGGACAATGGAGAATAGAATCTATCTTAAAACATTCTGTTGCGAAAGACTCACTTGATTTCCAGCTTCAGATCTGGTTCACAAATGTTATCCGGTCCGCAGTTCTTCTGTATATTGATGGCGTCGCGTAGGATTATCTCACGGTTCTGATCGATGACCGGTTCAAGAGTCTCTCGCTTGCGCCTGACCAGTGGCTCTTGGATGGGCCAGTTGCTGCGCAAATTGTAGCGTGCCTCCACCTCCAGGGGGGTGAGCTTGTCCTGCACCTTATCCACCAGATAGACCGTCTCATTGAGACAATATTTCTGGCCATAGATGAGGCTGATGGTTTGATTGCGTATGTTCTTGCCCTCGTCGCGGAGGAAGAACATGCGAGGATTGCGCGTCTTCTTCGCATCCAGGAGCCAGGAGACCTCGAAGATCAACTGATTGGGCAAATAGCGGCCGGTGTAGCTCCAGCAGGTGGTCAGCGGCATGCAGGGGACCATCTTGTGATCGCGCTGCAATTGACACTTGCGATCATCGAGACTGATCAGTTTGGAGGGACTGGCAAAAGTGGTTTCGGCATTTACGGCCGCCACCGGGCGAGCCTTGAAGATGAAGACCTGATCGGAGGCATAGGCACCGACAGCCAGATCGGGATACGTATTGCCGTCCATGTCGACGCCGCCGGAGAGGGCAAAGCCAAAGGTGCGCGGATAGGGGGCTCCCTCCACCAGATCCTCGGCCTTGATGATCTGTGATGGCTTGGCCAACGGACCATTTGCGGAGCCATGGAATAGATAGACCACACCGCGACCCTCCGGACCATCGTAGGGCGCACCCACTGCAAAATCCCCATAGCCATCGCCATTGACATCGCCCAGGGTGGTCAGGGCCAGACCGAAACGTCCCTTCGTGTGGAAGCCATCGCGTATGTGCTCCGTGGTATAACGTTCCGAAGGGGTTGATCCACCTTGCAGCAGAATGTAGACACGTCCCACATCGTATTTACCCTCGACATTGCCCGGCTCCGTGTACATGGGCGCTCCAATGATCAGATCGTCCAGACCATCGCCATCCACGTCGCTGGTGGCCAGGGAGTAGCCAAAGTATTCGCCAATCTGTCGGCCCGATATATTGAATATGTTTGCCATATTCCAGCGATTAACCACAATTTTGCCCATCAAATTGGCACCTCTTGGCATCCCAATGGCCACATCTTCCGTCCGATCGGCATCAAAGTCACCCGTGACCATCGAATAACCCAAATACGAATCATCGTACGCCGATGTACTCTCTGGCGTGGAGAATACTTGATTCTCGGGCTTCGTTACATCCTGAGAGCTCGCTTGACCTGTCAATAGGCAAGAGATCGGTAACGGTTAGCGGTTAAAATTGAACGCTTCAAACGGTTTCGTGTCTTTGCTTGAAATGGGTGAGTGTACTACAACAAATCATGCTGGACGACAATGACAATAGCAATTAACAAACATTAACATTTAGGCTACTACAACAACAAGCTACTACAACATTTATGTAAATAATAATGTGATAGATATGTGTACGAGAATTTCCATTTCCATTTTCATTTGCATTTGCTAGTCGTGCTTATCATGCGGCACATTTATATCGATTTTATTTTAAATTAGTAACAGCGATTTAGAATCCAGTATCCAAACCCCTTTAGTTAGTACACAAACCAGTTATGCGGCCAGTTAACGCAAAGGCTAAGTAATTACAAGAACCATAAATTTGTTGTTTTTTTGGTTGAAAAAGAATCAAGGGTCGAGAGATGATTCTAATTTTTCGTATATCCGATTATGCGCAATCTGTTTACGTGATGCTGCTAACTTCCTCTCTTTGTCACTTATGAAAACTTCTAGTTTTTATATGTTATAATGTTTCGATCGAGCCGGCTCCAACAAATGTTTTGCCTACTGTATGAAGGAACTTCAAAATGATTGCGAAACTAGTTTTTCTAGGAACAAACACACAGACAGACAGTTCAAATTAATTATTATCACTTTCGTTTGTCATTCGATATATTCGATACCAATCGATTCGGATAAACTGAATTACCAATTACCAAAGTTGATTACTATTGTCCTTTATTCCACTTAAAAAGCGTCAATAATTTTCATATTAAGTATTTTTTTTTCAAAAACAAAAATTAAACTTAAAATATTTTCTATAGCTTTCGTTTAACTTTGACTTTTCAATGCCTAAACTTGTACTCTTTCCATGGGATTCTTGTTCAACCAAAAATAAATGTATCACAGAGGGATTACATAGATAGATAGCGATATGTATATGTATATATATAGGCTATATTTCTATAATACGTTAGACTAAATATGCATAAATGTTTCTTTGATTCTGATGACTTAGGCTAGACAACAACCAGAGCAGCAGCAGCTGCAGCAACAGCAACAGGAGGACCTTTTGGACCTTTCATTGGGAGGAGGACACATTCAAGTGTGCTTTATCCTAGCCCAGTGGCCTTTTTTTTTTTTTTTGTTTTGTTTTGTTAGCTAAGCATCGATGGCATTTATAGCGATGGGCGATGTTTGGATGTTTAACAAATTCAATGAGTTTTTGAGTTTTTAAATTGTTTTTATGTACTAAGATGGTTTTTATTGATTTGTTTTGTTTTGTTGTTTTTTTTTTTTTTTTTTTGTGGTTTTATCAGACACCAGATTATGGAGAGCGAGTTTTTCGGTCTTTTGTACAAATGTATTATTTGTTTTGTTTTTAGACACTTTTCATGTGTTAAAATTAAGTAGGTATATATATATATATATTTTTTTTTTTTTTGTCATTTGAGGCGTTTGAGGTGAGAAGCGTATTTGGTTTTGGTTTTGTTTTTATTACCTCCAGTGCCGAAGGGCTGATAAAAAGGCGGCTTATATGGAAACGAGGCATCGGGCGGTATTGAATAGGTTTCTCCTTTTAATTCAGTAATTCAGTGTATGGTTTTTTTTGTTTTTGTTTTGGTTTGTTTTAACGGTATTAAAAGAAGTAAGTTTGTTTTTTGGATAGTGATGAGGATTGGATATTTGGTTGGTTGGTTGGTAGGCGTTGATTGACGGGTTGATTGGGTTGAGCAACAGACACAGGTTCGGTACAGAATGCATACGTTGTTTATATGATATTGGTTTTGGATTCGATTTCGATTTCGTTTCGTTTCGGTACAAAATTGCATGCATTTTGCGCCAAAAATTATTGAAACAGAGTAAGAAATAAACAGTAGTATATAGAGGGATCATAAATGGAAAGAGAGAAGTAAAGAGAGAGAGAGAGAGAATACATAATTTTAGATTAATCAAATGAGACAACAACAAACTAAAGAAAATTTTAAAAAAATTGATACTTGATAATTAAACGACGCGTTAAACGGTACAGGTACAGTTACAATTACAGTTACTGATACAGGTACAGTTCACATATTACAGTTATATATATATATATGTATGTATGTATAAGTAAGTAAATATATTTATGATATACGATTACAATACGATTACAACTAAAGGTTACATTACGATTGAACCATTTCTGCTGTCGAGTTGATCGAGAGTTGGTTGGTTGATCGGATTAGCATGAATCGATAATTAATTTGGATAATCGGTTTTTGGTTAGCAGCGACAACATGGCGACACGTTTAAGCCAATTTAAGTTATAATTTTGATTTGTTTTTGTGTCAAAAACAACTCGACAACACACATACATACACACGCACGATAGAAGGGGTAATTAATTAATTTTTTTATATTTCTCGGGCCTACAAAATGTTGTAATTTGGGATTCTTCTTCTAAAGGATAGCAAAAGACAAGGCAAAGCGCTAGAAGAGGTTAGGAAAATTATCACCTTAAATAATTAAATGATTTTCAATTTTAGATAGTTGTTAAAACATATAAATTATGTGTTAAATGCACAATTGAAAATCTCATCTCTTGACTGAATAAAGCACTTTGCCTTGCCTTTTAGCTTATATATATAAATAGTATTCTTAATTCTAATTTAGGCTAAAAGGACTAAGGGGATACAAAATGCCACATGCACTAACTAAACAAGGCAAATCATACTAAAAAAAAAAAAAAAGATAATCCTATGACTAGGGCCATTCAATTGATATGATCGACAATTTACCTCTTAACTCTAAGTGGTTTTAATGTTAGGTACTAGATCTTTAGGTAAAATGTTTTTAATACAATACAAGACATAAAACTAGCCTAGATAAGATACAAAAATTAAATTTTTTTTTTTTTTTTTTGGGAGTGTTCTCTCGAGGAATACGGGAAAAAATATGGGTTGGTGGTATAAAATAAACATAAAAAACGAAAACGAAAACAAAAAATGGAAAAGAATTCTAGCTAGAGTAATAATACAAAGGATCAAATCTTTATGGAACGGTCTACAGGGACAACGCGACGTCTTAAAGGTCTAGCTAAGGATAAGTAAATAGCTTTATTTTGTTGGTTTTTCAAGTACAATACATACGGGAGGGCGGGATGGATACAAAAGGTTGGGGGGAGTGGGGTCGGGGCATAGTAAACTCATTTTGAAATACGCTCTGATCTAGGATAGAATGTGGGAAAAACGTGCACTTACCTTGCCAATACCAGCTGCCAGGTGCGCCAATAAACAAACGCGATCCATTCTGTAAAAGGGGCCACAAAAAAAAAAAAAAAACAGAGAGAGAGATATATATATATATATAAGTGACTGACTATAAGAAATGTTTAAATTGTGAATGCAAATGTTATGCCACGATCCCACAACAAGGTGCCAACTAAACGTGCCCACGCTGAGCCCACCAAAAAAAAAAAAAACCAAAAAACAAAAACAAATTAGTAGGCGTCGACCTATAGATACCCTGCAGCAGCAAAACGAATTTTCTCTTCTTTTTATAAGCTTTGATATTTTTGCTTTCGCTTAGCTAAATATACTCCTTTTTAGCCTTTCGAGTACAGGGTAAAGACAGCAACCCTCATGGAATGCATTAAACAACTCAATGCAGGCAAAACAAGAAGAGAAAGAAAGAGAGAGAGAGAGAGAGAAAGAGAAAAGGAAAGGCCAATAAAAGCGAAGCAAATAATACTCTCTATAATGGAAATATAGAGAAGCATAAGATTAAAAAGATATAGAAACAGAGAATAGAAAGAAAGAGTTATAGCTATAGCTAACTAGAAACGAAAATGATACATTTTCAATTGATTGACTATCTTGTAGATATGTTTAATGCATTCCGCCTAATATAAGCACTCATTTGGTTATATAATCGTGGTGGATTCCTGGGAATTTATTTATTGGCATTTACTTACACTGTTGATTGCCGCACTGAAACCAGCCTGACACGAGCCCTGTCGATGATAGCCCCAGTTGTCTGGAAAGAGATGCAAAAGGCAAAGGAATTGTGAATTAGTGAGGGACACACAGAGAGAAAAAGAGAGATTGGCACAGAGAGAGAGGTGATGTAGTTGTTATATTTTGTCTCTCATATTATGCATTTGTAATTTCATCATCATAAATGTTTGCACAAGCTCAATTCAATGTGCAAGGATCGACAAACGACAATCGACAATCGAGTCGAGCCCTTTGGGGCTGTGGCAAATAAATTGCAAATAATTACCACAGCAATGCAATAAATTGCACTGTGATTTGTCAGTCGGTAGACTGACTGAAATGACAACGTCGTCGACAACAACGACAACGACAATGGCAACGGCAGCAGCAGCAGCAGCAGCCAAAGCAGATGAAGTTGATGTGGAAGTAAACATAAAAGGATTAGAGCGCTCCTTGGGGGCAACAACAACTGCCAAGTGCCAAGACAACCGATGGACATTGAAATGGACAAAACAACAAGAAAACGAAATCCTACAATGCAAACAAAGAGACAGAGAGAGGGAGAGAATGAGACAGAGAGAGAGAGAGATCCCAAAACCCAACCACATCCCCAACATCCTTTTGTTTGGCACCGCCTTTTGTCCGGCTACAAAAAAAAAAAGAAAATGAAAAAAAAAAGAAATCACGCAATGCCCCCGCGGCAACAGCCACAACCAACAGCAGCAGCAGCAACAGCAACAGCAACATGTCGCCTGCCTCTCGAGTTGTACAAAATCAACAGCCAGATCGTGCGTTTGATCAAATTAAACGATAACAATTTGTCTCCGAAGTGTTTCAATTTGAGCGCGAAGCAAAAAAAAAACAAAATAACCAAACCAAAACAAGAAGTACCTACCAAGCCAGCAAGCAAGCCAACAGCAACATGTTGCTGACGCTGTTGCGACGGCAGCAATCGTCTCGCCTTGCCTCGCATAAGTCAACTCTTTTTCTTAAAGGTTTTCGCAGATGATGTCAGGGGCGCCAATAGAAAGGAGTTGATGAACTTTGTATTCAGAAAGAGGCCCCCTTGCTCTACGCCTCTGATTGTTATTGAAGTAATTCCCATAATAAAATCGCCCCCGTCTTGAATTACAATTAGGTATTCTTCAACTCGGACTGGGACTCGGACTTGGACTTGGACTTGGAGTTGGAGTTGGACTTGAGCGTGGTATCTTTTGCTTAGCTTTTGTTGTTGCTGTTGTTGTTGGGTTGGGTTTGTTTTTTTTTTTTTTTTTACCCTTTTTGTTCTACCTCTCGACCATTTCTCATTCGTCTTAACTATTAGTTTGGCATTTTGTGCGTTAAGTTGGTATTTATTGCTTTCAGTGATGTCGGAATGTGCGCTGGGCCAGATGAGTTGATGTTGCTACCGCTATTGCTGCTGTTGCTGTCGATGTTGCTGCTAATCATTTCACAACAACAGCAGCAGCAGCAGCAACATTAATAACACAATGCCTAAACCCAAATAGGGGGAATCTGGCCAGGGACTGGCAAATGCGTTTAGAATCATTAAAATTGCTTTGCCCTGCAATCGAATCGGTTTCTTGATTTCATTTCGAACAGTTCGAACTGAAGATTGAGTAATCGTTGATGGACACATATTGTTAAATGAATTGAAATTACGAGCACATAAAAAGAAAGAGAGAGAGAGAGAGGACAAGCTAAAGAAAGAGTTCTTGAAAGGAAACAGTTTCTTACTTGGTTTTTCAAGGATAATAATTAAAGTAATTTAGTTAAAACTAATTCTTATAACTATTTTCAATCTAAAATGAATCACCTACGATTATTAATGACAAAATGTCCCTAAATAGACTAAGATCGCTTTGACTAACTAACTAGATATTGACTTTATTATGCCAGCTGCATATATGCACAAAATATCTACATGTGTGAGTGTGTGTGTGTGTGTGTGTGTATATACTCCCCTTTAGATTGTGTATACGCTGCTTTGCATCTGCTAAGCAAATGCTAAAAATACTCTCACCTAAGCAAAACTCATGGAAGATTCATGAATGAGAATGGGTAAGGAGAACTAACAGGAGCAGCAGCAGATGATGATGAGGGAGACAAGATGATAGAAGAGAGGGGCGTAGGTGCCGCCGCACATGTGTGCATGTCCAGCATGCCAGTTCATTGGATCTAAATATATACTTCATCTATATGTATGTAGTGGATATTGGGTGAAAGTGACTAAGCCAAAAGAAAACATTTGTCAGGCAAATGGCCTGGCCCCTGGCCTCTAGTTTTTCAATAGTAGATCTCTATATATACATACATACATATATACCTACAAATGGGCGATGTTTTCAGAAGATGGGAATGCTTGTTTCATGGCAAATAAACGGCCATAAATGTTTCATCAAAGAGAAACAAAATGTAGGTGAAGCCTATGTATGTATGTATATAATTATTTCCCCTCCCCACGCCCCAAAACAGTTGCTCATACTAATAGCCCTAATCTCCCCCAAAAAAAAAAACACAAAAAAAATGGTTCTTCTGCGTCTTCTTTATCTTTTTCGTACTCCTCCTGCTCCTCCTCCTCCTTCTCCTTCTGTTATACGACACCAATCCCCAAGCGTAGAGAAAACCCTCCGACTGTTTGGAGTTTTGCATTTTGGCTTTTCAAGGGATTCCCTCGACATTACTCAAATTACCTTGAAACTTAAAAAAAATCAACGAAAAAAAATGCAGAAGATACGCTGCCAAATCACATACCAAATTGTGGCTTAATCTCACTTACTTGTACGACATGGCGATATCTCATGGAATTGCTCAAAGTTGTGCGAGGCGAAGCAGGTGCCCACTGGATCATAGCGCAGCGCCCTCGATGGCGTCATTGTATGGAACACATAACGCGGTGCACAGGCCTGAAAAAGAAAAAAGAAAAGCAAAACAAAACAAAACAGATATAATACACATTCAACGAAAGGAAGACGACAGGCATGGAAATTATTTTTGGGTTAAAGATGTGAAACAATGGCCAGCCAGTCAGCCAGCCAGCCAGCTAGCCAGGGCCAAGTTGTTGCAAACTTCGATGGATCGCGACGCACACCAAAAATGGTCACATCGAATTACTCCAACAGATACGTGGAGTATTGTGAGCTTACAGTGGTTTAGTATGTAGTTTTGAGTAAACTAATCACTTTTAGTGGTCTTAAAGTTTGATACTAAAACTAAGTAACTAACAAAAGAACGAAGTACAAAGAAGAGGCAACGATTTTTTAAAGCTAAAATCATTTAATTTGACAATCTGGCAACTCTGTGGCATTAATAAGCGATCACTTTGAAGAAGAAGAGAGTGAGAGATAGATAATAGAACCTTTTCCACAGTAGTCACTTCTCAGTTTTACAGATATATTGTCTATATAGATAGATATATATATATGTATGCACATATATGCGTGTATATAGTTTTATAATGTATAAATGGCCTGGCAGTTGGACATAAAACACGCACGAGTCAGGCCGCCTTCTGCCTACAATGCCAAATATGGTTATCCAAGCCCAAGCCCAAGACCAGGCCCCAGACTCCAGCTTCAGCTACAGCTACAGCTACAGCTCCAACTGAAGCTTGAGGCTGTTGCCGGCATTGCAATGTGTATGTGTATTGTGAGTAGAGATCTTTTAGGCCTGGCTGGTTGGTTGGTTGGCGGGCTGGCTGGCTGGTTGGCATTGTGTTTCTGTCTACATTGCCTTCACTGCAATTACTTTTACAAATTTATACATATTGTGCCTTTTATGGCCAGAAGTGCCTCTCCTCTTGGGCTCTGACATAAACTCAAAATGACGCGCTATCGCCAAAAATGCATGCTGATCGCCGTGCCACAACCAAGGGGAGAAAGAGAGAGAGAGAGAGAGAGAGGGGGGCAATGCACAGCCATTCAAATGGCTCCCATTGAATCACAAATCTATGCGTTATTATGCAAGCTGCTGAAATCACAACGGACCGACAGACCAACAGACCGACAGAGAAAAAGAGTCGAAAAAAAAAATCCGCCTCGCCGCTGGACGCTTGAAACAATTCAATTGAATTCACAATCTTACAAAAAACCATTGTCCAAAAAACCACTGCAAAACAAAAAAAAAAAAATAAATAAGGCTCCAGCAGGAGGATGGATAAGGTTAAGAGGAGAGGTAGGAGGGGAGTTGCCAAGGGGAGCAAGCAATAAGTTAATAGCATTTTCCTATTAAAAACTTTATTATCAGTTAAGAGGTCTCGCCCTCTCTTTCACCACTCCCCTCCCCACCCCTTCTCTATTACCACTCTGAGGATTCGCGGTAAAATTCGCCAAGATATGCAAATAAACTCAGCCAGAAGCAGGAGCAGACAGACAAACAAACAGAAAGACAGACAAACAGACAGACAGACAGAAAATGCTGTGAAAGGCAAGTGAAAAGAGAATATGAATAGAAATCACAATTTCAAATTTCAAATGGTTAACTGTACTTACATATATAGACTAAAGAATTTGATCAGTCAATCAAATGCTATGTGTAAAATGAGCACAAACAAAAAAAAAAAAAAGGCATTAAATTTGTTTACCTTTTCCCAAATGACGTTTTAAGGTAATCAAATGAAAGCAAATTTTTCTAATGAACTTCAGAATTATTTATTTAAAAAATTTATTTAAAAAGAATTCAGACAATTTTAGTTTTAAATAAACTTTTTACTTAGAAACAAGCAAAATGAGTTAGAATTTTCTATAAATTAAAGAAGGAGACTTGTGAGAATCATTTAGATGATGAGAGACGTTAAAGAAATCCTAAAAAGGTCCTTGTTGTTGCTTCTTGTGGCAACTGGATTAATTCATTTTGATGACTCTACTAAAAATGAACTCTAAGTAACAGGCACTAACTAACTTTCATTTCAACTAAAGCAAAGAGATGATCGCTCATAAATTTTTGAGCAACATACATAATTCTCCTTTTCGTGGAGTGAAAAGAGGGAGAGAGAGAGACATAGAGAGAGAACTTCTTCAAATCTCTGTCGAACAATGAGATATTGCCATATTTTATTTTGTTTAATCTTTTTAACATCTTCCTTTTTTTTTTTTTTGGTTGGTCAGTGACTTGTCAACGGAATTTTTGTATTTTTTTTTTTTTTTTTTTATTTAAGCTTTAAACGAAATTGTTTTTTCGTGTTCTTGAAATTTAGGCTTAACGTTTCTTTTCGTTATATATATTTTTTGAATGATTTTTTGTGTGTTTCTGTGTGGTGTGTGTGTGTGTGTGTGTTGAGTTGGTTGTTCTTTCTTTTGGTTGTGGGTTGTTGGTTTTATTTTTGTTTGTAGCCATGTTTGGCGGCGAAGTGCATACCAAAACGCCAGCGATAAATTTTTGAGACATTAAACTGCACTATTGCAGACGCCGTCAACGAGTTGCCCCCATCCTGAATGGCAACAGCAACGGCAACGGCAACGGCAACAAGCAACTGCAACAACAACTAAAGTCAAAAGTCAACACGTTTGACATGGTCGACATGCAGACGTTACCATTGCGAATGCTTAAGAATTGGCCCGAGGCAGGCCAAGACAGTCCAGATGCAGATGGTAGAAGCCTATGCCTCCATTCACATCTCCGCCGGCATCTCTTGGTCTCAGTGTTGAGTCTCTGGGGTGTGTGTGTGTGTGTGTGTGTGTGCCTTGTCCATATTTGAGTTCAGTTCAATAGCTTGCTCTCTGGCAATTTCACAGATCGTGTCGATGATCATGTCGCAATCGCAACAACACAAACAAACACACAAAATAAAAAAAATAAAAACGAAACGAGACCCCACGACAAGCTCTGGCACATGCCTCCAGAGTAATGCAGGAGGAAGCGATACCTAGACAAACAGACAATTGATGAGGATGTTAAGAAACTGCAATGACCTTGCCTAAATCTAATTTAAACTCTGATTTACTTCACTTCAAAAGGAAAGAGATCTTTCCCCTCTTAGGTTCTGATCGATCTCAAATGAAACTCTTCTATGTGTCTTGGCGTAACTTTCTACTCAAACTAACTAATCTCAAATCTATGAATCCATTTGTCTCTCTCTCTTTTTTTCTTAATATGTCTATCTCAAATATATTTACATCATAAAACTGTTTGCCATGACCACACAAAAAGAACGTAAATCCATCGGTTTGATTTCTCAATTTAACGTCTCGTTAATGCATTATGGGCGAGGGAGACAGAGACACAGAGGGAGTGTGAAAGAGAGGCACTTTCATTTTCAGGTGACCTACTGACTGACTTTTTTTTTGTTTAACACACATTGAACGAATGGCATCATCATCATCATCATCAGGTGAGGAGAAGCTCGTTAAATGTCAAATCGCATTGAAAGTGCAAGCACCGGGCCAGGTGATGGCTGGTGGCTGGTGACTGGTGGCTGATCAGAACAGGTGGGCGTCATCGACATGAAGTCAATAACTGAAACCGACACTGACATTTTCTTTGAACAACAGAGAAGGAAGCGGCGGAGGAGGAGGAGGTGGTGTGGATTTTGTTTATCCCCTTCGATTGCGTTATGCCAGTGGGTGTTGATGTGTCTGGAGTTTCCAATGCATTTTCGTATCAATTTTTTGTTGTTGGTTTTTGAATTGGAATTGGATTTTGTCATCTTTTGTGGTCGAGGATTGCGTCAAGTAAACCGCACAAAAAAGAAATCGGTATACATTCTCACATAGATTGCTTCTTTGTGGCGATGGCTTTGGTTGGCCTTCTTTAAGGTGTGCCCTGGTTTTACTATGTGGTTAATTGCGTTGGCGTTGACGTTGGCGTTGGCATTGCCCGACCACCCACAATCAATGAGCGGGAGCGGGAGAGAGAGAGGGAGAAGCAGACGTCCAGGAATAGGTGGACGGGCATAAACATTTGATTTTCACTTTAGTTCTCAATTAACTTTGATTTGGCCCATTTAATGTGGCCGAGGGGTCGCAAAAGGCGCAGAACAACAGTTAAATGTTGATGGCCCATAGTACGTGGTTTGCTGTTCTGCTTTTGGGCCCTATTGAACCTGCTGTCCAGGTCACTTCCGCCACGCGCTTTTTTGTGTGAGCTGACCTAGCTGGCCTTCAAATGACCATTAACAGGGGTCCATCGATTTTGTGTTACGCCAAGTGCGCAAAATAAAACCAAAAAAAAATGGGAACATCAGGAGGCGGACGAACTGACTGGACTACATCATCAGCGCAACAAAAACCTGTATGTCATATTAAAGATGGCCTTAGAATAGACAAAGTCCTTTCAGCTTGAAATGTTTCATTTTTTTAAAGTGGAATCAAAACAAAATTGATTTGAATCGTATCTTAGTTGAGTTTGTTTTCGACAATCTTTTTGTCTATCGTCTTAAAGGACATCTCGACAGAACTTCCTCTTTGCCTTCTTCAAGCAACTGTCGAAGAGACATACATAAATCTCTCAGGGAAACAGTTTCGATAGTTAATCGACTATTGGAAAGGCCTTGATGAAATTCAAATTTTGGTTACGCCATTTTCAACACTCAAAAATTTATACTTACACTACCAACACTTAACTTAATAGATACAAAATATGCCCTTATAAGTATGCAATTGTTGTGACTTGAAGGTATGTACTTACCACAACCAAATCGCTGTCACGTCCTGTGACCACTGTTGCTCCCAGCCATTGATAGGATTTACGATCGATGGTCTCGCCTTGAGTGTTTTTGTTGTTACCTTTCGAAAGAAGAAGATGAAAAAAAAAAATTAGTTTGAAATCAAAACTTATCAATTTGCATAAACGAGCAAAAGAACGAACAAAGAATAAAGTGTCAAAGAGAGAAGAGAGTAAAGCAAAGCCTAAATTGAAAATTAAAATATGAGACAAAGACAAAGACAACGACGAAGATAAGATTTAAAATGTGCAACGGAAATCAACAATTTAGTTGAAATTAATGTAAATGTTTTTGCGTTTCCTCATCATCATCATCATCATCATCATCATCATCATCGTTCGTTTGTGGTAGGTGGTTGCTTAAGGAGAAGACACAGAATGAAATGAAAATAAAACAAAAAGCTAAACAATAAGCAAAGCAAACTAATTAAGTTGCTCTGAATTTGTGATATACACACAAACACACACACAAAACACTTGAAAAATTATGATGGACACTTCCGTTTTACGCAATGATTTATGACATAATTGTGTGTATAATGGAGAATGGAGAAGGTAATTTGAGAATTAAGAATTGAGAGTGTGACAGTGCAATCGTTTAGATGATGCCATAAATAATAATATCAATGAATGATTTAAACAATATTCATGGGGGCCACCATTTTGAATATTATTTTGTTGTTTTGTGCTGTGAATAATGCAAAATAATGAATAAACATTTTTGGGCAAATGAATCAGAAAGAAATTGTCATGAATCATAGGTTAATGACGTTATCGAATGGTATGCAAATGGTGCGATTGATGCGAAAGATGTGGATGAGAGTTATAACCAACCTGCGAGCTGAATGAAGCACCTGTTTGCTCCTGGTCAAGCATTTCAAATACACAATTTCAGAACAGTTAAAATACAAGATACTTATGTACAAGATTGTATGTGAGTGCCACTTAGCGAACAGAGAGATAGACTGAGAGAAAGCGAGAGAGACACAGAGAGTCACTCCTGTCAATTGCCATTGCAAATTTATGCATCTCACTCAACGGAGGAGACACTCCCAATACCGAAGCACCCATCCCAAAAGATAATAATAACCATAAATTTTGAAGAAGCAATTTGACATTCTCTCTTTGGATCTATTAGGAAGACTTTAAATGTGAATCATCATCCACTATGGATTACTAATTTACTTGTTCTCGCTTCTGAACAGATGGTAAATAGTTGAAATGTTCAATTTTAGTTCTGGGATTGTTATCGTTGCTAACGCACTAGGCGACTATCGATATTTGTCCACCTCTAATGGTATCGTTTATTCCTTCACTTGCTGCATTAAATCTTTAATTATTTATGTTAATTTTGAAGTTATAGGTATTCAATTTATTTATTTATTTTGACTTAATTCCTATTCCGGTTTTGTTGTTGACTTTTTATGGCCAACACGCCGTAAAATTAAATAATTTAAACACACTTACTTAATTAACTTTAGTAAGCATTTTAGCCAAGAAAAACCAAGTTTCTACCCACTGTGGCAACGGCCATTAGCCAATGAGGGGCAGGCCGAAATGGGCAAACCTTGACAATGTGTATGCAAAAATATATTTTTCTGCTTGTTTATATCTGTTTATCATTTCCGTTTTTTCATTGCACTCAGGAACTTACATATATACTTCCTTTCTATCTTCCTCTTTCTCTCGCGCTCTCTTCTAAAAATATCTCATTTGCATTTTTATGCATTTGGCATACGTAAGGAATATGTTTTGTATGGAGTCTCTGGCGAATCTGAATACTCAAATGCTACACGCATGCGTGTAAGCCATAAATAATCCAAGTGCAATTTCTGTTTGTCATTGGCGCCAATTTGATTGAGGCGCCGCTACAGATAGACCTAGACCCAGACCGAGACCCAGACCCAGACCGAGACTCAGACCCAGAACCATAACCAGATCCCGAGTCCATTAAGACTTGATGGACTTACCTTTTGAATCGAAGGCCACCAATTTGCAGTCATCGTCGTTCATGCTGCATTTGAAGACACCTCCAGCCTCGACAACGCCCGCCTGATAGCGGGATGTATCATATTTGGGAGCTCCAACAATTAGACTGCAAGAGGAAAGGCAAAAAAAAAGATGTCTCATTAGAATTGGCTTGTAATAGGAATCCCAATGTATTTAAACTAGTTCATGATCAGTGGGCGTAACGACTGAATAAGTTGAAATGCCGTTGATAGAACTCAGACAGTAATAATAAAGTATATACATACATATATATAAATCAATCAATCTTAACAATTGCGAATTGGATTAAACCGAATTAGAGAACCCGTTCGAAACAATTTATGAAACGACTTTCAATTGAAAAAGGAAAGGAATGAATTCATTATGAAAATAGCCCCATTTAAGGGGTTTTTTCAGTCCATTCTTTCGTAAGGTACAAACTATGTATTGTATTCAGCACCCTCGCCCTTAGCTTGGCCCTTCTCTCCCTCTCACTCTCTCTCTCTCTCTCTCTCTCTCTCTCTCGGAGCACTTCTAGTTGTAGCTGTTCATCATTGGCACGCACCATTGACAGCTGTCATTAGCATTCATTGCGGAAGCGTCGACGGTGACAGCGACGGCGACGGCGGCATCGACATCGGCGAAAAACAAAAAAAAAAAAAAAACATGTAAAATTAAAGGGAAAAAATACTATTGAAGGGTCCGCCATGGTCGCACAAATTTCTGCCATAGGGTGCAGCAGTAAATGGGCCTTCATTAAAATTGAAAATAATAAAAATGAAAACATTCTATAAAACACACACACACACACACACACACACATAGAGAAGAACTAGAAGCCGCAACGGCAAATCAAACACTTGAAAGTTAATTAAAAACGTGCCCGACCCAAACGACGACCACGATCAGTCTTCAACCACCGCCCATCCCTCTATCCCCACCCCCTCCTCCACCAACTCCTAAGGCCCACATGCAACAATTTGACGCTTGAGTAAAGCAAAAATTGCACAGATGCGTGAAGACGACGCGTTGTCGGTCCGGTTGTCGGTCGATGAATTAAAAAAGCCTTCGCTTTTGATATTTGAACTTGGTTTTCATTGAATCCGAACCGTTTAACACAAAAATCTTATGGAAAATTTGTCCAACGAATTTTGTTGAAACGCATTATTCTATCTATGTATAATTTTTATGAGAATTTGTTTGTGAAACTTTATTGGATTGGCGCTGACATCATTGGCATTCAACGTATTGCTTGATTCGATCATTCAGTCGTCCAATACCCTAGACAAAAACAGAGTATACTAGACTAAAGTACATGAAGTTGCCAATAATTGTTTTAACGAAATGATCCTTGAACGAGAGATTAAGCATCCCTGTCGATAAACAATAGCAACTAATCAATAGTTTAAAAAGAAGAAGAAGAAGATCCTAATAATCGTTTAATCGTGATGATCTTTAGTTGAGTGATGCTTGCAGCAATTTATCGATAACAATAATTAGTTGTCTAAAATGACCCTTAAATGGAGAAACCAATAGTTCAAAACTATTTTAAAAAAAAATGCCAATTTATTGTCTGTTCAGGGTAATTAACTTATTAATTGCAATGCTTAATTAGTATAGAGTATTCTCAAAGTCGACATTTGTTTTCAATTTGACAGCTTTTAATTTATTTGTTTGTTTTTTTTTGTTTTCGAATATAATTAATACAAAATTTATGAACACACATTGCCAGCAATGACAATGAGGCGCTTTATAGTGAGACAGACATCGAACAGTAACAGGTTTCCATATGCCCCACCACATCCCCTGCCAGCCCCTTGACAGCCCTTTGCCATCATTATCATATTACTATTTCAGTGGGCTCAAAATTTGCATTTTATTGAATGAAAATGAAATATATTTTGTGAATATTATGACGAATTATTATTAGTAATGCGATTAAATAAATTTATAAATTTATCACTTCCCTTTTTATGGGAAATAATGTTTATTATCAAATGAAAGCAAGAGCATAGCATTTAATGACGAATTCAAACAAACTCAAAAGAAAAGCAAAATTTCGAAAGACGTTTCATTTCGTTATATTATATTATATTATACTATTTGATATAATAAACCTCTCGAGTTAAGTAAATTTCGAAATCAAAAACCTTGTAGAAAAATCGATTTTGTTTTTTTTTTTTTGAATTACTTCTCTCAGTGAGCATTGATCCGAATAATGAAATAGAATTTTACAAATTTTCTTTTTTTTGTTTTGTTTTTGGTGTTTTTAAATTAAACGCAGCACGCGTCAGACTTTTGAATTGATTATCGTATATTGTCGTCTATATCAAACGCGTGTGCAATGAACCACAAACAGAAGAAAAGCAAATTGACACACACAGGCACACTCAACACTCTCAATTCATTTGTGTGTGTGTGTGTGTAATCAAAATCAATGCTGTTCAATAAAAATAAAAGCGAACAAAATAAAAAGGCGCCAAAAGTAGAATCGTTCAATTGTTGTCGGCATTATTATTATATATGTACGTACATATGTACAAGTTAAGGTTCTATATACATACATACATATTACCGAATGCAATCCCAATGGCTCAATTACCAAATCCCCCCACCTCCCCACCTCACCTCACCCACGAAAACAACAATTTGCTTGTCCTCTCTTCATTCTGAAAGGCATTCGAAAATTAACAGGAAAAAAAAAAAAAAACTAAGAAAAGGAAAACCTTTGCTGGATCGCACATTGAATGTTAAATTCGAAATGAACGTTGTCGTTGTTGTTGTTGTCGTTGTAGACGTCGCGTGCAGCAGCCGCAATAAAAATAATGTTTAAAAATAAATTTCTTCTTTTCGTTTCTCCTTTTTTTGTTTCTGTTTGTAAATTGTTCTTGGATTACCTTGGTGTCGGCGTTCCCTATGGGTCCCTCTTGCCCTCTCCCCCTCTCTCTGTCTCTCTCTCTCTCTCTCTCTCTCTCGCTCTCTCTCTTTCGCTCTCTCTTTCTCTGAGTACAATACAACACATGCCGAACATCCGTTCGTTTCGAAGGATAGCACGGGACTCGAGAAGGCCCTCATGTGGGTGCGCGTGCGCGTGTGAAGCTGCGCATGCTTCCTGCCTCTTCTGATGCTCTCCCTCTCTCCCTCTCCCTTTCTCTCCCTCTCTCTCTTTCGCGTATGAATGAACCACGTGCATAGTGGTTGAGATACGAGAATGCTCAATGAAATCGACAGCTGCTGGCAATCATTATAAAGCCGGATTCTGTGACGTTCTCAATAACGATATATTTAACGATTAGTTATCGAAAATCGCTTAACCGTTAACCGGAACTGCAATTTATAGAGTGCCCTTAACTGATTCTTATCTGAATTTTGTTTAATCGTTCACGTACAATCTGCTGTAAGGCATTATTAAGATGTTGCTCGATTATCATACGAAACACTTTTCTAAACTTTTGACCTGCAGTAGAAACTCTTTAAAAGTATGCACAAATGTAAATACACACACACAAAAACACACACACACACATATACAGAAATCAGCAAGTCACTTTATCCCAAAGTCAGTTTCGAAGTTAAAGGAACCGAAACGATTGAGACAAAGTCAATGGCAGTGAGGGTTAGACCAAGGGCGAGGGCGAGGGCGAGGGCGAGAGCGAGGGCGAAGGCGTGTCGGCGCTAAACATGTGTGCGCCTCATTTCCCCCGCCTCTCACTCACTCTCTCTCTCTCGTGTGTGTGTGTGTTTGTGTGGGAAAATAACTAAGAATTAACCGTTCTATTCCACACGTGACGCGGGTTGCCTACGACGGCAGCGCGGCGCTCAAAATGAAGGTTCGTTTATGTTTGTTCATTGAGCCATTTACCTAAAATGCCCAATGGCCCAGCATGTGACTTTGCATGTGTGTCCCCTTTCCCTCTCTCTCACTCTCTCACTCTCTCTCTCTCTCATTCTCTCTCTTTTTCTATGTGTGTGTTTTTCCAACACCTTTTTTACACATTGACACTTCCGTATGGCATATAGACAGACAGACAGAGAGAGAGAGATAGAGGGAGAGGGTATTAGGGAGTGAGAGAATGAAACTTCTTGTTGTTGGAGGTAAACCAGGATGCGGTGGAACTCCTCATGCCTCAATGTTGATCTTTATCTCGAGTGTCTGCAATCAAGCGGCAATTAAATGGCCACCAAAAGCAACAACAACAACAACAACAACAGAAGCAAACGAATGGAAAGTACAGTAAATATTTGAAATCAATTACACATTTTTCATTGTCTGCCATTTGCCAGTTGCCATTTCATAACCACAACAAAAGCAAAATTACCGACAGCCACAGCAGCAACAACAACAACAATAACAACAGATCAACCCAAGTAGCAGCTGCCTCTCTTATGCAATTGATCACCCCTAACCCCCTCCATATTACCTCCTCCCCCATGCCAGCACTTAAAGATTGAGACAGCAAGATCAAATTGGCAAAGAGATTCAGTATGAGATAATAAAAAAAAAAATAAGAAAATATTTCAAGTGATATTCTGCTACTTCAGCAACTTTAAAGTCTAAACAAAAAATTCTTCAAAGATGTAGATGTATGTATCTAATCCAGCTATGTACTAGGTACAAATTTCTTATCAAAATTTCCATGACACATCATCATTGTTTCATTTGTCCAACTTGATAACCTTCATGATGCTCATTAGCTAGATTAAGATATGAGACAATCGCATTTAAAAAAAAAAACAAAAAAATGTCGAGATAAAAAATAAGCGTAAACTAACTTAATCACTTTCTCGCTTATTCATAAGAGACAACTCGAATATGTTACTCTTCATATTTAATATGAATTTCTTTGATTTTCTTCAGCTGGCACTTAAAAAAGAAATGTCTTTATTTATTTTTTATAAGATTTAAAGATTAGATTCAAAATCTAATAGAGAAAAGATTGGGTAAAGTCTTAACCCAAAGAAGACTACGCAACTTTCATAGAAAATTTAGAACTATTTTAATTTGTTTATCGGTTCAATTTAAGCTTTTTAATTATCTTTCGTTTTCTTTAGTTTGAATTTGGCTATATATGTAGGCATTAATCCAATCAAGTGAACTTTGGGAAAAGTAAAAATCTAGATAAAAAATTTCTTTTATTTAGTTCATATTGTAAAAGATAAATCTCGAGATATTTTGTATTTCTTTTTAAACGAAATAGTTATTTCACTTCCACTTATCGCTAACCTTAAATAGTCCAGATAAACAACAACAACAACAACAACAAGAATCGAGAACAGTTCTAATGAGCTAATGGGCATGTCGTCGCGGTATTTTTGGTGTAAAAGGAAACCTGCGGCATAAGTGGCACTGAGGCACTGTGGCATAGGCATAGACAGAGGCCGAGGCACCTGCTGCAAGTTGCTAACGGACTTAACGACTTTATTTGGCCAATTGGGTGAAGCAACATCATCGGAATCAGCATCAGCTGTAGCTGTAGCTGAAGCTGTTGCTGGAGCTGGAGCTGGAGTATGGCAATCTTCATCATGGTTAGGCCAAACACTTGACCGTAAATAGCACAGCACGCACATTGGGGCAATACAATATCTGCCACTGCCACAGCAAACCATATAGTAATTTTGTAACTGTGTCAACTCGAGATACAGATACACAAACACACAAAGAAGCAAACAAACATTAAGTGTGTGTGCGTGTGTGTGTGTGTATCTCTTGGATACGGATACATTTTGTGCTGTATTAATTGCCAGACTGCCGACTGCCGACTGCCGACTGCCTACCAGACGCAACTTACTTTGGCGTTCAGGGCAAACCACATTGGCCAACGACTTTGCCTTATAAACAATAACCACACAACTAGTTAGACACTACCACCTCTCCGCCCCCCCCCCGCCCCCCTTTAGCACCACACTACCCATGTCTTCTCACCCTCCCCCCAGGTCTCTGGCTGTCCCTACTCTAAGAGATGGAGGCAACTTTTGTTTGTGCACACACAATTATCTCTCTCATGAAATTGTGTGCTAGATGAAGATGAAGAGTCAGGTAATTTTCAGCTTTTAACGCACTTAACAACATTGTGAGTGGGAATTGAGTTGGGTGGAGGTGGTGGTTGGGGAAATGTAGAAGAAGGTCTAGAATTAGTAGAATATTGCTTACCCTTCAGTCCAAGAGTATCGCCAGCACTTAACAAATCAAATGTGTTAATTTCTAGACAAAGTGAATTGTTCGTTCAATTTGTGCTACACATACATAAGTGTGTGTGAGTGTGTGTGTGTGTGCGTGTGTGTGTTACAAATCCTTTATACTTTCTGCTAGTTAAAAGGGCGCTCAATTTCTTCTACTTAATCAAAGAAAAGACTTAACCAAAACACGAACTTATTTCCTTTAGAGATTTTGTTAGAGCATTAAGTGTTCGTTGCAAAAATTTCATTGGCAACTTTGCCGAAGGTTTTGTTTTTTTTTTTTTTATCCTAAAAAACGTGTCGCATCTGACTGGCTCCAGTCATTCTTCAGTTGTATCTGAATCTGTATCTGTATCTCTTTATGAAGTGCTCTGGGGCATCTTGTCTCTGTGTGTGTGTGTGTGGTGTGTGTTTATGTGCGTCTGTTTATTGAATTGTAAACATTTTAACGTTGCATTTAAATAATTTCCCCTTCATACTTTTCGTTTTCGTTTACTTGGTTCGCTTCTTTCTTTCTTGGCTTTTTTTTTTCTTTTTTTTGTTCCGTTGTGCTTGTCTTTAAAAGCACTTAACAAAAAGAAAAATGAACTGCACTGTGAAATGGCCAAAGGCCATTCACACACGTACTACAACTAGAGAGCCCAGATGCTGTTGCATTGATAGTCTTTCACCTCTCTATCGATGGGTTGGCATCTGCCCACCCTCTGCTGCTGCCTCTCATCGAGTCTAAGTCTGGGTCTGAGTACGAATACGAGTCCGAGTCTGTGGCTGTGGCTGTGGCTGTGGCTCTAGCCAAGTGAACGTGCGAAAAGTCAGACCACATATAACTACAGCTCATACACTGATTAACACGCTTCATCGACCTGAACTTTGTCTTATCATCTCTAAAAATGCAAAAAAAAAACACAAAAAAAAAAAAAAGAAAACGAAGACAAGCGACGACAAGAAAAATCCAACTAACTTTGCGGTTCAAAGGCGAAATATGCCATTATAGAGACTCCATTTAGATCATTGGGACAAGCTGTCGTCCATCATCAATTTAAATGAATGAATGAATGAATGATTGAATGAGCTTAGGAATTGAATTGAATGGCCAGAAAAGTCGTTGTAGATCAAATTTAAATGATAAGGGAAATGATCTATGCAAAAGTCAAATCTAATGAGTTCCTAAAATGGCCCCCCCAAGGTAGGCAATAAATAGTTAATAGACATATTATAGGAACTTCTGTAACATTTAGATTTTTCTTTTTTTTTTTTTTAATCTTATCTGTCCGACTAACTCCACTTAAATGCACATTTTTCATAATTTCGAACTCGGAAGAACCTAAAAAATTATCTAATTTATGTACTTTGTGCATATGTAGCAACTTCTTTTGATGTGAGGCAAGAAAATAAAAGAACATTCTTGCTATCATCTTTTCGAATGCAGAGCTAACGAGAGAGAGAGATAGAGAGAGAAAGAGAGAAGGAGAGAGAGAGAGAGAGAGCGAGAGAGTCTCGTCTTGGTTGGATTCTGATTTCATGACCCCTTATCACAATTTGGTTTGAAAACTATTATCAGAAGAGTCAAAATGCAGTATTAAGAAACACACAAGAGCACAAATCCCGGGCATTAGATTGGCATGACGACTTTCTCAATACCCTACAGCAAGTTAGGGTATTTTCTTACATCTGTAGAGGGTGTTTTCTGCTGCCCTTTAATCGGTTACCAATTTCTTGACAACCTCAAATTTGAGTTAAAATTCAAATTGTTTCCGGTGTTCCCTGTCCTGTCCTGCCCCTACCTCTCCGCCACTTGGGTTTATGTAAATAAAAGGCTTCACTTACTTGCTTTGGCTGGTAAAGTAATCGCTGCGTGCCTTATGCAGGGCAATACTAAATCCGAACATCGAATTGCTGGCCTGTCGATATCTCACATAGCTGGGCAAATCGATGTTGTAGGCCTGGCTGAGGGTTAATGTCAGTATAAGGACCAGCCAATGGAGGCTCCATGGGCAGATGAATTTGATTATCATCCTGTGTGTTGGATCCTTTGCCGCTTCTGATGATTCGTTGTTCTCCTTCTCTCTGCTCCCTCTTTGTCTTCTATTTAGGTTGTCTTTTGTTGACTTTTCGTTTCGTTTTGGAGTTGGTTATTTTCAATGATTTTATTGTTGTTGTTAATTTTTGTTTAATTATTGCATTTTCACAGCTGTTTCAATTTTTTTTTTATGCGTTTGGCCTAAATAAATTGTTTAAATTGTATATTAAAAACATTGCAAGCACAATTCACATATGGCAAGGGAGAACAAAATTATAAGGTAGAGAGTAAGACAACATCCCACACAAACACGCACACACAGACACACACACACACACACATCAAGCATGATCTCAACCTTGGCCGAAATGAAATTTAAATTCCAAAAAAAAAATATAAAAACCGCTCAACTCAACAAATTCGAAAAAGTAGAAGAAAAACAGAATACAAAATGCCAAAAAGCAAAAAAAAAATTCTCAAAAATTTTTGAAAGGGGACTTATGTATATACCCTATATTGGATAGTCATTTTCGATCCCTAAATTAAGTAATTTTAAGTCCTAACACAAAAGGCGACAAATGCGAGCGAATATATTTTAAAACGTTCTCAACTAAAAGCTACAAAAAGTTAAAAATTTGCATACATTGAAATGAAATTTTGAAAAAACTTTTTAGGGTATCAAGGGTGGACTCTTTTATTTTTTTTTTTTTTAAGGAACTGAGTCATATGCTTGGCCAATCTGATTTTTTTGTTTCAAAAGATATTTTGACTGCTGCTTTTTTTTGTTTATTTATCTGCTGAGGTTTTTAGTTTTTGGCGCGCTCAACAGCATCTCTCATTCTCTCTACCTCTGTTTCTCTGTCTTTTCGTTTCTCTCTTAACTCAATTTGATTGGTGACGTAATGCGGCGACGACGGCGGCGGCGACTGATAGAAAACAGGTTGCCAAAATGACAGAAGACAGTCAGAAAAGACAGAGAGACAGATAACTTAAAATTCTTTCTGCCATTCAGCCAGGTTACGAACCGCAAAATGCATGCCCCCAGGCGTGGGAGGCGTCTTCAAGGCAGGTGACATTTGACAAGATGGGCAGAGAGATGCAGAAAGAGAGTGTCTCTCTGTGTGTGTGTGTGTGTGTGTGTGTGTGTGTGTGTGTAATTGTGGGGGCGCCAAATAGACAACTCATTGATAGGCTGTCCCATTCATAGAGTTTTGAACCGCAGCAAGCAACTACAACAAACAGCAACTGTTCAACAAAAAATGAAACCAACGGCCATATGGTCGGTCTGTCGGTTGGTCGATCAGTCGCTGGATCGGCAATCATTTCGATTCGAATCACATGAGAATGAGATATACACACACACACACACACACATAGACATGAACACAATTAATATGCTGGTCTCATGGCCTAATAAAACCGTTAAATTGATGTTGCTTGAAACTCAAACACAACAGAAAATTGCAAAATGGCAACTCTTTTTTTTTGTTTTTTTGAGCTAAAAAGAAATCAATTGGAAACAGAAAAGAGTTTGAAACTAAACACGACAATAAATTCAACATACATTGCATTTTTTCTGTTTTCAATTTATTTTTTAAAATTTTTAACATTTGAGCATGATTAATTGAACTAAATTAAAGGAAGTTTACTTAGGGGTTTTTAATTTTTATCCACACCATAAAATGTTGTTTCATTTATATGATTTAAAATTGGCTTGCCTTATCAAAAAGGAATTATTTACAGAGAGAACAACAAATTATGAATTCTCCTTGAATTGGGTTTGATTTCAGTTGCTTTCACTTTCTGTCTGCACTTTTTGTCTCTGTGTAGGATTTGGCATAAGTGAAGTTCAATGTTTTTTAATGTGTTTGCTCCCAAGTTGATATGGCTTATATACTCTGTATATATGTATATATATACAGCATTCACACACCAGATTATAACTCGCGAGCACTATCAAAAGCTACACAATAAAAACTTGTTGTTTCAAAAGTGGGCATAATTTTGCAAGTAAATTATGTCACCTACAACAAAAATTTAGCAGTTTTCCATTTGAGTTGTCATTTTGTTTAATTGTTTTTCTTTTCTCTATTCTTTGTGATTCTCAAGTGAAGCTATTCAATTTGAACTTACTTGAAACATGTTCTTCCTACAATATTATAACCATCTGGACAAAATGAGTTTCCCATTTGACTAGGTTACCATTAACAGAAAAAATAATACAAATTAAAAAACAACAGAAAAAAATTGAAAAAAAAAATCTAGAAACAACATACATATATGTATGAGAGAGCTAGAGAGAGGCAGAGAGAGAGAGAGAGAGAGATCATTTGTCTAAAAATAAATTATTTCATCTACCGTGTGTGAATTCGTGAGCGAGAATTGAGTTGAAAATGAGAGGAGATCCCAAAGATACTATGAACGCCCAAGTCATAGGTACATACGTACATATATACATACATATATATATATATAAATTTGTCGATATATGCAAGACAACACACACTACACATACTAGGTAGATCTATTGAAATTAGTCAGCATCTGGTTTAAAAATAAAATCTATAAAAACCAACAAAAAAAAATGTGAAAAAAAAACGAACTCAAACCCAAAATCTCAGACAAAAATTGTATATTTTCAATTGTTTTTAACAATTACTTCTAAATGCAATTGCATAAATAATTGGAGTTTGCGTTTTTTGCACTATTTCACACTCAATGATAAACAGACGTCGCAACAGACGACAAAAGTGGTCCAAAGGTATCTACTAGATACGTTTGAACGTAAATCTAACAGACGCTCTCGTTAGATTCGCCTACTGAACATTTGATGGGTGATGGGGACGGGTACGGGTACGGGTACGGATATGGGAATGCGAATGGAGGTGAGGATGGGGAGAGACATTTGTGGTGAGAGACTACAACCAAAATGATAGCAAAGTTTAAGATTGTTGTTTTTGTGTTTTGTTTTGGTAATGTGTGGGCATTGATTGCCATTAGCTGGAGGTGTGCGTTGTGTGTGTGTGTGTGTGTGTGTGTGTGTGTGTGTCAGCGATTGAGTAGGTGGCATCTGGTTATATATAATTTAATCTATTTTATTCTTTATTTGAATTGTAATTTCCGTTTTGAGCAAAGTTTGGCCAAATGTGTCATTTTCTAGCAACAGGTTCAGCATTTTCTTCAGGCCACCATAAACAATATGCGCAACAAAAAAAACAAATAGCCGGCTAAAAGTTTTAAATTCAACTTCACAAGCAAAGTAACGGGAAAAACAAACAAATAAAATCTTGATTTTGCTTAGCACTTGCAAATTTATTCGATCTGCGCACAAAAAAATTGTAAAAAAAAAAAACAACGAAACGAAACAAAGCTGTCACGGTCACTTTCAAAACTTTTCGAACATTTAATATTTTTGAATTTTTTTTGTGTTCACCTACGCAGCCGTCGATGCGAGCCGTTACGAGCGGTTTGTCCTAGTTTCGATCGCGCGCTCAAACAACTGCCAATTTTTTGTTCGTAAATTTCCGTTAACTGTTAACTGCTCTGTTAAGTGACAGCTGTTTGGGACTGTTAAGTGGCAGCGCTACTGCTAATAGCAATGTCTGGCAACACATTATCTAACTCACCGGCGCCATCTAGCTGAAATGCTATGTTAGGCCTTTTTTTATGCCAGCCCTGGTGCATGCTGGTAGATTACGCGACCATAAAAATTTCTGGTTTTTTTTATAATTTTGTATAAAATTTTATACGACACCGGCCATGCATAAGGTTCTGAGGCAAATATTCCAGTTGAGGCTGCAACCGAAAACGCTGCTGGAGCCCAGCTCTGGCAACGCCAGCCCATCCCTTGCTGTTGTTGCTGCAGTTCATCACCCTCTTCTGGCGGGAGGCCCAGCTCCAGGCAGTGCTAGTCGGGATCTGCACACAGCAGCCGGATCTGGTGGGCTTTGCGCCATATGGAATAAACACAACCACGGACCACGCAAATGGCTGGAATACAACAAGACAGTGCATCCGCCTCAGCTGAATGATGAGGAACCGCGCAAGGCTGTGAGTGTTTTTATGGACATATTTTTCTTTATTGAATTCCTGCTCATCTTTTTCGTATTTAATTGTCCAGTATGTTTGCCACATGCGGAATAACATCAAGTATAGTCCAGACAAGATGTGGTACATTGCTGCCTTCGTGCGGGGCATGAGTGTGGATGAGGCCTTAAACAGCTCAATTTTGTTCTTAAAAAGGGAGCTACCGATGTTAAAGAGACCATACTGGAGGCCCAGGAAATGGCCGTGCACAATCACAATGTGGAATATAAAAGCAATTTGTGGATAGGTAAAAGAAAGACAGACGTTGTTCTATTCAAAAAACTTTTTACATGTTTCTACTCATCCGTTTTAGCCGAATCATTTGTGGGTAAGGGACGCGTGTTTAAGGGCATGCGACGTCATGCCCGCGGGCCGTTACGGTCATGTGGAATACAAGCATTGCCACTACTTTGTCCGCCTGGAGGAGGGTGAACCGCCGGTCCATTATTACCAGGAGCCACAAACACCACAGCAGCAATATGATCAATGGATGGAGCAGATGCGCAGTCGAAAAATTATCAATTCGTTGTAGGAACATCTCTCATTCCCATCCCGGTCCCGATCCCGATGCCAATCCTTTTATGTCCCTTCCTCTATCGTTTACAAACTTTTGTGTTACAATTTAGAAACTTGTTTAATAAATTACCAAAACAAAAATATATGGAAATTTATCTTACAAATCTTCCAGAGTTTCCTCAAGCAGCTGCTCTACGCTTAGTCCTTGAGCTACCTTCTCCATTGCCACAGGTTCACGCAGACGGATAGCCTTCTCCGTATCTTTGTCCAGTTGAGGCAGAGCTGAGAGCTTGGCCAGTTGGGAATGCTTGCTTTGACCACAATCTCGACGACGCTTGCGGGGATTCGAGTTCTTTTTAGTGGATGTTGTGGCCAGTTCTGGCACTGGCGTCGCCGCCTCCTTGTGATCTCTAGCCAAATGTTTGGCCAGATTTTGGGCACTGCTGAAGCAACGATTACAATCCACTGCCTGACACTCGAAACGCCGACCTGTGTGGACAGCCAATTGATGCTGGCGGAGATTGCGTTCATAGGTATAAGAGCGTGAACAGTTGGGCTCGGGACAAGCAAACGATTTAGCTGTGCCCTCGCTATGCTTGACATCGCGATGGCGTTTCAGTTCGCTGGGTTTCTCATACATCTGTTCGCAGTCCTGGCATTTGTGCTTCTGACGGCCATGCAAAGTCTCTCGGCAATGCTTTATGTAGATTGACCATTTATCGAATTCCATTTTGCAGCCGGGTCCGGGACAAGTGTAGAGTTTGCAGGTTTTTTGATGACTTTCTTGCTGCCATTGTTGGTAGAATCCGCGTTGGCATTTTGCACACTGGAATGGATAATCTTGGGTATGCTCACGGATTTCGTGACGCTTGAGTTTCAGTTTCTGTGAGAATTTTTGGGGACAGTGGGCGCAGGGATATTCTCGAGGACATTCATGATTATCCCGCACATGCCGCTGCATATTCGATGACGAGGTAAACAGTTTGTTGCACTCGACTACCGAGCATTTGATGGTCTTTTCCGCCGGCTCGGTGCGTTCATGAGTGCTACGCAAATGCCGCTTCAAATGGGTCACTATGGAGTAGACTTTGTTGCAGCCCTCATAGGAGCACGCGTGTCGTTTCTATGCCGAGCAGAGAAAGAAAATAAAATCTTGCTTTAATTAACAAATATTGCTGAATTGGCCTACAAATTACGTACAATCCCAGTATGATGATATTCATGGCGATCCAATTGGTCTAAACGTCTGAAACTTTCCGCACATCCGCTAATACTGCATGTGTACTTGCTGTCACCGACACTAAGACGACGCTCTTGCCGTAATTTGAAGTCCTCTAGCACCTGCTCCAAATCACTGTCACTGGTTAATTCTGTTGTAGGCGGCATTTTTGTTTAAATAAATTGAAACCCATCTAACAACAAAATCGTGGTTTTCTTCTTCTTCGACACAATAAAAAGTAATCGATAGCATAAACGTTTCTCAGCACTGGTCGAATTAGTCGATAGTTCCGAGTGGAGACTTTTTTATAATAAAAAAAAATTTAAGAGCTCTAGCTGTCCTAGTTAGTAAGCAAATTCGGTAAATATGTACTATTACAACTCCAAAACTGGTATTGGTAAACACAAATGTATGATCGATTAATAACATTATTGATAAATATGCTTGCTGGCGTTGCCAGACCGTTCGATTTTTTGTGCGGACTATTTGAAACTGCCACTGCCTTAAAAATATACTGTTTAAAAATGTTAAAGAAAAAACTGCAAGGGAGAATTAGTAAAAGATGCATAATGTTTTAATAAAGAAAATTATATGGTGGATAGGAGGATTAAATGAATTGGACAATGGCGTATTTTTAACACTGCAATAATGAAATGCAAATGCTGAATTTTATTTATCCGTTCATTTTTAAGAAATGTTTGATACTGTCGAAAAATATTGTATACTGACCATTACCTTACGCTTTTATTCCCACCTTTTGCAGTTACTTATTTTAAATATTAATATCTGGCCGGCAAGAGTGGCAACTCCGACGTTCAGTGTTGTAAAACACGTATGGTGGAAACTATCGATAGTATCGATATAGCCATCGATGATTAAGCCAGCACTAGCACTGGTTGAGATTCAGAAAAAAAACCAAGGAAAAAATTTATAACTAAAGCTGACAATAAATTCAAGACTAACGTGGTGGCCAGGAGCAGCAGCAGGAGGTGGAGGATCTGGGTGTAGCAATAGAAATAGTGAGTACTACGTCCAAGCAGTTGTTGACCATGGCCAGAAGGTAACAGCAGAAGCAGCAACAGCAACAACAATACAAAAGCCGTCAAGTCAATTGGCCTCCCCACTTGCTTGCCCCGCCGCCACCACCCGTTCATCCACATTTGGATGGTTGTAGAGGGGGTGGTGGCAACAGCAAAGTTTAAACGGAAGCAGAGGAAGTTGAATCATCGTGCGGAACTCGTTTTTTGTATTGTTGTTGTTGTTGTATTGTTTGCGGCCAAGCATAATAAAACATAAAACACAGTACAACAAAAAAGAATCGAAGCAAAAACAGCAGTAGCAGCAGCAGCGACTCAACGCAAAGTCCAAAGGCAGCAGCAACAGTAGCGACAACAACAACAACTGCGACGACGACCGCGACAATCTAAATTGGGATTCCATTACACACACACACACACACTTGGAGAGAAATAACTATGTAGCTTAATATTTATTAATTTGATTCCAAGTTTATCAAATTGAAGGCGTGGCTTGACGAGGGCGAGACGCCAGAACAACGATAGGAGTTCGAAAATACCCGCAAAACGACGTCGAGAATGTAAACAAAGATTTGTCTATTATTATTGGCCCCGCAGCGTAGCCGAGTTTTCCTGCGCTCCCTTCTCAACCGAAAACGCCAATAGTTTAAGTACAGTGAAGACTCGTAAACAGTGAAATAATGAACAATTGCCGAGTGTTCTTTAAGTGACCGATATCCTTATTATCTCCATTATTGCTCGACTGGCAACGAAGAAGAAGAATTTGTTATATGCCAATCTTTAGATGAAGTTTAAATGTTTCAACTAATTTTAGTATCGAGAATCACTGTAGATATTCTCACATTGCCTTTAAATGATTATTGCATAATTATCTTATCTGTTCGGAAAGTGTCTTCCGCTAGCACATACATACATACATAAGTCTTAGATACTCACAGACATGAATTGATGGTCTCTGTTACTTTCAGTTACCCCAAATTGGGGCCCCAGCTGAAGAAGACGAAGAAGTAGACGTAGACGAGCAGACCTCGAACGACGATGGAGGAGAAACGTATTGCCGACTATTTTGTGGTAGCTGGCATGCCCGATCAACCACAATTGCTGCAAGATAATATCTTCAATGATTCGGGTAGATTGAGGGCAGCAAATACGATTGAACCCATCACAGATATTGGTGTATTTTATCCATTGCTCGGTGAGGAGATACCAGAGGGCTATGAGCTACTTGAGCATACGCCAACTGGTTTACCAGCAAATCTAAATCATGGTTCTGTGAGAACAACCGAATGTTATATATACTTTCGACGTGGCAAAGATCGACCGCCATTGGTGGATATAGGTGAGAGATATCGAATTAAATTCCACTGCACTATCAAATGACAGACAACTTCTTTGTTCCATTTGTTGTAAAGGTGTCCTCTATGATGGCCATGAACGGATCATGTCCGATGCGGAAATAGTGGCCGAGACTCCGGGTGGGCGTGTGGCCAATGTGAACAATTCATCGGCAAAAACGTTTCTTACATATCGTCGAGCAAGGGCCGATATGCCCTGCAATGAGCTGGTGGTCACCGAACTCTGTGTCATTGTTCAGAGCAAGGGAGAGCGTGCCCCGCATGCCTTTTGCCTCATCTACAAGACTCTGAACAAAGGCTATATGGGTAGCGATGTGTATTTGTGTTATAAGAAGTCCATGTACCGTCCCAAGCATATTAGCTATAAGCCAGAGATCTTGCTACGGTATCCCACAATCGATCACAATGATTTCCCATTGAATTTATGCCCGAGTGTGCCGCTCTTTTGCCTGCCCATGGGTGCCTCACTGGAGGCCTGGCCACATGTGAATGGCACCGAGAAACGGAAACCGATCAGTCCGGTCTTCAGTACATTTGTCCTGACCGTCAGTGATGGTACCTATAAGGTATACGGTTCGGCATTGACCTTCTACGAAGATTATGAGTAAGTTGTTTCGAATTGAATTGCCTAATTGATTGATTGTTTGATTGATGGAATTTTCATTTGTTGTCCACAGTGAGTCAAACTTGTCGACGGAGCAGCGGGAACTATTGGGTTGGGATGAGGAATTCGCTAGCCAGCATTCCCTGCACATGATCAAGGCTATTTGCTTGTTGTCCCATCATCCATTTGGCGATACATTCGATAAATGGCTTAAATATTTACATGTAAGTTGCTATTTCGCTTCTTCTACACACTTCTCTCATTGATTGGGTTTCGATTGTTTTGTTTTTTAGCGCATGGTATTGTATGGCGTCAATATACCCATTCCGGTGGAACGCTATATAAACCAACTGTTGGATGAAGTACCCTTTCCGGCACCCAGCATTCATCTACAGCTATCGAGCGAACCAAAGGATCGAATCCTGCTAACCCAGCCAGAGGATTCACCATTGCCACGAAGTGGAGCCGGTTTTTATATGCTTCTACAAAACCTGGGCACAGACAACTGTTTGCATGTCCTGCTCCTGGCGTTGACCGAACAGAAAATACTCATCCATTCATTGAGGTTGGAGCAAAAATATTCCCGATGATTATGTATGATGGGTATTAACTTGATCTTCTTGCAGACCTGCAACACTGACTGCTGTGGCCGAGGCCATTGTTTCCCTGCTGTTTCCCTTCAAGTGGCAATGCCCTTATATTCCATTATGTCCATTGGGCTTGGCCGAAGTGCTGCATGCTCCATTGCCATATCTAATTGGTGTGGACTCACGTTTCTTCGATCTATACGAACCGCCTACAGATGTCACCTGCATTGATTTGGATACGAATAACATAAGCGTGGGTTTATCATCTTGATTTGTATGAATTCCAATTTTAATTCCTCTCCTCATCTTTCTCTCTCTCTTTTTCTCTCTTACTGCAGCTATGCGAATCGCAGAGACATTTAACGCCCAAGCTATTGCCCAAACGAGCGGCTCGTCTGTTGCGTCAGACGCTGACAGAATTGGAGAATGTCAAACCGATAACCTATGACTCAACTAATAGCCTGGATCGGGATATACGTAAACGAAAGCGTGAGGTGAGGCAAATGTCAAAACAAACGCAGAGATTAAGATAGAAAAATAAACGATTTTGATTTCTTTCTAGTTGGTGCTGGAGCAGCACATTCAAGAGGCATTTCTTCTGTTCATGGCCTCGATTTTGCGAGGATATCGCGATTACCTGGTACCCATATCGAAGGCACCCTCAGTGGGTGCCACAGATCCGAATGCTTTGTTCCAGCACAAGGCATTTCTGAGGTCACGTGACAAGGTGAGAATTGCCACTCTGGCTCCCCTCGCCCCTCATTCCAAATTTTACACTCTTCGTTGTTGTCTCCCTTTTTATTTTTGTTGCAGTCGCATCAGAAATTCTTTGATCTGCTGATGAAGACACAAATGTTTATACGCTTCATTGAGGAACGCTCCTTTGTCTCGGATGGTGATCATGGATTGAGTTTCTTTGACGAGTGCGCCGAAAAAGTGGGCAACTACGATGAGACGCCGGCACAATTGCATCTGGTTGATTGGGATATGGGCCAGAGTAGCGAACGCACCAAATATATATTTCCACCGGACAGTGTCTCGCCAGCGGCAAGTGGCAATGGAAACGGTGTCGTTGGTGCCTATAATTACGAGAATTTCACCCTTCAACCGGAACTGTTGCAGAGCAATCGAAAGACAGCAATATCCAAGTTTCTGCAACTCCAATTGAATGCGTCGCTGTCGCCGGGCTCGCCCATAGCGCGACGCACCAAGCACGAGATTAAGTTGTCACAGAAAATGGCCAGTCGTTGCCAACAGCATCCGGAGGCATGGTCCAAATATCTATTGGCTACCTGTTACTCTTTGTACTTTCTCATTTTGCCCTCAATGGTATTGGATACGCGGCATGCGGGCAAGGAACACGACATTCTGCGCTCCGCCTACGATGTCCTGGTGCGGGCAAGTAAACTAAAAATCACATGCGATGAGTTCTGCTATCGGATTATGATGCAACTCTGCGGCATACACAATCTGCCCGTTTTGGCCGTACGTCTGCACTATCTGATGAAGCGTTCTGGTGTCCAGCCGAATGCCCTGACCTATGGCTTCTACAATCGATGCGTTCTCGAATCGCAATGGCCAAGCGATAGCACCACACTAAGCCAAATACGCTGGAATCGCATCAAGAATGTGGTAATGGGTGCGGCCCAGTTTCGCAGGGCTGGCAAGCGGCGACGTGCCGCACAATCGAATAAGGTGGGCAGCAAATCGTTGAGTGCCTCACAGGATCAGAATCTAAGTACGCTGGAAACTGTCGATGGGCAATCGCATAGCAGTCTCGCCTCATCCACTGGCGAGGGAGGCGGTGCTGGCGGGTCCGGAGGTGGTGGCCATGGACTGTTGGATTTCGCATCTTTTGATAGATTGCGCAACAAACTGGGAAGCATTGTGCGGCAAACAGTTACAGGAGCTGGAGGCAGTGACTCACCCACGTTGCCCACCGAAGCGGATGTGGTGAATAGTGCTGCCGGCTTGCTGATACCAGGGGAGTCAAGTGCCCCGCATACTCCCATTTATGGTGGCGATGCCGAGCTTATCAATAAGGCACTGCACCAGCAACAACAACAGCCCAGGAAACAGGGCATTATGAGCATAGGCGGCGACGACGATGATGACGAAGAAGACGATGAAGATGATGAGGAGGAGCGGGAGGGTAGTAATGAGAAGCCATCAAATGTTGTAGGCCTCGAAAAGACCAAGGTATATGATGATGATGAGGATGATGACGAAGAAGAAGATGAGTTGCCGCAACCTGAACTAGATGAGGACGACGATCAGGTGGACGAACATGTGGCCGCCCAGAGGGCACGACAGCGTGTCCAGAGTCCAACCAAGTAAGTGGCCATCCAGTTATTACAAACTCTGGAATATCTCTAAGAAATTTGTCCACTCCCTTGCAGAATCTCACCACGTACACCGGTTACGCAAAACGATCCGTTGGGTGCCCTCAATGAGGAGGAAATTGCCACTCCCACTCAACAAACAGCAGCCAATAGCAATGCCAATTCGAATGCATCCACCTTGATCAACAGCGCACTATATAGCGATAAGCCGATTCTGTTTCGTGGCCAGCGCAGCGCCACCTTCGATGAGTCAACGCAAATTGGGAAGAGCATGCACCGGTCGGAGACTATGCCGGTGGCCAGTAGCGGCGTCACTCATAGTCTGGCCAATATTGGCTCCTCATTGAAGTTCACGTTCGGGTAATTAAGAGTGAACCCCATTCCCAGACCTATCTTCCCGTCTTATCCACTACCAACACCAACACCAATACCAATACCAATACCTTGACTTCATTTACTCTCTCCTCTTGTTAAACTCCGTCGATCCAACCAACCCCGTCTCCTCTCTCCCCCCCCATACGCCATCCATCCACTCGCACACAGGACACTGCAATTTCTCAATTTATCATTTTATTTTATTTACTGCCAATTCCTTCTATTTCACACTTGCTCTTTCTCTCACCGGCTATCTCTCACTCTTTCTCTCTCTCCCTCTCTCTGTCTATCTTGGCTCGTCTGCTATTTAAATCCATTTTAACATTTTGTTGGATCTCTTTGTTTTTTGTTTTGTTTTTTTGTTCTTTTTGTATTACGTTTTGATATTTTTCCTTATTCATATATATATTGTATATACATATATACATATATATATATATATATATACATATATCGTAGACGTTATTCACCCGCACGATTGTCCCTTAAGAAAGACTTGAAATTGCCCGCCAATATAATAGAAAATATATCGAGCATAAGGTAAGTGAAAAGATTATTGCCTATAAAACCAAATTATTAAAACACACACACACACACATACGCAAACACACCTGCAAGTGATGAAGAAAAAAAAACTGCCAAAGCTTTTACTAATGTCATATTTATTTTAAAAGTTGTTTAAATTTGTCTTTAATGTTCGTTGTAAGAAGATTCAATGACTCACATTGGTAATATTTTTTTCGACCACTTTCATTTCTTTCTTACACTTTCCTTGTCCTTTTACTTGTTGTTTAAACTTATCGAATTCCTCTGGTATTAGTTTTATTTTTGAATCAATTAACATCGCTCAAAATAGAAGCGAAAATCACACCAAATTGTGGAGATAAATTCACCCTCAGTTTCTTTTAGCATTACCAGACCTCCAGAATTCTTCAAAGGCTTCCAAAAGTTGTTCAATAGCTTCTTAAGCTTGTAAAAGAATTCCAAGTGCAGACCTTTATCCTTTAATAAGCATTCGAGAGTAAACTTTATGTGACCATAAAAAATATTACATAAGGGGGGTTCCTCTTTTAAAGAGAAGATGTTAGCTTAGGATTATTCAGTCAGTTTCTTTATTGGGCTGTATATACAGTTAAATATAGAAGTATGATATAATATTTTACTGGTTTTTTTTTTATCACAAGTGGAAGAAAGAAAGTGTTTTTAGATAAAGAAAATAAAATTACTTAAGCCTTATGATAAGCAAAAATTTAGGCATTTAAGTTTGTTGGCTCTGTTGAGTCTAAGGTTGAAAGGCAGACACTCACACACACACACACACACACAGACAGACACTCACACACCTACACATAAATACACACGGAAATGTTGTTTGAAATCCTGTTGGTGGCGGGCAAATTCAAGGTTTGATACAAGCCATACACATTTGATCATGCAAATCAATAATCAACTTGGCGTTCCATCCAAGCACTAATGCACGCAACACCATTATGGCCCATAATCATATTATCTTTAAGTTTTTTTTGAAATTTAACTTAATTTAAAAATAATAAGCTTATGAAAAAATATTTTTTTTCATTTTCTATTGCTCTTTATTGATCTATATAGTCCGAGTCTGACGGGCAAAAAATCGAATGAACTTATCCAGGGAAGTCTGAGTAGCATTAAATATGCAGCCAGTTCATTGAGAGGAAAGTTTGATGAGATCAAGGGAGCCATATCATCGGCGAACTCGCCGGTAAAGACGAACAATGGGCACCATCAGCATCCGCATCTTCATCACCATCATCATCATCCTCATCACCATCAGCAGCATCATCAGCAGCACGATCAGGAGGAGCACGATGCTGGCACTGGGATTGGCTACGAAGAGGGCAAACTGAGACGCGTTTCTAGTGATCTGGATCCCTGGGGACGTTTGAGCGAATCACGCAAATCCAGCTATAACAATCTGGTGCCCCTGGGCGAGAACAGTTCGACAGGTGCCTTGCACATGCATACGTTTCCCGCATTGCCCGATAATCTCTATAGTCCGACAGTAGATGTAAGTTAACCCAACGACGAGCAAATGAATTTTAATAATTTACCATTTTTGTTGCAGTGCGCCAGCGATCGAACTGAAGATTGCGATGTGCTTATCCAATTGACGACCTGCTCGCAATGCCACAATTGCTCAGTCCTTGTCTACGACGAAGAGATCATGAGCGGCTGGACAGCTGAGGACTCCAATTTGAATACCACATGTCATGCCTGTAACAAGCTAACTGTGCCCTTTCTCAGTGTTCAAATAGCACGACAGGATGGCAGTCCGGATGATGCCGGCGGCGGCGAAGGTGAAGAAAAAGCCAGTCCAAAGTCCAGTCTTACAGTTCCGTATTTGAATCCATTGGTGTTGCGCAAAGAGCTGGAGAATATACTCACCCAAGAGGGAGATTTGGCATTGATAAAGCCGGAATTTGTTGAAGAGCATCCGATCATCTATTGGAATCTATTGTGGCTTATGGAGCGCATTGAAAGCAAAACTCATTTGCCGGAGCTTTGTCTGCCGACACCGGTAAGCTAACCAGAGACAGAGAGAGAGAAAAAAAAGAGAGAGATCCAAAAATATTTGATATACCCACGAATTCCATTCGATTGCAGAGCGACGCTGAGGAAAGTGATCCATTGACTAAGGTGAAAACTGTGCACATTCAATGCCTGTGGGATAATCTCAATTTGCATACAGAGGCCAGTGGTCCACCCATGTACATTCTGTATCGTGAGACCCAGCCAACGAGTCCTTTGATCAAGGCCTTGTTAACTGATCAGGCGCAACTAAATAAGAAGTAAGAAGCAATGGCGAATCGGTATTAGGCGGTTATACTTGACTCATTTCTCTTCTCTCGCTCACTTTTCAGCGTGATCCAGCAAATTATATCGGCCATACGGTGCAATGATCTGGCAACGCCATTGAAACGCCTGGCCAATGAACGGCACAAAACTGAAGAGCAACGGCGTTGAGAGAACGCATTCCTTCTATCGCGATATACTCTTCTTGGCCCTAACGGCCATTGGGCGAACGAATGTTGATTTGGCCACATTCCATCGCGAATATGCGGCCGTGTTTGATAAGCTGACGGAACGTGAATGTAATATGTATTATCGTAATCAGGATTTGCCGCCATCAGCATCAACGATATTCTGTCGTGCCTATTTTCGGCCATTATTGTTGCCCTGACGTCCCTGCGAACCGGGCAAGACGTATGAGGGTAACGACCAAGCAAACGAGGAATGATAATGCAGAACAAGGATGAGCATAAGAATGAGTAGAAGTGAAATAATTATAAAAGACAAGAAACAAGAAGAAAAGGCGACCAAAAAAAAAAAAACAAACAAACAAAAATTGAGAAAATTAACAACAAAACGCTTATCACACACACATACACCTACACACAAAGACACACAAACACACACACACACACACACATGCCTACCTAAATGGAAAACTTAACTTTGTAAATGACTTGAACTTACATCTTAAGTACTTAAATCAAATTTTCTGTGCTACTTTTGTTGCGTTCGCTTTCTCGCTCAAATTTTAAACTCACAGACTTACACACACACACAGAAATACATATACAGACAAGCCCCCATGCATACAACGACTGGTTTCTGACAATACACCGATATATACATATATATATATATATATATACTATATTCTATATATATCCGCAAGTTCGATTTATTCGCTTAGCAATTTGTTCATTTGATTAATTTAATTCTACACTAAATTCAACTTTGACCCTCGTCATATTTGCCTTATTATATATAATATAAATGCTACGTACATATACATATACGATGAACTGGTATGATCAACATTGTGAGTTTTATCGCCTGCTCTCAGCCGCCGCCTCAACTCTCCGTGAACGTGGATGGTTAGCTAGTTGGTTATTTTAAAAATAACTACAACTTTGAATTCTTTGCATAATTTAGTTTTTGTTTTTTCTCTTTATGTTCCTTCTGTTTTATGTGAGCGGCGATTTCTCTTGCAATATCATTTTTTTTTTTGGGGGGGGGGGGAAGGTGGGTGGTAGTGTTGGGGGGAATAGAATCTTAACAATTAGTTAGTTTAGCGAACTTTCAAAAGGTTAGACCAGAGTGTAGAAAAAGGAAATAGTAAAGGGGGTGGGGGGGGAGGTAAATGGTTATTTTGGGAAGAAGGAGAAGTGAAAAGAAATCTGTTTCAAGCGATTTGCAAATCAATCAATCAATAATTTAACACCAACAACAACAAACAAACATTTTTGTAGACAGACTATATAAAGCAAGAACAACGATAACAACCGTAGATATATAAACATTAATCATAACGATGTATAACAAACGATGCAATTTATTAATTATGACACAAAACAAACAACCAAACAACAAACAAACAAACAAACAAACAAACTGTTCACGTCCATGTCACGTTTTTAAAGTCCACAACCCGTAAAACGATAGAAATTTAACTCACAATTGTGCAACAATATACAATATTTGCAGTAATATTTGAATATTCATTGGATATTCCATTTTTTTATGGTTTTTTGGTTTTGTGTTTTTCTCGTTCTGTCGTCGTCGGGCATATTAACTAAATGTATATTTAATAATTAAATTATTGAAAAACAAACAAACAAAAAAAAAAAACAAAAACCCAGAAACAGAGAGGAAAAAATTTATAAAATATTTAAGAAAATAAAACAAAACAAAGTTGTAAAAATAGTTTTGAATCATGTGTGTTTTATCCCAAGGAAATATTCCTACATTTGCAGTCAAGCCAATGGAAATGGACAACGAGTGAAACGAGTTCAACTGCAGCAGGATTTGCTTAATGAACGCATCGATCTATTTAGTTAAAATTTATTGCTTTAACCTAGAGTCAAGTTGTCCCAGTGATATACGGGACAGTCAATCAATCCCAATCTTAGTGAGACAGCAACAGGAATTGAATGATCTTCCTGTAGATCCCGCAGTTATCAACCAATTTTTATTCCAATTGACGCAGCTGAATGTTAAAATAAAACAAAGAAACTCTGGATTTACTTTAAGCATGTTGATCTGCATTTAGCCCATTAATAATAACGATTTGTGCATATCAGTAAATTTATATATATGTATATGTAAATATATTATGCTACAGTTAAATGTTATTTTATAAATAAGTGTATAATCAATTTTATCTAAAAATTGTATAAACGAAGAAAAAAAGGGAAGTAAAGTTTGAAGGCTTCTGGCACACAGACATATAACGAACAGACTTACAAAGAGAGAAAAAAAAAATTATAGAGGAATTGAATAATCTATGCATATATCTATATATTTAGCCATATATATATATATATTAGTTAAATATAATAATCTAAACCCTAATCCGAAAGCTCAACAACATCCATTTGCTGCTGGTCCTGGTCCTGGTGCTGGTTCTGGTCGGCCTTATCAACCTTGGCAGCCTTAGCATCACTCTGACGTCGGAGATATCGACTGATGAGGGCATTTTTTGTTGGCCCATGAATGGGCTGATCCCTGGGCACAGACATTAGTAATGGAGCACGTTTCTTGTGCGATCCTCCCGTTTTTGTGTTTGTTGTTTTCGGTGATGGTTCTGCCGTTTCTTCCTGCACAGTAGACGCTGGCGGCAGCTGCGGTGTCGACTCCTCTTGTAGCGAGATGTCACGTAGGGATGCGTCTGCGGCATGTTTGACTTTCGGAGTTAGGGCATAGCTCCATTCATTTTGCAGGCTTAGGGACTTAAGATCATATTTTTCAAGTACATCCTCGGGCACGATCCAGCAGAGAAGCTTTTTGGGTTTCTTTAGCTTTTTACCGCTGGCAACGTTGCTGCCATTGGTGGCGGGTGTCTCTGTTGAATGTGTCAGTTCTATTGGCTGCCAGGTGGCCAATTCATCGAACTTTTCGCGCAACAAAGTCTTGGAGGGCAGCTGATATGACTGACCCTTTAGATACTCCAGAAATTCAGATATAAGAAATACTTTTGAATTGCGATTGCCGTGAATCAGTCTTATCAGCTGCTGGATACGAGGCGTATCCAATTGCGAGATATTCAATGGATTTGTTGGCTCTTCCTCGCGCTGTGTCTCAGGTGGTGGCTCAAGAGTAAGTGGTTCCAGAAGCCAGCAACCATACATTTCGATGGTCTGGGCAAAACAGGCTGGATATAGCTGTGATATATTACCATTCTCATCGTGCCACACAGGTCCGAGGAGTCGGGGTTTAATCTTCTTCGTTTGCTTCTTCATTTCTTGGGCAAACTCCTGCTGTAGCACCTGCAGCTTGGCCTTTTGGGCCTCTCGCGTATTGCCATCCTCCATTTCGCCATCGTTTTGTAACTCCTCATCGCTGAGATGGCCATGTGGCACATACCATTCATTGTATTCCTCTTCAGACTCCTCTTCGGATTCGTCGCGCTCCTTTCATCTTCGCTGGCACTCAAAGATTCGCCCGGTTCCTCCTCCTCCCACTCGCAATCCGAGTCGAGATCATAATCAAAATGAACCTGAGAGATGAGGAGTTTAGGTTGATGTTTCAATAATTTACCAATTCTTACCTTATCTTGGGCCAATGGGCGACGGGCGGAAATGGTCTTTGTCGTTTTGCGCCACGTACCGTAATAGGGCGGACGACGATTATCGGCAAAGTGCAAATATTTAGCTCTCATTCGTGGCAATTGCTTGGATTGGTCCTCTACAATGGGCATCATGCCGGCTGCTGTATCCAAATCGTCTAAAAAGCAATATAAATAATCAGTTAATGAAATAACTAATTGAACTAAACAATTGATTAACTTACCAATGATCTGGACATCATCATAATCCTCCTCGTCCTTGGTGCGTCTTTGCAAGCGGACATCACGCTGGGTCTTAAGAGGTTTGTGCTTGCCCAAACTTAGCTCACTTAGATAAAGCTGGGCTTTCGATGGACGCTTAGATCGTCCAATTGTTTCCTCATCGCCATCTGTATCCGCATCGTCGTCGCGGCGGAAGAGGCCATCCAGTTGTTTCCTTTGAGGCGAATCTATGATGGCTCTAGTCACGGGTGCCATCACCATGTCGTCCTTCACCTGGAAGGGTCGAAAGGCTAGTGATTGTTGGCTGCTAGTGCCGCCAATTTGGTTGCCACCACTGTCACAGCTATTCTGCTCAGCCTCGGGACAATTGCTGCTGCCCTCTACATTGGGATTTTGCTTCTGGACAAAGAATTTTGTAAAGGATTCGGCCGCTCGCTTCTTCTTTTGTTCGGCCTCCTCTTTCTCCTGTTCTTTGCGACGACGATCTTCGTCCTTTTTGCGCTGGATCTCTTCCTTGGCCTCGTTCCTTTTGCGTTTCTCCTCGTTCTTGGTATCCATTTCGGCTTGACGTTTTCGTTCTCGCTCTTCGCGTTCCTTGCGTCGTTGCTCCTCCTTTTCGTCGCGCTCTTTCCGCCGCTGTTCGTCTTTTTGGTCTCGTTCCAGTTTCTTTTGCTGTTCCCTTTGCTCCTTTTCTTCCTGCTTAAGTCGTCGCTCTTCCTGCAGCTTTTGCTCCTTCTCCTCACGCGCCTTGCGACGTTGCTCGATTAGACGTTGCTGTTTGGGTGTAAGGTTGTCCAGTTTCTTGGGTTCCTTGTCATTAGAAGCAGCAGCAGCAGCAGCAGATTTAGCTTGTGGAATGCTCTTCCGCGATGGTTTCTCTTTTTCGGGTGTGATTTTGATTTCAGTCTCCGCGTCATCCACATCCATGCCGTGATCCGAGCCAGACTGCCGATCCAGCGGAATGTTGGACTCACTCTCACTGCTGGACACTAGCTGAACATCAGATTCTTCTACTTTTTCGGGGGTCCCTTCCTTTGATTTGCCATTTTCGTTCTTGGGCTCCTCTTTATTTTTTTTCGGTTCCGCGCTGGCCTTCTTCTGCTTGCTTTTTTTCGCCTGCGGAGCCTTTGCCGTTTCCGAGACTTTTTGTTTCTTTTGGGGATTCAATTCTTCGGCCAATTCTTCTATATCATCACTTGAATCACTTGCCACCACATTGGCCGCTTTAGCTAGAGCTGGCTTGACCTTGACCTCCTCCTCTGGCTTCTTTAAAGATTTTCGACGCTTGGCTCGTTTGTTCATTAGTGGCAACTTAATTTGTATTGGCGCTTGGGCTGACTCTTTGTCCTTCGGTTTTTTAATATCACTTTCAGTCGTTACATCGCTTTCGTCTTCGTCATCCAAAGCGATTACATCTTCGGCCATGGCTTCGGTCTCCATTTCAACTGTCTTGGCTTTTTTATTGGCAGTCGCACCCACAGCTAGATTCTCTTTGCTGTTAGAGCGGCGCAGCAGAGAATCTTCATTGTCGCTTGCGGCGCCAGCTGTGGCTTCATCTTCGTTTTCCTCGCCATAGGACAATTTGCGCTTGCGCGGCTCCAGAGCATCTACATCGATCGCAGTCAATGATGATGCTGAAGTGGAGGAGGCACCTTCTCCAGCGGATCCTGTTCCAGTTCCTGGTGTTATCAGCTTGAAAGGGAGACGCGTTTGAACCAATTTTTTGCCGCCGCTGGACGTGGCCGAGCCTTTGCCCTCAGCCGATCTAGTTTTCTTTGCAGAATTGGCATCCTTAGTTCCAGTTCCTACCCCACGACCAGAATTCGGTGTCTTAATAATGCCAGCAGGCATTTCGTTTGTAAACAATTGATTGTTTTGCTTTCTGGATAGCTATCAAAAGAGTTTTTCTTAAGCCAAATAAAGAAAAAACGCGGTGAAAAACAAAAGAGATGTGATTTCTACTGATAAATTGCCGCCAATAACTAAATGTTGAACAGTAATCGATCACGATAACCGATTGGCACATGCAGAGTTGTTTTCTAAATGGCAGCACTGGGCATTGTGGCGCCATCCTCGGAATGTAACGGTTATTCAAATTTTTATGAAATACATCATCTATAGAGAATATTTTTTTTAGCTCAGTGGCGAAAAAAAATAATCAGCCTAGCTTAGAATGCAAACAGGCAATTTTTCATTTAATTATTTAGCCAAAAAAAGTTATTCGAAACCCAAAATAGTTAATTTGAAACCCATTTAAAGGATCTCCATCGTTCATACTTAAATCAGTATCAAAAACCGAGTCGATATATCCATTTTCGTTTTTTGCAATCACCTGACGCTCTCATCTTAAAAGATGTTGACCTGATGCATGTTTGTGTTATAATAAGGTAGAGAAATAAATTGTAAAATGTTAATAGATTAAAATGTTCTCATGTGTCGAAGTTCTGAATGATAAATTTGTGCAAAAATTTGCAATTTTCCAAAACACTTTGCCCGAAAAAGGAGAAAGAAAAATTGTTTACTCAGTTTAATGTGTCATTTTTACTAATCCCGGATAAGTGGAAAACGCTTGCGGCCAAAATAACCCAACGCCCCGCTTCGACCAACTCCATCTCCACGCCCATATTAACTCTCACCCTTTGCGGCTGCTGGTTGACATGGTGACCCGAGCCTGAGCTTGAGCCATAGCGTTAGCTTAGCTGTTGCCTGAGGGCCAGAACACATTCATTTAATTACAATTTGTCTCAATAGGCTTGTCCGAACAAAGGGTGGGGGGGGGGGGGAGGGGAAAAAGTGGTTTGGGTGAATAGATTGGTTATAGTTGGAATTGCAACCGATGCACAAGTGTATAGCCACGCATTCCTCCTCTTCTCCCTTCCCTGTACTATCCTGGAGTTTTCTTCTTCTCTTTGTAACCCATTTAACTTTCACTAAAAATCTGCAGGATCTCTAATATGAACATGTGTATCGACTGCCTCGACTCCTTGATACTTTCGTGCTCCTGCTGTGGTCGCCGAGCTGCCGCCTCATGTTGTGGCTTTTGTTTTGTGGTAAACGAGGGGGATGCGCCAAGGGTAAGGGGCGGACATGTGGCATATTATACACATTTAGATCCTGACTGGGATTTCAGTCATCGACTCCTTTAATAATGATAATAATAATCATTTTGCGTTGATTCCCATTGGGACCTCCCCACAAAACTACAAACAGGGCGTAAAATGGAAATTCGGTCATGCATGTGAATGATGGTCATTGCAGGGGGTGGTGGTGGTGGTGGTGGTGGGACGACCGGGGGGAGCGGTTGTGTTAGCTAGTAGCAAAATCGAAAATATATATATAGTCGAAGCTGTGTAATAGAAAAACTATTAGCGCACACAAAATGGGAACAAAGTGAAGGGGCATAAGGGACATTCACATCCTTTTGATGATGACACGCAATAAGGCAAAGGCAAAAACGAACGCTAAATCGCAAAACGATGCCAACTGACTGAATGACTGAATGACTGACGACTGACTGACTGACTGACTGACTGACTATGTTTGACAGTGTTCTAAGCTAAAGAGTAGCAAGAAGGGCATGCACGCGGAGGTGGTACCCTGAAATTAGAGACCTGTTGGCGCGGCGTGGCGTGGCGTGAAGCGTGCATGACAAGACACTGACAGAACTGACAGACTGGCAGCAGTCTCGTCCCCCTCTCTCCCGTTGTTCTCCCCCCCCCCCCCCGCCCCCTCATACTTTCTCCCTCTTTCTTACAAAGTTGTTACAGAAACTTGCACACTGGTCATGAGTCAATTGTTAATTCGTATGCAAAAATTAATATGCAAATTTTTTTGTAAATTCTACATTTTGTTTCAAAATAAGCAGATATTATTTAGTTATGGCAAATGATCATTCTTATTTCGTTAACGTTTTATAAATGCAACGGAACTTAATGTATTTTTAGTTACAAAACAAAGCTAATTGATTTTATTCGCCCACTGTGCTGTGTGCCTTATCAATCGCAGTCGCAGTTAGAGTGGGCTGATGAGGGGTGAAGAGTGAGGGGGGGGGGCGGGGGAGATACACCAAGTGTATGTACAAGTAAACGCTGTTGAGTATTGTATTTAAGTAATTGGAGGGTAAAATGTGTTTCCAATTTGTTGTACCTATGCTAGCAACATTTCTTTTTGCTTTTGCTTCTTCTTCATGTTCCTGTTGTTGTTGTTGTTACTTACAGACTGAACAACAGCAACAACCTACACAAGATTGAAAAAAGTATTGAATTACATTTAGACAACATTTGGTTGAATAGCTTTTGGGTGGATAGATGGATGGTTGGAGGTGGTCGGATGGTCGGGTGGTCGGGTGGTCGGGTGGTCGACGGTGTGTGCGGTTTGAGTTTCCTTTTGTCAGTTTGTGGGTGGGTTGGTCGGGGTTCAGGTTTGAGTTTGGGTTTTTGGACGATTATGGGCCTGGGCTTTGGGTATATTTGTGGCTTCCATGGTGTCTAGAACATTGCTATTGCCACTGCCTCTTGTTGTTGTTGTTGTTGTTGCTGTTGTTTCTTTTTTTGTTGTTGTAGCTATTGTCGTTGAATGCGTGGTGAGGAGAGAGAGAGAGAGGTGGAGTTGGGAGCCTGAGCGGCATTCCCGCAGGAATCACTGTGAAAATTCATTAGTTGCCCATTTTGATGGTACTTTATTTTATCATAAAGACGCACGGATGCATGCATTTAGTTTACCCCATCTCCATTCCCATTTCCATTTCCATTTCCATATCCATATGTATGTATATCCACTCCTCCGCCTGTTTTATAATGCCCTTTGATGCATCATCAGCAACAGCAGCAGCAACAATCAACCAAACAGATACGCATTAAAATTGTAACAGGCCCAAGGCCCAAGGCCCGAAAAAAGTAAAAAGGGAAGTCTCGATAGATCAGGTACAACGTTGACACACTTGCCCTAATGTCAGAAAGAAAAGACGAAAAAACACTACGTGAAAGGAAAACGAGAACGAACGATGAACGAACGACGCAACGTCCTTTACACAATGAAACTTTTGTTTGGCCCTTCCGGACTCTATGCCATTTCCCACACTTTTCACTCATGACTTCGATTTGATTTTCTTCTCTTTCTTTTCACATTCTCTCATTTTTTTTTTTTTTTTTTTGGGTTGGGATTTCCCAACCTGTCGATCGGGCAAAGGTAACCATAAATAGCTGTCAAACTCAATTCCGTTTCCCCCCCCGAGCCCACTCCTCCTCCTTCCTCTTTCCTCCACCTAACAGCTACTCTCGTTTGATTTGATTTTCTCTTTCGGTTATTTCCACAATTCATTTTATTCTGTAAGCTTCCCATTGCAACAAATTAGCTTGATTCGGTATCTTTTTTTTCTTTATATATTTTTGATGGAAACAAATTTTGTGTAACCATGAGGTGACATTTTTTTTTATTTTTTACTTTGCCCTTGGCATGTACAGCAGCTTCCGATCTAAAAGTTTCACAAGTCATGCACATAAATTATTGAAGAAATAGAAAATAAGTAAGTACAACGACAACGGTATAGAAAAAGATCAAAATTATTAAAAGGAAAGTTTGATAATAAATAAATTAATGAATACAATTGACTACATACATATATCCTTTCTTTGTTTTAAGGACTGTTTTTAATCTGCTTGGAATTTATATCATATTTGAAATGATCGTTAAAGGAAAAACAAACTGTTTTCCTTCAATAACTGGTATATCTAGCTAAACGTAATTCATTTGTTTTTGGTTTTCAGACAGGATCATGTCAAAAAAATCGACTATAATTTGGTATATTAAAGAGTTTGACTTGTGTTTTTTTTTTAAGAATACAGGGAAAACTTTCTTGGGCTAGCAAACCATAAAAAAGGAAATGCTAGAAAAGGTTTCCGTCCTTCGAGAGGGCTAATTGAAATGACACATTAATCTGAAGATTTATCGAGAATCAAATGCTAGTCTTTTCTTATTGATTTCGTAAAAAATTATTTTATTTGACCGGGGGGTTACCCCGTCTAAAATTAACAGCTTTTAGTTAGCATTTAGCAGGACTTAACAGAACAGTGTTAACTAACAGAATATTAAGATGTAAGAGTTAGCTTTTGATCGCTTTGAATCCGTTATTAATCGATTATTTTGACTGAAGTTATCAAAATTTATTTCATAGCTTCAAACCGACATGTATTTCCGTAGACCATAATTCTACAAGAAAAAAGATTTCTATTATCCGGTAACCACTTTCAATTCCATTCTCACTTTTTTGTCCTTTGTCGGCACATTTCAGGACAGCGGCATCTTTCAAAATAAATTTTCTTGCTCTATAAAAACACAAGATTGAAATGCGTAACGAAATTTGTTTTGATTTCTATTTGGAGTTGTTGGAAAAGTAATACCAAAATATATATATACAAAAATATGCAGACAATTGCATTGAAGGGCAATTGCAATTGGCCCTATGCATGAAATTAATATACAAAGAGAACGATTCAAAGCGAACGAGCGAGAGGAAACAATAATGAGGATGAGGATAAGAACGAGAACAGAGGATGGGATGGGAAAAAAAAAGGCCACAGGAAGTCAAAGTGTCAGGGCCAGGATAGAAAAACTACAAAACGATCGATGGAACAAGGCGGAAACGCGGCTAATTTGCGCCCATGTCTACTCTGCTCCTTCTCTTGGTTCTGTTTCGGCTTCTGGTCTTGGTATGGTCCTGGTACTGAGCGTGCCTGCCCCTGCCCCTGTCCCTGCCCCTCTTCCAGTCCCGGTCGCAGTCCATTTGGGTCTCCTTTTCTCGATTGCTCAGCTTGCGAAATTATTAATTTACGAGCTGTCAACAGTTATTGTTTGACAGCCTTGTGTTTACACATCCACATCCCAGATGGATGGTTAGATGGTTGAACGGTTGGACGGTTGGGTGACTGCTTGGTTAATACCTTTGACAAATTTACTGATACATGTGTGTGTGTGTGTGTGTGTAGGTAACAATGACCCACCCCCATTTATTGCCTCATTCATCAGGTAATAGCAATTATTCTCGATTAGCCAATATCATGATTTTCTCTCCTTCCTTTTTTTTTTTTTAATAATTTTTTCTTCCTCCACTCTCTCTTTCTTTCTCTGTTTTTCTCTCCTTCTGTCTTGCCCATTTGATGTGGGTTTGTTCTACGCAATTAACAAGTGACTTGGTAGCTTTTGCTGATGATTTTGCTTCTTAAATGATCAGAGACTTCGTCACTCGATTTCGTATCATTAGAGAGCGCTAATTAAATCAAGTGTAGGAAGTTTCATATTTTGTCTCTTCCATATAAATTTCGACTGCGTCATTGTTTGGACAATGGCTGAGCAATTAGCCCTGGCCTGATGATGCGTTAAGTTGCCTGCTATTGAAAATGGAGCTGAAATTGGTGTTGGGAATGGGAATTGGTATCATTGGAATTAGTTTCCTTACTATAGTCACTCTCTGTTTATATGTACTCATGCATGAGTATTTATTTTTTGTTTTTCAAAAGAAGGCCAATGCACTGGGTTTTTGTTTTGCGTTCAAATCTTAAATTAACTATGTACAACATTTTGTCTCCTAGTTGAACTGAGCGGCGAAAGAGTTTTTGGGAACTTCCCAATTTATCACTCTCTCTAGGGTTAGCTCAAGAGATCTTGCCCGCCCAAAGTGGGTATAATTGTATCAAAAAGAGAAGTTTTCATAAAGATAAAATATATATGCAAATTGTTTCCAATAAAAATGATCTAAGAAAGAGAAATATTCTGGAAGTTAGGCGTTATTTGTCAATAATTTAAAGAAAAATGTTCAAGGGGATTTGGAAAACGATTTGTCAAGTGATACCTACAAATTGAAGATGAAGTTGAGTCAACTATATGTACATATGTGTGCAGAATCCTTTTCGCTAGTCCGAGGAGGCTAATCTGGCTGGTGTGGCGTGGTGTTAAGCTCCTGCAATGATCGCTGCTTAATCGCTTATCGCATTAAGTTGGGTTATCCCCCTGGATTGGTCTGGGTCGATACGGATTCGGGGCTTGAACTGATCTCGGTCCTGGGCATGTTTGGACCTGCTATCTCTCTTTTCGCTTGCACTTGATAATGTATGGGAATGAAAGCGGAATGGGAAATGGGAATGGGACTGGGAATGGGAATGAGAATTGGCGGGGTCCCTTCATCTTAAGCCGCTGGGCAAACTCTGACAAATGCCAAAGACAAATAATTCAAAACACAAAACAAAAGCAAAAATGAACATTAAAAATTATGCGAGAATATAAGTTGAGATGTCTTTGTATGTTATATAGAGGCGTATATATATATATATATGTTTATGGTTATATATAGCTTTGTATTCTCCATTCTTGTCACAGGTGCCACTTGCTCCCATTTGCCAATTGTTTGGCATTGTTTCCCATTCACATGCCCTGAGAGCCGGTTGAACCAGGCGAACCACTAGACATGTCCTTGTTTTTTGCCAGTGCCACTTGACAACCCTTGAAGTGGCATCTCTAAAATCTAAATGAGCAATTCATGAGTTTGTTGGCAACCCTACTTGAAAGTGCGTCGCCTTGCCTCCGACCCAACCCCACCCCCCCCAAGACCATTTCACTCTACTCATTTGGTCTCGGTGACTCGCTCGCTTGCTCTCTCTCTTTACCTCTCTCTTTCTCTCTTTGCCTCTCTTTCTCTCTTTGCCTCTCTTTCTCTCCTCTTGCGCTCGTTTGCCATTATATTCTTTATTTTTTGTTTCGTCCTTTTGTCCTGTTCTTCAAAGAATGAGTAACTTTTATTCTGGTCGCCAGTTATTGAGCTCGTCATTATGATGCTTATTATTGTATATATTTATATATGTAAATAGTACATACAATATGTATATATATGTATACTTATATATACTTTCTCGATTCTACTTGTGTTTTTTAATAATCAACTGACTTGAGTTCTGTTGCACTCACGCACATGCGTGCAAAAAAAAGCACCAGCCACAGTCACTTTTATTTACACAGCATTGCCACGCCTCATTTGCCAAGCCGCCTACTTTTATTGTAATGACTATGACAAACTTACAGTGGGTCTAGGCTTAAGTAAAAATGACAAGAAAAAAAATGAAAAGCATAAATTTACTTTCTTTTTTATTAAGATGGCCAAATAAGTTTCTATTAATGGAAACAAAAGTTTTTAAGATAAATAAAGATAAATTATAGAAGATTTTGGCAAACTCAATCTTGTAATTAAAATTGTTTAACTTAGATTTTTAACAGAATTTTAAGATTTCACTTTACTTTTTAATTTGATGTTGTAATGGTAGAATCTTTTAGATTTGATTCTTTTGAGATTTTCTTTAATGTTTTTCTACTAGATTGTTAATACTCTCAACCACTGTGCATAAGGACATCATCTTGTCCTGGACGTGGCCTTTTATGCGCTCACCACCCTGCAAAATCTGGGTGCGGTTTTTACACTCCAAATATTCAATTACGCCACAGGCGGTAGCTGGTTACACGGATGCGGATGCGGATGCGGATGCCCGTTTATTGCCTTTTCGCTCAAGGAATAAAGAGTTGGAACGGGGGATGGTGGGTGTGGGGAAGGGGTAAATCGGAGGCTTGACTCTCTCGTTGTAGTGCTCTGTTGACACTTGAGCTCAGGCGGTGGTATTTAATATGCGGCTCAACATTCTTTTCATTTTCATTTTATTTTTCAGTTCATTGTTGACTAACAAAAAAAAAATAATGAAAACGAAAAAGAAATTGAACAACAACAAGAACAAAAATGACTGCAAAAATGAATTTCGTCCGTCGACGACAAACGACAAACGTCAAGTGTCAAAAATGGCAAAAAGGCAGAGGCAAACGACGGAAAAGGCGACGGTCGACCGGTCGACGGTTGCCTTTTGATGATGTGATTTCCCTACTCTTTACGGGAATTGATGAGATGCACCGACCATTGTGAGGAACAAGTGGTGCCAGGGGGGCGGGGTTGGTCCAAAAAAGCGATAAGGCAAAGTGCGGGGCAAACTTCCTGCTGATTGCTTAATTGACAAAGAGCATATGCGATGCATGAATGAATACCATTTCATATTGTATATGCATATGTATGTAGGAGAGATTCACACACACACATACACACACACACACACACACTAGTATATATATGAACCCACTCAGATAGCCCCAGAGACCTGTCTGTCATTGTTGGTGGCCATAAGCTGCTCTCGTGGCCCATCATCGCGCATGGGCGTCCATGTCCAAAACGTTGAAAATGCATTAGCGAGGAGTCAAATTCCGTTTCAGTTCCATCTTGTATCCCCGTGCCTATGTGTATGTGGTGTGGGGTGTGTGGGGTATGTGGTGTGCGGTGTGTGTGTGTGTGTGTGTGTGTGCGTTGCGCCAAAGATTAAAATCTAAAAACTGTCAATTAGAGCACACATTTTTCCTCATCAAAACTCCAAGTAACAACAAACTGGACAGTTTTATTGTTATAGTTACACAACGAACTTTGAATACCCTTTCTTATAAGTAATTTTACTTGAAGTTCCAAAGCGGAACACAAGTTATCAATAGATCCGAACATTAAACGAAGAGAAGAAAGAGCAAATTGGCCTCATGATAATTCGAGGAGTAGCAACTTTTGGTTAGGGTATAACAACAGAGCCCAAAACTGACACCAACTGGTGGATAGGAGGTTGAGGAAAAGGGGAAAGGGGAAAGGGGAGGGGTTGAGGCTAACCAAGTTAAGCTGCTGCTGTTTCTGTTGCCTCCAAAGACGTCCCTGCCTGCCTGCCTTTATATGTGTCCATCAATGTGATGGCGGGCATCCCACGTTCCATTGGCCTGGACTTGGGCCACACTAAGTCTTGCTCTCTTTCCCATCTCCATCAGTGCTTGGAGAGAAGTCCGTTGTCAAGCATTTGGAATTCATTGACATATTTCGATTTTTGTCTTCGTTTCGTTTTCGTATTTTTAATTCATTTCCAGTTGCTAGTCGCTGGACAGTTGTCCCAGAGCTCAGAATTGACTTCGGTTGGGTTGGGTTGAGTTGAGTCAAGTCGAGTTGAGTTGAGTTGAGTTGAATTGTGTCTTCGCGGTGGTTTTAAATTACACTGAGGCACCCACCCAGGTTACCTATCTATCTACCTATATCTGCCTACCTTCATACATATATGTATGCCCTCCATTAAGCCCCCTCGCCCCACCCATGCCCACTACTGCCCACCAATCCGCTACCTTTTCAAGTAATGCATATACAATATATCGTAAATACATTTATTTAGTTCGATTCCCAACATCTTGGTCGTCTTGCTGCCGCTCCCGCCGCTGCTGCTGCTGCTGCTGCTGCTGCTCCGCTGGGGGCTGCGTCTTTTGGTTTTTGTCGTCTGGGAGGCAGACAATGAAGGAAGAGCTTAAAAATAATACCTTGCCTGCTTATGTTGCCGTTTTTTTTTTTTTTTTTTTTTTTTTTTTTTGTTCCTTCTATCTCACTCTATCTTTCTCTCTCCGCTACATTATTACATACATCCCATCAGCCCCACCCCTTTGCTGGGTTGCGTTGCTTGTATCTCTTTGTATACCCCCCTCCCCCCACCCCCCCAATGGTTGTCACCAGATACCCGTGTCCAGGCTTTTGGCTAGATGCCAAGTGTTAAAGCTGGCCAAGTGCTTCAGTTTCTGTTTCTGTTTTGTTTCATTTCTTCATTTTATTTCGTTTCATTATTCTTCTCCTTTTGCCCAGCCTCACAAGAAGATCTTAAAGGGCGAAAGGGACAACGCCATCTTATGATCTTTTGCAGGATCAATTTATGTAAAACAAAATGAAGTCACAGAACTTAGCTCAACTCTCAAGGTAGTCCAAACTCTAGAATTGCTTAGCAACTCAAAGTTTCATTTGAAGTTAGTTATGTTTCCTTTAAAATAGAACATAATCCTATGTTAGGGATCCAATCATCTCAAAGATCGTTTAACTCTCAGCTAATAGCCGATATCTCGAGCTATACTTTCTTTGAATTAAATTAAATTGAATTAAATTGAAAATTTTGAGTGCTTTAAGCCATCGTCTTTTGCTTAGACTTAATTGCTTTCAAGGATGGTTCCACTATATCTTAAAAATTTGAATTTCTACAGTTTTCTTACAAACCAAGTTAAGAGAAATTCATTTAGAACACTTCATTTCTTTATTTGATAGAACAAAATTTGAAATTTTTCAATTATATAAGGAAATAAATGCCAATTTCATGAAAGAAACGAAATTTTCCTGATTTTAGAGTTCCGAATTTTTGATCTTAAGTCTATAGTCATTTTGGAGTAGTTCATCTAAGAAATAAAGTAATAAGTTAATTACTAATTATTAATTAAGTTCTGTGGCAAATTTGCAATCAAATCAATTGAAATAACTTGAATTTTCAAGGGAATATTTTCCTAATTGATATGTTCTCACTTTGGCAATGTCCTTTAGATTGCTTATCTCACGCCCAAGTGAGAAAAAGGAATAAGATTGGCCAATGGCCATTGGCCCTCGCTCATTACTATTATTACATGTATTATTATTATTATTATTATTATTGAATTTTGGTATTTGTGTGTGTTGTTTGTGTCATTGGAATGCGAACCTCAAAACGACTTGAAAACAAAAGCCGTTTGCCAACTCAAAAATCAAGATTGTGTCGCCATCGGCAGCCTCATCGTCTCCTCACACAAACACACACACACACACACATACACACACACAACCATTCATAGACAATGAAGGAAAGGGCAGATGACGAGTTTTTCTCTATTGAGAATGGAGTGGAGAGTGCATTTTGGATGAAAGCCGATCGCTTGATTGACAGAGACATGGGCAGCAAGCTGAGCAGAAAAAACACAAAACAAAACAAAAAAAAAAGGATCCGAAATTGAAACTATCATCGAATGCAACCCAAACACTGCATCTATATATAAAGATCAATAAGTTTGCCTGATCAATATGTTTCTATTGTTTATTTCAAGGTGTTGATTGTTAAATGATAAGCCCGGCCCAAGAGAATGTCAAATAAAAAGTATATCCATCGAATACCTATTAAAAACTATATCCTATCAAAATAGTTTCAATAAATTGTCTGCAAGTTTCTGCTAATAAATATCAACACTATTGACTATCCTTAGTTGGTGACAAAAAAAAAATACAAAGACAAACGCAAATTAAAAATTAAAAACAAAGAAAATGAATTATTAAACTTGAAAGATAGTTTGTAACTTTTTAAAAAATCTCTTGATATATATAAGAATCGCAAACAACAATGGAAAATTGATTGTTTTTATGGGCTGCATTATCTTTTAATGAAGAATATTAGTTAACCATCGAAAACTAAAGTTATTGATAAAGTTTATCAAATTGAATATGTTTATCTATAGCTGATTACCATTTACTCTACCATCTATAGCCAACTTTCTTAGTTTTCTTTCATTAAAAGAACTTTTGATTTTGAAGTTTATCAACCAAATTATTGGAAAAGTGTTTTTCTTTGAATAATCTTAGCTAATTCATAGGAAACCCGTTAGGTTTATCTTTTTCTTGTTTTATTTAAAAAAAAATGCATTATAATTAGACCAAGGGCGTGGCCAGGAGTTCACTTCGAATTTGCAAGACAAAAACCAAACTTGTCTAGAAGTTCTTAAAACTTTTTAAAAATTATGATTTTGATTGAGTTCCTTGAAAAAGGTGACTGACTTATCCGTCATGGCAATTTGTTGGCTTTTCATTTTTTACCTTTTTTTTTTTTTTTTGGATGTGCAACACATTATATATTTCGACTAATTAGCTAATCTTGGCAATTGATGAAAATGGAAAAATGTTGCCATATGTATGCCATAATAATGCCGTGTGTTTTCGTTGCAGGAAGAGTAGATAAATCGTTTCATTTCCATGCGTATTTGATGTAAAGGTAAATCAACTTTGAATGCCGCCTAATGCCGATGCTAGGCAACGGGGACCGATACCTTCAATCTTCATCCTCCGCCCAGGCTTCATCCGTTTGCCCAGGCACAGGCAAAGGCAATCATCCCACAAGTATTGGCTCACTGTAAAACGCATAACGGTAGACGCCTCTCTTAAATTAGTTACCCCGATCTAATCAGTTGGCAAAACCTGCTGCAATACCGTTAACAGTATCATCGTTGGGTTGGGCTTAAGTATGAGTTTCGGTTTTGGGTTTGGGTTTGGGTTTGGGTTGCCTCGGTTGCCGCAGCGCTTAATTGAGCATATGCCAATTAGCATATATATATATATAAGAGGAAGTGAGGCAAAGAGTGAGAGAGAGAGTGAGAGAGAGAGAGAGGGGGGAAAGTCGACGCATTATCAACGTCATTATCAAAGCGTTGATGCCAGTTAAAAGAAGAAAGACAAAAAAAAAACAGGAGGCATTTTTTTGATATATGTATGTGTGTCCTTCTGCCCAGTTCTTTTGCTCCCTGGGTTGAAGTTGGCGGGAGGATTTTTAAACAACCCTCGCGGGCTGGGCTGATCTCTTGCAGCTCGTCGTCGTTTGTCGGTTGTCGGTTGTCGGTCGTTCCAACGTCATAGTCATCGTCATCGTCATCGTCATCGTCGTTGTTCGTCCTCGATGTCCTAGCCTGATTATAACTGCTTGACTACCAGCAACTTGGGATTGGTTTCTCTGTCATTTTGCTGGTTGTATGTACACATAAATATATACATACATATATCTCCACCATCCCCGCCTATCCGTGTGTGTGTGTGTGTTGTGTTGCTGTTGATTCTCCTACCCGCGTTGCTCTGTGCCTGCGGCTCCTGTGGCGACCAACGAGGACTATAACTGAGGACCTCTGCCTTTGCTTTTGCTATTGCTGCTGCTGCTGCTCCTGCTGCATTTAATTAATTTAAAAGCGTGTGGATAATACCCTGGCATTTGCAATGAAAAGTCAAATGAATTGAAAACTCAAAATGCTTAATGCTTATAAAGCAAACAACATAGCAGACAACCAACAAAAACAACAATAACAACAACTACACACACACACACATAATATTATTATTATTATTATTATTATAGGTGTTTGCGAAACATATATACATACATAGATATATACAGGTAGTTATTGGCCTGGGCTTGGACTTGGGCCTGGCCTTTTTGTTGTTGCTAAAGTTTAATCAGCAAATTACAAAAACAACAACAAATCTCTAATAATAATAATTATAATCATCATCATCATCATAATAATTGAACAGCAATAAAATTTGTCTCATTGTGCATTTTCTATTAAGTTAATCAATTTAGCCTTCATTTAAATTAGTTAAATTTATTTATTATTCTCCTCACAAGGCCAATTCTAGCAGAAGTCATCAAAAATGGCCAGAAATGAATCTTTATTGTCAATTGTCATAAGCGAGCTTATGGCTAATTTCTTTACCAATTGAAATTGAATTCAAATTGAAAGTGTTTGCAAATGTTTATGAAGTTATTTTGTCTTTGATTTTTAGATTTCTTATGGAATCAAAGTTAGCTAAATCGAAATTATTAAAATACTGTGAAATAATTTAAAGCTTTTCATGAAAAGAAATAAATCAAATTGCAACTAACGAATAACTAATATATATATTTTAATGCGGACTTGAGAATTATAGCATTATTCTTATCATTCATATCAAAATCGATAACCAAAAGGCTAAACTATGTATGTATGTAGCTCTGGCTGGATCTATAACAAAAAAGCTAATTTCCAGTCTCTTCCCTAAAGTTAAATCTATTCGCATTAAATGCTCTCATGGTGTATTATGGTATAAGAAGATTCTGGACCTCATCTATGTATATACCCCCAAAGACTACCCCAAATGTAGGATAAGTTTAATTAACTACACTTAAAGCCAAATTATTGTTAGGCACTCAAAAAGGTGCAAAATTCCTTTAATTTATGTGTTTATATTATTATTTTAGTGTCCATAAATTGATCTTTTCGTAGATTGTGCTTTCAAAATAAGCGAAATCGATTTAAACATTCTAAAATTAAGCCATAAACTTAAAAAAAAATAAAGAGTTTTTTTTGGAAATGTTCTTAAATACTTGTTAAATATATAATTACCAATATACTGCAATTCTGAATAATTTAATTGTATTGAATATAAAATGAATGAAATTGTTTGCAAAGTTCTTTCGATTTGTTAACAATTTAATGAATTTCTTTATAAATTTGTATTCTCCTATCCATAGTAAAGAAAATGCTGCACAATCTGTTGTATCTTGATATGTACATGTTCTATGTAGTTTAATTGCTGAAACGTTTTCTCAAATGATTGTTTATATCTTACCAGAAGCGGATCTAATCAATTTTCACTTTCCTAATTGCCTCAGCCTTTGCATTAATCCTTTACCAATAAATAGACAAAGAGAGGGAGAAGGCAAGAAAAGTTCAACAAATTCAACCCAATAAATGTCAAACATTATTTCAGCTTCGTTTTTTGGGTACGTTCCTTTTTTTATTTTTCTTTTTTGATTTTATTTTTCTGTTTAAATTTTTGTTTGGAAAAACGGCAATGGAAGGATATGGATACAAGTTGGCCTGTTTGATTTTGATTTCAACGTTAGTTAGTTAGTTCGTTATCTGAGTGGGCCCAAGCCCTTTCTCTCTCTCCCCATCTCTCGCTGTCTCTCCCTCTCTCTCTCTCTCTCTCTCACTCTCTCTCTTTCAGTCTCCAACTGTAGCCCCAACCCCCAATACGAATCCAAAAATGCCATAACCAACCCCCGACCGCAGTTTCAGTGAGTTTTATGTACCAAATACATACAAATTTTGTATTTTTTTTTTTTGTTTTTTTTTTGTTGGTTCGTTGCTGTTGTTTGTACTCTGTGGGAGTTACGAATGGCGGATGGGAGGAGCGGGAGCTTTTTTTTTTGGGGGGGGGGAGTGCTTATGTACCACCAACTGACGCAGAAATGAGCGGGTTCTTTGGAGTGAAGTGGGAGGGGGGGGGTTTGTTTTTTTTTTTTTTTTTTTTTTTTGCCCAAATGGAAAGGAGCAGAGAACGAATTTTTGCCAGCAAATGAAGAAGAGAATCAACGAAAAACGCATGCCAAAAGAAAAATACTTGGGCAGAAAAAAAAAGAAAGAAAGAAAGAAAGGCAAGAAAAAAGTAAAGCATCAAAAGAAAAAAAAAAAGAAAACCAAAGACAACGAAACACAACACACACACACACACACACACACACAGAGATACTTGGGTAAACGAGATGGCTGTCAGGCCAGTGTTAGTAGGGTTGTCTCGCTTGCTCTACAGGGGAAATGTTCCCGCATTCTGATTGGCTGCTTGTTGTTCTGTGTAGAAATTTAACAGAAGGACCCTTAACATGCTCCCCCCCTCCCCATCCCCCTCCCGCACTTCCATCGCACCACACAGAACGAACGGCAACGGCAAACAAGAGCCTTAACATTAATGGGAACTATTTGAAAATTTGCTGGGAATTTGTTTTATATATTCTCCACATTCATATTATTTCTCTCCAGCGATTTGCTTTGTGTCTTCTTGAAATTTATGAGTAAAAAAAAAAAAAAAAGAAAAGGAAAATAAAAAAGAAGAAAAAAAAAGAAAAGGTAACAACAGCAACAAATTTAAAGCAGGCGAATCGAAAACTGCATCATCTGCATTATTTATCGCCATTTATCGACGGCCATTTAAATATATGTGTATTAACGACGACAACAACAACAATAACAACGACAACAACAACAACAAAAGACAAAAACCGATAACCGAAAACAATAAGAAAACACAATGCGAGAGATCTCTCGCCTGCCTTGTTGCTGTAAAAATAGCAATCGCATAAATAATTTCCACTTAAATCATACGTTTTATGTATGTACATATATTTGATGCCCTAACTAATGGGGTATGCCCCCAATGGGCATGGCTCGAGCACAATGAAACGTCAACACAGTCGAGGGAAGAGTATAGCATTTTTGTGTCTTGTCTCTGGTTAATTTAGCCCTTTTTGGTTATTTTGATTTTTTTTTGTTTTTTTTTTTTTGTGTTGATTTTTTGTTGTCGATTTTTTCAGGTTCGGTCTTTTTGTTTGGGGCGAACGGGGCGGCCAAGGGGTGTGGGGGAAGCCCCCGTCCATTTTTCAATACAAGTAGCACATTCCAGCCAGAAATTTTAATGCTTATGCATATTTGTTGGGTGTATAGGCATTAAATGGGTTTTTGTTTTTTTTTTCTCTCTTTCTCTTCTTCTTTTTTTCTCATACTAATTAATCAAATTAAGCTTAGCCTTTTGTTAGAGAGAGGCCAGACGATGGACGATGGCAGAGGCATTAAGAGAGGTAAAGGTTGTGGTAGAGGGAAGAGGCGAAAGGGAAAGCAGCGGGAAGGGGTATTGCTCTTTTGCAACTTTATCAGCTGCTGACCATTTTACAATAAAATTAACCAATATGAAGTCGGTTGGTTGATTTGAGTAGAGTATTTAAAAGTTGTTCGATACACCTGAATTACAATTTCAAACCTAATTACGGCCGTATTTAGTTAGTATTTCACCTCAAAACTCTTTGATTGTGTTTATAATTAGTCGAAATCAATTTATTAAGACTCTTAGCGACAAAATTCAGAATTTTTGAATTGCCCAAAGGCATTTGGTATTAGTTCTAGACAAAATGAAGACATTTTGCTAGTCGTTTTTAATAGCCTAACAACCTGGCGCTAAATATTAGGCCCTAAAGCTGAAATTTGTCTGGCTTTAATGTGACAAAAGCCAAGAAAGCGACAGAAATTGGCATGAAAAAAACCCCCCCCAAAAAAAAAAACTAAAATAAAAAGAATCGTTAAAAATTTTCCATACTTTAGAATAGAAGACAAAAAAAAAAAAAACAATATGTGAATTAATCAAGTGACAAATGGCAAAGGCAGCAAAAATTTTCCTCTGAAACTTAGCATAAAATTGAGACTTAAGTTGATGGATCTATTTAGCGGTTCGCATCAAAGAGTTGTGTGGGCCAATCATAATAAATAAACACACGCACACGCACATCACACACACACACACACACACACCCCCCCATGGCACATTATCAGCCAAGTGCAGTTGGTATAAAAGTCGAATTTTGTCCATTAGCCGAAGCCAAAAATTAAGTTGATAAAAATTCAACAGCAACGACAACAACAACAACAACAACAACAGCAGGCGTCCGGGCTGAACGAATGAAAGATGCAAACATTGGCCCGGAGCCACATTTGCCACCGCATCTCAACAACGGCTGCCACGTGTCTTTAGTCGTCAGTAGCCACCACAGACCCATAGACCCAAAGAATCCCCTGGTCCTTGGTTCCTGTTCCCCGATCCAACCACCCCCCAGACACACTTTACACGCTACATGCCAAAAATAATTGAAATAACAACAGTTCTCGAGAAGTCCCACAGCCAGTGGGAAAGGAAAGGCAGTCAGTCAGTCAGTCAGTCAGTCAGTCAGTCACCCAGTCATCGAGTCACCAAATCAGTCAGTCATGTTGTTCTGAAGTATCATCTGGGATTATCTATATACATATAGGGGAGCTTAGACTAAAGTTCAACTGATTTAGCTTGACATTTATTTGAATTTATAAACAATTTTATTCGAATACTAACTAGATGAGAATATGATTGAGTTTTTTCAAAAATTTTTGGTTCTTTTTCAAACATTAAACAGTTTGATCAAGAGACATTTTGCATTTATCTTCATAATTTTATATAGAACTCTCTTCTTAATCGATCCTTTCTATGACAGCTCTAGAATAAAATGTCTTATTGTGCCCTTTAATTTTTACATTGAAATTAAGAATGGGCTCAGGCTCAAGGTCATTTGAATGAGCAAAGAAGAAAGGTTTTTAGAAGCAGCTCTAGAACTAGTTGGGAATTACAATTAGATAGAACGAAAAGAAAAGAAAAGTCCTTCTATTGACAGGCCAACATAGTTCATTTTGCTGATCCAGCAAATAAATCTACTTCATATAGGCGAAAAAAAAAAGATCCAAGCTAAATATAAAATAATTGAATTTTATTAATTACTTGAAAATTGTAGCAAATAAAATTAGTTATGCAATGCCAGTGAATGCCCTAATGCCACTTGGGAATCAAGATTTAACGGATTTAAACCCTTCCTTCCATTCTTCCTAGTTTCCTTCCTTGCTTCCTTCCTTACCACGGATCTAAGTAGATCACAAATTGTTTTCAAATGTTGAGTATGCTTTCTGCACCCCGAAACATTGACGCCCACCAAATCAAAATAATGAGCTGAACTGGGCGTGTGCCACTGAACTGGTGCTTCCATTTAATTTTTATTTATTTACTTTTCTTTTTTTTTTTTTTTTTTTATTTTGGGATTTTTGGGTTTTGGTTTTTGGGTTAGTTGAGGGCGCTAAAAGGCGCAACGAAGTCATCAACGTTCGGTTTGCAGATTAAAAACAATTTCTGCCGGCTAGCATCTCAATTTGCTGGCTTCCTATTTATTCCGATTTCTAGTCTCAGGTCTCCGGCCTCCGTTCTCCGTTCACCGTTCACCGTTCACCGTTCATCGGTCTTCGGTCGCTGGTCTCTGGTCTCTGGTCCCACATGCACTCAGCGAAGCCTCATAAATACCGAATTAGTTGGTAATTCTATAAGCAACACGCGCCCATTGATGGATTGCCTGCCAACTTGGACGTGGGCGCGTGCAAGATAAAAATGAAACGAGACGGCACGGGACGGGACGGGACGAAGGCGAGGCTAGAAAAGTAAAAGGACCAACTGGAATTCCTTTCGAGTTAGAGATAAGTCTGGCATTGATATGAGATACAAATAGATTTCCCATTTGCTGACGATTTCATCAGACACGTGACAATTAGCCGCAAATGCTGAAATCATTTATATTTCTTTTGATTAACATTTTTATAATTAATAATAAAATCTACATGCACACATACACACATACATATATGCATGTAGTTGTATTTGTAGTTGTTGATGTGAAAAGAGGAAGCATAATCAAAATCGAATTCTTGTCTCAGCTTCTGGAAAAAAAAAAAAAAAAATTTTGAGAATTAATGCTTGATAAACAAAGAAAAGGATTCCGATACGAATTCAGGTTCGTTATGCTGGGCGTGTTTATGAGCTGAATTAATGGTTTACGATGATTTTGACAGTGACTCGCCTTTGCCGCGACTCGCACACAATTGTGCGAGGTCCGTCGGTGGTTGACGGTTGAGGCCAAAATGGGGATCAGAACCTAACAAAAGGAATATGGCAAAAAAAAAAAAAACGACGCGTGCCCACGAATTTGCGAGAGTATAACTCGCTCGCTCTCTCTCTCTCTCTCTCTCTCTCTGTATCTCTCATTTCACAATAGATCCACATTGTGTGTGTTGGTGTAGAAACTGTACTTTTACTTAGAATAAGATCTTTCATTTAGAATTATCTTATTTGTTTTATCCAAATTAAAGTAGATCGTATAAAATATATTAACTTAAATTGCCACCTATTAAACAAGCTCTTTAAACAAGCGGCAAGGACGTCTGAAAAGTCCAACCTACATAGGTCTACAAGGAGTAGACAATGTGAGTTCTTTGCCCTCCACTTATGAACATAAAATGAACTTTTGTCTACGTAGAAATATTTACCATTAAAATTGTGTTTAAATATTCGTTGTTGTATTAGATGTAAGATGCTAAAAAAATTATTCACGCTTGAGACGAAGTCCTTGCGGTTCTAAGTTCTAAACTATATGTTATATTGGTCCGATCAAGCTGATTTCAACAAATGTTTTGCCTGCACGATATGAAGCTTTAATACGATTTTTGGCTATAATAGCTCAAAGATTGTGAAACTAGTTTGTCTTGGAACAGACAGACAGAATGAATTACCCTCTCCATTTAAAAGGACACGTATGTATGTATGTATCTAGGATTAAAATGATTTTAACTGGGAGAGGTGAGAGCTAAAAAATCAAACAGATTTCCCTTACAAAATGAAATTTTAAAATGACTGTTTTTAGCTAAGATCTTGTGATCTTCTTCTTTGTAAAGTTTTGAAAGGTTTTTTTTTTTTTTTGAGAAAAGGAAAGGATTTGAAATAAGAACGAAATAATTGATGTATTTTTTTTTTTGTTTCTTTATATATATTATTCATCTGATCATATTTTTGTGAACTTTATACAATTATTTTAGAGTTTCGTTTTGTCTTGTTTATAATTAAAAAAAAAGAATTAACCAGTTGTTTGTTTTGTTTTGTTTGTTTTTTTTTTTTTTGCTTAAACTGTATGTAATTTATATGTGTATATGCATAGTACATACATACATATGTATACATATATACACATATAAAATATATGTATGATATTTATATATATATATATATATATAGACCCACTCTTAAATATTAATAACTAATTTCGATTTTGTTGTTTATTATGGTTTGTTTTTTTTTTGTTTTGTTTTTGTTCGTTTTTCGCGATTTTTAGTTTAATGTTTTACTTAAATTTCATTTCACTTAAAGTTTACACCCACAAAAAAAAAATATGTGTTGGCTTATTTTTAATTGATTAATAACTAGATTTCAATTTGTTTTTTGTTCTTTTTTTTTTGTATTTATTTCGTCTTTTTGTTTTTCGTTTTGTAGGTTTTGGAATGAGAAGAAGTGAAAGTTTTGCAAATCAATTAAATTGAAATTAAAACTAGACAAAAAAAGTCAAAAAAAAAAAAGAATATTGATATACATATATGTAATTATATATATATTTATAGTTAAAATTACATTGAACTAATAAATGTTTTTGTGTGTAAGTGTGTGTGTGTGTGTGTTTAAGATTTGGATTTGATATATATATATATATATATGTATATATATATATATATAGCAATACACACATATAGTACATACATTTATATATATATATATATATAAATTTTTCGATTTTTGTACACGTTTTTATTTAAATTATGTTTTACTTGGTTTTTGTGGTTGATTTCTTGTTTTTGTATAGATTTTAATTTTTTGTTTTAGTTTTAGTTTTTCATATAAATATTTGACTTGCCATAAAATTTTCTATATATATATATATATATATATATTTAAATTTTAAATTGCTTAAGGGCTAATACTTGTTTTGTTTTGTATTATTATTTTTTAAATTTATTTTTATAATATATTTTAATAATGTTTTTGTTTTCCGTTTTCATATTTCGACAATTTTCTCTCTGTATGTCTGTGTGTGTGTGTGTGTGTGTGTGTGTGTGTCTTTGCTTTTTAAGTCTGAAATGTTAATTCGTTTATATTTAAAGTTTCTTAGTAATGTTTTTTTTTTTTATTTATTTATTTGTTTTCCTTTTTGTTTTTGTTTTTTTTTTTTGTATTATAATTGTAGAAATATTTGTTCACGACAAAAAAAAGTTACGTTACGCTTTTTGTTTTTGTTGTTTTTTTTTTTTTGCATTTTTTGGGAAAGAAACTTGATTCGAATTCGATTTGTATTATATTTTTGTTTTTTTTTTTTTAGTTGATATGATTTAATGCCCCTTCTTCTAGTTAATATTGCATTTTTAAAAATGTTTCTTTAAGCTTTCAATTTTTTGTTTTGTTTCACATTTTTAGTTTTATTTTAATTTTTATGTTTGTTTTTTTTTTTTTATCTTTTCCCATTTTGTTTAAATTTATCACTCAATTTCTTCGTTGATCCTGGCGGCTTAAGCTATATTTATATATATATATATTCGGGAGACAAACATTTATTAACTATCTCAAAAAAAAAAAAAAAAAAAATAAACTAAGGGAAAAGGAAGAAGAAGAAAAAGTTATATGCAATTCAACTTTACTTTCTTTCATTTTGAGAATGCAGCGCCCAGAATTTGTCCGATCTATGTATATATGTATGTATGTCTATATGTGTGTGTGTATGTGTGTGAGTGTATGGGTGTGAGTGTATGGGTGTGTGTGTGGATATGTATGCATATTTAGCCATAATTCTGATCCTGCAACTGGGGCGAGCTGCTATCCCCGCTGCCACTCCCACCGCTGCCCCCCGATGTGGTGGTGGTGGTGGTGGTATTGGTGGTGCTGCCGCCGCAGTATTGGAACAGTAGATTCTACACCATATTCGCATATTTATCCTGCGGCGACATGTAATCGAGGCTATTCTGCGAGAAGGCCTGCGCCGAAACGGTCCCGGTGAACGATGGCGATGGCGATAAACCGAAATTGGAGGCACTATAACCGGAATGACCCATATTATAGTTGACCTGATTCTGATTGCTAAAATACTCCATTTGCGAGTAGTAGCTGGGCGCCTGGGCATAGTTATTCGGATATTGCTGATACTGATTATGCCAGAAGTTATAGGAGTCATGATTGGACATATAGGCGGCCGAATGGGCGGAGTGATGGGCTGCCGATTGGGCCGATTGGGCGGCATGGGCGGCCGCGGCTGCCGATTGCGGTGACATTGGTGTAATGGGCGGAGAGGGTGTGGTTATGCTGCTGCTGCTATCCATTGGTGTGATATTGCCACCAGGCTGAAGCAGGCGGGGATTGCTACTGGCGGCTGCTGCGGCCGCCACACTACCATAAATGCTCTGATGATGATGATGATGAACGGACGATGAGGATCCGCCACCGCCGCCGCCGCCACCAACAATGTTGCTGCCAATATCGCCGCCGGCATCCTTCAAGGTATCATAGTGGGCCACTCCAACGCCAACACCCACCAGGCCACCACCGCCAACACCGCCCATGCCCAGATTGCCGCCGCCGCCGCCACCGTTGCCATTGCCATTGCCATAGCCGCCGGCCAGATGCTCTTTCTTGCACACAATGCTCACTGGACTCACAGATGTGGCCGGTGTGGGTAGCAATGGTGAGGAATTCTGATGCGCTGCTGTTACATTTAATGCTGCTGCCGCCGCCGCTGCCGAAATGTGACCATTGCCGCCGCTGCCGCCGCCGCCGCCGCTACTACTACTACTCGATGTGGATCCGCCGCTTGTGGCGGCCGATGCATTTAGGAAGGAACTGTGATGTGATTTAATCGATTGCGCAGCTGCCACTGCAGCAGCACTGGCTGCTGCTGCCGCTGAACTGCTGCCACCGCCAACGCCAACGCCGCCACCGCCTGCACCACCTCCACCTGGCCCACTTGATGAGCCGCTGGCATTTGTGGCGGAATTTTGATTTTGCTTCTGACTCGATTTGTTGTTGCTATGATTGTGGCTGTTGTTGTTGTTGTTGCTGCTGCTGCTGGCACTGTTGTGGTTGTTGCTGTTGGAATTGTTGCTACTGTTGTTGTTGTTGTTGTTGTTGCTGCTACCGCTGCGACTATTTGCCGAACTGCCACTGCAACTAGCATTGCCGCTGCCGCTTGCATTTTTCGAGCTGCTCAAGCTATTCGATTGCTGTTGCTGTTGCAACTGTTGCCGGCATTTGGCCCGACGATTTTTGAACCAAACCTACAAAGAGAACACAAAAAAAAACAAAAACCAAAAAATTAGGCAAATTCTCTCTCTCTCTTATTGATTTAAATTGGCCAAGAAGATAAATTGGCTAACTTAAAGTACATTTTATGGGAATTGCAAGAGAAAATTTCTCTTCAATTGAAATCTATTTAACTAGACCGCAATTCAACAAGAGACTCAAGTGTATATTTGTTTAATCAAGTGTGTGTGGGGGGTGGGGGGGGCGTGTGCCTGGCCAACGGCTGCAATTTTCCCACATCAATTAGTTTTCTGGGCGAGCAATGAATAAATTATATATACATATATATTCATACGCATAGATAGCAAAGAGAGAGTGGCAAGAGAGGGGGTGACGGGTGACGGTTGACGGATGACGGGGGAGGGCTGAGAACTCAACACAACAAGTGCAAAAAGTCACGCGCTGTGGCATCATCTGAAGGAGGCCAACAAAATAAAGTTACATCAACAGCCGGCGGCGGTCGAAAAAATTGACTCGATTATATTGTCACTCGTTTCGTTTCGTTTCCGTTCGTCTCCGCCTCCAAGCAAAAGAGAGATGCTTAGAGAATGAGAGAGAGAAAGAGAGAGGAAAAGGAGCAGGGAGAGTGTGGATGTGGATGTGGATGAGGATGAGGACAGGAAGACACAACAATAAACAGGCCATAAAGCGGCACAGTCGAGCGCAAGGAATTCACTTAGCCTTGTTTGTTATGCTTAAGGGGCTGCAAACAATCCGCTAAGTGCAGAGAAGGACGACTAAAAAAAAAAAATTGGGTAGCCACCCCCTCCCCCACTTCGTTACCCCCCGCCCCCCTCGCCACACTTTCCCCTGCATCATCATCATCATCGTATCCAACCCACTCGGGTCGTTCTCAAACCCTCGAAAAATGTTATTTCAGTGATTTGTTATTTGGGGTTGGTGTTGCTTGCTAATGGCTTGTGCTTTGGTAAACAGCAGAATTTATTACCGAACCCGAATCCAAAATCTTTAACCTCCCCCCCCCCCCCGTCCACCCTTTTTATTCGCCACTCCGGTTACCGCCTACGAAGTTAACACTTGCCACGCGGCGGCTGCGGCCACTCGAGCGTTTCATTGCCGCACACACAGCCCAAATCAAGCCATGGCCAAAGGGACGATGGGCGGGGGGCCGGGTTTTTGGTAAAGTCTTTGGGCCTGTCGTCCTGTCGTTCGGTCGTCCTTCCGACCTTTCTTCCTCCACTTGACGCAAAAAAGAGCATTAAACAAGGCGTATCAAATTTCATTATTTGTCAGCACACACACACACACACAGAGAGACACGCCCTCCCCGCCTCTACCTTTCTTTTTTTTGTTGGGAATCTTGTTTTTGAAAATTCAATTTCAATTTCCAATTGAATTTCGCATTTTAACCAAATGCAAGGAAAAAAGAGGGGCGAGAGAAGAGAGCCCTTCTTTTGTCATTTAATTTTGGTTTTTCCTTTCCCATTTTATCTTTGATATCGTTTAATGAACTGCTCGTTTCAAATATACAAAAATCTTGGAAATCTTTTTGCAAATTTTAGCAAAAATCTAAATAACAACAACAACAACAAAGAGCCATCTAATGAACGATAAAATACAATAAAAATGACTCAAAAAAAAAAAATAAAAAAAAGCGAATCAAAAGAAAAACCAAAACTTCAAAGCGATTTATAAGCATTTTGCGGTTGTGTGTGTGTGTGGGGGGGGGGGGGTGAGTGGGGTGAGCGAGTAGAGGGGGGGAATTACAAAATAGCTGAATAGCTAAAATCTCTTCATTAATCTTAAATTGATGTTAATTTTCCTTTTGCCAAAGGGGGACACACCAAACAATTTTATTGTCAGCAATTTAAAGAAGGAAAATAAAACCAAAATATCGAAATTCAAATGGCTAAAATATTTGCAAAGGCATTTTAGATGATCTTAATAAATTGAACTCGAAATTGAAAAACATTTGCCTAAGAGAATTTAAGTTAAGAATTTTGAACAACCTTTGAATGACTTTTAACTTGATAAATAAATGGAAAATTTTACAAAAAAAAAAAAAAAAAAATTATGCACACGTTTGCATAAATCTTTTTTTTCTCTCTCTGTCTCTCTCTCTATCTCTTTCTATCTCCCTTTTTGGAAAAAGTGTGGAAATTGTTAATCCGCAATGGGAAAATTAATTTTATAAAACAGCTGTGCGTGTTCTCTCTCTCCCTCTCTCTCTCTCTCTCTCTTTCTCTCTCTTTCTCTCTGTGCTTTGGTGACAACGAGACAAATCCTTTCACAAAAAGAAGAAGCAGACAACAAGAGGGAGAGCGAGGCAGAGGAAAAAAGGGGAAACAAAAAAAAAAAAAAAAAATTAAAGGGAAAATGGAAAACGTATAGAAAAGAGTTTAGTAGCAAGAAGAGGAGGTTAGGTTAGGTGCTTGAACCCCCGAAAAGGGGACAGAGTTGCGTGTAGTTGGGTTTTTTTTTTTTGTTTCTTTTAGTTCAACCCCCGACGGGCGGCGAAATCGAACAGCTGAAACGCTGAAAAATGTATAAAACTCAGAGGCGAATGAGGTGACAAAGGCGAAAAGGAACTACTACAACTACGTACGGACAGGGACCCTGTTTCAGGGCTCAGGGCACAAGCTGGAGGTGGGGAGGAGGAGGGAGGACTGCTTCTGGGTTTTTGTGTGATTTATGATTGCGATGGCAGCCGTCGTCGTTGTCGCTGCCGTTGTCGTTGTCGTGTCCTGAAGTCCTGCACAACGAATGAAAACATTAGGGCGTAAATGTTTGCTCTGTTCTGGTGCAGATAAGCTGCGTAAAATTATTACGTTATTTGTATTGGTTGCAATCAACGACACCCACCGAAACCCCTCCCCTCACCTCTTCATGGCCACATGGCCACAGTTTTCCCTTCGCGTCTACAGCAACCCCTAGATGGCCCATAAAGATGCCTATCATTCAATTAATATTTACCCAGGCCTCTTCTTCCCTCCCCCCCAAAACCTCCTTACCATCTCTCCATCTCTCCATCTCTCTTGCTCTTGTTTGTCGTTAATTTTTGTTTTTTTTTTTTTTTTTGCCAACGAAATGATTATTTATGCGTAGTACGTTGGAGCCAGACAAAAAAATTGTGCCGCATTATACAAACATATACACATGAATATATATGTATATATGTATGTAGGTAGGTATGTACATATGTATGTGGGCGTTCGGTACCTCGTTGGGTTAAGGTGGAGCCACCACAACTAGTTTTTCTGCTAATTGAGTTGCTTGGCTGGCTTCCTCCAAAATGCCAGACACGACAATTTCAATTCCAATTTCTATTCGTGTTTTTTTTTTTTTTCTTTTTCTTGCCATGTTTGTATGGCACTGTAATTTAATATGCCCCATGTTGTTGCATCACCCAACCGTCCACCCCCAGTCCGCCGCCAGTCTCCTCCCCCCCCCCCCCCCCCCCCCCGACCGCCTTTAGTGGCTGAATGGCCCCTCCATTACAGTGGATCACAATTATGTAGATATTTTCTATCTAAAGTTGGCAAATTTCCAACACTTTTAAGATTTAAACGTGTCGCTAAATTCTTAATTTTAATTGGTTTTCGAATCTATCAATATAAACTTTTGCAGATGCCACTGTGCACATTGGTCTAATGCTAGGAGAGTTACAATGAGACATGCTATGTAGTAACAAGATGCCTTATAAAAAAAAAAAAAAAAAAAAAGCATAAAAAACACAGAGAATGAAGAAATAAAGAACAAAACAAAAGAGAAAGACAACGAACAACAAAAAAAAAAAAAAAAAAAAAAAAAATCTATACAATTGTCAGTGGGTATGCATTTCCATTTCCATTTCCATTCCCATTTCCATTTCCATTTGCTCGAATCAATTGTGTAAAAAACGTAAGGTTTGAGTTAGTCTGGTCAAGCACACACACACAGAGAGACACACACACACAAACTAAATAGTGTAAGTCATTCATTTCCAATGGGCATATGCAAGTTGTCGTTGCCGTTGCCGTTGTCCTTGCTGGCCCTTCTCGACTGATTTCTGTATGGGACGTGTCGTTTTTCAGTTGCTTGTGGCCCGGCCACTGCAGGGGCTTCTGCTGCCAATGTCACGTCCTTAAATTACATGCATGCATGTAAAGAGCAAAGGCAAAAGGCGAAAAAAAAAAGAAAAAAAACAATACACAAACAAAATCGATGCAATTTGCCATCAGAAATAGAAGAAAAAGAAAAAATCATGTTGCGGCTGTGTTTGCCCAAGACATTAGGCGACAAGACAATAATAATAATGACTGAATGAGAGGGACGGAGAGGCAGACGAAGAGGCAGACGATGAGGGAGATGGATCTTATTGTTCATTGATCATTTGGCAGTTTTGCCAATGGCGCTTGAAGGTCTCTTACGATATTTGCTTAGGCCCCGTGCCCCTGTCAACACAGACAACACCTAAACAAACATAGCCAATGCCTGTACCTATGTATGTATATCCTGGCATATCCTTTTAGCACTTTTACTTTTCAACAAAATTGAGTCATATCCTGGCCGCAGTTATGTGTGTGTGTGTGTGTGTGTGTGATGAAACAAAATTGGTATAGAAAAAATTAGTGCAAATTATGCGAACGCTAATGCCTTATGTAAACTTTGATGACAAGAGGGCGAAAAACTGAGACCGAGACAGAGAAGAGAAAATGCTTTAAGCAAATAAATGAATCAACCCAAAGAATTTTCCACACACACACACACACACAGAGAGAGAGAGAGAGACAGAGAGAGTCAAGACAAATTTGTGATGTTGAAAATATGGTACCAGTTTTTCTTATTTACATAGAGATTTTCCATAGATTTTGTTGCCTTATTTCATTAAATGGTTGGGGGCTGAAAAAGTCATTTCAAATCTGCCGCGAACTTTCTACTACTTAGTCAGTGTGTGTGTGTGTGTGTGTGAGTGTGTGTGAAGAACTCCCCACTAGACACCAACACTCATCCCTCAAGCAATGCAAGCTTCCTTTTTTTTTTTTTTTTGCCTCTTCGGTTGGCAGCAGCAATCTGTTTAGAGCTGCTCGTAATTTGTTTGTTTTATGGATTTTCCTTCAATATACGACCATATGCTTAATTAAACAATCACACACACACACACGCATACACACACACTCATACATATGACCCACAACTAGCAAGAGAAATGAGCTTTTCTTTGACTTTTACTCAGTTTCAGTTAAGCTGACAAAATGTGTTAACAGAAAGTCACTAAGTAAAAAATGCATTCAACTGAAACTAATTAGCAAATAAAAAACAATAAACAAAAAAAAAAAAAAAAGGTAAAATATAATGAATTTACATATGTATGTATATATGTAGTTGGATTTTGTTCCAATTGTTGCTATTAGAAATCAAAGTTAGAAATAGTTCTCTCAGATACATATATATTTGTTTGTCTGTCTTTAAGGAAATGTTCTTCGATTTTGTTATCTTTAGAAAGTTAATGACTTTAGGAGAATGAAATATACATACATTTGTTTAAAACATTTTGTTTGTCTTGTTGAATGACAGTTTCTTTGCTCTGATTATATTTTATACATAGATATTTAAATTGATACTAACCTGTACTCTTGATTCGGGCAGATTTATCTTAAGGGCGACCTCTTCGCGCATAAATATATCGGGATAGCGTGTTTTGCCAAAAAGTGCCTCCAGCACGTCCAATTGGGCACGTGTAAATGTGGTTCTTTCGCGTCGCTGTTTTCGTGTGTTGACGCCTAAACGCAAGAAAGAGAGGCAAATAAAGAGAAAGAGATGGGGAGAGAGAGAGAGAGGGAGAGAGAGAGATATTTAATGTTAACATTTTTGATATTGGCCTAAAATGTATAACCAACAAAAATGTGCTGAAAGTTGCTTTAATTAACATGGGCAAGCAAGAAAAAGTTTTTCCCAGTTTTTTTTTTTTGTGCCAAGCCCAGCCTTAACCGTTATTTTGCTGTAATTTTTTTGTTGTTGTTGTTGTTTTATTGGTTGAGTAACAACCCCCGAAAATGTGGCTTGCTACCCCTAAAAAGCAACCCCTAGGCACACACACACACACACACACACACACGCAGAGACGCAGACACACACGTACACAGCAGCCGCCCCATTGAGTGGCAAGAGATTTGGTAGGTAGCTAGAGATATGTATATAAGAACTGGTATATAGACATTATATATGTGCGTGTGTGCGTGTGTGTGTGCGTGCGCGCGCGTGTGTGTGTGTGTTAAGCCGCAGCATTGTTTATTTTGCCCTGTGAGTGCAGCCTGCCCCCTTTTTCTTTTGCTGTTGCTACCGATTCAAGTCAAAATTGTTGTTGCTTGTGTCCTGTCCCATATACACTCACTCGATATATATATACATATAGAGAGAAAGAGAGGAGATAGGGCACCCTTTTCTTACCTCCTACTACCCACTCTGTCACCCTATCTCTCTCTCTCCCTCTCTCTCTCTATGGGTATCTATCTCACTCCCTCTAGGCTTTAGGTTTTCTTTGGCAATGTGTGTGTGTTTCTCTCTCTCTCTCTCTCTCACTCTCTCTGCCTAGCTCTATCTCTATATCAAAAATTAATGAGTTAGTCATTTTGGTCATGAATTTATAAATTGAATAAAACTTCACTTCACTTCACAAATTTGACTGGCTTTTGCTTTTGCCTTTGCAGCTGCTTCTCATTTTGTTTTTTTAATTTTCAAAATGGTTGCCAAATGATTTTATTTGTTTGTTTCAATCATACGATTTGTTGTTGTTGTTGTTGTTGCTGCTGATCGGTTAAATCAAATTAATTGCATTCTATTTATAGTGTCCCTCCTCTACCTGAAAGTCTTAAAAAACATTTGAGTTCAAGGTAAAAATTATCAAAATGTGACTGCAGAATTTTCTTCTTTTTTTTGGTTTGAATGATCAAATCTGAACAATTACCAAAACTCTGAGCTTACATAATGAAACTAAACAATGAAAAGTTTTTTGTTTTTTTTAAGGGGAAATAAACGTTAAAAGAAATTCTGTTTGAACAAATTGATTATTGTCTTTTTTTGCTCTCTTCTCTGCTCTTTCTGGGCTTCTTTCTGCTCGTTTGTTTGCCTCTTTATTTTTCTTGTTTTGGTTTTTGGCTGTTTTTTCTTTTTTTTTTGTGAAACTGGAACTCATTATTCATTTTCGGTTTTGGCCTTTTTGACAATTTAACTGATAATGATGCAATCGCTTTGGCTTTTCGTTCAAAATGACCGAGGTGAGACGAGGTAAGAGGTGAGGTGAGGTGAGATGAGATGTGGTTTCGGTGAGGAGGTTGGGAAAAAGCATTTTGTGCAACAATTTGCTTACTCTGCGCCATGCAAATTGAGTTATCATCAGTTTCAGTTAATGTTTCCATCATTTATCACATTTATCAGAGACAACTTTCAGCTATATTTTTGGGTTTTTTTTGGGTTAATTTTCTTACGTGAGATTTACTAAAATTGTTGTACGATATTTACCCCACATACCTTGGGAGAACCCAACAGCCTCCAGACCATGTGGCAGACCGAAGGGACCCAATGATGGCATCGGCATACCCGGCGGCAATGGGCCATGCGGCACCGAATGGTGCGGATGTGGCCCGCCATAGCTATGCGGATGTGGCCCCAAATCACCCGACTTGAGAAAGCCCGCCGCCATTAAGGCTTCCGTTGAATGCAGCGCCACGTTGATGCTGTTTGGCACTAGATTCTGTTCTAAATAATCAATTTTAAACTTAATATTTGACACCTTTTGCCTCGCCGAATCCTTTTGTGTCCTCTTGATCTTTTTGAAAACTCGGACTGTAGTTGTCCAAAATTCAAAAGATTCACTATCAACAATTTCAGGGTCTCAGTTCTTTAAGTTTTAGCTGAAAAGAATAAAAGAAATTTATATTAATTTACTTGCCATTCAAGTCATTTAAATGTTAATTAATAATTGTAATTGCACTTTTAACTTAATCAATCAACTGCAATTATATCGTTCTGTCACTCTGTTATATTGTTACCTCTCTCTCTCTCACTGATTTTGTTTTTTTTTTTTTTTGGAGGAAACAAATTCTTTGAACTTTTGCCACAAACAAGCAATTACCATCTAAGAGCTAAGCAAATAGTAACCTGAGTTTATAAAGAGAGAGTAAAGGGCAACAAAGACCTTTGGCGAATTGCTACCTTCTTTGCCTTATCCCATTCTCTCTCTCTCTCTCTATCTGTCTGTCTGTGTGTCTTCAGACTAATCCAGGCGTATGGCCTATTATGTAAAGTTATAATCTACCATCTAGCATATAGGATCTACCATCAGCATCACCATCTTGACGTCGCCGTCGCCGTGGTCGTGTTACCCAATCCGCTAGAAACTAATAACGCCCATTGCGGTATACGAAAAACTTTGGCTCTATGCGGTTTAAAGATCTTTGATCTGCGCTTAGCCGCAGGATTAGGTTCAGACACTCACTAAGGAAGGTAAGAAAGAACACACATACAGAGAGTGAGTGAGTGAGTGAGAGAGTGAGAGAGAGAGAGAAAAAGGGACACCGACTATGCCAGGACACACATGATGATGACAATGGTTTTGAGCATTAAGATTAGGTCCATAGACCTGAACCAGGGATTAATACTCTACATACGAGTTGCAAACTCTTTTGTCTTTATTTCGCTTGTCGTTGGCCTGGCTTGGCCTGGCTTGCCCTGACCTTCTGCTTCTACTCTCTTGCTTGCCCCTGATCTTCTCCTTTTTTTTTTTGTTTTCGTGCGAAAAAAATTAGCACTATCGGTAAAAAGACAAAAAGAAGCCAAAAACTCGAGCGAGAGGGAGAGGAAGACAGAGCAATTGCGGGATTAGCACGAACACCTCAAACACATCGATGACAATTCTTCTGACTTGAAATTGAAAACCCTAAATGGATATGCAAGTTGCCCATATCCATCCACACCCAGGCATAATTTGTCACCAAAAAAATATATATATATGTACATACATATATGCATTCTCGTTTGCTTGGATGGCATTCAACTACTGGCTGCAGATAAAAATTCCTTTGAGCAAATTTGTTTTGTTTTGTCATGTCGTTTTCATGGCTCAATGCATTCGAAAACAAAAACCAAAAGGAACCAAAAAAAAAAATAAAAATAAATACATTTATTCATACTTATATATGTATATGTATGTAGAAGGAGAAACATGGAAAAATGCAGCACGACAAAACCGAAATGGAAACCAGCAAAAACAAAAACAGCCACAGCCAAAGCCAAAGCCACAGCGACCCCGATATGAACCAATGAGGTTCATGATAATGCTGCCAACGATGCTGATGAGCCCGGGATGACCGTCACCCATACCCATACCCATACCCATACCCATACCCAAACCGAACCCAGACTCAGACCCAAATTACATGCTCACGCGCACACGCAAATTAATAACACATCTGGCTCGAATCGGGAAGAAACTGAGGCCAAAGTGAAAGGGATAAAGCAGGAGAGAGACACATAGATCCAACTAGACAGAGAGAGAGCGGAGAAAAAAAGAATGCCCACTTGAGTGTTCCAATTAACTGATCAACTAAAATACAAAAGAATATTCATAACAAGCGAAAAATTCTAAACCAATAACAAATGAAAAACATATAGAAATATTATCTTTGATCAAATGTGTTTCAGCAAGTTCAAATGCAAATGATTTTAGGTCAACAAATCTATTTTGAAACGAAACTTTCTAATATTTTCAAAACCCTTTTTGCCTACAAAACTTTATAATGGAATATGTTTGAAATTTTATAGTTTTTCTAAGGTTTTTTAGTCATAGATGTAGAAAGGAGAAAAGTAAGTTAGTTAGTTCATGTCAAGAGCCATGATCTAGGCAAGGAAACGCTGCTTCTTCTTTGGCTAACTATAACTAACTCAAAACGTACATATATCCTGTATATATAACACCATCTTTTTAGGCATGTCTTTTGTTTCGTTGTTTTTTTTTTTTTTTTGCCAAATGTGTCACCCCAGAAAGAGATCTACGTGATTTTGTTGCCGCCGCCGCCTCCATTGATTATGAAAAATCATGGCAAATGGCAAGAAGAGACAAAAAAAAACCGAAAACCCCAAAAAAAAAAAAAAAGGCCCCGCTGGCCTTTTTTTTTGTTGTTCAGTTTTGTGAGTCCATTGTGAGATGAAGATGATGATGATGATGATGATGATGAATTCTGCTCCTAAGGCAAAAACGAAAACGGCCAAATCATTTCGTCTCAACATTTATCACGTACACGCACTTTCATTTAAAAAATTCATTCGACAATTCTGATACCCGGGATATTCGTTACCATTTTTAAAAATATCTTCATTTCACTTTCAATTTCTGTTTCCGGGGGTGGACACTCTGTGATGACTTTGTGTGTGTGTGTGTAATTACGGTCAAAATAATATTTAGTTATCTCTCTCTCTGTGTGTGTGTGTTTTTTTCTGTCTTTTCAACTGCAATTTGAAGGTAAACAGCCTTAGGAAAATAAACATATCGGAGCTACCGAAGTTTTTGACCAGCAAGCACCCGCATTGAGGCAACAAATTGAGGCAAACAGTAGTCCAAATGGAGTCACTCTTTCTCTCTCTTTCTCTCTCTCTCTTTCTTACTGTCTCTCTGTGAAGATTTGTTTTGATTTCTTCGAGTTCAGTTCAGACCATGGGAATGAAAATCTACAGACTAAACCTTATATGTAAACAAAGGAGTATCGATTTCTGTGTGTGCCGGTGTGTGTGTGTGTGTGTGTGTGTTTTGTTGTTGGCTACTGTTCATTCATGGGAATATTTTATGCTTTTTTTTTTTTTTTGTTTTTTGTTTTTCAAAGTTTGTTAAATGCTTTTATTTTTAGTTTTTGTTTTTTGGCAATGTTGATTAATGATTTCTAGAAAGCTAACAACAAATTGTTGTTTCCCCTCATTTCATCATCATCATCATCATCATCATCATCAACATCATCATATCTTAAAACAGATTTAGATAAACCGAGTGCAACCGGCTGTCAAAAGTGTTCACTTGTCAGACTGGCCTATTAGTTGGCTTAACCAGCTTCAACTACCACTTGAGGTCTCAACCTCTATAACAACTTCATTTACAGTGTTGAACAGGTAAATTGGAATTGCAATTGCAATTCTATCTGCTCTCCCCCTCACTCTCTTAACCATAATCTTAAGCCAATCTTATATCTCTTTTCTCTCTATAATATTAATTTAATTTGCTGATCAGTTTTGTGTTAATTAACCAAACGAAAGATTCTATTTCGTTTGTAGCTCTCTTAGTTGTAGTTCTCTTTGACTTAGTTATAATAATTTGCCATGTTGTTGAGTGTAGTACAAGAATCGTGTTAGCCAGTGTCTGATGTCTGTGTATTTCTCAGGCTCATTTACATAGTTAGCCAGCCGGGCAGCTACTGGAATATGCACCAGAGAACCGAGACCGGAGACCCGAGACCCGACTCAACTCCATCTGCAGCAATAGCCAACAGAGCCAGTAACCAGTAACCAGCTCCCAGATCTGGCCTAGCATAATAAGCTTGTCTGTTGAAAATAATGCAACTTAATAAACGCAACAAAGAACGCAAACGCGAATGCGAATGCGGCACATCTAGGCACGTCCCGTGCAAGTTTAAAGAAACTACAAATAACACTTTGAAGAAACTTTTTCTTGGACGTCTTTCGGTCTACTCTCTACGCAAATGCATTTTGACATTTAAATTTGCAATTTTCGCATAAAATTATATTATATCTACGATCACTTCTTAATTTTTTTCCCCCCCCCCCTTGCTCTCTCTCTCTCTTCTCTCTCTTTGGATATTGGTGAAAATGCATGCAACCTTGCCTGGACCCAACTTGCCCGTTGCTGCTGCTGCTGCTGCTGCTTCTGATGATGATGATGATCATCATCTTGATGATGATGATGATGATGATGATGTGCACAATTCCAGCTACCTGACTTGATATGTACACGGCGTTGACGTTGACGTTTGCTGAAGTTTAATTAAGCAACGTGCCAAATAATTGAAAAAGTGTGAAGATTTGACAAGTTTAAGACGCATTAAAACATATACATATATATATATAAATATATATATTTATATATACATATTTGTGGCAGTGCAATTGGCCTAGAAACTGGCTATTTTTTTAATTGCCTTTTTTATTTTTAATCAAATTGACACTTGAGCAGCGGCAATGTTAATTAATAGATATGTCCAACAATTGCTGATACATTGCAAATAATAATAATAATTATTATAATAAGGAAAGCCACTTTTGAAGATAAGATAATTAAAGGTAAATTTGCATTTCGCTTGCATTTGCAGGTGGGGCAGCAATTAACAATTTGTCATGGAGTAATAGCCAGCAACTTGAATGACAAACACTTTTCAACTGGTAATAATATCTTGGCTTCAATATAAGATTGAAATTGGTAACCAACCAATTTAGTTTAAAAGAACGAAATTTAAAAATTACAAATACCTTTAGAATTAGATGCAGGACATACACGTTTCAAATTGCAGTAAGGACTTGCTATTGATATGCTTAACAGTTTCTTAAGGCCATAAAGTTTGGGCCAGTTGTTAGAATTCGAATTGCCAGAAAAAATTGAATTGAATTTCCAAACTTCAATTTGAAACTATTTTTGGCTTGAAATAAATCGCCATGAGTTATGATTTTTATTTGAATTTTGTTTTTAATATTTTGCTGAATGAATGAATGTTGTGCGGTCTGTGTATGTGTGTGTGTGTGTGTGTGCGTTTGCGTTTTAAGGTGTTTCTACAAATGATTGCATCATAGTAAACAATAAAATAAATCAATAATAGAAGAGTAATAAAGCAAAGAGGCCCAGAGGACAGAAAGAAAAAATACAGAGACAGAAGTGAAGTGAGGAGTAGAGAAGCAGTAGAGGGACAGGGACAGGGACAAAGTCGAAGTCGAACTCGGGTCATAACAACAACTTCAACTTATTATTTGACGCATTGTCAATGTGATCTTGATAACTGGCCGGTTTGCTACGGCTTTTTGGGATCTCGGATACAAGACTGAGTCTGAGTGATTTCTATTTAAATGGCTTTGTCAACGAAATTTGAGACACCAGCGCAACAACAACAACAACAATAACAATAACAATAATAACAACAACAGCAACAACAACAACAAGACGACGAAACTAAAAAGTATAGAGACACGTAATGAGCAAAGAGTGAAGAGAGATAAAAATTAATAATACAAATAATTGGAAAAGTACAAAAAAAAACAACAAAATCATTCAAAATTGAAATGAAACCTCACTTAAGGCGAGGCGACGCCAAGGCGTCACAAGAGATTGACAAAAAGAGACGAAAAACCAAAACCAAAACCGACAAAAAAAAAAAAGGCAAAAATATATATGTATGGATTGGTTGGATATGTTGGGGCGTGCTTCGATCTAGGTCTGTATTGTGCGTATGTATGCCAGGTACATACATACATACATATATCTCTCTATATAACTTCAGCTCGAATAAAGGAGAGATAAGCTATCAGAAAATGTGGCCAGGCAATCTTGACTTCAATTTGATTCAATTCAATTCAGCTCTCAATTCATAAATTGAAGCTCAAGTAACGGATGTAAGTTTTTAACTGACTGACTGACTGACTGACTGACTGAATGAATGAAATGAATGAATGAATTTGGTATCGAAACGTATCCGAGTCTAGACTCAGCTCAATGTGTGGGTGTTATTCCAGGGCATGTCACCAAAACGAGACAGGCTTCAGGCTTCATCTCCATCTCAATCTCTTCAGACTCAGCGTCAGCGTCAGCATCAGCATCTTTGCCATCGTCTTGGATACAGTGACATAGACATAGAGAGACTAAAGACCAGAAGAAGACGACGACAAAGAAGAAGCAGAGGACAAGCCAAAAAGACAGCAACACACAAAAAAAAAAATAAAAAACGAAAAATATACAGAAAACCGTAGAAGAAGTCTTCAAACAAATTGCCTTTGCATATTAATCTTTCATATATGCAAATTAATAATATATATTTATTTCGAAGATGATGTGAAAGAAAGAGAAAATAACAGAGAGAGAGAGAGAGAGAGAGAATAACATCAAAATCGAAGAGCGTTTTTATTCAGATGTTTTAATTTATAGCCACCGCTTTGAAATTAGCTACAACAACAATAACAATCACCACGGACCTTATCGAAAAATGTGTGAATAATGTGAACTGATCTGAACTTAACTAAATACATACACACATATGTATGTATGTATATATGCATATGCATATACATATGTATCTTTGTAGTTGTTGTTATTGTTGTTTGATCTGGGGGTATCCCATTTGGGGTTCTATTGTCTTTTATCTTAGACGCTGTGTGTTATTTTGTCTTCTTGAAAGGTTTTTCGATTTGTTGTTGCTGTTGTTGGTGTAGGTAGCAACTCATAACTCGAGCAATATCTGGCTTTCGAAAATATCTGTTGAATGTTTTGCCTAATTAGCCATCTAACCAACTAGAAGGCGGTTTTAATATGCCCCATTAAAATTATGAAAATTCATTCCGCCACAAAGCGCAACAGTAGACCCTTTAACGATGGTGAGAGCGGGAAGGGGGGAACAAAGATTTCTCACATTATATTCCTCAACTGATCTATTAGTCATACGAAATTATACATTAGGGAATTTCCTGTCTATAATAGACAGAATCAAAAATTCATTTAGGGCCCAAATCCTAAGTCCTCTTTGTGTGTGTATTTGAATTCATTTCTCTTAAACTAAAGTTAAGAATGATTCACAAATGCATCAAAATGCAATCAGAAAGAGAACAACTTTTTAGTTTACAAATGAAAATGTTTTTTCAAACTATCTCAATGAGATGCCATGACCAAGAAAGGTTCCTGTTCCGTTTCCCTCTACAAACGGAAGTTCAAATGGGACTTATGTAACTATTCCTATGATGTGGGGGACGATCCTTTTGGGGAATTTTGATTGCTTAGTTCTGACAGTTTTGGTAATTTAGTTAGCTTAGCTTAGTTATATGTACTTAGGTGTAAATAGATAATATCTAGTTGATATAATCCTTGTTTGTTTGTCTTTCATTTGGTATTTACTCCTTTTCTTTACTTTTGACTCGTTTTTGAACACAATTCTTAGGCTTCTCGTTGACACTCACCGAAAAAAAAATTGTAACACATTAACCAAAACGAACAAGTTAAGCAATTGCCAGTCACTGAACGTTTGTATTCCAATTCAACTATATAGATGGATTATATGTATATAGTATATTGTATGATATTGATAGAATTTATCTATTTTGTATTTAAATGAAGGTGTGCATGTATCTAAATGGAGTAGATCCTTATTCGTTTCGTTTGACACTTTGTTACACCATTAAAAAAAGGCGATACACACACGATTTTGGGTTTCTCTTCTATTGATATTGATTTTCTCTTTAACTTTTTAATATTGTATTTATATATACTTCTGTGTATGTGTGTGTGTGTGTGTGTGTGTGGTGAGTGTGGGTGTTTTGTTTTTGCGACGGCAATAACGCGACGAAATATAACGGTGAAACGCTGCGTTGCGTTGCGTTGCGATCGCCGAAAACGCTGACGGTAGTCGCTACTGACTGACGGTAACGGAATCGAGAGTCGAGAGACGAGAGACACGCACAAACAACAATCCGAGCGGCACGAATGTTAGTTTGGAACTGATTTTCGTGACACCTTCAACGGCCAAAAGCAACGAGCAGCAACGGCAGCAACGGCAGCAACGAGCAGCAGCAGCAGCGTACCCAAATGTACGCGTATGTGGGATAAGCGAAGTGCGGTAACCGAAAAGTCGTTCGACCAGTCCCAGTTACAGTTCCACCACAAAACGACGAACAGACCCGAACCGGTCGTCGGCAATGCCCATGCACTTCCGTGTGGGCTAGAGCGGGCTGGGTAGATTTTTAGCAATGGCTGCCGCTGCCTATGCCATTCTGTTAGCCTGCAATAGAGTGAGATGGCTGCATCTTGCTTGTGCCAAGTAGCTGTATATATATATAGCTACACATCTACACAACAAGCATGAAATGTACTAGCTCTTTCTCCCTCTAGCTTTTATCATCATATTCCAAGTGTGTGTGTGTGTTAGAGAGAGTAAAATGTATGCCACATCAATTGCTGTATTTACCTATGTGTTGTTGCTGTCTTACGGTGCGTATATGCGCGCCTCTCTCTCTTTGTGTGTGTGTGTGTGTGTGTGTGTGTGCGTGTGCCGCCTGTAACCACACCCCCCGAGTCGGTTCAACAACTTTTAGCCATATCTTTCTATATAAATTTCCTTCGCCAGCAATGAAATTTTAATGAAAATGACAGCAACCCAAATATACCAAAAGCAAAAAAAAAATAAAAAAGGGAGAAAACAAAAAAGAAAATACAAGAAGAAAAAAGTATCCAAACGAACGACAGAAAAAAAAAACGAACGAAGAAAAACTAAAACAACGCAAAAATTTCCAAACCGAAGTATTTCTTTACCAACAAAAATTGTCATGCTCAACAAACAGGAGTGTGTCGCCCCTCTGCCCCCTCTTCAACACCCCCACCGCCATCACCACCATCACCAGAGTGGGCGATGTATGTATCCTAGATATATGTACAATGAGATTGAGTTGCCCCACCAAGTAAAAATCATTTACCTTATGTTGAAAGCGAAAGCCATATAAAAGGCAATAGGCAATGATTAAGTCAAATTCTATTGTAAAATTTGTCTAAACTTTAGGCAAGTAATTGAAAATTTGCTAAATTAAATGTGAAATAGATTTACCATATTCAGTTTTCTAGATTTAAAATGCTTCAATGTCAATTTAGAAGCCAAAAATAAGCCGAAAATCCTTAAGAATATATTATAGTAAACCATAAATAAAACAAAATTGAATTATTTTTGAAATGCAATTTAAAATGTTTATCATTTATTATTTTATTTGGTAAATGTGCTTTTTAATTATACTTTCTTGGCGCTGTGAAGTGAAGACCTTTTGCCATCAATATTAATAGAGACAATTCTAAAATTCCCCATTCATTTGCAAAATGTCAGAACAAATGTAAACCAAAACTAAAGCCAATCCAAGCCAAAACTAATTCGTTTGATTTTAATTTGAATCTCATTTTAGTGTCTTAATTGTGAATGATTTATTGACAAGAAACAAGAAGAAGACCAACTACAAAAAAAAAAAGGAATTTTTTCCTGACTCATTCAAAAAACGAGAGAGCCTTATCAAATTTTTATGGCAATTTCAAATAGCTGATGAAAGTATTTTTTTTTTCTTTTCTTTTTTCTTACAAATATTTTATGGATTTTTGCTGTACATTTTTCAAAGTTTTTTCTCTTCTTTTTGGTTTTCCCTCTTGTTTTTTTATTATTGGAAGTTTCCTTTGCCGACTGGCAAATTAAATTGTTGCGGCTAATTGATGTTGTAGATGAAACATGAAGCAATTAGGACTGAGACTGTCCTGTCATGTCCTGTCCGCTGTGTGTGTGTGTGTGCAGAATGGAGGTGGGGGTGGAGGCATGGAGAATGTTGTTGTTGTTGTTCGTTAGGTGCGCAGTGGCTAGATGGACCCATGTGACATTTTTAGGGTATGGGGCGTGGGAGGAAGGAGGGTGGGGGGAGGGGGATGTAAAGGGAGACACAGTTATGGCAGCTTAGCATACAATTTGGGGCGACATGAATGAAAGACAAGGATGGAATTTTTTCCCGTTTTCCCCGTAGGTTTGGGGGCCAAAATGGAAAATAATTTTCCTTTTTTAAGGCAAAAATTAAGTAGGTTGGCATTTCTATTAATTGAATTCTTTAAAGCAAAAAACCGCAAATGAACTTTAAGCCAAATTTAAATCGTTGCAATTTGTGTTATTGCCCTGATTTATTCAACTGAATAAATATATCAAAAGGCAGTTGAATTTCTATAAACGAAATTACACATCTTAAGTAAGAGAAACTATTTAAAATGAATGAATGAAATTTGTAAACAATTTATATGAGATTTTAAAGTAGTAAACTAAACAAGGACGAGTTAAAAAATGAGACTGAAATGCGGTTTAATCAACTCAAGAGTCATCAAGTATTAGTCTCTTTTGTTAAACATTATGAACTTTGCTTAAATGTATATACCCCATTTGATGATTTTCTTTTTGATTTTTTTTTGCAGAGGGTATGAAAAAAAAAAGGAAAAGAGTCAACTTGGTCGCCATTGCCCTGAACATTTTTCATAGGCGACAGTTCTGATTGCTCTCAGTAAAGGGAGGCAGCTAGAGAATAGGTGTGAGAGAGAGAGAGAGAGAGAGGGGGGGGGGAAGGTGGAGAGAGACTTACGTTACGTGTACTTCACTCTAAGTGTATAAGTTTGTGGTGTGCGGTGTGTATGTGTTTGTGTTTGTGTGGGTGTTTCAGGTTCGAGATTGACTATTTTGCTTTTTTTTTTCTCTTTCTTTAGCTTCTACAGCAACAGCAACAACTATGTACTCCGGCTGCCAGGGAAACTAAAGTCAAGTCAACTTAAGGCCATTCGCATTTGCGCCTTCTCCTGGGACTGATTAACGACAATTCGTTTGCCTGATTTTTTATTGCTGCTGCTGCTGCTGCCGTTGCTGCCGTTGCTGTTGCTGTTATGTTGCAACATTCATTAGCCTCTGTCGTAGGCGCGTGGCATGGTCGCCAAGTATGATTTTTTACAGCAGACCAGAGAGTCCAGTAAATTTCATTAGCCTCGAGCTCAGCTCGACTCAACTCGGCTCAACTCGACTCGACTTTGACTCGACTCGACTCGACTCGACTCTGATTCAAGACAGTCCCAGAGTCCGTTGTCTTTTTATTGTTTTGATGCGAATCTCTGGTTGATGGGCGGCGATTGCGGCTTCGTTTAAGGCCAATGGGCGTGGCATAAGTCTTGCAAAGCTAATTATTATTTACAACGAAAGTGTTGAAATAAAACTACTAATGCCAATGATGGATCTTAGCATCCCTTTCCTTTCCTTTCCTTTCCTTTCGCTTCCTAGGAAAGAAAAAACTTGAATCTAATCAAGAAAAAGGCTTGAATTGTATAGTAATCGGTTAAGTTTAGACATTAATTTGTTCAAGACCTCTTTAAAGTGGTTTTTTTTTCTTAATATCACATAGGAAAATTGTTTTATAATGTATTTTTGGCAATTTTTGTGCAATTTTGTAGAAAACATTCTTATACATAGACGGAATAAGCCCATTAAAATGCCTTTTTAAGGAAGCCCTAACAACAACAACAACAACAACAATAACTAAACCCCACCCCAAACCCCTTAGCCAAAAAGCCAAACAAAGGCCACTCGACGGTCTTACCCTCCTTTCCCCTCGCTTTGTCTTTGTGTCTGACTCTCGCTTTCGCTCGCTCTCTCTCTCTCTCACACTCTCTCTCTCTCTCTCTCTCTCTCTCTCTCTTTCTCTGTGATTCTGATGCCGTTTCTGATTTGGAATCCCGGCCATATGCCAAGTGGATTGACATAACTTAATTGCACAGACCGTTAAAGGCAACAACAATCGCCCCTTAAGCACACACACACAACACACACACACAGTCAAACGAGAGGAAGGCAAAAACAAAACAAAAAACTGAGCAAAGTAAAGTAAAGTGAAGTTCGCGTTTTCCCCGCTCCATCATCACCCCTCTGTCACGCTTTAGCTCTCACTCGCACTCGCATCGTATCAAAGGGGGTAAGTGAACACACACACACACCAGACACACATACACTCACACGTAAACGAAATCATAAAACGAAATCTCATTATCGAAAACGTGATAATCGCCTGATAATCGGCAATGTTATCATGATCCCCACAAAAATCAATGTGTAAATCTCATAAAAGTTAAAGGGGGAATGTAGCGGGGAAAGCTTCAAGCTTGCTGCTTGCAAGGGCTATGCGTGGTGGGGAGGGGAGGGGGAGGAAGGGAATGTAGTAAGGACTTGCATGCATAGTGGGCGTTGCTCAAGGCCTGCCCAGTTAACACAGAATTTTTCCAAGAATAGAGCAATGCGATCATAAACTCATAATCACCTTTTTGACCAAAAAAAAAGGGCCAACAGGTAATTTGTGTGCGTGTGTGAGTGTGGCTTGTGGGCTACAGTAACTCTCTAAGATACACTGTAAGAGATTCACTTGAGATTAAATGCGCCGCGCTCGAATTTTCATTCTTTCTTTCGCTCTCGCTCTCTCTTTCTCTCTCTCTCTCTCTCTCTCTCTCTCTATCAGTGGCATCTTTGTGAATGTCTAGGAAAACAATGAAAGCGATTAAAGGCGTTTTATCCTGCTAACCGCATCGTCGTGCCTGCCATCATCGTTCTTGTGCTCGCCATCGTCGACGTCCTTTTGCGGCATGCGGTTAATCCTTTTGCTATTTTTCCCTTTTAGATGGCACGCTCTACTGCTGCCCGGTAGCCAAAAGGACCGCAAACGAGTTGCAGTAGGAGGTGGTCCTCGATAAACGAGAAGGCGGCCACAGATCGGTACAGACAACAGGTACTCACTCCACTTATTGTTAGTATTTATGGACTCCTTTGCATTACCAAAACTTGTGCAGCTTACGCATAGTCCCCTCTCTCTCTCTCTCTCTTCTCTCTCTCCATCTCACAGAGTCAGGAGTATCCTTCATGCCTTTGCCCATTCGTTTCTTACCTTCCTTCCTTCCTTCTTTTCTTCCTTCGTTTCGCTCGTTGGTGCGTCCCTTTTCGCGCGCTCGTGCTCAAACGGCGCGGCGTCGGCCACTTTGCGGTTTCGAGCGCTTAACCGCATCATAAAACCATCAAAAAATATATAACTAAACCATTATCATCAGGCAATGCACTTGGGCTCTCTTAAGGAGGTGGGACAGCCCAACTATTGCCATTGTTCGCATCCTTTGTTTGATCCTTTCCCGCTGCGTTCGAAGCGTTCGTCTATGTAAATGCACCAGCTGCACCTACTGATCCCATTTATGATGCACGGCCGTAAATTTTCCCAGCACTTGCGTTCGTCCGTTTCATTTCAAAGAATGTTTCAAAAAAAAAAAAAAACAAGTTAGAATTTCATTCAAATTGTTTTCAAACGCTTTCAAAAAGGTCTCTGAACTACATAAATAGGTCACAAGGTTATAGGCCTTCTTGACAATGATTCAATTTTTTTATATTTTTAAAAAAGGTCAAAATTTGTGGGTTTAAAAACATTAAGAAAGTCAGCACAAGAAACTAGAATCAATAACAACTTCAATTAAAACTTTTTCTAGACTCCAAATCGACTGAAAGAGGCCCACAGCCGAATGTCTCTCTCGTTAGTTATACTTCTTTATTTTATACTCTACACTTTTCAATGTATAATAGATCTATTTATATCTAGATCAACCTATTTTAGATATGATTATCTGAACATCAGTTTGAATCTGTATAGAAATTTTGTAGTTTTCTGCTTTTTGTTTTTCTACTTTTAACTAATTTCTGCTTTTTAAATAATAAAACAAACTCACCTGAGCTGGTTCCTTCTGAATTCGTCTAGAAACTTCTTCTTCTCTTTATCACCTTTTCGAGGTTGCAAACGGTTGCAAGAGTTCTCTCTCATACTCAATTCTTTGTCTATTTGACTGATCTACAGGATTGGCAGAGAATTCTTTTTACTATATAAACAGCATTGATTAATTAATGATTTTCAGTTATGTTTTTACGAAATATGCTCTTAATACTTTTGGTTTTTCACATATGTATGTCCTTATTTTTTTATTTGTCTGTGTGTGTGTCTGTGTCTGTTCGTTTAACTTTCCCTCATCTCCTGCTCTGACCATGCACCTGCCGCTGATCATTAAATGATAATTTATTGATTTCTTGTTTATCTTCTTCCTTCATTCCCAGCAATTTCAACTAATTTGTTTTCATTTCCATCAAATTGTTGAATGTTTTTTCAAATTGAAAAGCAAATTTGATGCAACCAAATTCATTTGGTTTTTTTTTTCTTCTTGTATTTTTGTTCATCATCATCATCATTATCATCATCATCATCGTCTTCATGATCGTCATCTGCATTATCATTATGATATTTATTCCACAAGTCAAATGGAAAACGGGCAATGTTGGAAGAGGATCCAACAAATTGACAAGTCAGGAAATGAAGCATGACATTGCACTCTCGCAAAGAGAGAAAGAGAGAGAGAGAGAGAGAGAGCCAACGTCAGTCCTCATATTCTCCCCATTCCAAATACCAATTTTGAGTCGCAATCGCTTCGACGTTCTTCGAGGTCCCCATACATTTAAATGATTGACACGATGCGGTAAAAAGGAATCGGGGAATCGGAGAAACAGAGAATCGAAGCCAGTGCCAGTGCCAGTGCCAGTGTCGTGCCACATTTAGAGCAGCAGAAGCAATACCACAACAACGGCAGCTAACCAAACTAATTTGTGGTAAGATCATGCCAGAGATATAGTCATACATATCACAGCGAGCGATCTTGGGATTTTGAGACGAGACAAGTCAAGACAAGACGCGACGAGACGAGGCCGAGTTTGTGTGTGAGTTCAAGCAGAAGCTGCGGGACTGAAAACACGATGACTGTCAGTCAGTCATTCAGTCAGTTGAGGAATTAGTAACTACTACACTTTAAGAAAATTTCAATCTATAAATTAACAACGATTTTCCAAAAGGAGCAACGATTCTTTCAGATCTTTTGAATCTCATCAACAAATCCATTTATAAGTAATTTACTTAAGTACTATTTCAATATAGTGAATTCAAATTGAACATTCTCCCTAATGTTTGTGCTCTATTCAATTTTCGAATCCTTTGACGAAATATTGATCAATCATTTGATGCTATAACTTTTGATGGGTTTTTTTCAGGTGTAGCCATAACTATTTAAAGTTTATATAGTCTTTATATATAAGTATAATATACATATATCTACATACTTTGTCTAAGCAAGAGAGACACAGCGAGAGATAGCGAGAGAGAGAGAGACTAAAAGAGAGAGTTATAGAGAGAAAGAGGGGCAAAGCTCACCAACAGCGCACGCTGAAATAAATCAACTGGCTCTGGTGGAGGCCCGTTGGGGGCCACATGAAAAAAATTAGTTTCATCAAGGCAGGATTAGTGTCAGAAACGTGTTAAATGGACTGAAGGGTATATGATGAACGGTCGTCGTCGTCGTCGTCGTCGTCGACGTCGTTGTCCAACAACTCACTGTAGAATCGGTAGACAGAGACAAACAAAGATAGTTAGAACCTTAGACAGACAGAAAGAGCGAGAGACAGAGAGACAGAGAGAAAGAGAGAGAGAGAGAGGGAGAGAGATCGAGGGGGGATAGTGATATGATAGAAAGAGTGAGATGAATTGAGAAGATGGAGTAGAGACTGTCGATCAAGCAGCAAGAGCTTGTTCCTGTTATTGTTTCTTTGGTTTCTTCTTCTCGTTCCTTTTCTTCTTCTTCTTCTTCTTCTTTTGACTTTGTCTCTCCGTTTCTCTTAGTTGGTTACGATCTCTTTTTGGTCGTCTGCTCCCTTAACTGATTTATTTGTATCATAATTTAAGTCACTTTTATTAATGCAAATCTTGCAAGAAAAAAAATTATGAGAAATACACACACACAAACACAAACACAAATACAAATATGTATATGTATGTGTGTGTATGTATGTATATATTTCAAGCACATTTTGCCTTCTTTAAGAGAAAAATCATTATTATTATTTTTATTATTATTATTACCGTTTGATGAAATATGCAGAAGGAAATGGAAAATGTAAGCCAAAAACAAAACGAACAAAAGAAACTGGCCCAAGACGGAGAAGGCTAAGGGCTAAGGGTTGGGGGGTGGTTGGGGGGGTTGTGGGGAAAGGAGAGCAGAAGGAGAGGAGGTGCGGCACAAGGTGTAAAGGGGTGGCGGTTGGTTGGTTGCTTACTCAAACTCAAACAATGAACAGTTCTGTACCACATTTACGTTGCTTTTACAAGCAACACACACACACACACACACACACACCAAAAGCGTAGATGAAAAACTTATTTAACGAGGGGGTTTGGAAATTCACTAACATCCCCTTGCTTCTACGCCCATGTGTCGGTGTGTGTGTGTGTGTGTGTGTGTGTGTGTGTGTGAGTGAGCTTAAAACCGGAAAAGTGGAAATTGGCAAGCAAACCAGCGAGCTAGAAAACGTACCTACACCACAAAGGTGGAAGGTAATAACAACAACAACAACAACAACAAGTAAGCTAAAAAGAAAGGTAAAAACGTAAAAGAAAGAGAACAAATTACCTCATAGTAGTCTAGATGAGGTTTCTTTAAAAATTATTCCATACCCTCTACACCTTCCTAGTTTTACAACGGGTATATGCATTCCTATCAAAACCGAAAGAAAGAGATTTAAAGGTTCAATTTGATGAACTTTAACGTAGCTTCTAGAAAAAGGCCAATCTAGAGATAGATTTGTGAGAATAAAAATCCAAATAAACTTACTAAAATTTAAGCGCCTCAGTTTCGTCCTTCTTTGGATCAATCCTTATCAATTCATAAACGAAATAGATTCAAAAGTCTTAGGTGGAAATTTGTCTTGCCAAACTGATATATCAGAGTCGCCAAGTTGCTAAAAGTTGCCACGCCTTCTTCTTTCGTAATATTTGCCATTGATCGTTTGGTTGATCAAATTCTATAAAAATCAGATTACCTTCTGGTAATAATCCAAAAAGGCGGCCGCTGGGTGCGCTAAAGTGCTCGTGTGTGTTATTCATGAATTTCACCAATCATATGTAACCATCTTGAGCATAGAGGAATCCATTTGGAATGCGTAGCAGACATCCCCTAGCTAAGGGTATTTAATGTTGGCTCAGAAATACATTTCATTCGTGCCGCTTGTTCATTTTTTCTCCTTTTTTGTCGTTGTTTGTTTTGTTGTTGCTGTTGTGGTTGGAGGTAAAAAAAAAACAGAAAACACAAAAAAAAAAGAAAGAAATATTTTCACCTTTTACGCTGAAATGCATTCAATTAAAAACTCAAACACTCATCCCATAGGCATGGCCCATCCCCCTTTGGCCGCCTGCGAACCACTTTCAGACTCTCCACTGACTCTATGGAACACCTTGAAAGACGAATTTTCCATTCTCTCGACTCCGGTTAATTACGCCTGTTTGCACACGGTGCTGCAGAAAAGAAAGAGCGCTCTCTCTCTCCTCTCTCTCTTCCCTTCTCTATGCTTATCTTCTGCATCACCCTCTCCTCCATCTACAGGCATTTTACCCCATCTCTCTTGCTCCGAGCGCGGTAACCCAATGTGCAAATATCCTGCAAAAAAGGAGCAACCACTCAAGCCTCAGGGCCAAGGATCAGGTTAATTATTTGCCAATTTACTTCTCACTCTCACTCTCCTCTCTCTCTCTCGCTCTCTTTCTCTGTCTCTCTATCTTTTTCTATATATATTTTTTTTTTGCCTGTGGCAAATCAATCGATCATTGCGGCTTGCATTATTCCCTGGCCCTTTCGTGTGCCACTTCTCCCCATTTTACGGGCAATTCTTGTCAAGGGGCGTGTTTTCTTAGTTTTCCCCTTTGTTTGCGGAATTCATAAATTGGACCAGTGGGAGCAACGTATTGACAGACTGAAGAGCAGGTAAGAGGCAGGCGACGGCAGACCTTTTCATAACTAATCAAAAATGAGTTAACTACATTTCGAAGAATTTGCTAAAAACTTATTAAATGAAATTTGTGTTAGATTTTATGTAAAGAAAACTTTGGGAACGTTAAACTTTAAATTGAAATAAATTCTTTATTGCGAAGCAGTAATTTTGTAAGTTATTTAAAATTTTAAATAATTAATTAGTCTTACTCAAGATCTGACATAATATTATGATCTTATAGACATTGTAAAGTTCTTTATTGAATCCTTATGTGATGGCTTCTTTTGAGAACTTTCAAGGAACTTATGTAATAAAGTTCTAAAAAGATCAGAAAGTCAAAGACTTTAATACTGAAAAAAAGAATAGCTAGCTTCATTAATAAATAAAATATAAAATCAGTTAGAGAAAGGCTCTATGTGTTCTTTGTCTTAAATTTTATATGAAAATGCCAATATTCAAAAAAAAAAAAAAGAGAAAGATAATTACCTTTTATAGTGGATTACTTTAATTTAAAGGATTGAAATTGCTAGGATGTATCAAGAAGTTGATCGGTCTAGGCATAATTTTGAGTACATTTGTTTGGTCTTTGGTTTGATGTAAAAAGTGTCCAGTCTCATCTCAAGCCTTGCCACAAATGGTTAAATTTGAGTCTCGAAAGTGTGGCATAAGCTTACTTCTTCTAAGATATGTTGCAAGAGCCCTTTTCTTCTTCTCTATTAAATCTCTAAAAATATTTCGTGATGCATTTAAAATTGAGTTTCATACGAATCTAATATTAAGAAATGAGAATTTTCTGATCTGGTTTCCCTTATGTAATCTGATTTCAAAAGGGATCGTGGGGGTTATATTGTTTCATTTGGGTAGACAATGTACATTGTCTTGCCAATATAAAATGTATGTTTTTGCTAATATATGTATGTACATATGTATATACGGTGGAATATGTAGGGTAGAGCAATCATCTCCGCCAAAGTGGCCATCTGGTGTAGGGTCCCAGCAAACATGATTTAATCACCGCCATAAAATGCACCAACAAAAAAAAAACAGAAAAAGCTCAGAAAAAGAAAAAGAGAGAATAAAAAAAAACAGAAGAAGATGAAAACGACACACAGAATCGCATCTTGCAGGTTCCCCTCCCACACCTACAGCAGCAGCATCAGTAATAACAACAAAAGATGACGAAGTTTTGCCTCCTGCTCGGACTTGGACTTGGACTCCGAGGTGGAGTTGGTGTTGGAGATGGAGTTGGAGATGGAGTTGGAGTTGGAGTCGAAGTCGGACTTGGGGGCACGAATCGGTAGCCTAATCCCCTGTTGTACGACTAATAACATTGTTACGATTAATGCTTCTTTTTTCCCCCCACCGTTTGTTGTTGTTGGTCTATATGTGTGTGTGTGCGTGTGTGTGTGTCTTTGATTTTTTTCTGACTACAGTCACCTTTTAAATACCCTACACATAAAAACCAAAAGAAATCAAAAAACATTCTTTAAAGACTTTGCCAACTTGGAAACAATTTCGTTTTTACTTTGAAAATCTTGTTAAGAAAATTGCATTCAGCGTGAGGGTATATCGAAGTCGTTGTGCGTTATGCTACTCCATTCCGGTATACGATGTGTGGAACTTTGTGTGTGGAGTGTTTTTTATTTTTATTTATTTATGCCTCTGCCTTCTCTGGTTGGGGGGCTTTTCTTATAAGAATTGGTCAGCAGAAGCGTCAGTGGCAGCGGCAGCGGCAGCGGCAGCGGCAGCAACTGCCCCACCCGTTCGTTCGTTCGTTCATTTTCGAAATCAAGTTTCGGTTTCGGTGCGAGACTCTACGACTCTTCGACTCTTTGACTCCTCTTCTTCGTCTGTCTGCCTTTTTGTAGTTTTCTTTCTTTTTCTCTTCTTTATCTTGAAAAGAATTCGTTTGATATTAGCGCGCCTGTATTTGCCTTGCGCTGCTTCATATATCAAAAATTATTATGACGATTTTATGCGTTCGAAATGTCGTCTCATTATTAAACAAAAAAAAAAAAAGAAAAAACCAAAAAAACTACAAAAAAAAATATTGGAGAGAAGAAGTAAAAAATACAGCAGCCAGCAGCAGTCAAAGAGCAGTCGAAGAGATGTGTGTGAGTAGTCTCTTTTGTGTTATTAATTTTTTCTTTTTAGAAGATGAGAAAAAAAAAAAACAAAAATACAAAATTAATTATGAAGAGAGGTAATATATGCAGATATACAAAAAGTATATGGCCAAGACAAGCGAGCCAATTTGTAGGCCCATTGCCCATTGCCAAAAAAAAAAAAAAACCAAACCGACACACAAACACTAACAAACACAAAAGTAAAGGAACAAATAAAGCTGGACAAAAATAAGTAAAAAAAAAAAAATGAGAAACCAAGTTTGTTTTGGGATCTTCTTTTTTTTTTTGTTTTTTTTTTTTTTTATTAGATTTCACACTAAAAATCATGCCCCACCCGCCAAAAAAAAAGGAAGACTACGACTTAAAGTTACCCTAGGCCTCAGTGTTATCTGCCGACAATTCCCACTGACCATCATAATGGTCTGTTATTACCCGCCTACTAGCCCACAATCCACAGGGTATTCGAGCAGCAACAAAACTAAAAATGAGAGAAAAAGAAAACTTTAAAGTTTGACATCATAAAAATTTCCTTTACCGGAAATGCCAAACAATGGACGTTGCCGCATAGATACGTTTTTATGCTTGCTTATTGTTCAAAATCTGGCATTGGGTGGGTATTGAAATATTTTGTTATGTTTTCTTTATCTCCCCTTACTTCCCCCCCCCCTCTCGGCACACAACTCTTTGACTGTTTTCCTATCTCTTTCTTTGTCTATTTTGGCCTGCTCCCTGTTTTTATCTATGTATGTATGTATCTTTGTGTTTGTGTTATTTACAGTTGCAAGCTCTAAGCATCCGCCTAAAGCCCGCCAACATGGCGTATGCACAATTTCTATACGAACTACAGCAAAAGAAGGTCTTTAGCCTGAGTTTCTTTGGCATTAATTGCGCTTGGCGTAGTTCTTAGTATGACATTTTATTTTACCATTACCAAAACACGGCAACTTTTTAACAGAAATACAAATTATTATGAGATAATTGAAAACAAGATCAAAGGCTTAAAAATGATGCCTATGAAATTTGAATGCCAATAGCTCATTAATCCATTTACAATTAAACTATTTGAAACTATTTGCTCTTGAGACTGATCATTTCACCGGAACGCAAAAGAATCTGAATTCCTTTCAAGACTATTAACTTAGCTTATTAATAGTTAATAATAACACATTTTGGCTCAAAAGTTAGGCTATCAATCAATTAGTTAGATTTAGCAAATTTTGGCTAAAGGAATTGAAGCTACATTGTAAATTAGTATTATAGAAGTTGGTGCCCCCACCAGCAGAATGAAAAACGCGATTGTCCTGAAGGTACTGAAGAATTCCTTGATGCGTGGCTTTTATTGCTTGAGAAGATGGTAAATCCAGCGTCTCAACTATTTACCCGATACAGTTCCTTTTGAGCCAGTTTTCTACCTGATACACATCCACCAGTTGGCTATGCAGGCACTGCGCAGAATTTGGGGGCGGAGGGGGACTGATTTCTTTCTCTCTATAGGTGTTTACTTGAAATTGATTTGACATATTTTATCAAATTTTTTTTGTTTTTTTTTTTTTGTTGTGATTTAAACTTTTGTTGAAACGCTGAAAAACATGAAAAGTTTTTCCCTTCTTAAAATTCGGTGGCAGGTGTGTTGTACACACACAAACAGCCCACATCCCACTTCCCACTGGCCAACCGGCCCTCCACCAGTCTTCTCCCTCCCCTTGTCCGTTTAGATCCATTAACCAATGCACAGACAAGAGACAAACAAGCGCATTGATACATATATATTGCTGACTTGTCAATCAACATTTTGTCATTGTTGTTGTTGTTGTTGTTTCGCTCTCTTCTCTTTTAACTACAAATATTAACAATGAAGAGTGGACAGATTGCCTTATGGGGCATACTGTTAAATCTTCCCCTCCCCATTATATGCCCCCCCCATCCAAGTTAAATCAAATCAAAATGTTGTCAATGCTGCGGCTGTTGCTGCTGCTTTTCTCGAATTATATGACGAGAGGGTTAACAAACAAACAAACAACAACAACAACAACAATGGCAATAAAAGAATGAATAATAATAATAATAAAGAATTTCTTAGGTTCCTGGAATGCTAAGAGGAGGCATATACATATACATACATACATATGTCGTAGTTATCATTGGTGCAACGGTTTCTTGAGATATTCCACAATGGACAGCGACGTTGTTGTTGTTGTTGCTGTTGTGTAATCAACCTTCTTTTTTTTTTTTTTTTGATTGACACTATTTATGTGCGATTTGACAAGACAGTTTCAAACACACAACCGGCCTACGCAAATGCACTGAGAGATTTATTTTGGTTTTATAATGGTGAAATTTATATAGTCAGAATCCATTTCGTTTGTCCTCATCTAAGTTGGATGATTATGAAATCCGAATGAGAAATAGTGACAACATTTCTATACTTTGATTTTATTGAATTTCTCTCAGTGTAGACGCACATGGGCATACATATGAGAAAGTAATTGTTTTGCTCGAGTTGAAATTGATTTTTTTTTTTTCCTATTTTTCTTTTACTTTCTTTCATGCCCGACTTGGCACCGCTCTTGCTTCTGTTCGGTCTAGGGCTGCGGCTTCTGTCCACACAGTTTCTCGTTGGGATCGGCCTAGGCCGTTCCCTTTTGTTTTGCCTTAACCTTTCAATTTTCTTTTGGCCATGCTACAAGTTGTTTTCAGTTTTCTCTAATTCGGCCGCCAACGCCGCCGTCGTCATCCTACCGTGTGTGAGTGTGTGTGTGTGTGTATATTGACATGTCTTTCATGTCTTCATTCTTTCAATGTTGATCATTGCCAGGATAATCCTTCTTTTTAGCTGCAGCAACTTTCCAAGTAATTGAAAATTGGGCCTAGGCGTCTGAGAGTCTACTTTGGCTGCTCCTCAATTTCGATTTCCATTTGTATCTCAGGCTACTTAGGACCCTCTCTCCATCTCCATCTCAATCTCTGAATGTCCAAACAATGCACCCGTTGAAAGCAACATTGGCATATTGAGATGAATTGTTTCTTTGCCTTTCTCCTTTCTCCTTTTTTTTGTTTTTTTTTGTTTTTCATCATCTTTAAAATGTTTCGTATTTCAATCTTCAGGAATGTCCCAGCAGATGTGTTTTTTCTCTATGTGTTTGCCCTCGTCCCGGTTATTCAACATTTCTGTAGCTCACTTTTCGGGGAGGCCAGAGAGAATGAAAGCAAAGATCTTTAATCGCAAAACGATCTGTATGTGTTTATTGATCCGCCCATTACACTTAGGCAACGCCTTGGCCTAATTGAGTTTGCGTGGCAACTGGAAAAGGTCAAAAGATGTAGATTAGGTTACGAAATGATTTCACAAAAACCCTAAAAACCTGTAACCTGAACTTGTTATAATCACATTGTGCAACAGTTGGAAAACCAGCAACGAAACAGAAACAAAAGGAGAAGAAGTTAATGTATTAAGACCCCAAAAAAAGGACACTCAATGCGACAAGTGACAGAGACACTTACACAAGCTAATTGAAAGTACCCTCGAAGGCAGGATAATTTTTGTTAGCCAAAGGATTACCGAACAGACATATCATTGCCAATGCATCGGAGTTTGGATTTGTTGGAATATTTTCCAAAGTTCAATCTGCTATAGCCAGAATTAACTTTTGATTGTTGTCTTTACCAAATCCATTCATGAAATCCACTTTGCTCACCATTTTTCACCAGAAGAATTTCATTCAACATTTACTTAACATGGGAATTTTCTTCTTCCAAAAGCTCATTGTAATCCGCTGGAAGGTTGGGCGGAGTAGTAGGAGGGGGAAGAAAAATAACATTAGGCAAATCATTAAACAAATCATTGACATGGACTGCCTTCGATTTACTGAAAGAAATCAATCAAGAATGGAAACAAGCTACCACGAAAACCCACTAAAACCGACTAAACCCAGTTAAACCGACTAGCCAAGTTTAAGGGCGACCACCCTGGGCGAGACGCAGCTAGAGAGAGAGAAAGAGAGAGAGAGCGAGAGAGATAGAGGCAGTTGCACTGATGATGGGAAGGTGGCAGAAGAAGGTTGGCAAAGGGACGGGGAAAGCTGCAACCGGTCGTTGGTACCGGGATGTCTGCAGTTCGATTTTGAGTCTGAAAATGGAATTGGAGTTGGAGTTGAAGTCAGAGTCGGAGTTTCTCTGTGTTGCGGGATGCCACGCTGTGCCGCTTATTAATGACACACAATTTTTGTATCATTTACGGGTCACAATAATGTTTTCGGTTAACTTTTCGTGGCGTTGCACAGAAGCGCATTCTGCTCTTTAAGCTGCCCAAGACCAAGATCAAGACGAAGACCCTCCAACTCCAACAGCTAGCCCATGCTGAAGTTGAAGCTGCAGCTGGAGCTGAAGCTGGAGCATACAGTGGCCCAAGTTCGATAATTTATTATGCGAGAAATCTTATTCACGTGACTTATTTGCTTTTGAAAGCCGAGCAAACGATCGTCGAGCCACACAAGAATCAGAACAACAACAATTCATATCGGTATTCGGGGACCTGGAACTCCAATGGGAATGGGCAACCAACATTTCAGATCAAACATGACTCACACACCAAAGACAGACAGAGAGAGAGAGAAAGAGGGAGACATTTAGGAGAGGGGGGGGGGGGGGGAGTCTGTGCTTTGAGGTTGAACTTGATGTGGGTCTCCAAACAAGTTAAAGTCAAATGCAAAACGTCTTGTGACAAAAATTCAAAGCATATCGATAACACATATTGCTTTCGATTTGTAAACTCAAATCGAAATTTTCATGCTAACGATATTAAAATTGTTATTAGGCTAAAACCAAAAATCAAAAAAAGTTTTAAATATTGATATCAATAACAAATTTCGACTTAAGTTTGCGATTGCTAAATGTAAACAATTTCAATAATCAGAACCCATAAAATTTTACGATTTGTAAATAAATATCGAATTATTTGTTTTAAACAATTAAACGAATTGTTATTTAGCTAAAACCAAAACCGATAACTTATTTCGATTGAAAGCGAATATTGAATCATTCTTTTTTATAGTCATTATCAAAAAATATCGATAACAAATTGCGACTGAAGGACTGAGAGACACCGGGAGGAGAGAGTATTAAATATTTCACCTTGCTAAAAGTTCTTAATTTCATTTGTGTTTGGTTTGGTTTCGTTTTAGTTTTTTTTTTTTTTTTAATTTTATTTTGCACTTTTGCTTTGCTTTGGCTTTAATTTATTTTCATTTGGGGCCGCGTGCGATTTTTATGCTCATTTTTGTCGAAGACATTTAATGATCGCATATAATTTGAGAATGCGAATGCGTGTCCGTGTCCAGTCCCCCCACCCCTGCACCTTGGCCACCATTATGATGATACTAGCCCCCCCCCCCCCTCTCCGGCGCACCGTTCCCTAGTGCTGGTTGGTGGTGCTCATAATTTTATGGGTAGCAAAATACACTGGCAAAATTTATGCACATTCCAGTTTTTAGTCTTCAGCCCTTCATACCTGATCGACTCTCTCTGTCTCTCTCTCTCTCTTACTACAACAAAGACAATTTGCATACCAACAAGAAGAAAGAAAAAAAAAATTGCAAGGACGGCAGCAAGCAAAAAAAAAAAAAAGTGGACACTAAAAAGACACCGCTGCCCCGTTGCGCTGTTGGAGCTTTTAACAAATTTGTTCAACTCTCGGGCAACACGCCCAGAAACACACACACAGGGCAACAAGAAGAAGGTGGGTGCGTGAAGGGACAGTGATGATGGTGGGGGGAGAGGGGGGAATGCCTGGATCCAAGTTTCAGATCTTCTCCCCAATCCCCCCAGCATCTAATTACGGGCGCGTGCAGGGGTCGCCTTACGGTTTGCTCTCGGTTGCTCTGCTCTTGCTTGTTGTTGTTTTTTTTCTCTTCAGCTTCGATCTGTTTCGTTACGCTTCTGGTTTTTGGTTTTCTTTTCACTTCTGCGCTCTGCGGTGACAACATGAAAGGCAACAGAAAAAACAAAAAAAAAAAAAAGAACCGAAAAAAAAAAAAACATCTAAAAGGCCATGCCGCAATGGCAACGCCTTGGCTAAGCTGGGTCAATCAGCCAAAAAATGAAAAAAACAAAAAAAAAAAAAAAGAACACAAGAAATCAGAGAGAGAGGCGAGAGAGAGAGGGAGAAAGAGAATTAAATGGAGGCATCTAAAGAGAGCGGGAGAGAGATGACTAGGTGCGGCTGACAAACAGAATCTTAAACAAAATAAAGAACTTTAATCAAAATTTGTTGCTTTGTTGTTGTTGTTGTTGTTGTTGTTGTTGTTGTTGTTGTTGTTGTTGCTGCTGCAGTGAAGTGCAGTAGCTGGATAAGAGGATGAAGAAAAACCAACAACTGCAACCAACAGCAACAACAACAACAACAACAACATAGCAACAAATGGGGAGCGGTAGCCCTTAAGTGAAAGTCTTTGTCATTCATCAAGACCCCCTTTACCCCTACCCCAACCCACACCAACAACAAAAAAAAAAGAAAAACACTTTTCCACAAATTATAAAAGCACTTTTTTTTTTTTTGAACATGTCAAAATCGAAACTCAATACAATATCCACCATATTTTCCTGGCAACGAATTTATTATTAATTCCTCCTTAAACAGTTATGGGGAAAATTCACAACGTTTCGTTTCAGTAGTTAATTAACAATTAGAATTGACAATTCAAATCAAGGTTATTAAATCAATGTAATATTTTAAACAATATTCAATAATTTTCTTCTAAAAAATATGAAAAATTTGTTTGTTTTTAATTTAAAATTAAAATTTCTTTCAAGTTTTAGTCGAATGTTGAGATAAAATGATATGCTATTTGAGTTATTGGAGCTCGTTTTTAGATCTTAAATGACAAAAATTGGCTAAACCTCTTAAAAAATGTATAATTTGTTTTGCCTTTTGTGTGTGTGTGTGTGTGTGTTGGTCAAGTTTGAACTGGGACCACCCTGAAGAGTCGGAGTAAAAATTGCTTCAATATCCGGTCAACTTCCGCGTTCAAGTCCTACTACATACATACCTTAACTTCCTTTGCTTGGCCCAGCTTCCGTCAGGTGAGATGTCATCAAGTGTTTTGCGCAATGAATTGGACATTCTCAATGCGAAGCGACCGCACACAGGAAAAGCCGTGCTACCGGATTTCGTCTCCGCCTCCGCGTCTACAAAAAAACAAAAAATCACAAAAAATTGACACACACACACACAAAAAAAAAGAAGAAGTACAAGACAAATGGAATTACAGAGGCCCCGAAGATTCCCGATGACTTCCTGTGAGCCTGAACCGGAGCTAGGGGCAAAGTTAGAGACAGAACCAGAGCCAGAGTCCAAGTCAAAGACAGAGTTCGAGTTCGAGTTCATTGTTTGCGGCCCCCTGCGATAATTGGTTGGTAATGGTTAATTTATGATGCTAAGATGCAGCGCGATCCACCTGATTGTCAAACAGTGTGAGAGAGTGAGTGACCTTTGGCCAGCAGATGACTTGATGATGACCATTTGAAGACCAGTTGCAGCCGCGCCGCACCGCGCAATTGTTGTCCAGTTGCCCAGTTGTCCGAGTTGCCGAGTTGACAGCGGGCACATAAATTATCCCACGAAATGAATTGGCTGCGATGCGTTGGCCCAACTCCAACTCCAACTCCGATTCCAACTCCACGAAATCATTGTTATCTGTCGCAGCAGAGAAATGTGGAAAATTAGAAAAATGAATTAGTGATCAAGTTGGAAATGAAAAGCTAGCTATAACTGGCCATAAAACAATATCGACTTGAAGAATACTCTGGGAAAATTATTTCGATAAAGTGATTTTAATAGGATTTCATTTAGCTATGTTATTTCAGGTTAACCGAATTCGTTCATTTTCAAATTGTATTCCCAGGGTATCGCTTCCCATTCCCCCTTTCCCCTGTACATTTGCCTATGATTTCTTTCAACATTTTTCTTTTTCTTTCATAAAAAAAAAACCTTACATAAAGAAAGAAAAAAAGTAGCATAAAAATGCCTCAACCATTGGACGCATTTTTCCATACAATATTTTCATTTTCAATTCATTAATTCCAACGTTTTTTTTTTTTTTTTTGGATATGATAATCATCATGGGGTGTCCCTCCCAGAGACATGGAGTTGGAGTTGGAGTTGGAGTCGAAGTCGGATTGAGAGAGTCGGTAGCCAAGTTCGATGTGTGTTTTAATATCCGTTTTATTGCCTTTGAATTAGCTGGCCTTTGTCAGCATTTTAGGGATCTTAATTTATATATATATGAGTAGCAATGAGCGTGACTCCATAACGAGCACGGCTTCCTGGCCCCTGCCACTGTTTCTGCCACTGCTTTAGCCCTGCTCCTTTAGGCCACACGACCTCTGGCAGATGCAAAAGGTCAAACACATACACACACACACACACACCGGGAGAGGGCAAACTAATCCCAAATGATGGCCGCCCTGCCAGACTGACTGTCGTCGTCGTCGTCGTTGTTGTTGTTGTTGTTGTCCTCCTCCTGCTCCTTCTACGCCTGCTGCTGCTGCTGCTGCTGCTCCTCGTTCTCGACCAAAAACAATTATAGTTACTCATAAAAAAAAAAAAAAGAACGAACAGAACCCAGAGAGGAAGTCAAGGCATAAAAAATAGTTGGACGCAACTCAATTCGTCGCGGGCGGCAGTCCAGGACGTGCAAAAAACAACAACATTTTGATGTGTGTGTGTGTGTGTGTGTGTGTGTGAGGGCCAGGAGGCAGTGACAGGGCTGGGGCAAAAGCAGGAGCAGCATTGAAAGCAGGCGGACATGCGTGCCCAATGATTGTCTTTAATAATTTGGCATTTTTATGTTGCTGCCTTTTGAAAAATAGTTTTTTTTGCCATCAATTTATAATTCCTTTGATATATCAGATTCGCCATAGTTGATTAGAAATTGGTAGTAAAAAGGTTAAGCAAACTTTGCAGACAATTTTGATTTTTTTTAATAAAAGACTCGTCGAATATTTGAATGCTAGGCAATTTAGAAAAAAAAATAATTATAATCTAACTTAATTCAAAGGAAAAATTTCTCAAGAAATACAAACAAAAAATATTCCTCATTGTAATTCTTTGAATTCTATTAAATATTATCAAACTTTATATTGCCGGTTTGAGGTCCAAAATAGAGACAATATATGTATTTTCCCTAAAAACTAAACTAAGGAAAACTAAAAATAAAAAACATTTTGTTGATTTTTTAACTTCGACACGACAAAAACACGATGAGTTGATGAGTTTTTGAGAATATGATGAATATAATATTATAAATTAAAATATTTTTTATGAAACTAATTCAATTTTTTGGTAAATGGGGGAAAAAGAAGCCTTTCTAATCTTTCATCTAAATTATATTTTGTGCAATTTTTCAAAAACAATTTTTTTTGGCATTTTCTTAGCCGACACAATATGAGGTAATACGAAAATAACATATTGAATAATATAAATATGAAATTCCAATCTGAATTGAGAGGAAGACGGAAAAGTGTCCCCCGTCTTGGTGTGGTCTCCCATCTTTGTTTTAGAGAGCAAGATCAAAGGATGCCATTTATTTGGAAGTCTGAAGAGCTTTATTTTCCATAGACAATTCTTCAAAGGATCTTGTATTGGCAATTGCTGTATCCAAATTATAACAATTAACCAAGTGGACAAAGAAAACTTGGGCATGATTATTTGAAAAGTATGGCCCATATGAAAATGTTAAATCGTTTGGAAATTTATGTATGTATATTGCTTCAAGACAAAAACGAATTAAGTGAAAAGCAAAGAAAATTTCTTTCAATTAAGCTAGTTGCAAATTCATTGTTAACAGAGACGAGCAAAAACCAAAAGTAAAGGTTTGGAAAACAAATTTGCTGATGGACAATGAACCAATGCGAAAACCTGTCATCCAAATAGGGAACAAACAAACGTCCGGCGGCAGGCGGCTGGTGGCTGGTAGCTGGTGGCTGGCGGCAGGGGTTGGGTCGGGGTAAGGGGTAGTATTAGGGAAAAGCAACCATAGGAAAAACTGCAGCCATGCAAATTGCTTCAGCCAAAATGCAATTGAAAGGAAACGAGACAAAGCCAAGCGCTCACATTGACAATGAATGATGCTACACGAAGGACAATGGAAACAGAAGGCAAACAGAGAAAGCGAGAGAGAGAGAGAGAGAGAGAGAGAGAGAGAGAGAGGGAAGAGAGATAAAACAAATTTTGCATGCAAAATGCAGCAAACAAACACAAATGGGACTAGAACTAGGAAATACCAATTGAGCCAAAAGGTGCAGCCTCTCTCTCTCTCTCTCTCTTTGGTCGAGTAGTGGGAGAAAAATGTACTCAAAGGACTTCCACTTGAATGTTTTTGAAAACAATTGAAATGCAACAGCAAACAGCAAATGCAATAATAATAAAAATACAAAAAAAAAATAAAAATAAATACAAAATACATACAAACAACAACAACAAGAGAGCAAAAAAAAAAAAAACCCAGAAGAAGAAAGAAAATTCACCTCGTCGTCGTCTTCTGCTGCTGCTGCTGCTGCTCGATGTTTAAGTCCCCAAGCAAATATGTTTGTATGAATGGCAATACAGATAGATGGAAACTTCAATCTCTACCAATTTTTTGGCTCCTTAGAATTTCAGTGTATTCCCTACATAAACGGGGTATAACGATGCTATGAGAAGAGAAGCAGAACTCCTTTTCGATTGACTGCTTGCAGAGTGTTAGCATGTCGGTGTTGCTATAGTTGATGTTTTTATTTATTTACGTTTTTTTTTTTTTTTTGTTAGTTTGTTCGTTCGTTCGTTTCTTTTATTCGTTCTTTATCTTTGGGTTGCCGCCGCCACACTTGATCGACTTCTGACTTGCCGAACAGCTCGCAAAACTGAACACGAAGAAAAAAAGAACTGAACAGAGAGAGAGAGAGAGAGAAAAGAAATAAAATTTGGGATTCTTGTTGCACGTCCGCCTTTTGTTGTAGTTATCCTTGCCCCCGTCTTGAATGTAAATAAGTCGCAGATTGAAGATTGAAGATTCCGTCCCGTCAAAGTCGAAATCTCAGTCGATATATGATACAAATTGAAAGCGATGATCTGGAAACGTCGAAATGGAATTGGAAATGGAAATGAAAATGGATGGGAACAAAAGGGAATCCATTGAATCCATCGCTGGGTGCGTACGTTAAGCGAATTCAATTGGTTGGATGAATTGAATACTTCATTTTTAGGGGCGGCTGAAAATTTGATTGCAGTATAATAGAAAATATGTATTTAAGAACTGATATTGTGACGCAAAAGTAATAGGGATGACGGGTGGGGGGAAATTGCCAAAATATAATCCAAAAGGATCTAAGATGATTTATTTTATATTGCAAAAAGTTATAAACATTTAGTTTCCAGTTGAATACTAAAAACTAACAAATTGTAATTTAAACTTTCTTAAAGAGCAGCTCATAATTCCTTTGCCGGAAAATTGCCGCCGCCGACGCTTTCTCTTAAGTATCAATTTTATTTTGTTAATATTTTGAACGATTTAGCCTTAAAGTAGGCAACGAAAATATGTAGTGCAATTTGAGGCGCACTCACACAGACACACATAATAAAATAATTTCATCTCTTCTCATCTGGCACTTTGCTCGGGGCTTTCTCTATCAATTTGTGGCCTGCAAATCAATCAACTTTATTAATTACATGTAATTAAAGTTTGATTAAAAGGCAAAATCAAAAGAGAAATTTATATTTGTTTCAAGGTTGTGTGTGTGTGCGTGAGTGTGTTGAAATAAATGCAAATATTTGTTTGCCATTTAAATAATATATGCGTGTATGTCAGTGGGTGTGTGTGTCTGTGTGTGTCTGTGTGTGTAGTTGTGAGCGATTGATTTAATGCCCACCCAAAAACACTGACAAACAAGCAACAACAAAAGAAAACCCAGAGAAGTCACACAAACTGACAGAGAGACAGACAGAGAGATACCAGAAGAGAGAGAAAAGAGAGAGAGAGAGAGAGAGAGGCGATACAGAGGCAGTTGAATTTCAACAAATGGTGGCAAAAGTAGTGCAATTTGTTGTGTTGTTGCAATTTTTGTTTGTCTGTTTAATTAAAGCAATATGTGGCCTCCAGGAATGTTGAGTTAATTGACTCATCTATACGACAAACGAAGCACAAACAAGCAAACAAACAATCTCAGACATATACATACACACACACACACACACACTCGCGCGCGCACACACACAAGTCAGTCGCACAAAAATGGGGGAAACACCGCAGCGCAACGTTGAACTGCGCAGTTGAACGCAACTGCTGAAATTTGGGGGGCGTTACCTTAACAGTCTCCGCCCCCATTTGATGTCTCTTTTTTCGTTTACTTTTGCGCATCGCAGAGCTGTGTTCATTTCAACCAATGAAAATCATTCAAGCCATTTCAAGGAAAAACGCCCACACATTTTCCAAAAACCCAACTACAAACAGAGAAAATACTGGGTACAAAAATACAGGTACAGGCTGCCAAACAGTTTGGACCGAAACATTGAAACCTTGGTACGGCAGCAAGCGTTTGGACTTTTCATTTAACTGCAATTAATGTAGGCAAAACTTAAAGCATCCATTTAAATTCATTCGTTTCGTTTGATTTGGCATTTTATTGAAGAACTTAATTTACTTTACTTAATTAAAGTGTTGAAAGCTTTTCTTTTTAAAACCATAAATCAAGCAATTCAAATTGGAGTTTTAAATAAATAATATCTCTATTAGTTTTCAATTATACTTAATTTTTGTGTTTTTAGGAACTATGATTTAAATAAAGAATAATAATATTGTTAAGCAAGTAACTACAATTGTTTAATGACATTGTATTTATATTCATCCGATATTAGATGGAAAGTTGTTTTAAATTACATTTCAAATTTATGCTATCATTAACGGAAAATTTTAAAAACAGCACAGTGGCGTCTGTTAACTCATTTTTGAGCCATTTGAAGCATTTTGAGTTCGGTCAATAATAGATAACTTTCGCGCGCGATAACGATAATAATTGGTAACAATCGACTATCGATTTTGGGAACTTGCTTATAACATCTGGCAGCACTGTTGCAAATTCAGTGTCTGGCAGTTTTGTTAATTTGGCTATAAACATGGAATATGAAAGTGTATTAATTGTCAAGCCCGAGGTTTTCATATACAAAATACCACCGAGAGCCAGCAATCGAGGCTACAGGTGAGTTAAGATTAAAAAGATAGAAAATGCAATGGGTTTTATGCAAAAACGCCCCCTTAAAACACCCACACGTACACACACACTGAGAGAAACACACACATACACGCACACACTGGCAACTCAAGGTTAAAAGGCTCGACTTTGTTGTTGCCGTTTTTGTTGTTGTTATTTGTGCTGTTCTTGTTGCTAATTTAAAGTTCAATTCCAATTGATTTTTTTTTTCTGTATGCATTTCGGTTGCTTTACAATTCTTAAATTGTTCAATATTTTCACTTACACGTAGGCAACTAAATGGTAGATAAGTACCCGCGATTCTCTCTCTCTCCGTGTGTTTGTGTGTGTGAGTGTATTGCGTGTGTGTAATTGTTAACTTTCTTTGTTTTCATTTTGATGCTTGAGCGCACAAAATGTTAATAAGAGCAGACAACAACAACAACAATCAACCAGCAATACCAACAAATTGTTGTTAATTTCTGTTTTTTTTTTGTGTCTCTTTAGAGCTGCCGATTGGAATCTTAAGGAGCCCACATGGACGGGCCGCATGCGTCTGGTGGCCAAGGGAACCGCCTGCATTCTAAAGCTGGAGGATAAGACCAGCGGCGCTCTATTCGCCAATTGCCCCATCGATACATATCCCGGAGTGGCCATTGAGGCCGTTTCGGATAGTTCACGGTATTTCGTCATCCGTGTCCAGGATGATAATGGTCGTTCTGCATTTCTTGGTTTAGGCTTTGGCGATCGTTCTGATTCGTTTGATCTCAATGTGGCACTTCAAGATCACTTCAAATGGGTGAAGAATCAGGAACAAATCGAAAAGGAGAAAACTGAACCAAAACAGGAATTAGATTTGGGTTTCAAGGAGGGCGAAACCATTAAAATCAATATGCGCATAACGGTAAATTCAATTGAAAATAGCTGACCATAATCATTTTTGACTCTTCTATTTGGTCCTAATAAGACAACGATCCTTTAAAGTCTCATGATAAACGATAGTTTGATTTGGTTTGTGACAAAAATTTGTTTTTATATTTCTTATGCCAACAGAAAAAAGATGGCTCCGAGGGTACCTCACGCACGGGCAAGGGCAAAAGTTCGAGCGGTGTATTGCCACCGCCACCGGGTGGCTTGAGCAAAATAGCTCCACCACCAGCACAAACGGCGCCAACCGCAGGTGCAGGTGGAGCCACATCGCCGGCCCATAGAGCGGCAGCTGGAGCTGGATCTGAGTGGACCGATTATACATCAGCTGGGTATGTGATATCATCCATAACTTAAACGATTTATTGATTTATTTATCTGACCCGCTCATTTACATTTCAGGGGCAATCAAGGACAACAGAACACAGCAAATGCCAATTGGGTGCAGTTCTAGGCTAAACTCATTGGATGAGAGCCTTCATTTATTGTGTGTTTTAAGGTTCTAACTCCTCCTGTTCAGCATGTGTTAACACCCCACCACACCGCCCCCACTCATCCTGTTTAACTTGATTTGTTCTATATATCTCTCGCATACCAAGAAGCTACGACCAACAAAAACAACTACAACTAAAAAGCATTATACGAAAAATTAAACAAAAAAAGCACGCATATAGGAACGCATTAAGAAAGTTTGAAACGTTAAAGTTGAAAAGTGTTTTTTTTTTTTTAACTGAATTGTGTTATTAATTTCCTTCTCCTTCTCTCTCTCTCTCTCTGTATCTGTCTCTTATAGACAGTTTCTCTAACTCGCCATGGCGAGAGAAAATGTAGCGAAAACTATTTAGCCTGGTTGTTAATTGTGTAAAATATTTTATCAAAATTATTATCTAAACATAAACAAAAGAGGAATTATTGTAAAACAAAAAGTTAAATATTCAAATTTTTGAGTACTTACACACAGACACAGAAACACACACTCATGCATACACTACACACACAAACACACACACACACGTACATGCAAGGACATTCCGCAGAAAATCTAATTAATTTATTGTAAACTTTATCCTCAATGTTTCTCTCAGTTTTCACACAAACACACACACACACACACATACATACATACATACACCGCATATATATGTATGTATTTGTAATTTTTATTTAATTTTTTTTATATACATATATTTATATGTATACATTTTGTTTAAAAGCAAAGCACACATGCATAGCAATTAAGTAAATCAAATGAATTATATTAAATACAAAAGAAATCTATATAAATGTATTTAAATGAAACAAGAAACTAATCCAACGGAATTGTTCCGAATTCCGTTTCGTAATTGCTCGAAAACTTCTAAACATTCGTATCCAAGTAAAATGTATTAAAAAGAACTTTAAATCGGTTAATTATTCATAGTTCAATTAGTTATTAAGTTGCCAGCTATCAAAAATTTCACAAAACAAAAATCAAATATTAAGTTTTCGACTTGAACTTTATTTGTTTGTTTCTTTTGTTGCTGTGAAATCTCGGATACGTTTTTGATTTGAGAAAGAGTTGATCAAAAAGCATAAAATAAGTTTCTGATTCTTATTGTTTTCATTTCAATTCATTTATTAGAGAAGTTTTGCAATGGAATTGAGAGCAATCCCATAGATATATATGTATATATATATATATATGCAAAGGAAAACCTTTACGAAAACTCATAACAATTTCCACAGAATATTTCCTGTGCCCCATTCAGATACATATACAATTTTGTTTCTTTAACCATACTCAAAAAAATTGAATTATTTGTGAGGCGGTTAAGTTGAATTAATTAATTGTTGGTTAAAAAACAAAATTATCTATAAATAACAAACTATATATATATATACATACATACATATACATATATATGGATTTATATATGCATATATACCGAATAACATTAGTTGAAATTTCTTGTTTTTCTTTACATGAATCGATTTCAATTCCTAGTTGCAAATTATTTTTCAACATTTTCATTTGTGTGATATCAAAATTTTTGGCCCCCGTAAACCCAAACAAAAGATCTATGAAAATTATATATGTTAGTATATATATATATATATATTATAATATACACGATCTGTAACAAAAGCTAATGATAATAATATTAAATAAATACGAATGAATAAAACAAATAGCAATGAATTTCAAAGAACAAAACTTGCAGTATTTTCATTTTGCGGGAACCAGTTAATTTTTTACCACAACGGATATATATGTATGCCGATCCTCGATCCTTCAATCATAACGTCGCAGATAAATCTAAAACTCCAGGATTCCTCTGGAGGGAGAAACATATACTTGATCCTTGCAAATGCGGCATTTAATTCAATCAATTTTGGGTTTTTCGCATCTCATAATTTTTATTTAACTTAAGATTTTTCCGTTGATGTTAGTTTTGTAATTGGTTTTTCGTTTTTCATTGCTTCTTTTTTTTTTGTTTTATGTTTTCTTTTGTTTTAGCTTATGTTTTGTTTCTTTTTGTTTTCTGGTAATATTTTTCTTTTAAATTTGTTTAATACATAATTTTACAACGCAATATTTCGTAGGACTTTTGCTTTTGATACAATTTTATTCAGTTAGATAATAATTTTAACCGTTTCATTAACTTAGCTTAAGTGTTCTGGTTTTTAGTATATCCTCTCAATATTTGTTTTATATCAAACTACATGATATCATATCAATTATGTATGTATATATGCTATTCATATGCACAATAGTTATATATATATGCGTATATATATTTATAAATAGATGTACACTTTGTTGTATAATAATAATAATAATAATAATTATAATTTTAAAACCTGGCTAGCTAGATTTTGTGAGGAAGGGGAGGGGTCGGTCTCCCAACCCACTCTCGCTACCCCTCCCCCCACCCTTCCACAAATTGTTAAATTGTATACTTTTTCCGTTTTACTATTTTGAGTTTAGATGGAATTTTGTTAAATCAAAGGGAAACAATCAAGATAAATATGTAAAAGTTGTGTCTAGATTTTTGGGAAGTATAATTTTGTTTTTTTTTTTTTTGTATGATAAAATGCAGAAGTCTAATTAAAAAAAAAAAAAAAACATAAAACTATGGAACTATTTCAAATGAAATATAACAAACAATTTAATCCAAAGGATTTATTTAAAAAAAAAGAAAATGAATTTGAAGTAGAAAGTTTAAAATTTGGTAAAACGAAACCTTTCGGATTCCTTAAACTATAGCTATCGGCTATGTACACATACATACATATACATATACAACATATATGAATATATAATTCAAGTATATATAATTATCTGGACTCAGCAATTTAAAAGCTTGGCCTTGGCTCCTCCGTATATGGCATCCGATCAAACACACAATTCGAGGATATTCCGAGATATGCTGACCGACTTTTAAAAGCTCCGAATTCCATTGAATTTTCCAATTAGTCTTAAATACAAACGCATGTAAATGTCATAGACTAGAAACAATTGTTTGGGAGCCCTTAAGAGTTTTAGTGGAAGAGAATATACATTTCTTTCGGTCCATTTGCATTGCAATTAATTCTGCCAAATTATTATATATATATATATATATATATACATATATATGTGTACATATAAAGCCGTATAAATGTATATCATTTAGTAAGCTAATAAAGTTCTAGTTTTGTAGGTAGCAATACACATAACATTGATATTTTCCGAGTTAGATTTCTAAATGTTGTTTTACCATTTTAGTTAGTTGTTTGTGTCGTTTTTGAGTTATTTTTGTTTTTTTTTACCCTTCTTTTTTTCTTAATTTTCAGAATATTTACACAACTGTTTGATGGATGAACGTATAACAGTTTACGAAATTGTTATACGCCTTAACAAAAATTGTAATCTAATCATTTAAAAATTTGTTTTTTGGGTATATATGTTTTACAATTTTGCTTCGGAATATCGTAATTGTGCAGCCAAAGAAACAAAAATTGAAAATAATGGAAGAAAAAAAATATAAAAGTTAAAATTATTATTATAAACATTAGAACTATGCAAAATTTACAATTAGCATGTATAAACAAATATTATCAAAACATAATTTGTTAATGTTCTGTGTGTGTGTTTTTTTTCATATCTTAAGTGTGTGCTTTTTTTGTTGTTTTTTTTTCTTTTTCTTTTTTTTTTTTTTTTGTTGTTATGCTGTGTTTAATGTGTTTTTGACTATTGGCTGTCGCTGGAGAATAATTGTTGGAAAAGGTATGAATGAAGGCTGAGGATGCGGGGCGGAGCGGGTTTTGAGGGGATGCTAGTGGTGGTGTTGATAGTGTGGCGGGTCGAAGTGTCCTGTTGTTGGTGCCCTTCTGATTACATAAAACGCTGACGTTTACTGCTATAATGACATATATCCATTTTATCATCGATGGGGCTACCGGGACGCTTACAGTGACGTGCTATTTCGTTGGCAACAAATGCAAACAGTTCCGGACCGCTATAGACAAAAGTGAAAAAGAAAATATGAATTACTTTACATTACATTTTAATAATTTACTTACCGTGGACGCAAAACTAAGGCCTCCTTAAATGTATGCAAATCATCTCCGATTCCGCCCGGATTTAATCCACCACTTGCGCCATGCACACCACCTCCAGCAGCTCCAGCTCCAGCTCCAGCAACAGCGGCGGCACCAGCATTGGGAGATGAGGCGATGCCTAGACCAGAGCTAACAAAACCACTAGCTCCTATGGAACCAGCGCCTGATGGAAGACCCACACCACAGCCGTTATGATGAATATGCTCTGGCTTGGGTGATCTGCAACAAACCAATAGCGTGACGTATACAAAAACAAATGGCCATTGATGGATGTGAAACAATATAAGGGCCACGCAAACTCACCGACGATTGGCATGTGGATGATTGTGTGCTGTCGGCGGTGGCGTCGGTTTACCAGCCAAATAAGCCAATAGATCCTCACGTCGTATCATGCGGCGTTTTTTGCTACGCGCCCAATCTGCCAATTCACGTGTGCATCTTTGGTAGCCGCATTTTACTGCAGCATCGCTGGTACGTTTGAGACCATCACATGATTCTGGAAAATGCAATGGTATGAGAGAATAAATAACATTCTAGTAGGCTTTTCTATTTTATTACTCACCTTTATATAAAGTTGTCACGGTGCCGGCTGCTGTCTGAAATGGCAGCCACAAGGCTCCAGCTCCAGTGCCAGCTCCGTGGCCAGCTGCTGATGTGGCATCTGCTGTTGCGGCTGCTGTGTGTTGAAATGTGTTCGATGAGCGCTCTGAATCAGAGAGAAATATCAATAAAATCACATTCTTGACAAAATCAAATGCATCTCTATATCAATGAAAATAATCATGAACGGCGCAAAACCGATTGACTTTGAATCAGTTAATTTGGTAATTCGTAAAAGCAATCGGAAGAGTAGATATGTATGCAAGTTAATATAATGATTCATTTTTTGTAGATTTTTTTTTTTTTTGAGCCCTGTCATGTTTAAAATCGAAACTGTGCTTAGTGTCAATGGCAATTATGAAATCTGATGAAATCATCATTGTCCCTCAGTGAATGGTTCTAAAAATATAGCCGTAGCCGTTACGTAATCAAATTCTAAACCAAAATTGCAATTTCCAACATACAAATTCAAAATGTCTACCAAAATACCTTAATATGTATCACATACCACCTGCTGATCCTGATCCTGGAATCACCTGCATACGCGCCCTCCCTTTTTCTTTCTCTCTCTCTCTGTCTCTATTGAACCTTTTTTGGGCATAGAGTGTGAAACAAGTGCAAACGAGATGGGCATAGACAAAAATTTTGGAATTCTAGTTTTTTTTTTTTTTTTTGCTTAGAATTCAATGACGACAGCAAAAACAGCTGTTTGCGGCGCAGTCTCTTACACACACATACGCATATGTTCATGAATGATGAGAACAACAACAAAAAGGGAAGTTCATCCAACAACAAACACTCGCTAGGTTCCCTGCCTTGCCCTCTCTAACTATTCTGCTTCTCCCTCCATCCTCATCACAAACATAATGCCATTCGCTCTCTCTCCCTCTCTCTCTTTCTCTCTCTTACTGTTGCTCTCTCGTTGTTCTATTGCAATCAAAAAAAAAACCCATGGGTTTGAGCCGACTTGCATATGCCCTATACCAAGACGAGATATAACTGTCAAACTCAATAAATTTCCAGTTATTGATCATAACTTTTGTTTTTGTTTATTTTTTACGAAGAAACGAGTGGGTGGGGCAAAAAGCTGAAATAAACTTTATTTTGCCTGAGAAAATTGAGGTGTTGGTGAGTACATTCAATCAGAATATCCCAGTATACCCTTTTAACCTACAGGGTATGAGGTATGAAAAGCCAAAGCCCTTTTTTCTTGCTGCTGCTGCATTTTTGATAATGCGTAGAAAGCAAGAAAAAGGGAAGAAGGGGTAGGGTTTGGTGGTGTATGGGGAAAAAGGGCAATACGGAGGGGACGAACTAAAAGCCGGGCTGCTGCTGCTGCCGCTGCTTTCTATTAATACCTCGCCCAAAACTATTTTTATATGCACGCTGCTACCGCAACTACTGCTGCTGCTCCTCCTGGACTAACACACACATACACACACTCATAGAGACTTACCACGATAAAGCTGGGCAACGGCTGTGGCCGAATCCTGGAATGCACCCCAAACAGTGCTCAAATTATTGTCCCTCTGACGAGCATATTCTCTCTCATATTCATCATGCTGGCTATCGATCTCACGATGATATTGCTCCTCCAGCCAGCTCTCTTCGCCACCCGATGAATCTTGTTGTTGTTGCATTTGATGGTTTTTTCTTTCGCTTGTTTCTATTTTCTCTGCTTCTTTCAATTTCAGTTTTTTTTCTGCTTTATTTTTTTAGCTTTTCTATTGAAATTAATTTTTTATTTTATTTTAATTGTTTGTCGTTCGACTGTCAGTAGAAAACAGTTTGTGCCTGGATGACGACTTGATGAATTCTAACTACGATTCTCTTGCTCCTTTTGATGTGTGTTATGCTTCCTCTTCTCCGCTTGCTGCTTTGTATATATGTTTATGCATATGTATGTATATATACATACATATGTACGCACGTATAGGTTTTGGGTTTGTCTCTAGATTTATTCTCTATGTATATTTGGATCGGGAATTGTATGCTTTTGGGGCTTAGTTGAGTCTCGCCCACTATCCCACTGCTTCAATTGATTTTCACCGAGCGCAAGCACTTGTTTATTTTAATGTATACTTCATAATATACTTATTTTAATTATTTAATGTGCACATTTGTGTAGTAAACTAGAGATGGTCAACAAAATCGATTGGCTCTCGGCAGAATCTGGTTATCGATATCGACTTGTGACATTCACGCACCCCCCGCCCACAAATTCCTTAACAGTTGCATTGCCATTTTCTGTTAATTTTAACAGTCACAAATAAATTAATTAAAAATAATATAAATATCAAGCTTAAACGCTTACAAATAGATGTATAGTTGTTGTTCCAATATTTATTAGCCAAGCTTTTTGAAGCAAAATAAACAATGAAAAGCAATATAATGATTTTTACGCATATTGAAAATGTTTTCTACACTTTGTTAAATACTTTATGTGTACATTCAGCCACATTAAAGATAAAGTTCTAATAACTCCATCGACAAAATTATTGGTGTTTTAATCTTGGCGGGACGTGTATAAATCCTCGATAGTTTTAAACATACTTGTGCACTTTAGTGTTCACCGAAACTTATTTACTCGAGCACGAAATATTTATGGCCATCACTAGAATACAGAAATATATCGATGGCTATTCCTAACAGTTTGATTAAAATTATCGATAGACTGCTATTTGTCACATTTTTTGTTAAGTCGAAAGCCGGCAGGTTTTTGGTTTTTGATTAATTTACCAATTCCGGTAGAATTCAAATCGTACAGCCGTTACTCTGGATCATGTTTATGAACTCTAACCTTTTTGAACCGGGAAAGTCGAAGCTCGAGCGGAATTTTATTCAATCCGCGGCAAAGCAGAACACACGTCTGGATGGCCGCAAGTCTGGCGATTTTCGCGATGTTAAGTTAACTTTTGGCGCCGACTGGGGCACTGTGATCGTAGCCATTGGCGACACCAAGGTGCTGGCCCAGGTGAGCTGTGACATTGGTACGCCTTCATCAGCACGACCCAACGAGGGAACTCTGCATTTGAATGTAAGCCTCGGCGGAGTGGCATATTTGAATGAATCCCAGACTACGCATGATCAGCGTTTCCTTACACTCAACTCATTGCTGGAGAGGACATTTCGGAATTCGCGTGCGCTGGATCTGGAGTCGTTGTGCGTGGCCGCAGAGCAGCATGTGTGGTGCATACGGGTGGACATAACAGTGCTAAACCATGATGGCAATCTCTACGGTAAGAAGTATTGACAAATTTTTATTGGCATGATGTTTATGTTATGTACCATTCACTTTCAGATGCCAGCACTTTGGCCGCCTTGGCAGCTCTTATGCATTTCCGTCGCCCCGATGTGACGTTTTTGGACGAAGAAATCCGCATTTATTCGGATAAAGAACGAGAGCTGATTCCCCTGCTGTTCCTTCACTATCCAGTTAGCGTTACGTATTGCCTATATAAAAGCAATAACCATTATCCCTATGTGGACCCTATTTTGTTGGAGGAAAATGCCGCCGACTCGATTATAGTTTTTAAGTTTCAACTCTTACAATGAACTGTGTTCTCTCAATGCTGGCGGGTCGACACCGACCAAGGCCGGCATCATCATGCAATGTGCACGGAATGCAGCTAAACGATCGAAATCGTTGGTCGATTTCCTACGCAAAGCCTTGCTGGTGGACGAGCAGCGTCGAAATAACAAGGAGCCAATAATGGAGGGTCTTGTTGGTCTTTTAGCCAACAAATCACAGAGCATAAGCTATAATAAACTGATGAAGGAGAAAATTTTAGATATTGTGAGTGAAGAGCAGCAAGGCGTCCAAGAGAAAGACAAGACGGACGAGAAACAGCCAACGGCAGTCGAAACAGAGCCGCAAACAAAGCCACTAAAGGGTAAAATAACTTAAAAAAATAATCCCACCTTATAAACGATTCTTTTTATTTACCATAGCTGCAGCTGTAAATGACAGTACTTGGCTACCTCAGGAACAGGAAGCATCCCAATCGGTTCCCGCCAACTCTTCTTCCACCAAGGCTAATCGGAACAAATCGCATCGAGGCGGCGGACAGCAAAAATCCACACAAAAACAATCAAAACAACAAAGTACGCTTGCATTTTGCTTTGGTCTCAATTCCGGCCGCCTTTAAAGTTACATCCATTAATGATCATCTGTGTATATAATAAACATAACTAACATTCATATCGCATACAAAGGAAACTCAAACCCAAGTATTTGATAATCATTACTAATATTTACATTTCATCTTAATGAACTTCTGATTCGTCTCAATTTCAGCCTTTTTAATATGTATATTACAATGTCTAACAATATATGTTTTTGTTGCAGATCAAAGCGATTCGGAAGAGGAAACGAAACCAGTCATCAAATAGCCTTTAAGTGTGTAGGTATTAAATTAGTCTAAATTAAATAAACTTATGGTTATCAATTATCAAAGTTATACCGAAGTTTTTTGATTTTTATTTGGCGTTTATCCCAAACTACCAAGTTGTCGGTTAAAAGAAATCTAAACAAATCTTATAAGGATTACGTCTTGAAACAAAACAAACAATAGTTTCTCATACTCATTGCTATATCAAAGGACCTATAGGCAATATTCTAAGCGATCTGCACTAATAGCTAATTTAATGCAAAGGCTTCTTAGTCTACTATGACGTATACGCAGGTAAAATTTTAGCTTTACAAATGTTTAAAATTGTTAATTCAAGTTTAAGAATTACATACAAATTTTGGCTGGGCAGACAAACTAAACAAACAAAAATTAAATACAGTAAAAGAACAAACAACTTCAATCAGGAAAAAACGTTGCCTAAAAAGTTCTAATAGCCGACACTTGTTATCAGAAACGAGCTACTGATTTTTTTCTCGTAAGTTTATCTCAAATTGGGTTTCGCTTATCTTTTCAGCTTAAGCTATATTTAGATTTTTTCCAGGACCATTGATGGATCACTTAAGCCATGTAATTTGGCAGAGTAAATTAAACAGTAATCAGTCCTCTTAATAAAACCCAATTAGTGTCGAATCAGAGATTTTAGTGTATAAAGTCCTTTTGTTAGATGTTGTAAATTTACATAGTTTATTATTAATTACGTAATTTTTAATGTAATTTTAATGTATATACTAAATATATATATATATACACATGTGTATATATGTATGTATTGTAAAGAGCTATTAACAACGATCAATGCTATGATTAGTTGTAAAATATTACTTCTTTATGTTTTTTGTTGGCGTTTTGTTTTAACTATTTTTTTGTGTTTTTTAAAATTTTTTTTTTGTTTTTGGGGAGCACCAGTTGCTGTTTTTTTCTTATTTTTTATTCGTCTGGGAGAGGGATGTACAGCGGGAGGTACTAGGTTATTGGGTGTATGTGTGTGTGTGTGTGAGTAGGTCGGGATGGAGTGCGGTAAGGTTTATAGGGGGTAGGGGCTGGCTGGCTGGCTGGTATATAACTTGCGCTGACGTAGTGAATAAATGATGACGACAGCAAATGCACGAACGACACTGACAAAATGAGTGTGAATGAGAGGGGAAGATGTTCCCAGCAACACAAAAATCACAGTTCTCCAGTTTCCCATATAAAGTTGTTGTTGCTTATATGTTTGTTGTTTGTTGTTTTTGTTGTTATTGGCATTGTTTGATGTCTCTTTCTTTCGTTCAGTTGGTATCATGACCAATACCATTTTTTTGATCCAATTTATTAGAGCCCATTTTGACCATATAAACAAAAAATGTAATAATCTCCTTTTCCTTGATGGGTATTGTCTTGAAATGCTTCATGATGGTCTGAAATAGAGTAGAAAGAAGAATATTAAACAATATTAACAAATTATTTATCGATAGCGCATCCGCACAATAAAGTGGGAAAGAGAGAATGAGAGAGAGGGGGAGAGCAAAAACTTACATCGGCCAATTGTGCTCGCTTCATGCCCTGCCGTGTTTGGACCTTGAAATGACGCTTATAGCGGCGTAATGTGCCTACACCCAATTGATACAAATCGGGATATTCATGCAGATCTGTGTCTGTCTCATTGCTGTCATCTTCACTATCCTTGCGTCGTCGTTTTGTTCGCACCGATTGTATGCGTTCCTTGTGGTAATCGCATATATTTATATTCTGCTGGGCACTGGGATCGATGCTCAGTTTGAGGCGCTTTTGGGCCACCGTCTTTTGGATACGTTTGCTATATCTGGCATAGCCGGCCTGATTTCGACACCTTTCCAAATCATCGATGAGGCAGCATGTCTGATCCTGATGGCCGCGGGAGTCTTCCTCGCCGGTGCTGAAGCCGTTGTTCATGATGCGTATTCGTTTTGTTGCTGTTGCTGACGAATTTATGTGTAAATTTTTTTTATTTTTTTTTTGTGTTGTTGCTTGACAGCAGAATCGCTTTACTCGATTTGGTGGTACTCTTTTTTTTTTTTTCTTCTCTTTTTGGAATATTTTTTTAATTTTGATATTCTTGCTCGTGTTGCTTTATATCAGATTGTATTGCACCTTCGTCAGCTACTAATGCTCTATCATAGTTTTTCAGGTTTGATGGAAATTTTAGCAATCAACTACTTTTCATTTGTCTTACTGCGTTTGTCTTTCCTCTGTCTTTCTTTCTTTCTTTCATTTGGTTTCCATCCCCCTCCCAACGATAATTTTTAGTGGTGTGATAAATGTAATTGAACATATCGATATATACATTTACATATCGATAGTTTGTCTTTATCACAAAAAACAATCGCATAATTACGGATATTGAATATATATTATTTTGGAGAAGCAAACCTATTAGAAAACAGAATGGCAGAAATATACATGCGAAAATTATAATTTATCATGTATATTTGTATTTTTTCGATAACAATTTAGTGACAGCGTGATAATAAATTAATAAAAATAATCTATTAGAGATTACAATAAATCCAAATACCTGATCTAATTATTCAGGTTGACTCTAACCCATCAAAATGTTTAAACCAATTTTTGTCGACAAGTGTAGTCTTAATCGACACTGTTATTTATAAGATATCGATAATTTCAGTTGTTACACATCTCTAAGCGGGAAAGTTTGAAACTTATTTTTAAATTTGTTCCACCGAAATTGTTTTTTTTAAATTATTATTAAATTTATAAATATAGAAAACTGTTCTACACTTGATCATTCCTATGAATTTTCAATATTTGAAAAACAAACTTTCATGTCATGAAACTTAAAAGAAATTTGTTTAAAAATGTCTAATTGTATTTATTAATCTGTTTAAATTAACTCACTTTTCTCATTTACTCATATTTTCTCTTTAAGATTAACATGTTCATGATTGCCTGAAATTTGTGCAATTATAAGTACGACGAAGGACTTAGATAATTTTAACGCCAAAGGCGCAATTGCCCCTCTTTTAATTTGTGCGTAGCTTAATTATTACTAAGAAAGGATCCTATGTTTTTTTGAAAAAAAAAACTTTGGAGGTGGCTCCGTCATGAAGAAAGTTTTTGAGTTAACTAAGGCAAATGAAGGCCGCACTAAATATTAATATTCGTTTTTCCATCATTCCGCAACGGTTTCGTATTTTTTTTACCAAAACATAAAATTGGGCTATAATTTTGATACAGCAAATGGGTGCCTTTTGTCTTTGTTTTTAAGTGAAAAAGTTGTTTTTCACTCATAACTTAAATATTGAGCTACTCATTTTTAAAGATTTTGGGGGAATATGTAATATATGTATTTGGGAAACATTTTCAGTCAATGTGATTTTTTCGTTTAAAAGTGGGTTGTAAATATGATATGCTCATTGAAATAGTTTTGTAATATCACGTAAAAATAATTTCATTTAAATTTACTTACTGTCTAATGTAGCTTTGATTGGCTACTGGGCATTGTTTTTATTTTTATTTAATAATATTTCGCAACGATTTCTTAAAAATGCTTAAAGATTTTGAAATTTTGCAATTAAAACTTGGGATTGACAGTTTTTGGGGACACCTGTAATTTTTTGTCCGGTCCTGACCCCCAAAATATGGGTCCATTTGCCTGCTGCCTAATAATACATTGTAGATTCATTCATAACTTTAATTGAGTTTCCACTCAATTTGAGTCATTTTCGGTGAGATGCCAACTAGACGAAGTTACTTCGTTTTTTATTTCTACGCTTTTCGTGTTTCACGCATTCGTTGTGTTAGTGTTTTTGTTTACAAATATTCGTCCTTTCAGGCATTTGCATAGGAGCCTGTTGCTGTTGCCACTGTAGTGGCAGTTCCTGTTTCGGTTTACTCGGTGATAATCAACTTATGCGGCGGCCTTCAACCTAAAAGATGATGATTGCTTCTGGCCAAAATACCCTAAAAATTCGATGTCATTGTGTTTGTGTTTAATTTTATGTTAATCAAGTTTAGCTGGCAAATAATAAAACAAAGATTTATTTATAAACGCCCCTAAAATCAAATTCAGGCAACGACAAAGACAATTTGCCAGCCAATTTATGTTGACAAATCAAATTAATTAAGAATAATAGAGCAAAAGTAGAGCAATTTTCTTGCTTTTTCTTTTTTATGCGTTTGTGTTTGGGCGCCCCCTGGTGAAGAGAGGAAGGAAGGGCGACAACAAAACATATATAAAAAGTGTGTATATAGCTATATAGATGATAATGGACGAGATTGTAATATTCTTTTTTCCAAGATAAGTTGTTTAAAAAATTGCCCAAAATATAGCTTCGAAATTTTAGCAGTTTAAAAAACTTTCAAATTCACTTGAGTTTTTGAAATAAAAAGTTGTTTCTATACTTATTATTATGCATCCTTTTAATACCTTCACTTAAATTTTGATTAAGTTAATTAAAAAACGAAAACAAAATACGGAAACACGGGACCAACCAAATGAATCATTTAAATCTATGGCACATAAATCTTGAATTTTAGTATTTCGTTCAAATACATTGCTTCTTCTAACGCCATTTTGTAAGCGCACACACACAAACACCCACACACCCACACACACACCACACAAACACACACACACACACATATAATCACTCAGTTAAAGTGTCTCAAAGGTTGAGTGAGTTAGTCGTTACACATGAAAAGCACTCACTCGAATGTCTCGTTTACACTCACTCACTCATTGCCATTCGTACTTGTGGTCGTCCTCGTCCTCGTCCTCGGGCTGCTACTGGGCTTTGTCTTGTGTTAGGTTCTACTCAAAGGCTCACAACTTGGATTCTGGTTTCGGAAATAATGGCGCGCGTAGTTCGCTTGCGAATGTCCTAACCGACGGTTGTGTGGCGGACACAAATAAACAACAAAAAACAGAATAAAAAAAAAACACCAAGAACTTGAAAGTATTCAAAAACCAAACAATAAAATCCCAAACAAATTTTAAAGTTCAAAAATCGTATAAATCAAAACTGAAACATTTTTTTTCCAAAATTTTTCTTAAGTGCTTTTTGTTTTGTTTTTTTTTTTGACACCTAGAAAAAAATAAGTAACATATTCAAGAAATTAACACTGAGAGTGACAAATGGATTTATTTCAAAATCGGTGGCCACGTGCGCTCTAGCTACGCCGCCGCATGAGTTCATTCGTCGTCCTTTCACATCCTTTTAAGCAACTTTTTGCAAACACTTGGGTGAGTGCCGCCGGAAATTGTACCCACTTATAATAAGATGCTGCTGCCTCAGCCTCAGCCTAAGCCTTAACCTCAGAGGGTCGGGTGGCCGAAAAATGTGTGTGTTTTTTTTTTTTTTTAACCGGCAATTCAATTAGAAAAACAAAATACAAAAATTAAATTTTCGGGCGGCCAATTAAAAGCGATAGAAAATTTATTTCATATTTAATTTAAGAGAAATAAATATCAATTGACTTGACAAGCAAAATGAAATATTTTAATAATTATCAATGTAATGAAAGTGATAAAGGAAACAACCTAAAAAACACATTCGAATTTAAGTCTCCAGGAATATTTTTACGATATGGAACTAACGATTTGTCTATGAGAAGTTTTGCTTGAAACTAGGCTCAATAAGTAATTTGCGTTTGTTTTATTTAAATTTCTAAATGTAGTCTAATTTATGTTAGTGCTTGTGTCCAAAAGGTTTAAAGGGAATGTCTTTAAGTTAGAAGAAACGTTCAAGATTAGATGGTCTAGAAGTTAAGCTAGAGTTCGATGGGTTCTTTTAATAAAAAATATGCTAAATGAATTCGAATGGAAATGTGATTAAAAGTTCAATTTAATTTAATACAAAAAAAAAAAAGACAATGAAGCAAATTTTTGTAAGCCTTTGATCTCTGTTTATCTTCTAAAGAATTTACTTGGAAAAATCGATCAAGAATTGCATAAAATGGATCGGCATTTATCGATATGTTTGACAGTATCGATTCATAGGAAGTGTGCTCATACTATCGACGATCTCTAGTGACATGAGAGATTTTGTCAGTAACTCTTAATGGCAAGCTCCCTCATTCTAGCGATCTCTAGTGGCATGAAAGATTCTTAGAGAATAAACTTCAGTTGGGGCGCTTAAAAGATCATAGTCTCTAATGTGGGATTCTAGGTTTTGTTTTTAATTGTCTCAACTATTCGAGATTAGATTTTTGTTAGCATGTGTTAGGACTTTTCGTCTTTTCATTAGCCGTCAAATCTTAGTTCATAGTAATTAAAAGTCCTTGAACTTTTGCCTGTAGTCGTATCTTTGTTGTATGTTTTGTATGCCTTTCAATTGCTCACGCGATTTACTGGAGAAGGAGTAGGAGATGGAGGTGAAGGAGGTGAACATGCAACCATGCATTTAATTTGAATTCCCCCAACCAATTTGCACATTTAATGTGGCTAATTTTCATCGAAATTTAATTGGCCCTAATTAGTGGTGTGTGGCATGGCTGTAAATGTACAGGTTAACAGCTTGAGTAACAGTCAAGATAAGTTAAGTTAAGTTAAGTGATTAAATGCCCGCTTACCGGAACGACTTTTAAGCCAAACCAATTTTTTTTTTTTTTTGGTAATGATGAGAAAAATTTATATTCTGTGTCTTAAAGGAGCAGAGAAAAGTAAAAAATTTTCTGTTAACTTTGCCCTAATATTTGAAAAAGAATTTAATGCTGCAGGCAAGGACAAACTGCCCCATTGCCCCCTTCCCTTAATTCTAAACCCCAGCTTGAATCTTTGCCCGCTCCTTTGGAGCAACAAACCAAGATATGGCATTAAAAATGGAAAAAGAGAGATGCTAAAAAAAAAAAAAGAAATGAACCAACTCGAATTTTTAGTCTCTGCAGTAAAAATACCAAAAACGCATAGTCATAGAAATGACAAGACTAAAGAACCCAAGGGTAAGGCAGAGAGTAGACTAGATGGCCCAAACGAAGGGCGTGGGATGGGATGTGGAAAGGTTTTGTTGACTGTTGACCAAGAGATACCAAGTTTAGTTTTTGTTTCTCTTCTCTTGCTGTTGTCGGTCGGTGTGGGGCTTGTTCCATCTTCCCACTTAAACTCATTCTCATTGAGGCATGCAAAATGAGCCATAAAATGCAGTCAGTCACAAGATGTTTTGGGTGTTGGGTCGTCCTCCGCCTTTGCCTTTGCCTCCGTCTCCGTCTCCGTCTCCGCCTCCGCCTCTATAAACGCCATCAACTCTTAAGTGACTGGAGTGTGTATTGTGTGTTGTGTGTTGGGTGCGTGCTCCGACTCTTGCTCCCTTTGATAAGCCAGTTAGGCAAATTTTTCAAGCTTGCATTCAGTTCAAAATTTATATGATAAAATTTGCTACTGGCATAAAGCATCACGTACGTACGTATACATATATATTTATATTCAGAAGAAAAACAGAATGCACCAACTTTGCGCCCTCTTTATTTTATTTTATTTTATTTTTTTTTGAATGGAATTCATTTCTTAGAGTCAGAGTTTACTAATTTCATTAATGTACTAAGTGTTTAAGTAGCAAATTTTAAATTAAAAATAATCTTTTTCCCCGTCTCAGAAATGCAGTCAATAAAATGTTTCAACGTATAACCTAACAAAATGCAAATGTTTTTATATGTTTTTTCTCAAGTTCTAGCAAGAATTCCGAACCCCCCACCCTTCCCATAACCCCCCCTATGTCACATATATATCTCAACGCCGCAGCCGGCCTGTTCCGCCCCAAGAAATAAGCTAATGTATATGGAGAGAGAGAGAGAGAGGAGAAAAAAAAGAGCAGAACAAAACTGCTGCATACTTTGCGGTGCTTGCTGTCAAAAAAAAAAACAAACACACATAAAAACAAGATAAACACGTTTACAAATTTTTTGATGCTCTCCCCCTTATATGGAGCCACATGAAAAAATGTTTGCCATGGGGTAAAGAAGACGAGGTTGGTGCTGGGGGGAGGGGGGAAAGCTTTACCCTTGGTGTGTAAATTTAATTGATTGACATCATTTAAGCAGAAAGTCAGAAGTAAAACAAAAATATGTTAATGTATCATGGATATGTACCCACATATTATATATATATATATATATATATATATATATGTGTGTTTGTGTTTGTGTATTCTGTTGAAATATATATTTTAGCATATTTAAATTAATTGGATTGTAATGAAGGCAATCATATAAGTTCCCTTTTGAGGGTCGTAATAAAAATTGCTACTAAATTCCAAAATATTTATATCCTTAGGATCGAATGGCTATATAGAGTTCCTAACTAAGAATACTAAGTCATATGGCATGCGTAGAAAGGTTGGTTATTTTGTAACTTAATCAGCAGGACTAAAGTTGGCCCTTTCCTAGTCTCTTTTGAGAATTGAAAAAGAAGAGGACTTTGCCTTTGGTGGGAGTTACTTTTCCTCTATTATTCCTTCTATTTAAAGCTAACAATTCGATGGAGAATTCAAGAAAATAAATTTAACAAAAGTATTAATGTAGAAACTTTAGATTAGTGCAGAAGCAAGAGAAAGACTTTGAGCGAAAATTTCATTTAAATTGGTTAGCTACATTTCACTTTCACAATTAATTAATTAAGTTAAAGTTAGTTGTTGTTCTCGTTGTTGTCTTGTGGTATGGTATGTTACTTAAGACCACGCCCACAATGTCTGTCGTGTCAGAGCTCATCCAGGAGTTATCGAGATGAAAAGCTTCGAGCGTTTCCAAGAAGTGAAAGCAGAGACAACATAATGAATGGAGAGGGGGACGGGAACTGAGATGGGAAAAGAGAAGCCCAGTCAGTATAAACGTGGGTAAAAGCAAAAGTGGCCTTTGAAGTCAATTTCCCCTCCCACTCACACACACACAGAGAGACAAAAAGAGAGAAAGAGAGACAATAACAAAACACACATTTCACATGACTAAAGGCGATTGCTGCTGCATGCTAATCGAGTAAAAATATGCCGCAGGTACTTGAACTCCTCCTGTCCTCCCTCCCACTCACCCCACCACACCCCCAAATAAAAACACACACACACACACACACACACATTTTGTTCTTTCTCATTTTTGTTTGTTTGTGGCATTTTATTTGTAAATAATTTATTAAAACCGTTTGCACAATTTTTTCTTTTCTTGGCTTTCGACTGAAACAAAATGTTCCATAGAATATCTTTTTTTTTTTTTTTTGACTTTGTTAAACTGTTAGAATTGGAATTTGAAATCTTTTCGATAATATGAAATTCTCTTTAGGGCTGTGTCTCTCTCTCTTTCTCTTAAGTAATAAACCTATTTTCCTTTACCTAGCTGCTTACCTGATAAATAGTTTTAGACAGAGCGAGAGACAAAGAGAGAGTGACTGAGAGAAAGAGAGAGAGAGAGAGGGGTGCACAGCATTTGGGTAATTATGCGCGTGTCGCTCAGAATGCTCGGACTCCTTAAAGTGCTAACATATTTGCTGGCCACAATATGTAAGCTTGTTGCTTGTTTCCGTGTCGGAGGACTAAGTAAGGACTATGCCACCTTGTGTTGTTGTTGTTGTCCTGCTGCCACCAAAATAGTTTGCTCTCAAACGAAATTGCGCACATTCATTTCCGTTTCACTGTGTTGTCCCCTCTGTGTTTGTGTGTGTGTGTGTGAAAGAAAGAAAACAAATTAGAAATTGAGCAACAAGCCAGAAAGAGAGAGAGAGAGTGAGCGAGAGAGAGAGCGTTAGACAAAGAGAGTGAAATATGGGAATTGGGACAAGTGGAAAGCTTTTTTTATTTTTGAATTTATTAACTGTTTTTTTTTGTTTTGTTTCTTTTTTTTTGCATTTCAATGCCGCAGAGATTTAAATTCCCCTTTCAAATAGTATCACAAACTTATATGCATCTTTCTTCATTTATTATCTCGTCTTGGAACTAGTTCATTGGCAAGCAAACAGCACAGGCCAAATGAAAGTGGGGAATTGCATTTTTAGGAACTTTGTTTCTAACTAAGTAGTTCGTTTCTTCTTTCAACAAAACTTAGATTTTCAAGCAACTTAAGAACTAGTTACAGTTTTAGAAAAATTAATTAATATTCTCTGATAGAAACTCTCTTTCGCGCTTTAAAAGTAAACCAAAAAAAAACAAAATCTAATCAAATTTTCATCTTGTTTATTTACAGTAGATATATTGTCTCTGGCAGCCTCACTGATTTTCCCTCACACATGATTAAGCATAATTCAATTTAAATATCAACATATGTGTGTGTGTGTGTGGGTGTGTGGGTGTGTGGGTGTGTGTGTGTCAAGCCGTTGGTTTACTTATTAAAATTTATGATGAATGTTCTTCGTTTCATCGTCCTGTGTGTGTGTGTGAGTGTTCAGCTAAAAAAAAAAGTTTTACAACTTTTTGGCAAATTATAATTTCTACCCCTGCCCAGAAGTAATAAAACTTTTACGCCCAAATATGTATGTATGCAATGTGCATGTTACTGTAGTCAATTGTATAACTCTATGCGTATGCCTGTGTGTGTGTGTGTGTGTCGAGTCAAATGTCACAAAGGAGAGAGAGTGTGTGCTGGTTGCTTGAGCAACAGAATGGCATAAAAAATTTAACAAAAGAAATGTGAAAATATGCCAGCGGGTTAAGCAGGCTCTGCCCTCGTCTTGGCCCTGTTACCGGCCCCCCCCCCCCAACCCCCCCGGTTACATCCTTCTACTTTTGTCGCTCTGCCTTAATAGCCCTATGCCCCCTTTTTCCCCCCTTTCACCATCATTTTGCTGGGCTTGTTGCGTTTCTATTTTTTTTTTCTTCTTTTTTTTTGGGTGGGCGTGGTAGTTGGCATTAAATTATGAACTCAACAATGCATGTGTCGTGTATGCTAGAGAAGATGGGCGGCACTGTGGGTGTGTCCAAAGCCACAGACATACAAGTACACCCACCCACACACACCCACCCACACACACACACACGCATACATATAGGAACATGCGTACATACATACATACGACATAACACACATTCTCCAAAACAGAAGCAAAAACTTATACAATTTAGGGGACAGCAAATGCGAGGCGGGGCAAAGCAGTTCGAAATGTGTTTTAAAGACGTTCTTCATTTCATTTTCAACAACAAATCTCTAAGTTTCAAACTACAAATTCACATCAAGTTGCCTAAGATTCGTGATAGATATAGCAACCATTTCGATGTACTTCAACCTTATGTAAGATTTTCGCTTAGTTTGGCTGAATTTCTCAAACTGTAGCATAATTTCCGGAGCAAAAACAAACGATTTCCGTTGCGAAGAGAGCTTCAATTTGTATGTTAAACATTCTCTAGATTTGGTTTTATGTTGGAAATCGTTTTTAAGAACAATTCTTGCATTTTGTTTTTTGTTTTTTTTTTTTTTTTTGAGGAACTCTCTCGACCGCAGCATGCAATACGTTTCACTTAAGCATTAAGTAGTTTTGGCCATAAGTAGAAAAGGTTAATTTGATTTTATTAATGAAATCATTAGTAGAAATGACACACAAAATGTTGGGGTTTGGCCAAAAGGTATGACCAAAATGGATTTAATGTACCGTGTGAATAACTTTTCTTTATATTCAACTCCCCTCCCCATACATACCTTTCCCTCCCTTTCACACACACACACACACACACACACACACAGTTGCGATAACATTTGTTGGGCTGTTCCTTGATTTCCTTTGCCTTGCCTTTTGTGTCTTTATTTGGTTTTGCGTGTCCATGCCACACTCTTTCTCCTCCTCCTCCTCTTTCTCCACCATGCCACATTGTTCCATTCAATGTGTTGGAGAACCTGAGAGAGCGCTTTACTATTTTATTTCAGTCGTGTCATGGCAGTCGGTTATTTCATTCAGGTGTTTTCTCCTTTTTTTTTTGCTTTACTTTATTTTTTGTGGATCCCGTCCATCAGTCGGACGGTCTGTCCGCCCGTATGTTGACCATTGAAAGCGTAACGGTAAACATGTAGTAAAAACAGTATAACCGTAAAGCAACAACAACAACGGCAACAACAACGGATGTGGTCATTCACACAAATTAAATATTTGTTTATGGCTGTTGTAAGTGAAGCGTCACCGTCATCTCCTCCTCAACCCCCCACCACCCCCCCTTTTGCGAACCCACCGACTATTCTACCGATTGAACCCACAAAAAGTGTTGGCATCTCCTGGTTCCTGGCCATTGTCCTGGTTTCATTGTGGTGTGTTTTCCATACGGTGTTAAATTAATTGCCACAAATTTTGATAGCAAACATCGGGTAGGACATCATTTTTTTGGAAAGGCATTTGAATGATGGGGCAAAAAAATTCTTAACCTTTGCTACATATATCCAAACATAAGATCTAGGACGAGGACAATTCTTTGAAAAGCTAAAGCTAGAATTTTAGTTACAAATTCAAATCTTATGAAGCAAGTTCATCATGGGTTCAAAACGAAAATCATTACTAAAGAAAACTAATTCAATGGCAAGAAGCAAGCAACTTGAAAACACTTGAGCCTTTTTCGATATCCTTGGGCAACCACCTCAACAAGCTTAACCACCTCAACCAACACCACCACCACCACCACCACCATCATCATCAATCCCGCCCCTCTTGCCACATTGCCCATCGTATTGTATCTTTTGTTGGGACGATTAAACTTTGATCTAAGCATTTCGAACTTTGAGCATTATTTTTCAAATCGACAGAGTGAAGAGAAAGAGAGAGAGAGAGAGAGAGAGAGATAGAAATAAAATGAAAGGGATAGAGTTTGGGCTTGGGTGTGGGTTTGGGTTTGGGTTGGGGTCATAGGTTCAGGTTTGATATTGAAAACGTAAGCGGAATAAAGCATTTAAATAGATTTTTTTTTCGACCTCATCTCGTCCATTTTGTCAGTTGAACTTTTTCTTTTCGTTTTTGCTAAACTTTGTACTCTGTAAAATGAGAATTTAATGGGCTTTGACCCAACACTTGCAACGTTTTTAAGCACAATCCACTTATTTGCTTACAAGAAAACATCATCATACATAATTGTCAACTGCTAGAAATATAGCTAAAATAGCTAAACCAGCTAAATAGCCAAAACCGATAAAAGTAGCTGAAATGCCGATAACTAAATAGCTGAAATGGCTTTTTTATGGTTTAGCCAAAACATTTTTGGCTTTAAAAAATGGTTAAATGAAAAATATGCCTGACAGAAGGAAAAAGCGAGAGAGAAAGAGTATATCAAAGTCGACTTAATATATGTATGCAAATGTGAAGTCAAAGCGCGTCTAGAATGAGCCTCAAGAATTCAACTTGTGTGTGTGAGTGTGTGTGTGTGTGTGTGTGGGCTATAAGCACTTGGCATTGTTAGCGTGAAGTGTGTAACACACCCACACAAACACACACAGAAACTACACTTACGCCTACAACTACATAAATGTAACCAGCTCTAGCTACACCTTTAGAATCTAGATAATGACACTTGTTCCAATTGCTGTTTCACTTTCAGTTTCAGTTCCAGTTTCGGTTTCTTATTTCTTTTTTGGCGGTTAAAAGGAGAAGCAATACAATACAAAACAAAAAAAAACAAAAAGGCTTATGGAGCATGCAAATAGGTTGCCAGTTGACATTGTATACATACACAACATGAAGATGTTTGCCAATGTCGCTATATACACAAATCACATCCTTTAAGGATACTAGGGCAGGAGTAGAGAAGGTTAAGAGAAGCGAAGGTGACGGGCGCGTTGAAGCGCTAAACGTGCTGACTAAATGTTTGTGCCCAGGTTCTACCAACATAGATAAAGATACACTCGCACTCGCACTCACACTCAAACACTCAGACAAGAAACGGTAAAACGTAGAATACACATACACAAAGCTGTCGTTGTCATCTTATCCTTATCAATCCTTCCTTTCTTCCTTCCTGTCTTCCGTGCGTGCGTGTTCTTCCGTCCGTGTCTAACCGCCGACATCGTCGTTCGCCATTCGCCATTCGCCATTCGCCATTCGCCGTTTTCGTCCTTGCATCACTTCCGCTAAGACAATAACCGATGCTAATGTATTATACGTGTCAATGTTGAATCTTATTTGACTGATATGTGTGCGTTTCTCTCTGCCACACATTAAGAGTGTGTGGGCGTGAATGATAGATACTACCATCGATACGGTTGGTGTCCCAAGTTGCCTTGGTCTGTCGACTTGTGACAAATGTCTGCCATACCCCCAGAGCATTTGCCTCAATATTGCGCCTCGGCCTTCCTGGGCTGGGCTGGGCATGGATTGAGTGTTGGGCTATTGGTGGAATCATAGGCAAAAAGTCAACAAGTTGCTTGGCCAACCAAAATGAATGATAAGTTCAAGACTTGCCGATAAGACCGATACATACATACATACATACATATTTCAATTTGCAAAACAAATCAAATAAATTACGAATTAAAAATATATGAGTAACATTATACCAAATCGATAATTATTAATTACTTGTCGTCTATCAATCATAATCTTTACTAATTTTATGTAAAATGTATGTTTTGGTAAAATTTTCACTTGTTTAACCTTTAGATGAGAGATATTTGTTTTTGTCTTTTTTTTTTTTGAGCCCCGAGGCGTAGCATTTTGCTGAAAATCTAAACAAAATTATAATTGCAATTCTTTGATTAAAAAAAAAAAAATCAAGACCACAGACAATTACAAACATTTCTTTTGCATTTAAATATAATTATTATTATTTTTTTTTTTGGTTTCGATACCCTATAAATGGCAAATGCGTAAGAGTATACAGGAATGAAAAGAGACAGCTAGAAATTGAATATTTTTAGCTCCGTTTTAAGTCAAGAAGTTTTTTTGTTTTTTTTTCGCTATATTTAAACTTAATTTTGTGGCAAAAACATTTGACATTTCAATGTAATATATCGTTTCTTTTTGAAATGCTGTTAAATGTCGCCTTCTATCAAGGAAATGGCTCCTCAAACCATTTCACTTTGTAGGCATAAACCCAAGGATAGGGATAGGGACAGAGACAGAGCACCCCGCAGCCATAATTTTGTATACTGTGTGATGTCTGCATTAGACAAAGAGGTTCCATCGTTGAGCCTAAATAAGAGATAAACATGCGCACACACACAAGCACACTCAAATTTAAGTCTATATATATAAAATATATATACATAGAGACAGCATTCATCTACATAAGCTGACATCATTTATGTATATATATATGTAGGTATATATATTTTTTTACACCCTTTCGCCTTTGGTTCCCGAAGCTCCTTTAAAATTTAAGATTACAATTTTATATGAAATAACTCAGTTGATAATGCTTTTGATTTCAGACATATATTGATCATCAACCTATATTTGTTTTGGAATGAATGGATCATCGTTGGGAAGTCGGCCTTCGGGGTTTTCGCTTTTTAAATTGTTAACAATTTAAATTGAATCAAGTTTTGTCCTTAACCCTTCGGAGTCCCTAATGAACTGGGGCGTAGATTTAAGTGACATTTTATACTTGACGTGTATTTTTTTTCTTTTTTTTTTTCTTATAAAGTTTGTTGCTCCTCGTTCTCGTTTTTTTAAGGTTCATTTTTGGGTTTATTATTATTTTTTTTTTTTCTAAGAAATTGAAAGAATTGAACTTGTCTGCCATGTTTTTTTTTTCTTTTTGGTGTTTTATTTTATTTTTCTTGGTTGGCATATAAAAAAGCGAAAAGTTTAAACAGTTTACAGCTGGCCTGAAGGCTAAACGACGATTGCGAGAAGGGTGAAGCGGATGGGGAGGAAGGGCTGGGCTGGTTGTGTGGAAGATGGAAGTCGACAAAAAATTATATTGAGATACAAATGTTCTCTCTTTTTGTCTGTCTGTCTGTCTGTCTGTGTGTGTTTGTGTCTGCCAAAGTCTGTAAAAAAGTTTAACGCTTGGTCACATCAAGTATACGCACTGTTGCATGTGGCCAATAGAAAGCCACATTGAAAAAATGAGGCAAACAGGAAAACCCCTTCACAAAAAAAAAAAAAGAAAAAAATTAAACGAAGCAATAAATTATGCCACTGCCAATGTGTGTGTATGTGTGTGAATACGTCTGTATGTGTGTGTCTGCGTGTGTGTTTAAGTATCCCCCATTATGTATGCAGATTTCACAAATCTTTTTTTTTTTTTTTTGGGGCTGGAAAGGATTTTTTTTATTTAGCCTGAGGAAGAGAATTTGGCCTCCTCTCACTTCGAAATTGATTTATTATCAAAATTTTGCGTACTTAAATCTGATCACAGATCACCGACTACCAATGGATCAAGTTGAATATGTTCTCTCCCATTAACCGAATGGATAGGAAAAGAATTTTACTTTTACTCCACTTTGATTCCACCTTCAATACCCACAAAAAAAAAAGGTGTATGAAGTCCTATTATATATCGATGATATCCCCTTTGGCAAAAGGATCGCTCAATTTGAAATCCCTTTGAGTTTTTTTTTATTTTATTTTAATTATTTATGCATGCAAACTTTATGGTTAAGCTATGTTTAACAGTAACTGAATACTTTTCTCTAATCGCCCAGGAGATTAACAAGCAAAAAAAAAAAAAAAAAGGGAAAACTTTTTGCCAAACGAAAAAAGAAAAAAAACGAAATAGAAGAAGGATAAAAAAGGGTTGCGCCGCATCGAAAAGGTTTAACAAATGTTTTGACAGATTTTTTCATAAATATTTTAACTGCATTTGTCATTAGCCAACAAGAAGATGGAGAAGGACGGTGATCGGGGGTAGGGGGAGGAGCAGAGGAGAAAGCAGAGTTTTGTATGGAAGCCTAAGCCTAAGGGGGAATCCCCACGCTCTTATCTACCACACATAATTGTTGTGAAATGTTTGTCTTTATGTTAATGTCTTCATTCTGATTCCTTTCGAGTGTGTGTGTGTGTGTATGTGTGTGTGTGTGTGAGTGTGTGTGTGGGTGCTTGTGTGTATGTGCCGAGTGACAAGCTTTCGAAACATAATTCTCTGGCTTGTGTTTAATGCGCATATTTATTTTATTTTTCATTTCTTTTTTTTTTGTTTCATATTTTTTTGGATTTTTTTTGTTTTTTGTTTTGGGGCTGTATTAAGTTAATTAATGCGCCGCATAAGCTGCTGCTCGTTTGTCCTTGTTGTCCTTCATCAAGTCAATCACATCATCAACAACAATAATAACAACAACAACAACAACAGCAGCATCAACATCAACAACAACTTTGCCAAATATTTCTAATGTGCTTTTGGCATTTTTAATTAATTTTCCAAGGGGCTTATGAACTTTAAATATTTTTACTTTACAACAAGCAATTTCAGTCAGGTATTATGTACATAAAGGAGGGAGGGAATGGTGAAGGGGGAGGTGGTGAAGCATGAGGTTTACAAACCAAATTTAACAAATAGTAATCTTAACAATGGCGTTTCTCTAAACTAATGAGTACATTTTTTTTTGTCTTTAACTTTATTAAACTCACTGTGCCACATAAAAGGACTAATATATCCTTCAATGTTCTTCAGAATGCCATTCATTCACTCTAATTCTGATTTCTAATGTTTGTACAATACATAATATGTATGTATGTATGTATGTATGTGTATATATATATTTGTCTGGGGTTTTACATATATCTCTGCGTCGCAATTGCAAATAGAGTCGTCATTCCCTCCTGCCCTGTGTCAAGGTTTCTACTTTGACAACATAATCTTTTGGGAAAACTTTCATATTTCAGTGAGAATCAAATCTTTTGCTACTCTCTTGTCGAACCTTTTCACAAAATTGAAATTGAAATCTTTCACTCTTTTGCTCTTTATTACTTATTATCCATTAAATCAATTATCAAATGATATTCTTTAACTAATCAAACAAGGACTATGAAAAGCAAGTTAGAACTAGAAAACATTTAAAAAAAAATAAAGCTCAAAATAAAACACTCTCTCATATGGCAAAGAACATGGGACATGGCAAAATAACAAATATTTATATATATTCCTAAGTATATTGACAAAAAAGCAGCAGCAACAGCAGCAAAACAAAATGTAAACAAATCACAATAAATAACAAATACTTAACATGGCTAGAAAATTTTTGCAATTATATTGACAGAAAAATGGCAAAAGCAAATAACGAATGAAGAAAATGAAAACAAAAAAAAAAAAAACAAACCTAGAAAAGTTTCTTTTCTTCTTTAGGGCGTCTTGCATAAATTTTAAATCACAGGAAAGTTCTTTTTTTTTTTTTTTTTTTTTTTCCCTCATCCTACTTATTTCTTCTAGCCTACTTATTTGTTAACGCCCAAAGAGGAGGCGTGGAGTGAACGGTAGGTGGTAGGTCATGTGTAATTTTTATACCCTGCAATCACAAGCGGGGGTAAAAGGGCATATTAAGCTAAGCTCCGATTGATGTTAAGAGACAAATTGTCGTAGAATAAAGTAAAAAAAAACACACTAAATAACAGTAAGCAAAAAGTACAGTTGGGTTCAATTGATGTAGGGGTCATCGTATTATATTAGTTAATTAACATTCAAATAATGACCACACAGCATCCCAATTATCGATATTTTAAAGGCCTAGGTCAACAGCTGATTATCGATATATTTTATATTTCAATGCTTGCAAATACTATGCCGTTAGAATTGACTTTTGCCTGTTAGTTTCATCCTAGTTGGTACAGGGTAACACATAGTCATTAGCCCACATCTCGACGTTGAGAATTTTATATGTACAATATTTTTTGTTTTGTGGGAGTGTGTGGGTACGTGTGCGTGTCGCTTAATTCAATACGCATAAACAATAATTTATGAATTTTTATTGAAGTTTGTGTTGCCCATGTTACAGCACTCACTGGCACACACACACACACACACACACATGCAGTCACACACATGCAGTCACACTCTGGCATACATCACGCAAATACATAAGTAGAAGACGCGGATGTTGCTTTAGGGAAATTGGTTTCATATTAATCTTAGATGAGCATCGGTTCATATATACATTGGCCACATACACACACACATACATACATATATCATACATATATATGTATGTACTTGTACATTATATCGAATTGAATTAAAATTTTGTGTCTGAATCAATTAAGAAATTGTCATGTTTTATTCTCACTTTGATGCAGCACGAATACGGCTCAGATTTGAATATTTAAATTGTAATATTTCGATATAAATCTTTATAGAGACATTCTAGATAGAATGACAATAAGTTTTATCGATTTGATTTTTGAATTACCCTTTAATTAGAGGGCATCGAATCGATATTACTCGAAAAAGCTGGGTCAAAGTGATTTAATGACCCTCCCATATTGGACATGGCCTTATCAAAAGTGCTGAGTTGGTAGTAAACTGAGAGATCTCCATGGATAGTTGGCCAAAATCGTTTGACAGGCGGCGACAACAAGCAGCCAAATTCAGTCATAAAATTAGAAATTCGATTGACTAAACGCACGCGATGACAATGAGTTGGGTGGAGAAAACGAAAACTGAACTGGGTAGAGGGGGGAGGGGGAGGGGGACAGAGTGTCATGGTCAATGGCTCATCGTAAATCCCTCAAAGAGCCAGCCCAGCCCAGCCCAGTCAGTCAACCAGCCATTCAGCCATCCAGCCAGTTGATTAATTCTCAATTTTATTTGGCATTTTTATGAGCAACTGCAGCAGCAGCAGCAGCAGCAGCAGCCCCGGCAGCAACCTGCGATTTTGTTTGCTTTGGTTAGAGATTGGTTGTTAGCGGGTTTTTTGCTTTTTCGCGAACAAAGAGGGAACAAAGTGGGGGAAGAGAGGCCCGTATAGAGGTTGAAGGATTAGAGGGGTCTTAGCCTATCGAATTGCCACATGCATGTATAAGAAGATGGAGAAGTTGGAGAAGCATGAACAAGAAACGATATTTTATTTCACCATTAATCGTAAAAATTGCTCATTTTATTGCTTCGAAAGTGTTTCATTCTCTCTCTCTCTCTTCTCCATCTCCCTCTCTCTGTCTTCCTCTCTCTGTCGCCATGTCTTTGTATATCTGGCTGCCAGTCACCGACTTTGAGCTTTGACTGAGCGACACGGCAAGGCACAATGTTGGCACGGTGGGGCAAGATGCGGCAATGTGGTTACAAAGGGCAAAGGGCAAAGAGCAAAGCGGCATCAAGCGGAGCGAAGCGTGAAACGGCTACACAAAGCAAACATTGCCAGGTGGCAAAGAGGTTTTTGCTCCCCTCATTTCGCTTCTTTTTTTGTTCCCTTTGTTACTGAAATGTTATGCATAAATCGTTGTTGTTTTGTGTCCTTGTAGTCACACACACACACACACACACGTCTGCTGGGTGTGTGTACAAAGATATACGCATATGCGTATATGCATATTTATAGGCTCTCGACTTTGAGTGATGAGTAACCTACACAACACACACACACACACACGCACACACACACACACAACACATGAGAAAGCTGAGTATGAGAATTCCACAGACAGGACCAGCTGAGGTGATTGAATTTCTATTTATTTTTCGGCTATTGCGGACATCTGGTGAATGGTTACTGCTTAACGATATGAGATATGGCATTGTCTGATATTATCAAATTATTATTATTTCTGACATAAGAGATTCTCTTTCTGTAAGGCTCGCTTAAAGAATCCTTGAGAATGTTATTTAAATTAAATTAAGACGATTTTTTGCTCTAAACTATTTATACAAATAGGGAAACTAATATTAATTTGGTTTCAAAATAGCTTTGACACGCCTCCTTTTCGATGTTGGTATACGAAAAAGTAGTATTTTAATAAATTTCATAGAAATCGGTTAAAAAATAAACAAATTTTATGTTAAGAACCAAAAAAACGGCCCCTAGGTGCGCTAAAGTGCACATGTAAGCGAGATAGCTTATGTCTGCTATGAGCCTAATGCATTTGAAATAGTTTTTTTTTTAGCTGACAGTGTAGGGAACTTTGTAAAATTTAGTTTAAAAAGTTTTTTTGAACACTTTGCATTATTTTTGATACTTTTTCACCTAGCAATAGGCATAGAATTTAGATATTTATGTCTTCATTTTATAAATATATAAATAAATGTAAATATCAAATAAAGGAACAAGGAGCATCTAAAGTTTGTGTTACTCCGGCAAAAGACGCAACTCAATTGGGTGGGGGAAGGGGCAATATTTACAATTCTATAAACATAAACAAATTTCAGTATGCAAAGCATTGGCATAGACTCTAAGAATATCCTGCCAATGGCCTCTCTCTCTCTCTCTCTCTCTCGACTCGTTTTAAGATGCTGCTGAAGTTGCATATATGTATACTCTTTTTTAGTCTATGGACTTGTAGGGTATCAGAAGGCAAACACAGCTGCAAAACACCAAATTTTTTCCTGTTCCTGTTTCTTTTCTCTATTGTTTTTTTTTTTCTTGCTGTGAACTAAGAAAACAGAGCCATCCCCTTCCGACCTTTCAGAAAGCGCGAATGAACCTAAACAAATTTCAGTCTAAGGTTTTCCATGGAAAATGTGAATCACCATAGACGCACACACACCCAACTCCCCAAGTGTAACCGTCTTTCCGCTCCCCCCCCCCCCCCCGGGGAGATCTGGGGTGCCTAGAACGTTTGCTATTTTGCCGCCACATTTATTACTCATTTACAGACATTTTGCCCTCGTCCTTTTTTTGTTTCTTTTGGGAGGGGGGACGGGGAAGTTAAAGAGAGAGAGAGAGAGAGGAAGTAATGGTGAAGATGGGAAAGGAAATCTACCTTTTGTTATTTGCTTTGGACTACAAAATGAGCAGCTACGAAAAAGTTTCAAATCTTTGAATGAATTTAATATGCACAAAGTATGAAAAATACTTTACCATTTTTTTTTCGCTTCTTCTATATATATATATACATATTTTTGGGTGTGCTTCGTGAAGTTAGAGGAGCCAACCATCATCATTGCCATCATTGCTCCCATCATCGTTTTCGTTACGGCAGCCTTCAATGTCGACGTATATGATTTCTGGATTATGTTTATTAATATGTTGATATAATAACTTTTCACTCCGCCCGCACAATTTCCTGCCACCAGATGCTCTGTGGCGTCGCCCTGACGCCAGCCAGCCAGCCAGCCACGAAATGCCAAAAAGGGTTTTCACTTCTTTCTCCTCTTCTCTCCTCTTCTCTCCTCTGCTTTTAAGGTAACGTGCAAAGTTACTACTTTTGGCTGCTTTGCTATAATTTTGAGAAATTGCAAATACACTAAATGAAATTCCTTGCCAAAGTTAAAAGTGTTTGAGAATAACTAACTTATTACTTCTGTTTCCAACTAACTAACAAATCCAAATTTATTTTCAAGTGAAGAAAATTAATTCATATCCAAATAGCTTAGGCAAGCAAACATATTGTCTAGCTGGAGAAATTCGTTTTTGCTTGAATAGTAGTCAAATCAAGCATACGCACTGTGGCACTACACAAAATTAAGTGTGCTTATTAACTCTTTAGCCATGCTTTAGTCTCTCTTATTAAGTATATGTAGATTTGGCTTAAGCCTCTTTCTACCCTTCGAAGGCCTTAAGTTAGTTCGTACCTGTTGAATTCCTGTTGTTTGGTTTCCTATGTATTTTTTTTCTTTGAGGATTTCATATTGAGTTGCAAATTGGTTTTGCATTTTTCGCATATATTCGTGTTGCAAATAGTAAACCATATTTTTGAGGTTTAAATGCCCGAAGCAATGCCCAAAGGGTTAACTCACTTTTAAACACTTTTTGGCCAATCCAACCCCAGATGGAAGGAAAGATGGGGCTAGAGGTGCTAGAGGGGAAAGAAAATTGCAATTTTTCGTCGTTTTCTCTTTTTTTTTGTCGTTTCACAACGTTTCGAGTTAGATGGCCAAAAACCCCATTTTGGATGATGGCTTTTTTCCATTTTGGCCTTTGGCGCAATTTTAAGTTGATCAAAATGCAGTTTTGATTGCAATCCGTTCGCCAATTGAGAGCGGCAAATGGGAAAAAAAAACTGATAACTGGTTAAACAAATTTGAATGATTGAAAATATTCTTAAAGTCTTGCCCCTTGACACATTCCTTGACTACACTTTTGGGCGCTTAATTAACAATGGCACTTAACCTTCGACATCTTGAACGAGTGCTTGAAATACTCAATACTGGCATTCCAAAGGAACTCAATTCCGTTGGGGCGCTCCCACTTAACTCGACACCGAGCGAGCTATTATAAGTAGTACTCGATGACAGCTTATCCCTGCGATGATTTGTTCAAGGTAATCGGCTTAGTAAATTAACCAACATAATTTGACAGTTTTATCGACATTTGGCATGGGGTTAGGCCACTTGGCGAAATATTTATGATATGAATGCCAAACAAAATGTTCACCGACAAAAGATTACCCATTAAATGAGAGTAAAATTTAAGTTACAATCAACTTTAATGCCAAAATAAGACTTGCTTATTTCCAACTTACTTCCAACTGAATCAGGAATTTTCTTTGATTCATTTTTGTTAGGGTATAAGGGGAAGAGAAGACATTGAGACACTGTGTTCATTTTTTTCCATTGACTGAAAAAAAAAAACATGTTTTACTCCATCGTTCTGTCTCGCTTTTTGTGTCTATGCTCCCTGATTTACTGTTTTCCTATGCGGCAAAGCGGCTTTTGTATGAGTGTATGAGTAAGTATGTGTGTGTGTGTGTGTGTGTGTGTGTGTGTGTGTGTGTGTGTGTGTGTGTGTGTGTGTGGCTGTTCATTTGGTGCTACTTTTTGCATTTTGCTTTACACCCTGTAATTGTTCATTGAGAGAATGATAGCCCCAAAAAAATGTCTTCAATTTTAAAATTAAAACGATAACAATATTTTATTATCTCTGCAGATTAACCGAATCAATAAATCATTATCGTTAACATATGAAACAATAACTAGAAACTTTATTGAATGCTTCAAATAAGCGTTTAGCGAGAAAAATATGTAAAAATAACCAATATAAATAAAATGGTTTATTTCGGTTATTCAAGCCTGTTAAAATCAAGCGCTGCAGCAAGTTTTTTCCAAGATAACTTTTACTTTTACTTTTGTTTTACTCGATATGAAATAGTCGGTTCTCCTCTTACTATTATTTACCCCAATTCTTGTTTGCCTAAGTAGCTTTTGCCCTCTGAGCAAAACAAAAAAAAATAAATAAATAAAAGAATAAATGCCAGAGATGCCGCCTTCATGGTATGGCATGGCATTTTGTTGTTGTTGTTGTAGCCTAATGTGCTTGTACTTACTTAAACGCACAAACGACTTTCATGGTCCTGCTCAAAGCTCTCTGGCACGGTATGAATCTGCTCAAACAGTGGTCCAAACAGTCCCTGCCTGGGTCACATTAGCGCCCACTTCACTCTTGTTGTTGGCCCTCTCTGTCTCTGGCCTGATGAGCAGCAAATTGAATTTTATTGACTTGATTCACCGACAAGCGAGCGAGCGCGAGCTACGTTTCATTTACTGACCATTTTGTTGTGTTTGCATTCCGCCTCCTCTCTCTCTCTCTCTCTCTCTCTCTCTCTCTTTGTGTGTGTGCGTGAGTGTGTATACAATAAATTGATTTCTGATTATCATTGCATAACAAAATGAATAAATCCGCGACGCATTCAAATAAAAAAGAAAGGTAGAGTAGAGTAGAGTAGAGAAATAAGCATAACAAAAAAAAAAACAATTTCAAGCTAAAGAGCTGGATGTAGGCGAGCTTAGACAGAAGTTTTAATGAAGCGTATTAAAATTTAATTAAATAACAATTTGCACAAATGTAAATAAACATGGCGCTGCTTATGCAAAGCAGGACCAAGTCTTTAGCTCTTCTCCATCCAACCATCCAACCATAGCCATCGTCTTCACCTCATCTTGAGCCTGAGCCTCAGTTCCTTGCCAACGCCCAGTGCGGCGAACTTTGGTCATTAAATTAAGTGCACAAGACATTGTGGGATGAGTGAAGAAGAGGAGGAGGAGCAGGAGGAGCAGGAGGAGGAGAAGTGGGAATGGGAGTGGGGATGCGACCAGACGAGGTCGAAGACAGTTGCGAGTTGGAGAAACCAGCGGTTCCTGCTCCAAACAGCAGGCAATGATGACTTTTTGTGGTCAGAGGTCTGATTAAACAATTTGCCACAATTATTTAAACAAATTTTCATTTATGTTGCAATAAACAATTACATTTGATCAAGTTTAAAGGTGGATAATACATTTGGATTAGCTTCTGAGAAGATGTTTTAAATGGCATTGCCAACTGTCATGACAACCCTCGCAAGTTGGTTTGCCCGTTTCACTGCTTAATGTGATTTTTAATTTCGCATACACACACACACACACACATAGTGACACACATGCCACATCAGAAGTCGCAGCTTCAAAGGGTCTCTCTCTCTCTCCGCGTTCTCCATGCACGCATCACTCATACGCAACGTTGAACGTGTCGCATGTTTTTTTTTTTTCGTACAGGTAAAGTCTTAATTGAATTTGCCTTTCGTTTCGTTTTTTATACATTTTTTTTGGTCGTTATTGTTGTTGTTGTTGTTGTTGTTATTGTCTTGTTGTATCACGAGTTACACACACGTTGGCCGGGGCAACAAACGATACACCAAAATGTAATAAATGTTTATATTTAATTTTCTTTGGCTTTTGCTATTTTCGCTCAAATATATGTCAAATAAAAAAAAAGAAGAAGCAGCAGTAAGGAGACAAAACAAAAAAAAATAAAAAGCACACTTTTTAAGAATGTCATAAAACTGAGAACAGAAAAAATGGCATAAAAACAGAAGGGAACAGAGAAGCACTAAGCTGCTTTTGTGGTCACTTGGCGGTATACTTTTGGCCCTTTTCAACAATTTCTGCATAAACTGCAGACAATAAATAAGTATACAAATGTATATATATATATTTTTTATTAAAATTTTGCTTTTATGAGGCAACCTAATATCGGTTTTTCTTATCAGTATGCTGCAGTTTATTTGCTTATTTCAAGCAATCAACACAAATTTGACTGCAAAACATACCAAAAAAATAATATTTAATTAATTTTTTTTGGATGATCTCTCAACGAAAAACCGCAAAAATTTCACTTGCTCTCGATATTTGAATCGATTTTTATTTGAAGAACAAGGCGAGAGGGATAACTTGATTGGTTTTTAATTAATTTGTTTAATGTGTTCAAATTTGGTTTTTTGGTTTGTTAACTCCTAAACACACCTATGTAGTATCATATTATGCCAACAAACAAACTTTCAGATATCCTTTTCTACCTGCATAAGAGAAGAGAAGAGGAGGTCAGTGACCTTCTCCCTCTGTAGGTCTGTCTGTTTGCAGTGAAACTAGTTTCTCAATGTTTGAGCTATTTCAATGAAACTTTATATTTGAGCTTCTTATTGTTGTAGGCAAAACATTTCTCAGAACCAGTCCGATCGGTCCACTATAACAGCAAATTTTAAGATGAAGATATTTCTCACCGTTTTTAGTTTAATGTTGGAATCTTGTGAATATATTTAATGCTGCATTATGCAATAGTAAAGGGATGCCATTTCTTTTAATTTAACTCTTAATGCTTCGCCGAACCGAACATAGACTGTCCTTATACGGGCAACTGGTTTGCCTTAGATACCGAATTGAAATGTGCAAGTTTCTGACTTGGTTTAATTGCATTTTCATGTTTTTCTTCATTCACTTTGGCTGCTGTTTTTGCTGTTTCTGCTGTTGCTGTTGTTGTTGGCTCTGAATGTATCTGATTGCAGTTTTTGTTTTGCACTTGACTTGTCTTCTCCCCTTTTCTTTTTTTGTCTTACTTTTGTGTTTGACAATGCTAATGGCAAGTTAATTTTCCAATTTACACGCTAAAAGTGTTTCGAGTTGCATTCCAAATTGTTAGTTGTATTCAATTTGCTAGATTTTCGTGGGGCAAGAACAATTCGTTTGCCAATTAGGGGCAAGTGTGAAAGGAAAGAGAAAAAGCAGCGTGTGGTTAGATGAAATGAAAATGCTAATTTATTTTAATTCACCGCAAACACACACACACACACACACACACACACACACACACACATACAAACACTCCTGCAGTTTGCGCTTATGTATGCATGAACGTAAGGACTTCCGGTTGGGCTTCTAACCGGAGCGCGGCTGCTGCCCCCCATTTGCATTTTTGTTACGCACGCAAACCCTCCACTCAACTGAACTCAACTCAACTCAACTCTAGTCGACTTGACTCGATTCATGGCAGAAAATTTATTGTTTCTAGTTTATTTTTTATATATTTAAGATTCTTAAAGTTTTTGCTCTTGGCTTAGTTCAGAGTTTGGTCGAAAACTCATCCGGCTCAAGACGAAATTGCGCGCACTTAAATAAATTTATGAAAAATATGCAAAGTGCAGCCAATTGCGGCAAGCATGGAGCATGGACTAAGTGTGAGTAGGTGGTGGGAATGGGAGGGGGGGACGGAGGGGAAAAGACAGTAAGCAAGTCGACGAAAGTGGCCGATTAACATGGTGTGCAAGGAAGCGATTTCATTTATGCTTATCATGCGAGCGCATGATGTTGGCTTAGTTTCAACAATTACTTTAGTTAAAGTATCTAACAAAATGACCGAAACTATATCATACAGATCGATGAATACTAAAAACCAATGGCAAATTTAAAAATGGTTGAATGGTTGAAGCTATGAAATTATTCTCAGCCGCTTTACTCGTGTCGAAGGCGTAGTTAGCTCTCCAATCTTTTGTAGGATTCAAGTCTACTTTTAGCAGACTTAAGGTTCAATTTTTAGAAAACGATTTCCAAGACCAGCGGCTTGCAGAATCCGTCAACAAATCATAATAGGTCGCAAGCCTGATTCAAATTTCACGGACTTTCTGGTAAGCAAAAGTGTAGATCACCATAAAGTCGTAAACATTTTGGCCCAATTGGTGGATTGCGTTCTCTGTGGGCCAGAGCCTGAAGGCCAGATTTACGAGTTCTTAATAAGTTTTTCGTTATGAAAAAAAGGGGCACAAATTGCTTCGAGAATTTGCTTGATTTAGGTTATATCTTCCATTGAATTGTTTTCTAGCCAAGTTAAGTGTATTAAGAGTTGTCCTATTGATTTGGTAAATCAAAAAAAAAAATCTTTTGGCTAGTTATGCATTATTTCTGCTTGTAATCCGCTCTGCTCTATGTTGGCCACGTGAGAGTTGACATGTCGCTGTTGGCCACAAGTGAACGAAACGTTTAACACGTTTCTTTTGCACTGCTGTTTCAGTGCACTTAAGCTGATGCCTGAGCATACTATTTTAATTAGCTGCTGTCACTCAACAGCGAGGAGGAGAGTGAGGGGAATTGTTGGTCTGGGGGGGGGGGAGGGGGCGTTGAGTTGAAGGGTTTTGCTGCTGTTGTTGCTGCTGTGATGACGACAGGAACAGCTACACCAGCGTTAGCCATGGCGATGGCGTATCACTGTCTCCGTCATCATCGTCTGGTGTCTCTTCTGCGTCTGCCATATCTCGACCTGGTCTTGGGGTCTGCGTTTAGCATGTTGACTGCAAGACCAGCTGCTTGCATTAAAAGTTGGCCTGGACAAGTGACACACACACACACACACACACACATATACAAACAAGAGTATAAGAGAGAGAGGGAGGGAAAAAGGTGGAAAAGCACTCAGCGTTTTAGGTTCGAGCATCTAACGCTTAAAAGCATGCTATAGTTTTTTTTTCTGTCTGTGTGTGTGTCTTGTCTTGTTGCTACTTATTTCGCTTTTAATACCTTAACCAAAGAGGGTTGCACACACACACACACACACACACACACACACTCGCACAAACTATTCATTTATTCGCTAATCAAATAAGCATAGTGGCTAAAAAAATGTTTTGGCCTTCGTCTTACAAATTTTTTGCATGTTACCTTTCCCCTTCCCCCCCCCCCCCCCTCAAAAAAAAAAAAAAAAAACTCACGTGCCCATGTGTTGCGTGTTTGTTCGTTAACCAAAAGCGAAACAATAACAAAGCCAAACAATAAATGGGGGGAAAAACCCGAAAAAAAACTTCGTTTGGGAATTTTGCGGGCATGAAATATTGTCGTTAATTAAATGTATATGCAAGAGAGCTTCAAAAAAAAGCACATAATGGATTGTTTTTAATTCGCACACAATTTTTATGGGATATTTTTAGAGGCAAACTGCACAGGATTTTGTGCTAATTGCTTTGTTAAGCCATCTTTCGCAATGGCTCAAAAATCTACAAATTGCATCTATGTACATAAATTTTTCATAATAAAAATCAATTGATAACTTAATCTCCAACGCAGTTTAAGTGCATAAAAATAGATAAATAATATATTCAATTATGGGATCTTTGACTATTTGCGAATGTAAAGGCTATTTGCATTTTGTAAGAGTTTATAACTTTTTTTTTTTGCGCGCCTTTTTGTTTTCACTGTCATTCTCTAACGCGTTTTTTTTTTTTTTTTTTTGCCGTGTAGCATGGTTTTTCTCTTGTGGTAATTAATTTCTGACTTTTTTTTTTTGTTGTTGTTGTTGTCCTTTTAGTCATTTAGTATTCTGCAGAATTCATAAAACAAATGTCCTCAAAATCTAGATAATTCATCATGGGACACAGCTGTAATCGTATTCTACTTTATGCCTTACATACTTACTTAATGTTATTACGTATTTTCATTAATATTACGGCCAACCCAAATGAGCAATAGGCGGACAGGCGTAACTGGTTGGTGGGAAGGGGGAAGGGGGGGAGAGCAAATTTAGGCTTAAAAACTTTCCTAATGGCCTATATAGAGTTGTTGTCTTGGCTTTCGGTTTTGTTTGGTTTTTTTTTTCGTTTTTTTTTTCGCTTTTGTCAAAAATACACTTTCACTTCAATATTTTACAACTAATTAGGGATAATTACCAACCATTACCCAAAAGGATTCTCGTTCTTCTGGCATGGCGACAAGTTGAACGTCGTTTGGTTTGTGCGTTTTGTTCGTTTTGGCTGGTTGCGGTTGCTTAATTTGGGACACCTTTTGCTTTTGCTTTTGCTATTGTTGTTGTTGTTGTTGTTGTTGTTGTTGTTGTTATTCTCTTATCTTACGACTTGGGCCATATAATGAACAGTAAGAAAGAGTGAAGGGGAAGAGACGGAGACAGATGGCTAATGGTAGGTGGTAAGCGATGACACGCCCTTAAAAGCTTTTGACATTGAGTTTCTGTCACTTGATAGCGCAAATGAAGTGAGAATTAACTACAAAATGACACACACACACACACCACACACATAGACAGACACACAGGCATACTCACACTTACACATACATTTTTCAGTTAATAAACTTTGATGTTAAGTATAAGTGGCATTCATTTTCAACATTGTTTTGGCAAATTGACAACAGAAATTCGGCTGAGAAAGAATTTCGTAAAGAATTTAATCATTGAAATTTGTATCTTTAGTTTGTTTTCAGTTATAATAATAATGGCATTAGCTGAATGTCTTAGTCTATTAAAAACTTTAATTGATAAATTGACGCTTTTTTAATTTTCCACCTTATTTTACTCTTTTGTTTACTCGTAGATATTAAATATGTATATATATTTATATGAAAGGAATGCTCAAGGATTTACAGTATATATTGCTTTTATATATTAATTGGAAAAGTTTGACAATCAAACCTATATACACAGAACAAGAAACTCTTCGGGCCATGCTATTTATATTGTTAATATTCGAGTGGCTTGGCTTGATATTATTTTGGGCTAATACCTTTAAGCAAAAAGTTGCCACAAGAAGAACTTCAATGTAGTTTGATTACATTTTGCTTTTAAGCGTTTTTCAAGAGGTCTCTCCTCCCCCCTCTCTCTCTTTTTCTGTCGGTTTTTATTCTCACTCTTTGTGCTTGCTGGGAGCTGAAGCTGGAGCTGGAACCGCGCTTAGTCATGGAATCCAATCAGTTTTGCCTGTGTTGACAAATGGTTTATGGCACGTGCCTATATACATACATACTTACCACAAACAATAGGTAAGGCGAAGCCTTAAGACTGACAAAAAGCATTTGCCACTTTTGTACAAAGTTTCAAATACAATTTCTAACAAGGACACAGAAAACAGGAGCCAAAAACTTTTTAACTTGCTCTTGGCATGGGGCAGAAATGAAAAATGAGAGAAAAGAATATCCAAAAAAAAAAAAAAAAAAATAGGAATTTACCAAAAATATAATTTCTATACCCTTCCAAATGAGAAAAGGGTATATTTCTTTTGGCTAGCAGCTTGCAGGCCGAGATAAACTCATTTTCAAAGTTTTTTATTTATCGAGCAAGTCAGTCTAAGCAATTTCTATGGGCTTCCCCTCAAATAAATGTTTTCCCGGATCGCCCTTTGCCCAGAACTTTTAAATTTTTAATTAATTGAATGCTTTTTTCTTGTGTTATCAGTTTATAAAAGCAAAATTACTGATTTATAATAGTTCTATTTTAATATATAATATTATTTCCAAGGGCATAGCTGTTCTGTCTCACATTTGATCATCTCTTGCGCTCTCTCTCTCCCTTTCCATCTTGTCTTTGGTTTCTCTATTTTTCTCCTACCCAATTTTGGGTTTTTCTTGTATAAATTAAGTTGATAAAGTTGACTGGTCTTAGGCAAAGTTGCCCCCTAGCGAAATTTTACGCACAGTTTGTCAAAAAAAAAAAAAAAAAACAAAGGGAATAAATAAATAAGAAAACTGTCAGGTGTCAGAAGCTCGGATCAGGCGTTGAAAAATAAATCCAACCAAGTGACCTGCAACGCAGCAGTTGAACAAATTTTTCGTTGTCTTTATTTTCCCTTTTTTTTTTTCGAATACGAAAAACAGAAAACAAACCGAAAAAAAAACAAAAAAAATTGTCGCGACAATGTCTAGTCAAATTGCAGGCACAAATAAAAGAGGGGCTAGGAGGGAAGGGGGGGTGGGCAGAAGGAAGGGTGGCAGAGTGGTGGGGGAACCAGCTAGATTACAAATGGTTACAAATGATGGTGGAAGGAGGTAAAAGTCGTCGTGGTAGCTGGTATAGGGCCAAAGGGGCCATTGACATTTACCCTCCTCCTTCACTCCCCCCCCTTAGACAAGGCAAAAGTGTAAATTCAAATTTATAATATGAAACTCACTTGAAACGAGCTGTGAACAAAAAGAGTCAAGCGAAATTAAAGCGAACCAATTTAAAGTATTCGAACTCGATGAATACCCTGCTAAAAATATTTGTTAAAAGTTTTTTTTTTTCCCCCTCTTTTCCTTCAATTTATTTTTAGATACCAATTTCTTGTTGCTGTTTTTTCGGTGTGTGTGTGTGTGAAAAATTTTGTTTGTTTACTTAGTACGAAAAATTTGCAGAACTCATTTTGCATCTTACTCGCTCTCAGTCGCCCACGTTTTCAACACACACTCACAAATATGACGGTAAACAGTGAAAAACATTTCCATTTAGTTTTCCGCACACACACACACACACACATCTTAATACACAGTGTTGCCATGTTTTTAATCCACTTGAAGGGCACTTAAGGCAGATCACTGCCAAGCGCAAATGTGCAAACAAAAGTACAAGTTGCAGGGCAGAGCAGGGCAGGAATCATGGGGGCCCAATACAACAATACAAACCAAATTCACATTTCGTTCTCAAGTGTGAAGTATATTTGGCTACGCTCCTGGTTAATGTGTGTGTGTGTGTGTGTGGGTGCCGAGAGCTTTTAACTTGTTAAAATTCATAATTCCTGTAAAATAGAGAATGCTGGAGTGAGATAAAGAATGCAAGATAGAGTGTGAGTGTGTGGAGAGAGAGAAAGAGAGAGAGTATAAAGAGAGTGAGAGAGAGAGAGGTAAACAAGACAACGAGAAACTATGCAATAACAGCAACTTGTCCCATTCATATTTCTGTTCATTCTTTTTTTTTTTTTGCTATAGGGACAAATTTGAACCACTTATTCATGTATATGTAAATGTGTCTATGTGTGTATGTGTGCGTGTGTGTGTGTGTGTGTGTGCTCAGGGAGAAACATTAATATGGCTTTTGTCACTATTGTGGGTCGAAAACTACAACGCATCGTTGATATAAACAACTTTAATTGGGTTCAAATTGAAATCATGCATTAGCTAACTAAAAAAGAGAGAAGAGAGATGTCCACAATTGTTTTCTAAGTTGGAGATTAGTTTTCCTTAAAAATGGGTCAAATAATAGTTAATGTACTCATTGAACTTTCTTGCCATCGAATATTATTTTTATGGAGAAAGGTAGAGATAATACTTGGGATAGACAAACTTCGACGACAGGATAGTTTTACATATTTAAATGATTTGAAAGAACTTTCCAGTTGAAAAATATACAATTTTCCAAATGAATTTGAAATTGCGGTTCTCACATTAAAATAAAAACTTGTGATTCAAAATTTTGCCCTTTTAAGAGTCTTGCATGAACTTCACCCAAATAAGTAGGCTACAAAAAGTTTGTTTTCTTTCAGAGGGATATTAAAGATGTCTCTTGTTTTCTTAATGACTCTGTTTCTTGAAAGAATAAGAGAGCAAGAGCTTCTTTGACTTCTTAAAGATGTATTACAAAATCGAAAGGCCAAAACTAGCCAACAGGAATGGCAAAAGTTCCTAAAATTGGCTCTTTGTTAGGGTATTCTGTGCAACTAGAAAGGATTAAACGTTTCGATTTACAGTGTCAACTTTAAATTGAGTATACAAGACTTCATTTAATCTAATGAAATGTTTATAATTGTACATATATTCTATTTCTGTTTGTAGGCGAATAAAAAGCAATGAAACTAACAGAATGCCAAGTGTGCGTAGGTTTGTGTGTGTGTGTGTGGTGTGTGTGTGTTTTGTGTGTTGGGGTTCAGAGGGAAATTACAGAAACTACATACTTATAATAACAGCAATAACACTCGAGACTCAAACTGACAGCCAACGTACTTCAGTTAGCTGCCCCAGTCCAACATTGTTTTGCCAATAGATTAGGCTGCCAGTTGGCTGCTGACTAAGCAGAAAACTTCTGACAACGACAACACGTCTAAGATTACATAGAAGACAACATCGCGAGTCTGATCGAAAGCATTGCTCCCAATTGCTGTACCTTTTTTTGGGTTAACATTTAGGTATATGGTTAGGTATATCTGTGGCTGATGCTGATGATGATGATGATGATGATGATGAAAGGATGACCCTGATGATGATGGCTTCGAGGGTGCTTTTCGGCAACAAAATGGCTGGTGCGCACGTTCAACGCTTCACTTAATTAAGCGCCTTTTTGTCTGTTGCTGTAAGTTGATAATTGAGGTTTTGCCGGTTTTTGCGGGAGGCAAAAGTTAATGCCAACCAACCCAAATTAGAAAAGTAGTAACAAAAGGGGCCCAACGATAAAATGGTTTGGCGGTTGCCTCCACCGCTTCCTCCCCCCCCCCCCCCCCCCCCCCCAAAAAAAAAAAGGGGCGAGAGGTGAAAATGCGATGCCAAGCCATAGTAGCAAAAGGGCATCATATAATCAGACTGAATGAATAAATGAATGACTGAACACAAAAACAAAGAGCGCAGCAAAAGAAAAGAATAGACAAAGAAAAAAGCAAAAAAAAAAAAAAGAAATACGAAAATCAAATCAAACCATTGATAAACTTGGCCAACTTAAAAAAAAGGCAAAACCAAGAAAACAAAAACGTTATAAAAATCCCGTCAACGGTAGATAGAAGAAAACTCTCACTGAAGGCCAATAAAAGTCATGACGAGATCTAACAAAAAAAAAAAAAAACTTTCACCATTTGTGTGATTGAAAGTTAAAAGAAAATTTCTGTTCATAAAAGACTTAAACTAGCAATTTGCCAGCAAAGAAGCAGCTTAAATACGCACGATTTATGCGTTAAGAAAGTTTTTTCGATGACTCAGATGCCAAAGAATTATTTGATATTTTTCCAGATCACTTTGCAAAAACAAGAAGAAAGAAAGTGGCAAGTGATGAGATTACTTTTAAATTGCATATTTCAGTTAGTTAACGACTTAAGTCTTAAAGCAAAATCAAACAATTTTTGTTTATTTCAAGATGCAAAGTACAAAAGTGAAGAGCATTTTTCAGCTTAAGTAAGCGCAGTGTGCACACAAAACACCGTTATAATTCCTCACTCTCGCTCTGCCTCTCAGGCAGAAGATGCGCTCTCTTGAGCTCTCTCTGTAATTACGCTTGTGAGGTGATCAGGCAACGGCAGCCATAGCCCACCGGGGGACGAAGTGCTTCGGCAGTTCGTGTCCCATGTGAGCCGAACGCTTGCCGAAGGCCTTACACAAAATGTTTCAGAGCGTTTAGTTTGCTACAGCATTTCGACTCGAGCATGTCTATGTCGCTTTGCTGAGAGGCTACACATGAAAAAAATGATCCTTGCTTTGTTTTCTCTATCTTTCTCTTGCATTTAATCGCCGGCTGCCCTCGAGTTGTCTTAGTTGCGGCAAAATTTATTAACTTTTCATTTTGGGCAGTGTAAAGCAAATGATATTCACATTTATATAAATACATACATTGATTTTGCCTGTTCTAGATAAACCCGTGAAGTGAACAGATCAGCAACAATATCTACATATATCAAAGACTTATTATTACACGACCATTCAGTAAAGCAAACTATAGAATTAGTAATTGGTCTAATAAAGCTAATGTTAATGAACTAATTTGCATTTCAGGCTACCAACTACTGGCAACTGGTAACATCAAATTGGGTAAGTAAATATTGCAACCAGAATTTTTGGTTTTTTGGCGTTTTTGTGTTGTAGCCTTAATTAGAGAACGAAATTGTTACATTTGGCTTACTTTTGGTGGGGAGAAACCCAAACTAAAATTGACCTCAACTTAAAGCTGTATATAGTAACTACCTTTGCATATGTACTTACTCTCTCTCTCTCTCTATATATATATATATATATGTAGAATGGTCCATAAAAACATAATCCATATAAAGCTTTTAACACACTCACACATGTGCGAGTTGTCGTTCATTTTGTTGGCCTTTTTTTTTTTTTTGTTTTGTTAGCCAGTTGCGTAACAATATGTGTGTGTGTGTGTGTGTGTGTGTATCGCACCTAAGCTGCTCTTTGGGGGGGTGGGGGGTAGCAAACAAAAAATTACTTACTTATACATAAATGAGAACAAAACAATTTGTGTGTTGCATGTGCAACAAATATGTATGTAAACACAAATATGTATGGAAATTTACGATGTCAAAGAATATAACTTAATTCATATTTAAGCTACTCGTTGGAATCACTCGCTACTTTGGCTGGCTTAGAACTAATTGACTAATCGACTCGCAAAAAAGTCTAGAGGGAAAAATAAAGATGAAAGTGTAAGAAATTTTGTAACTTTTGACAGAGACATTCATTCGTTTATTTTGAGGTTTCAAAGTGTATGTGTGTGTGTTGGCGTGTGTGTGTGTATGTGTGTGTGTGTGTATATATATTTTTAATCCAATAAAAATGGCCTGAAGTGTGTTGCGACACTTATGTCAGACCCACTGATTGAACTACGTGTTGATGGCTGTCAGCAGCTGAGAGCACCTGGCAAAGATGTCCTTACCAGACTCTTGGCTGCTGGCTTCTGACTTCTGGCTGCTGGCTGCTAGCTGCTGGCTTCTGGCCCTGGACTGTCAATGATAAAAATGCACAGCAAATATTTGCAAGACACTTTAATTTATCCATACTCTCTACCGCACACACACCAAGCCGAGTTAAAAAACAAAAAAAAAAAAAGAAAAGTTCCTTGAAACTGTTGACAACTAAATATATGTATATATATGTATGTATGTATACATAGGTACATATGTTTGTATGTAGTATATATTGGGCCACATATGTACATATGTATGTACATATGCTGTATAAGTAATTTTGGTTTTTCTTGCTTTCATTTTTTTTCGGTTCAATTTTTTTTGCTTCTTTTAATGGGAGGTGTGGCCAAGGGTTTTTCATGCTTCGTGCGCCGTGAAACGAGATACGGCACCCACACATACAAACACACTAATCCACACACACATACACACACAGGGACATACACACACACACATGACCAAGTATGTGGAAAATGAAACAAACTTCGGCACTGTGGCAGACGAACGAGGCCAAAAGTTACTCGAATGGCACAGAAGAAGGCTGCCATTAAGTAACAGGACATAAGGACACATGAGTAGACGGACCTCCGACATCCCTGCTGCACAGGGGCACACCTTGCTTGTTGCTTGTTTCTTGTCATACAAGCCACAAAACAGAACAGATGCCCCACACTCGAGCCTCGGGAGGCGGCTGGCGCAAGTCGAAAAATAAGAAAAAAATGATAGGCTTAAAGCGTTTACTGAACTACAGAAGGAGCATTTGATTCTCACAAATTAGTTAGTCTACTTTAAAGTAACTTTATGCAAATCTAACCAACTTCTCGATAATGATGAAATGACTTTTTTTTTCATTTAAGTTCAATTATTTATCTTTTAGTTGACCAAAATGTTGATCTCATTCGTCGAGACAGAAGAGTAATTAGATTCGCCAGTATACTTTGACATTCTTTTGTTTTTTGAGCACCTGAAAAGTTCCCAGAGTTGAGGAAATCGCCTCCTGGACTTTCTTCTGGGCCTGAATGTTCTCTCTACTGTTCTGTTTCCACACAGAAAATCGCAATTTTTGACCCATTAAAAATAGCAAAACTTGTAAAGTTGCTTCACATTTTTATTAAATATATTTCCATTTGCTAAATGCTTTGAAAATTACTTTTCATTTACTAGTTAACAAGTGTAGACCATTTTGAACCATTTTGGAAAGAATTTTAATAAACTCATTTCTCCAAGGATTGTGGGAGATCTGTGTTCCCGAAGTGTCGACTCTCTAAGAAATTTGCATAGATTTTTATTTTCTAATTTTATTTTTCAATTTGTGCTCTTACCTTATAATCAGAAGTGCAATTCAGAATCCAAGTTTCATTACAAATATTTTTCAAACTAGTTGTTGTTGTTTTGGAATCATTGTTGGCCTAGATGAAATATATGTGAAATGAAATATCTTTTTGCCAACAATTTCGCTTAGCCACTTACAGTTGTCATAGTAAAATAATAGAAAGACGCCAAAAAACAATAGACTAAACAAATTGTTCTCATTTGCAAAGCCATTTTGGTTGACTGTTTGACATCAGTTGACAATCGATTCTTTATATATCAGAAAAGTCGTGATAAATCGTAAAAGTTTGCTTTAAAAAATAATAACTCCTTAAAAAAAATCATTAAACCAAACGAAATGGCGCACTCTCATTGGGCAGCTTGTTTATAATGGAATAATTTAGAATTTCGGTTGATCCAAACTTGGCAATAACCGTTGATAGAACACCAAATTGATATATGCCAAGTACAGGAATAATATCTAAAAAAAAAAAGAAAAGAAGACTCACATAAAAAAAATCGCCTTAATTTACAAAGTGATTTACCTTGCTTTGAATTCAGTAGTTTCGAATCAAAGTTCGTTTGATTGCATTTCTCAACTTTTGGTATATAGAAAGCAGTCAATGCGCCAAAGACCAAACAAATTGTACGCATTTGCAATGTCATTTTAGTGGTATTAGCACTAATTGTCATTGCCTGGCAGACGAAACCTTTTTTATATAGACACATTACATTTGAAAAATCGTGACCAACTTAATTAAAATGTTTCGTATATGCTACGTTTTATCAGTAAGTTCGTTCGTTAGCCATTTGCATTGAAAATAATTATGAAGATAAACATTTTAAAAGTTCATGTTTCAGTTTAATTGAAAGTTTACATTTGAGTTTTTAAAGTTGATTAAAAAATAACTTATAATCAATTATCAATTATAATAGATCACTTATAAACGTTAATCCGCAGTTTAGTTTAAAATTTTTCACAAGGAACTTGAGTAGCAATAAACAAGGCTCTTTCAATTTTAATTTTCATTATTTCTGAGTTAGATTTTGCCGCGGCAGACGTTGTTCTGCCCTCTTCTACATTATGGCAATCGGTTGAACGGAGCAGAAGTTGCAGCGCCACCTGGTGGCGAGTGGCATCAATGATCATATGAAACAAATCCATCTCCAATTCTATTTTGTATATACAAATCAGTCTTGGAGCCACCTCCATTGAATACTGACCCACTCACTTATTCAGTTCATCACCAATTCACTGACTAACTTGTTCAAAATCGTTATATGCTTCTTTGAGATTTGTTTTTACTGATAGCTAAAGTTACTAATGCAAGTGTGACCAGATGTTTCCTGTTGTTAAAGTGACAGTTTGTATTGGAAATGAAGAAGCGATTAAGTGAGTGAACAACCGATCTTCTTTACTCATTAGAAACCAAGTGATTGATTGAGTCGATTGACCCAATTATTAATTGCCTTGCCAGTGAAAGTTTAATTTCGGCTTACGTAAGACGAAGTTTAAACCATTTTTCTAGATCTAGATTTGGATTGCCTTCTCTCGTAGAAAACCCACAAAAAGTACATTCCCATTCCCATGGCCATAATATTATGTTCAAATTAAGTTTTGTCTTTGCCATTTGTTTCAGTTTGTTATTTGAACCTTCAACAATTTATTCGCTCATAAATATCTATAGATAAAAAACAAAACAAAATCCAAAATACAAAAGAATAACATAATAGTAATAAAAATGTAGTTTAACTAACTTTTTCAATGTTATTATAAGAGCAGACAACACAATTTCACAAGTTGGTTAGAATGAACGAGCGAAAAAGACAAAAAAAAAAAAAAAATAAAAAAAAAAAAAAAACTCACACAAAATCGAAAATGGCAAATGGAAACTTTGCCTTAGCTGGGAGAAACTCTTTACACATTTTACTAGTAGATTTTAAGGCCACACCGACCCATCGCCCCTCCAACCCAGCACACACACACACACACACACACATAATATATAACAGGCTACTCTTCCACACTCTTGGGTCTCCCCGCCCCCCGTTTACCCTCTTCTCGGCATATGCAAGTGCAGTTTGTTAGTTGCAAGTTTTTCCAAAATTGCATCTTTTTGCATGACTGAACTTGACGTTTCTCCCTTCTCTTCTCTCCTCCCCTCACCCCCCTGCTTCTCATATTTATATATTTTTGGCATTTTCATAGAGTTCTTTTGGTTCGATGATGTTAAGCCGCCCGCCTAAGGCTTTGGCTATTGGTCTTTCTACTTAATTAGATTTTTTGGTCAAAGTTTATGGCCAAATCGAGTTGATAATTGTGCATATAAATCAAAAATATAATCCGTAACAAATTGTTTGCCATTGCCGCCATTGAAAGTAACGGACAAATGAAAGAGGATATAAAATATTAATAATCTGTTTCTCCTGTTTCTTTTTTTTTTTTTTTTTTTTTTTGTTTTTCGTGCGTCTTTTCTGCTGAGTTGGCACAGTGTTACCGACTCACGGGGAAAATAAATTTTCAATTTAACACATTAACTTTTTTTTTCGGTATTTATTTTGGTTATGAAATGTCTTCGTGACTTACTTTCGATCGAAATTGACTAATACGTTGTTGGTCTAGGTAATTGATGAATAGCTTTTAAACCAATGTGCGCCTGCTAGCAGAAAGCGAGCGAAAGCGAAAAGCGAGAGAAAGAGAGAGAGAGTGAGAGCTAATGAGTTAAAGTGTAAGTTTTGTTTCGCCTGCTGTGAGCGGGTTTATTTACTGTTTTTTTTTTTTTTTGTCGTCTTTTCAACGATAAGGGGTAACGTCCTAGGGCGGCCCGAGCGTCATAATTCATTTCCACATAATTTGACTTGCACACGCGCTGCGTGGTGGGACGAGTGTGTGGAGGAGCGGAAGAAGAGGAGGAGGAGGAGGAGGAGGTGTGGGCGGATGGTACCTACCAAGCTGACTGCTAGCCTAGAGAATCGCTGGCAGCTTCTTGCCGCAGACAGCTGTCACTTAAATTCACTTCGCTGACAACTGCGTCGAAGTGGCACAGCCTGTTGGATGAGGGCCGCGGGGTGGGGAGGGGATGGTCAGGCTATGGGGGTCATGCTAGCTCACTTTTGCGGGTACGTGCAAAATTTTAAAAGCTTTTCGCATTCAATGAATGTTGTTGCTCTTGTTGCCAATGTTCCCTACGTTTTCGTTCGTTGGTTGTTGTTCTTCTTTGTTGTTGACTTAACTTTTTCTTTTGTTTTTGTTTTTTTCCATGCTGTTAGTCCTAATTTGTTGCGTTTAACGGTGAAAAATGTAACTATAAATTCGATTTTTAAGCTTAAACCCAGGAAAAGAGAGAGAGAGAGGGAAAATGAATGCATAGAACTTCAAACGGAAGCTAAAAATCTTTTATGCACATCAATCTTTAAGCAAAGTTCTTAAAGTAATGAAATCCAGGCCACACTCCGTCCACACTTCCACAAAGTTGTTTCCATTTTGTCAAACAACTCCAAAAACTTGCTTAGTTGGGGTCGAGCTCCTTTGTGTGGCAATTAAAAATCGATTTTATATGCCATGTGATACATATGTCTATAACCTTTCCAATTTTAGGCACTTTCAATTTTTGTGTCACAAATAACTGGCAAAGTTGATGCATTTTTATCTTTTTGTTTTTTTGTTTCTTTTTTCAAAAGAGACAATCAGAAGCAAACTCAATTTGAAAGAAACAAAAATGTATATCTAACTGGATAAATAGAGCTCTGATGGGATCTATGTATGTTGGCAAATAATTTCAGTTTTTATTTTTTCCTACGACACGGAGATGACAACAACGGAGTCGACACGAGTCCGTGCATATAAATGTTGCATACTTAGTCGGGCAATGTGCCATGAATTTGCTGCCGTTTCGATATTTCTTTGTTGTTGTTTCTTTCGTTGTCGTTGTCGTTGTTCGCATTAAATGCTGAACATGCTTTTCATATAAAAATGAATTTAATGCTTTCAGAACGAGAGAGAGAGAGAAAAAGATAGCCAGAGCCAGAGCTAGAGCAAGAGCTAAAAACAGATAAAAGGCAACAGAAGAGATTTGCTAGAGTTGCAACGAGTACGATGATGATATGATGATGGGCCATCAACATGAAAGTGTCAAAGACAAAGTACATGGCTGAGTGCATATTTCTGTATGACAATCGCCTGTCCTTTGCTCAATGAAATTCATGACTTACTGCACTGAAATAATAAAAACTCAACCAGTAATGCGAGGCAGGGTGGATGGATCGGGTGGGGTGGTAGGTAAAATTGCAAAAATAAAATGAAAAATGCAAATGGAAATGAAAATGAAAATGCAGGCATAACTCTCAATCAGGTGAAAGAATGTCGTGCATGAATGCAGTCCTGCAGGACTACAAATGATAAAAACCAAAACCAAATGACCTGCACATAAAATGGTTATGTATTTGGCTTACATTGTAAGTGGCATAAGGCTGCTCTCTCTCGCTCTCTTACCTGACCTGACCTCAGCGTTTATGTTGATAATGAGGATAATGACCAAGTTGCATGTCATCGACAGTAAACTGAGACCAAATATAATACGTGCAAATTTTAATGGTTAACTCCATCTTGCCATCGTAACACAATCCTGCCGAATATTGGCATACTTAATTGAAAGCAAAATTGGAAAAATTATCAACCCATTTTTGATAATAGCTTGTAGCATAGTTAATTGGAATATTTTATAACGATCATTAGCTGAGAGCTTCGACATGGTTTTCAATTGAAATTTAACCAAATTAACTTTTACTTTACTCTTACCCAACTTGATTCACTCTTTTTTTCTCTCTCTCTCTCTCTCTCTCTCTCTCTCTATCCTTTAGCCCATCGATCAAAAATAAAGAAAAAAAAAAAAACTGATTTCAATTGCCTTCGACTGCTACCATCACTCAAATTCAGTTAATCAAGTTTGTCAGTTTGGGTTTAGGTCTAGACATTAGTCAAATTGTTAGATGTTTGTTTGTTTTTTTTTTTTTTTTTTTTTTGTTAACAAAAATTGCTGCAATTGTTGCCAATATACTTATATCGGCATTTGTTGTTTTAAACTGCCAGTGACAGCGGTTTTTTCATTTGGCAAGTGTAAAGATGCCCTGGCCCGAGTCCTGGCCCTGGCCCTGGCCCTGGCCCTGGCCGTGGCCAAGAGGGAAACATTTATAAATCATCGGATTAAAATGGCAAAAGGGCCAGTGCACATTTATTGGCATTAACCCCGGACTCGGACTTTGTCCGTCGTCGTCGTCGTAGAGAAGTCTTCGCTGGTCGCTGACTCATTAATCTTAGTTAGTCATTTGCCTTCAGACTCTCTTACCATTTGGCTTCAACTCAACGCTTAAGATTTTCACAACTTTACACAAACAATGAAACAAAATATATAATAATATAAAGAAAGCACGAAAAAACAACAACAACAAAAAAAAAACAATTTTAATTCATTTTAATTTGTGCGTGTTTATCATTTTCCTCATTTTCCCAACCAATTCGAAGCTCTTTAAGTTTATGGGTTAAGCAGCCTTAAGCCATTCCCATTTAACAAGCAGGATACAGGATACAGAGCACAGGACACAGAACACAGGACGTGGGACAGACACAGACTGAAACATTTCTGATAGATTTGAATTGGCAAATCAGTAAAATGCAAGAAATGCAAAAAGAAAATTCAATTCATCTTTGTCATAAAATAAAAAAAAGAAAAAAAGGGGAAAATAAATACGTTTTAAACATTTTTCCAGTGAAATTTTGATTTAAGCAAAATACAGTAGAATAATCTATGACAATTTTATCAACAATTTTAGAATGAATAGAGTTAAGAAATAACTCTCTTTCAAGTGGAATGCCAATTCTCTTCTATCAAATTGATTCAATAAAGTTAACTAGTTACGATATTCAGTTTACGGAATCAATATTTTTCGTTTGAAAAATGAATAGAAGAATAAACAAATAAACATTTTTCATTAGCTAAACGCAATCTAAGTGAATTTTGGTTAAAGTTTTCGTTTGTTCTTTTCGAAGCCAAAAGGATTTTCCATAGTTTTAGCTCGTCTGATGCCCACGTGTCTATACTTATTTGTGTTGAAGAGGCCAGTGTCATCAATCAAATGGTTAATCAATCGAAGGAGAGCAAAAACAAATGGGGGAAGAAGGAACACACAGAAACGTGCATAGGACTAGCCTTTCAATCACTCTTACCACCTTCCCCTTCCCCAACGCTATCACACACTTCCAACGGGGCCCAGAGTTCACTATAGTTTGCTGGCCATCACAAATATCCATTAAAACAATCGAAAATGAGTGGGAAAGCAAACAATTCGGCTTCCTGGCCTTCGAATTCTAATCATAATTTTTGTGGCCAAAGCAAACATGAATTTTGTTGACCAACATTTAGCAAATGGAAAAAAAAAAAAACGAGCCATGTGCATGTGTGTGTGTGTGTATATCCAACTTGTTCTTACATATATCTGATTTTGAGGATACAAATCCTATTAAAATCGCTTGACTTTGTCTCGCTCGCATAAAAAACTGTGGCGACTTTTATTATTATTATTTTTTTTCTTTTTTTGTCTTTTATTTTTCTTTCGTTTTATCATTAAATTGGCTGTTGTAATCGCAAAAAGGGAAAACCATTTTTTGCCATTTCCCAATTTCAGCATTGCTCTATTTGCTCATTTCCCCAATTTTCCATAGTTGACTTTTGTAATTATATTTCTTTTTTCCATTTTTTTTTTTTTTTTGTGTTGTGGTCTTTTTCTTGCCACCAAAAACACACAATATTTTAGTCGGTTTTGAAGGGTTTAGCCAGTTTGGGAACAACAAAAAAAAAATGTTTTGGAGTGGAGTTTTTTGTTTGATTACTTACGCATTTCTTTGGGAATTTATGAAATTATTTGCTTATAGGTATTGGAAAATAGAATTTTAAAAGCAATTTTCAACTCATTCTAAAGGGTAACAAATATTCGTTGACTGTTTTTTTGCCATTATTATTATTTTAGCACACTTTACTCTTCAACCAACCTTTCCCATATGGGCCCGTTTGCCAACCACCCACCAACCACCACCCATCAGACACACACACACACACACACGCACCCACCATGACCCTAATTTTCCTCCCTAGACCCTCTTTTGTTTTAGTTGACTATTTGTATTTTATGGTTATAGACGCATATTGAAGACATAAAAACAGAAAGCAACTATAAGCAAGAGACAGAAATGCATGGTGAGAGGGGAAGAGAGAGAGAGAGAGAGAGAGAGGGAGAGAGAGAGGAAAACGAAGCAATTTACATTTCATTCTCGTTTAGTTTGCTACGAAAATTAAACTTTCCCTAACCAATTATTCTAGATGAGGGCCCGCGTCTTGTCTCTATTTCTCTCTGATTGAATCTCTCCATCAAGTGGCTGTTAATCCGAGACACACACGCACACATACACACTCACACACACACATAAATAGAGAACAGTCAATTCATATTCAATTGCAGCCTTTTGTTCTATCGATGGCTCATTTGCCTGAGCAAAATTCCGAAAAAGGATTTCTTCTTCTATGTAGTTATCAATCCCCCTTGGCCGTACCTCATTTGATTCACACTGCCTCCAAGTGGAATCACCATTTAACCCCCGCCCCTCTCCACCTTTCAAGTGGCACTTGAAGCAAAATGCGTAAAGTGCCGTTTCGCATAGAATAAAATGAGATGACATGGCATAGGATGAGATGGAATGAAGCACCATGAAGTGGATGAGTGGAGTCCACTTGACAGAGGCACACACTCGCCACACACACACAACTAACGCCTTCACCATCTTTCCATTCATATCTACCCTCTTTCTCTTTCACTGTCTTTTGCTTTTCGTTTTTTTCCATGCTTGTTGGCTGGCCATTTTGCCATGTCTGATCATCAAGTCTGGTTCGCTAGCTGCCTGTCAATTTCATTTGCTTATTCGCATTATGTATATATATACACATACCATTTGTACGTATTCAAGAACGGATTCGATTAGCCAAAAACTCAGATCGACTCATCCTCACCTCACATGGCGTGCGTCTGCCTGAAATGTGAGCACATCAAAATTAATGTGAAGAAGCTTGTGCGATGGCCTCTTCACCACCAGGTGTGCACGAAGAGTGCCAACGGCAAATGGCAAACTGGCCAAAGCGGGCAACGGCGGTATCATCGATGGAGTCTGAGCAATGAAATTTTGTTGGCCCTCAGGTTTAGGTTTAGGTTCGGTTTGGGTTGGATTTTCTGGTTGGCATCTGGAAATTAATTTCGTTCGAAATGAAACAACGTTTTGATTAATCAATGTTGACGAAACGTTTTAATTAATCGATTAGTTTGTTAGATTAACGATTCTTTGATCTAACATCTTTTGACATTGTTTCAATTTTAATGTAAAATTATGGGAAATTCGGGTTAGGGTATATGTTCTACCTATATAAAGGTGAAATGATCTTTTGCCTATTTGTTGTGGCGGATTTTCCATTAGTTTTCATTTCATTGCCAAACATTCAATAGCCTGAGAAAATTTTTGTTAAATTCTCGCTACCATTTTGGTTAGATGAAAGAATACACAGAAAGCGCAAAAAAAAAAAGAAGAAGGAGTGGTGGTGGTGTTGGGGGAGGGGGGGTGGTGTAGCGGCAACGGTAGGGGCATATGGCCAAAGAGCAGTACGTACAACTTCCAACTGAGCAAACAAAGCTGCAATTTTAATGAAAGTCATCTCGCATGCATGCATAGTCGAGGCGAAATGCGAAAATATGTGCAAGTATAACATGTATGAGGGGGCAGAGCCAGGGAGGGGGAGGCGGGTGGATGGGTGGTTGGTGATTGTCTGGTCGCACAACAGTGGCATGCGGCAGGGGATTTGCCTGCCACGCCCATACATTGTAGTGGCTTTCATTATTATCCTGGTCCATTCATTGTACGTGCGCTCATATTTCACAGCTGCCACACACTTACTTAGTTATTGTCCTTAGCCATTTTTATTCTAATCATTATAATAACAAAAACGAACATGTATGTATGTATGTATGTATGTATGGCCCGCACCAAGTTCAAGTCCGAGCACATTTCTTTCATTTGGGCAATTCAACATTTTTCGCCAACTTTGACTATTACTCCTATTCCCCTCTAGCCATAACCCAATGGCCCCAATGTGACAGTGTTAGATATATTAGAATGCTTTCTTATGCTCTCTCTTAAAGGTCAGCCAAATGTTTTGCTTCTTCTTCTTCTTATTCTTTCACTTGTCACCAGTTGAAGAAGAAAGCTTTAAGTTATTAGTTTAGTTTTAGTTTTTGTTTATAATTTAAATGCGAATATTATGCATACGACATGTGGTCGACTTTAGGGAATATATCGGTTGATTATTATAATGCTTACTATATAAAATTAAAAGGAATAATTGGTGTGCACACACGCACACTCAATTATATTATTCGTTGTTGTTGTTGGACGTACATACGTATAACAAATTGGCAATTGGCCATTTCATTTGCATCTGCTGATGGTATTTTGTGGTTGCATTTGCAAGTTTCCATCCTAATGAGGCAAATACAAATGTTGCCATGGCAAGCAACCAGGCGGAGGGTATAGAGAGAGAGAGAGAGAGAGCTGCTGTAATGAGTAAAGAAACCGCAAGACAAGTTTGCCACTCTAACCTAATGTTTTTTGCCCATCCAACCTACGGAAGGTAGGCACCACAATGGCGGTTAATTGTGGTTATTTGCGCTTAAAAGTAGGCAACGGTTTGTTGGCCCTTTGTGGTTCAGGTGGACCAACCAAGAGAGACAAAGAGAGAGAGAAGAAAAGTCGCCCCTTCCCTCAAAAAAGATGAAAGGCCATGGAAACCTGAGAAGATCACATCCCTTAAATGAATGGAAACTAATAATAGAGAGACAGACTCTAAACAAAAAAATGGTAAATTAAGTATAAAGAATAAAAAAAAAGTAACTAAAAGGAATTAGTAAGAATAGAAATAGAATATTATTATAGAACAGTAATGAAATTCAGTTAACTATGCATACATTTTTCTATATGTATGTAAGTGGATTGGAATGCTAATCTGACCAGTTGCATGTATAATGTAAAATTTCATAATTGGAATTAGAGACTTAATTCAGTATGAAAGCATAAAACCTAATTGCCTGGCGCTGTTTTTGTGTCCAACAATTATTGATGATGATAATCAAAAACAGGAAGAAAAAAAAAAAAAACAAGCATGCATAAAAGCATTTATCCATTTGAAATGGAACAAAGCATACAGAGCAACAACCAGAGGTAACTGGCCACTGCTGCTAACTAAATGATTAATGGATTCCAATTTCACAAACCACACACATTCTAAAGACAATGGATATGCGTTTCATTTAAAAAGTTTATAAATTGAAAGTGATAGCTAATGAGAAACATTTGGCACACATAAAGAAAATTTCCCATATACATAATTAGTCATAAATATGACTACAATTTATTGTTTTCTTTAATGAAAAAAAAAAAAAAAGAAAATAAACAGAACAATACAAATTGATACTAAAGTTTTATGTTTTTGTTTTCTTATTAATACCCTGTGTTCAGCCAAGTAAAAGGATATATTCAAATGCTGCAAAGTCAATGTCAATGTAGAAAAATGGTCTTGTTCATAAAGGTTTTTGGCGCTTAAATTATTGAGCTCAATTAGAAAATGCAATGCAAAGGAGAAAATGTGTTTTTTTAGAGCTTCTAACATAAGAAAGAAACAAAAAGTCATGGGTATTCACTCAAATTCGTTGCCCTAACTGAATATATAAACTGTTTGTTTCTTTGCTTATTTTGTTTTTATTTTATTTTTTTTTTGTTATTTACGCTTTTGTTGCCGACAGTTGGCAATGTTGGTCGGTGTTGAGTTGTTTGATTTACCAAAGTGTCAATCAGTAGAACATCTGTTCACATTTAGCCAACACAATGTTGTAAGTATTTATTGAAAAAAAAAATCTGATGAAAATCGTCATGCTTTAAATAATCAAGCACTTGACAAGTGTTACACAGAATTGAAACAATTATTGCAAAATTGCATTGCAATGGCTCTATCACTCATTCACCCCTTTCTCTTTCTCTTTCGCTTTCTCTTTCTCACCATCATCCACTGGCTCTTTGTTGCTTTCCGAAAACCACACAATTTCCTCCACTTCAATTTGTATGCAAAATCATTTTCCAGAATCCCCAATGATATGTGCGAGTATGGGAAAACCTCTCAATGAGTATTAACTGGCAACGTCATCATCATCATCATCATCATCACCCAGAGTTAGCGTTATTGCTATTGTGTTGTGTGTTGTGTGTTGTGCTGAGTTGTGTGGGAGAATATGTGAAAATTAGATGCATAAACATTTCCATGGAATTGTAGGTGGAAAGCTCATATATTTCATATTAGTTTTCTTTAATGGGAAATCGTTGTTTGTGTTTTCTTCCTAATCATTGGAATAATAATATCAAGTGTTTATACAATAATACATACATACATGCATATGCCTATGAGGGAAGGCCACAATTGGGGAAATTCGGATTAAAATTAACAGAACAAGCTGAAAACTGAAACTGAGACACTTTCAAGCCAATGTTTGAATAATTCTATAAACTTGCAAATATCAATTGATACTTTTTTTTTAAATCTTTTGGTTTTTAGAAATGTAGTGTCAAGTCATGAACCTCAAAGGGGGTTCTTAACCGATTGTTTCTAGATGTTGTTTGTTTTCAAACTTCTGTAGAAAATTGCATCGTTTTAGGTGGTATATGCACAGATTACCTGATTGCCTGAAAAGAACAGGAACGCTGGTTGGAAATAGTTAAAGATTCTGTGATGAAACCTTTAAGAAATTTGTTCCGATTTTGTAGTCTCTGAAACTTAAGCTTATAGTAATCAGTAGTTATCTCACTCACCTGTTTTCCACAAATTGATAATTTCCTCTCAACTATTTATGCCCACTTCGAACTTGTTCACATAGCTTCTCTTCCGAAATTTCCATAAGACCTGCGAGTAAATAATTTGCCAAAGTTAGATTAGCAAAAAACATATTTGTAACATAATAATTGAATTAGTGTGACTCTTACCTGTTTCTGTTTTTGCAATGAAGAATTCTGTTGGTTTCTACTCCAATTTTCAAATAAATCTGTGAAATTTAAAATATTTAAGTTAAGGCAAACGGAAATCTGCGATCGACTGCTCGAGCCGACGCCTCAGCAGCAGCTGATTTGCCCACCGCTGGCGCTGCTGCACTCACCGACACTCTCGCTTGCACCCACTTAGCATCTGCTTCAAGAAGAAGCACTGCTGAGTAGGCGTGAGCGGAAGCGTCGGCGTAACTGCAGCGCTGCCGCGAGCAGCTACGCCGGCGCTCATTGGCGCTCTCGCACTCACCGACACTCTCGCTTGCATCCACTCTGCATCTGCTTCAAGAAGAAGCACTGTTGAGTAGGCATGAGCGGGAGCGGTGCGTCGTAACTGCAGCGAGCAGCTACGCCGGCGCTCATTGGCGCTCTCGCACTCACCGACACTCTCGCTTGCACCCACTCAGCATCTGCTTCAAGAAGAAGCACTGTTGAATAGGCATGAGCGGGAGCGTCGCGTCGTAACTGCAGCGAGCAGCTACGCCGGCGCTCATTTGCGCTCTCGCACTCACCGACACTCTCGCTTGCATCCACTCTGCATCTGCTTCAAGAAGAAGCACTGTTGAGTAGGCATGAGCGGGAGCGTCGCGACGTAACTGCAGCGTTTGCACTTACCCACTTTCTCGCTCACGGCTATTTAGCGGTGCTTCTTCTTGAAACAGATGCTAAGTGGCCGCGAGCGAAGGGGACAGTGGGTGGTGAGTGTAAATGAGAGTCGGCGTAGCTCCACGCTGCAACGCAGATGCTGCTATAGCGGTGCGAGCGCAATTTTTTTTGTTTTGTTTCTTAATAGTAAAGAGAGTCCAAAAAAATATTTTCGTATGGATTATTATTTTAAAAAGGAGATCAACAAGATGGCCAATCGCCACACAAAATTTAAGACTAAACAGCTAACTGCATTTGTTATAAAATATATGTACATATAATAGTTAAATGAAGATAAAAAAGAGAAAAAAAAACTTCATCCGTTATTATTTGATTGATGGGCGGGGGGTAAGTGTACGAGAATGTGTACGAAAGTTAATGAACAAGTTTCATGTTAAATTTGCAGCAATTAAGCATAATGCGTAAACTTTACATGGCTCACACCTTGTGAATTGAGGCATAACCTCAATTTCCTTTACCTTACACAAATGCCAATCAAAGAGCTCTATCTCCCTCTCTCCCTCGATCCCAACGCATCCCTCCGCTCTAGTTGAAGGTAGACCAATTTTCACTGCCACTTCAGCTCATTTAACACGACAAGCGACAAGACGACAAGTTGTAGGAAAATGAGCATGAGCGAATGGGGTGGAATGGGGTGAGAAGTGTGGGGGGGGGGGGTGTGTGTGTGTGTGTGGAGGGGGAATAGGAAGAGCGTTGACGACTTTGCCAGCGGCTTCTGTGATTGACAAAGCGTTGACGATAAACTCTTAAATGCATAGGCTATGGTAGGCGTGGCATCTGTTAGTGACAATGCCAAAAGGCATTTCATTCCCCCCACACTCCCTACTCCTCCCTCCTCAGCACCCAATCCCCCTGCTCTGTATATGTATGTATGTATTTTCTTCTGCCAGAGCCCGAGCCCCTTCACGCACATGCAAAGGTGTAAAACTTTGAACATGAAATGGCATGCCGATTAAATTAATGTGCCCAGAAGGTGGAACCTTCAGAAAACCTTGTTGGCAAGCCATAGCCCAGCAACAGGGATATAGGCAGACAGGGAAGGCGGTAGCGATGGTGGGGAACGTAACACCGCTTGGTCTCTGGGCTAATAAAGCGACAACAGCGCAACAACATGGCCCATAAAAAGAAAAAGTTCGAGTGAGAGTGAGCCAAATAAAAAGACAAACTTTAAGCCCTATCCACTTGCTGCTGTAACTAAATATGCACAATGGCTAGAGGACTGGGTACAACAAAAAACAAAAACAAAAAATCTCAGTTCTCAGCTCTCTCTCTCTTTTTCTCTCTCCATTGTCCTGGAGGGGCATTGACATCTACATCTCGTTGACCTGCAGCCAGAGACCGACCGACCGACCGACCGACCGCATAGCCCACGTGGGCATCAACTGTCAGTGTACATATGTCAGCATGTGCATGTCCATGTAATCATTATTAATGACAATGTTAGCAGCCAGCGACCTAGCTAGTCAATTCTGGCGGCACTCCCCAACAATGGCTGATCTATGATGAGATGATGGGTAAGCGGATACTTCCATTTAATCATGGCTCAAATGGCCAATGAACCCAATTCAACCCCAGACAACTAATCAAAATCAATTGTAGCAGTTATTTGCATGAATTCTACAAATTCTTCTATGTCAGCCAGATTGATGAAAAAAAATTTCCAAAGACAAATTATCGATAAGTTTTGCCAATGAAATGCCGATCAATCTCCAACGCCATCTTGAGTTCACAGTTATACTTCTTTAACTTCCTTTTAACCTTATCTTATTTCTCATTCCACATTGATATGCAAAGGATATTGTCAAACAAAATTGGCAATTTAATTTCTAAAATCAAATTTTTAAAAACAAACACTGTCTAACAGACAGGTTAAATAAGCTCTTAAAGGAAGGATTTATAAAGATTTAGTTCAAGCTTTAAGTTAAGGGATTTAATGCATTTTCCTAACTGCACTTGTAGGTTTCAAAAAATAATAAAAAATGAATCTTAAGCGACCTGAAAAATGCATTTACAAATAGCTTAAATACTTATGATATCCATATTTACGCACAAACAAACCCATACATAAACGGACATACCCAGATACTTTGCCAATATAATCACCACGAACGCCTTCATATCATATTTCTTTGTTGCCCGCTCAACATCTAATCCAAGTCTGTCAAGCTTCGTTCTGGATATTTTGTGGATTTTTCTGTGGGCACGTAAGTGTGTATGTGTGTGTGAGCGTGTATGTGTGTGAGTGCGCGAATGTGTTTGGTAAGAAGAGATGGCGGGCAGGTGAAAGGTCCCCAATGCGCCATACGCTTTAAATACGTTTTCCAAAAGGCTCAGCTAAGTACACATTGGTCTATGGATGAGTGTGCAAGCAAATCCTTGCTAGTTTTTGTGCATGTGAACGAGAGTTTTCTAATTTATTTTTAATGCTTTAGGAATTTGCACTATATATATATATATATGTAAACACATATGTTCCGTACTATGTACATATATATGCAGCGAAAACTTAACTTAACCTAACTCGCAATTTTTAATTGTGCCATGTGACATCTAACTTTTTGCCAAGTTGCTAGCTAGGATAAATAAACACACACACGAACGCACAGCAAACACACACACTCACACACACACACACACACACACGCACACACACACACACGCATAGAGATTAGAAGAAAGTTTTAATAGTAAAATTTAGTTTTAGCTTGGCTACAATTTGAATATTTCGTTAGCTAAATTTTCACAAATTAAGTTGCTAATCATCAAGCGTCTACTTATGGCATCTAGTATTCACCTTAATGTAATAATCTAACTAGACAATTATCAAGGATCTTGTGAAATTTCTCGAGGATGCTTCATGTCAAAAACATTCTATGACTTTCCCATAAGTGCCAATCAGAAACTTTAAAATCTAATTGAAATGGCAATACAATTGTGCTTAAATGGTTTATTTTTTTTAAGTTTTGTCTCTATACAAAAGTGTGCGAAGAGAACCCTAACTTACTTAGAACCCTCTCATCCTGTTTGTATGTAAATTAAAGTTTAGAAAAATGCAAAACCAGTGGGTAAGGTTCCCCCTCAACCAGGGGGGGTGGAGGGTCTTTGCATAAATCATGCGCCAAATGAAAAAGCGCCTGAACTAATACAAAATCCGCAACAGAATTCTGCGAAATTTTGGTCGTGTCAAAGCATTTGGCGCTTAATTAAAAAAAAGGGCAATACATACATAGGATACATCATTATTATTAATATGATGATCATCATTGTCATTGGAGGAGGGCTGTAAATATGTTTTTAAAGTTTTTTACGTTTTCTATTTGCACTTGAATTCCCCAATCAGAGAACCAACAGTCTCTCCCTCTCTTTCTCTCTCTCTCTCTCTCTCTCTCTCTCTCTTTCTCTCTCTACCTCTCTTTGGACTTTGGATAAAAAGAAGATTTTGCGCTGTAGCTAAACCTAAATAAACTTGCCTCCCACGGGACCAAGTAGGGGGAGGAAGACGTAGAGGGGGTGGCTAAATGGCAACAGCTGTTTGGAAACTTCTCTGTCCGTCTACCGTGTGTGTGTGTGTGTGTGTGTGTGTGTGTGTCCACACTCAACGACTGTATGGCAATTATTTAATGAAAGTGGAATAAAAAAATAAAAAAAAAAATAAAAGAAATTTAATAAAAATACTTTGCATGAAAACCATTTGCGAAGCTCAAAAGGACTTGGGGGTAGCTTACACACACAAAACACCCGGACACACACACACACACACACTAGTGAATGGGTGAATAGAGCCAAGAGCTAGGGAAAAGACAAGGCATTCGGTGAGGAGAGGTAACAAATATTTAGTTCCCCCTTTTAAATATGCAAATGGATACTTGAAACTATTTTATTATTCACACAAGTCCAAAGATGTATACACCGATACACACACACACACACACACACACACCAACACCAACACCAACAGCGGCCCAAGGACAACAACAACAACAACACAAAGTAAGCAACAAATTTTATTTGGGGTCCAGACACTACCACGCCCACTCATCAGACTCTTTAGTGTTATGTGCTGTTTACGATATCATAAAAAAAAAATAAGAAAGAAGAAAGAAAAACGAAAAACGAAAGGGAAAAAAAAATAAAATAATAACAATAAGGAAAACGAAGCAACAACAACAACAACAAATAGAAAGAAAGTTGAAGAAATACTCTGGCACATTTGGCTAAAGTGATGAAATATCAATGGACAGGCACTCAAAGAGTGGCCACTCTTCGTTCGCATTGATTGAAACTTAAAATAGTTATAAAAAGAAAAAAAGTAGTTCTCATTGTAAAGCAATGAATGTATGCGTCTGTGTGTGTGTGTGTGTGTGTGTGTGTGTGTGAGTTGTGCGTGACATTGTAAGAGCTTTGGTATTGAGCTTTACTCTGCACTTATCCTAATCACGCCATAAATCTAAAGTGAGGCGAAATGAATTAGTTAATAGCGAACAAGCGACTTTAAGAGTCATGCTGAAGGTGGAATTTTGATTGAATTTCATTTATATAACTTATCAAAATTGTTTTAAAACTACGATCCATAGTTCTTTCATCTTCATGGATATGAAAAATATGCTCAAAAATATGCTACAAAGTCATAAAAGAAATTGGACGACAAACTAAAGATCTTGTTCTTAGGAGCAGTTTGCCTTACAATAAGTTTTGTGGGTGAAACTTCTTTAGAATCGTTTTGAATTGATATTTTATGAAACGAATACAAAACAACCGAAGATATTTCGGACTTTCTTGAAAAAAGAAACTCTTTTCGAATGCTTCATGGGCTTCTCTAATAAAAAAAAGTTGTAAAATATGTTATACAGTTTTATAATCCTTCCCAGAAAAATGGATAACAAACCACAGATCTTATTCTTGGGAACAGTTTACGTTACAATGAGTGAAACTTCTTACGAATCCCTTTGAATTAATATTTTATGAAACGAATATGAGAACGAATACAAAAAAAAAAACGACGATATTTCGGACTTTCTTGAAAAAAGAAATTCTTCGAATGCTGCAATGGCCTTTTTATAATCCTTCCTAGAAAATTGGATAACAAACCACAGATCTTGTTCTTGGGAGCAGTTTACGTTACAATGAGTGAAACTTCTTACGAATCCCTTTGAATTAATATTTTATGAAACGAATAAAAAGAATGAAGCTATTTTTGAATTCTTTCTTAACTCTTAAATGAATTTATTTTTGAAATCAAAGACAGATATTAATTCTCTTTTATAATAGTCGGTGAGAATGTCAAACTCTAAATGGGATTTGAAGCTTTTAAATGTTCATAGACAAAACCTGCATACAAAACAACAACGCCCATAAATATATAAACAAATATAAATACAAGGAATTTGGTCTCATGCTGACATTGAAATAAAATATAAATAGCGAAAAGGGAAACCAACAGACAGCGAATTCTAAGCATCGACAGCGACATCGACAACGGCAACGACAACGGCAACGGCAACGACATCGGCATTGGCATTGACAGCTTGTGCAAGAGAAAGAATTTGTCTGACCAATAAGCCGCCTAGACATGGCCAACCCGGGGCAACCATTCCACTCAGCCACGTACACGCTCTGAACCCGACTCAAATCATGTCAACTTAGGCACCAACGCAAAGCAGTAGGAGAAATGGCCAACTCTTTTTTTGCATATTTGTTTTTTTTTCTGGTTTTTTGGGATCTCAGTTCTTCGCATATTTGCACAGGAAACGGAAAACGTAAAACGGAAAACGGAAAACTGTGTTGTCTAGCTGGACAGCAGCAGCTAACGACGGGACGGTTGTGTCGCTTTCAAAACGGAAATTATTTGCCTCCTGATTTGCTGGTCAAGAGGTCGCAAGCATTTGGCATTTATTTTCTGCTTCATCTTGAAGTTTGTTTCTCTCTGCTTTTGTATACATATATATATATACTTCTTTCACTTTGCAGGCTTCTTTTGAATTCTGTTTTTTCCTAGCCGCTTTTTCTTTCACTCTCTCTCTCTCTCTCTCTCTCTCTCTCTATCGCTCTCTTTCTTTGTATTCATTTATTATTTACGAAGGTGGTTTGTATTTTTGCAGCTGTTATGGTAATTGGTAAACAAAAAACACAAAAACAAACACAAGCAAAAACAAAACAAAAAAAAACTTTCAATTCTCCGATTTACATTTTTTTGTTTTTTACTTTATTTGATTTTTGCGTGAGGAAAAGGCATTGAAAGCTCAGATTTTTGCACCTGAAATAGGAAAAGGAAAAAACTCTCTCTCTCTCCCTCTCTCTCTCTCTCTCTCCCTCCGAACAATCCTTTCTATATCTAAGCCCAAAAATCAAACCCCAAATTTAAAAATCTGAAAGAAATATATTTGAGAATGTTTTGCAAAATGAATTAATCAAAATTTTGTTTATCTATCATTTCATAGGCTTCAAAATTGATCTTATGAGTCGAAGGAAATGGACTTATTTAGTTCAAATTTATTTATATTTTGAAAAGCCTAGAAAACACTTTCATTATAAGTTAATAAAATAGTTTTTTTGGTTTCAGCTCATGTCTGTAATATTAATTTGATTACCACAAATGAAAAGGACGACTTCTTCATTTTGTTTATGCTCAACAATTTTCAACTTGTTGAATCCAACTTTGTCTGTCGTTTAAATTTGTGTGTGATACGAATGAAACTATTTGCCAAACAAGTTCCGGTTGAACTTATGTTGTTGCCTGCTTTGGGGCGGGTTTGCCAGTGGTGAGGGGTGGGGGGTGGGGGTGAGGTGGGGCTTTCACTTGTCGTGATTAGGCGCGGCACATTGAAAAATCACCAGGAGCTGGCACTGCTACTACTGCCTGCTGAGAGCTCTCTCACCTCAGAGGAGTCAAGTTGTCGAGTTGGAGCCATTGCGTTCTTGCCTAGGCAACTTTGTCTGTGGTCCTCAGCATGAGTGTGTGTTGGTATGTGTGTGTGTGTGTGTGTGTGTGTGTGTGTGTGTGTGTGTCAACGCACATAAATTTTCCAGGCCGAAAGAGAAAATGGCGAATGGGAATGAGTAGTACATTGGATAGGTGGGCAGAGGTTTCAGGGGGGGGGGGGGGGGGGGGGGAAGACACACACACACACACACACCTACACATACGCAGCAGCTGTAAAAACACAAGTCAAAAGTCGGCCAGGGGCGTTCTTTTCTTGACAACCGGCAAGGCAACAATGTGTATCCAAGTCCATGTCCATATCCCTGTTCCTGTCCCTGTCCCTGTTCCTGTCCCATGGCCTCGTCTTCGTCCTCGTCTGTGCTTTGTTACACTGTGTGGGTGTGTTTCCTCCATGCTCATCTATCTTTTTTTGGGTTACTGGGCAAGTGTGCGTGTGTGTGTGTATGTGTGTGTGTGTGTGTGTGGTAACAGTGGTTCAAAATATAAGCAATTTCATATCGAAAGAAGATCTCGAACTTGAAACTATCTTCTAAGTCAGCTTAAGGATTTGCCCTTTCGACTATCTATATCTTTATTTTATCTAGATACGATATATATGTATATATATATATATATATCTAAATTAAATTAACTTATTGATTCCTGCAACTTTGTTTAATTGTGAGAAATGTTTTCTAACCATGGCCAGAGGCTTTGGGCCACTGTGGTCTACGGTTTCTTTTTTTTTTTTTTTGGGCGGGCCCCGCTCATCAGTGTGTTTGTTTTCAATTTCAATTTTTACAATAAAGCCGCCGCCGCCGTCCTGGCGACGAAAGTCAAGACTTCCTCTTGGCAACACTTTATGCCACTTTTCCCATAGCTCTTCCTCCTTGATGTTGGCCAACGAACTACATATATATATACTTGTATACACATATATATATATATATATGTATAATGAATAACGGCACAATTTCACACTTCCTTTCATTGGAAAATTACAGAGGCTGAAGGCTAAGGCTAAGGATAATAGGGAGCGAGAAGCGAAGGCGAAGGCCTTTTGTTTTCGTCTTTTGGCTGAAAGCTTTTGTGAGCAAGCAAAAAAAAAATAAAAAAAAAATCTGAACACGGCTGCAACATTTTATAGATCAATTGGATTTGTGGCTTGTGCCTTGTGCGTTGTGTCTTGTGATTTAATGTTTAATTTTTATCTACTTTATGGCATTGCAATGAAGCGTCAACTGGCCACGCCCCCCACTACACTGACTCCACAAAAGCCATGGCATGCCATGATGATAACACAGCACATGGAAAACAATGACCCATTTGTGCCATCAATAAAAACAACAAGCAAACAGAGACACACACACACACACACACACCCCACACATAGGGAGAGACAAAAACGGGAGACATAGTCGTTTATTTACTTTGGTTTGTCCAAATTTTCCCCACTCTCTCTCTCTCGCTCACTTTCTTATTTTTCTTGATTTTGTCTATTATTTGGTTAAAGCCAAGAGACACACACACACAGAGAGAGACAGGGAGAGAAGTTCTGGTTTATGTTCTCGTTTCCTGGCCATTTTGATAGATGGCTACAAATATTGCGGATATGAGATTGAGGAGCCTACATATAGAACGATAGTCCACCATTTTGTGGTTAACCTAATAGTTTGGACTTTAAAGCAGAAGCTTCAAGATTATTGAGTAAATGAAATCCACATACAAACTAGAGATAGGAGATCTGCTTTTGGCTCTCAGAGACAATTCTTAAGAATTTATTTCAATTTACAGTCGAAAATGCACGCTCAAACGAGTTAACAAAAAAACAAGCAAAAGTAAATTTTTGAAAACTTCTCATAGAACTCTTATCATGATCCTCATGGCAGACAGCAACTTGTGTGTTTAGTTAGTAGTTATCTTCTGGACTTAATCGACCTTTATCTAGTGCTTGGCATAACTCCCCCCAACCACCCACCCATCTGGCTTGGTGGCTTTAAAAAATTGTGTGGACTGCGATAAAAACTTAAACTCAACGCAACTTTGTCAACTTTGGGTGACATCATTGTGGCCACAGTACTCGGTCTCTATCGCTCTCTCTCTCTCTCTATCTCTATGCTCACACACACACAAGCAATTGCATTGTAGAAATGTGAACCACAAAAAGAACTGAAGGAGGAGGAGGAGGAGCAGCAGAAGTAGGAGAAGTTGGTCCACAATCCTTTGCTTACTTGTTATTTCCGCTGGCCACTTACATGGTATATTAAAGTTACAGCATTACAATGACCCCTCACACACACACACACACACACACACACACACACACAGACAGAGAGAGAGACAGAAAATGCCCACAGCTCAAACCCAGCAGTCCCCCCACTCTTCTCACTTCACTTGGTTCCCACAGTGGAAGTCACCTACGTTGGCAGTGTCCACCATTTTACGCTCTCAGTCTTATCGACCCTTTTTTTTCACAATTTGTTTTGTTTTCAACTATGTCTGGGAGTAGACCACTGTGTCTCTTGCATACCCTGCATAGAGTAGAGTATATTGAACTCTTTGTCAAACAATTGAGAAAATTCCTAGCATGCGAGATAAGTAACTTGAAAGCCCTTAAGATATGTCTACTAGCCTTACTTCATATGATGGCTCTAGAGAGGGTATACGAAAGTCGGTGTTATATGTGTCATTCATCTTTTTATCTTGCTCGTTTGCTCGTTTAGTTGCCATTTGATTTGTAACAAACGTTTAAGTGGGCAAAAAAAAAAAAGAAAAAAACTTTTGCAATGGATGTACTACCACATTCGATGACATGTAGTGGGCGTGACACACCCACACCCACACACACACACATACTCAGATAAACTTGTCTCAAAGTAGAAACAAGTTCTCACATTTGTGTGGTGGCAAAAACAATTTGACTGATGCCTTCAAAAAATGTTCTTTAAAATGCTTCACTTTGATGGTCAAAACTTTGCCAATCGCTTTGAATTTAAGATTTGTTTTTGTTGTTTTTTTTTTTTTTTGGGTTATATGAAAAGTTTTTCGTTTTCAAACTATTTGAAATTGTTGATGAAATACTTATGATGAATGGAAACCTTATTTAATTAAAACATTTGTGCATTTTGTTGTTAACAATTGTCTCGGCTTATCGCAGTTATCCAATTGCAATTAACAGGCGAACGCGTACGCAGTCGAATGGATTAAATAACACAAAGGACGATGCAGGACCTACGCTTCCAACGAGAAGGCACTGAGAACAATTAGAATTGTAAATGCAAATAAGAGAGAGAGAGAGAGAGAGAAAGGGAGAAGTGAGAAGAGAATGACATGTACAGTCACCGCAATAACTTGTTCATCAAATCAACCAATGCATCGATCAAAATAATTTCCATAAAAGACAAAATGCTAAAAAATTTAAGCAATGAAAGCCGTCGAAAGCTTTAAGCTGATTTCAAACCAAAAATTATCTAAGGATAATAACTTTGCTCTAAAAAAATTGTTAACCTAACCAATTCATAGGTAATAAAAAGGGTATTTTCTCTAGGCTTTTCATTCCATTCATTTAAATGAGCTACTAAAGAAAAAAAAAAAAAGCTTAAAGATGTTTTTTTTTTTTGTTTTTTTTTTTTTTGGTCCCTTGTTGTTGCTTTCTGTTACCCACAATCCAGTATAATTGCCTTGAAAATCAGATTTTTCGTTTCGCATTGTGTAAAGAAAATTTCCAAAAACGAAAATAAAAGAATTTTTCATTGTTAAATTTTCTCTTTGGTAACAGTGGCGAAAAAAAATGGTCAATGGAGAAAGCAATTTAGTGTGTGTCTGTGTGTGTGTGTGTGTCTGTGTGTGTGTGTGTTAGCCAAGCAATCTCCATTCTAACGGTATTCTTATAATCAAAAACCCTTTGCACGTTCAGCCTCTTTGGTCACATTCTCTGATCTCTTTTTGGCCATATAGTATTGTCCATTGTTTGCCAACCAAAATTAAAATGCAAGCCAAATCTTGTGCTGCATGTGATGCCATGGGCCAGGACATGTCTAGGATATACACATACATACATACTATGTATATATATACGTAGTATTTCGTCTGTTCAGATAGCACTTTCGAATGCATTCGAAATAGGAATGAAGCAGGCGATAAAAAGAATTTGAGAATTCGCTCAAAAAGCAATCAACTTGCCAACTCTTTAAAGGCGACAGGACGAGAGCGAAAGTGTGTGTGAGACAGAGAGAGAGAGAGAGTGAGATTAAATTAAGGCGACTAAAAATTAGTTCAATTGCAACAACAACAACAACAGACTTACAAAAACTCAAGTGCAACAGTGACTTTTCGTCTTTTTCAACGAAAAGTTTTCAATAGTTTCGATTCATTTTTTCAACTTTCGTTTCTTTTTTTTTTTCGTTTTTCCCTCTTTTTTTTTTTTTTTGGTTTTGGTTTTCTATTTAAAGCTCTCTCCACACGCACGACTGAACACACACGCAGAGTGGAAAATGGTCCTACAGAAAAGTCAAGAAGAAAAGCAAAGGCTTTCGCACGTCTTTTTCCATCTTTGATTCCCCATTCGATGACGATGATGAGGACATTGCGAATGATGATATTGGTTCGTCCTGCAAAATGGTTAAGGGAAACTTTTTGATTAACAGTTTGACTTTTACTACCCAAAGTTACAAAGTTGAAATTCTAGGATACACATGGAAACATTGTCTAAAACAAGATTTTCACTTCATCCAATCATTACTCTTAGGGATTGAGATTAAGGGCATTAGCAGCTATAGAAAGTAGAATGAAGATAATACGCAACAATGTGTGCAACATGTTGCATGGATGTTGAAATGAAACGTTCGCCATATTTCAATGAAGAATTTATATCGAGAGTTGCTATCAGAATAAGTTGGATTAGCTTCTCAATTCCTTATAAGAGGATTAGACGAACAGAGAGACGATAAAATGAGAAATTTTTGAATAGCATTTCAATTAAAAAACTTTATTTTGCCCAACAAATTTGGTTGATTAAATTTTACTCTCGCATTCTTATTATCAATGGATTTGCCAGTCAACTTTCAACTCGGCAAAAAGCCATAACAAATATTCCTCTTAATAATTCACAGAGTGAGATAAAAGCCGAGTAAAATGAAGAGAAAAGTTGAGCGAGGTGGAGGGGTAGATAGAAATATTATGAGTGTGGGGGTGCTGTGGGTGTGGTGGGTGTGGTGGGTGTGGGCAAAAAAGTTAACAGCTTAACGGGCTCTTTATCACAACAATTAGCCAAAGTGCTTTGCAAAAATTTGTGCACTTTTATTGGTCATATTGCCCATTGTACCATCATACATAGCCCTCCCATTACAAATGGTCGACTGTGAGAGTCTTGCTCTGCGTGTGTGTGCTGTGTGTGTGTGTGTGTGGAGAATGTTTATACTGCGCTTTAACCAATTAGGAAATTACTTGAGTAAAGTGTTTGCAACTCCAAAACACAACCGGGTATAAATAAATACAAATAAGAACTTTTGACTTGAGACTTGAGACAAGAATCCAGCTTCAAGTTTGGACTTGATCATTAGCAATGCTCTCTCTCTCTCTCCCTCTCTCTCTCTCTCTCTGTTTGTATGTGTCTGTTGGTTTGCTTTCGGTTTGATTTCCCATAGCCAATCTCAATCACACTCATCCCAAGAGTTTCGCTAAAATCAATGAAAATACTTCAAACTTAAAGTCATGAGAAGAGCGAAAACAAAAAAAATAAAACTTTGAACTTTTGTTTTTCATACCCATTACCCAGATAAGCGTAGAAGAGTATCTACCATCAAACTAACTAAGTAATCTAATATTTAAATGATTCGATTGCTAAAATACTTTTAATTAACATTAAAAGAGGTGACCCAGAGATGAGACTGAAATATATCGATCTGTATCGATCTTTCATAAGAAAGCTCATTTTTAATCGATAAAAAAAAAATCAACGATGTTTGTTTTGATCTAGCTACAACATGGCTTCTAAAAGATTTAGAATCTTTGGCTGCGAATAATAATTCAACATTTTCTTTTTCTATTTCAAGTTTGTTGTGAAATACTCATGACAATATTTACAACTAATTTGGTAGGCTTAAAAACACAAAAATAATCGATATTCCAAAGTGACATTTAAATCAAAGACAATCAATTTAATATTATATAATTTTCAAAAGAAAAAAACAGAACATTTGAAGCCATTTGCCAAAACTGTTTGCATTATAATGAAGGTTAGTATCAATTCTCGGCAGGGTATGGCAATTTTCATACTGTTTCATTTTCTTCAAGTTTCTTTTGTATCTCAAATATTAAACCCAGTTAGAAATCGAATAAAAAAATAAGAAAAACTAAAATGTCAAACCAAAAGAATTTTAGATATAGAACTTGCTTTACTATTCAACTTAATTAGTTACCATCGAAAATGAAGAGAAATTTTCATAGAATTTCGTGTTGAAAAACTAATTGAAGCAGCAGCCAAGGACTAACCATATTGTTCAACGTACGTGCAAAATTTGTATAATTTTAACATATTTGTATATATACTTTTTGCTTTCTTTTTTTTTTTTTTTGTTTGTAGTTTGGCCAAAAACTTTCTTTTTAAACTATAATTAAAAACAAATTTGTATATACACGCATTTTAGCGTTTACTCTCTTCGGGTTTCAATGGACCCGTTTTTCGTGTGGCTTTAGAGGTGAAAGGATGAGGAGGAGGATTGAAGAGAGGAGACCAACCAACTTTTTAATCAAATATGTGTCAACGCGGATTTATGAAACTAATTGACTTTAACGTTTCGTCTCGCGTTGCCAAGTAGCTCGCTAGGCCCAAGAGCTCCACGAAAAAGAAGCCAGAGAGTCCGGAGTGTGGAGTTGGGGGAGTTGGGAGTCGGGAGTCTAGAGTCTAAGCCTGAGCCTCACAGCCCACCAAGAAAGAATTAATTAAAAAACTTAATCTGCTTTGGCAAAGCAGTTGGAACAGCAGCAGCAGCAGCAGCAGCAGGCAAAATTCTACTTCAAGTTGAGATGGTCGATGGGTCGTTGGTTGGTGCTTTGGGTTTAGTCGGTTTGGTTGGGTTTGGTTTGGTCCGTGGCATCGGGCGGCTTGTCTGTTGGTTTTGGCGGTTTCTTTTTCATTGGCTTTGCTAACTTTAAACCGCAAAAAGGGGCCAGTAAATTGATATCACATGAACTCAACAGACAGGACACAACACAACAAAATATACCGACTTTTTGCATACTCTTGAACAAGTAGACTATCCATTCTACCCCCCCTCTCTCTCTTCCTCTCTCTGAAACACATTGATAGATTGAGTTTATATTTTCATTTAAAATAAATGTGAAATTGATTTTCAAATAATTATTTCTGTTCTATTTTGTGCGTTAGTCCTTTTGCAAATTGACTGCCAATTAACCCTTTTTTTGAAGTCAAAATGTTTGTTATTTTACCCTCTTGTTTTTTTCTTTATTGTATGCACATGTTTGTCAATATTTATTCGTTTTGGTTTTTGATTTCTTTTTTGTTAAAAATTTCATTTCATTTACCTAAGTTCTGACTTCATTTGCCTGACTTGGCTCGCCTTTTTGTGGCTCATTTCTGTTTGAGCAGCCTTTTTGACAGTTATACAAATATGAAATATGAGTTGAGGGTAGTTGCTGGTAGGTTGGGGGTTAGGGGTTGATAGGAAGCAAGAAAAAAAAAGTCATAATTAAATGCTATCAATAAAAATTGAATGAATATCAAGCCATACATCAGAACCAAAAATGTTGATTGTTTTTACCGAGCACACACACACACACAAACAAATTGGCAGGTGGAAAGGGCGTTGGTTGTGGTTGTGAGATTTTTGCCTTTTAGATATGCAAATATATCATTTACACACACACACACACACACACACATAGACACAGACACAGAAGAGCAGCACCCAGTCTAGAAATGGAGCAAATAGACGCACTCTCATTTAATTTATTCACTGCGGTGCTCAAGCAATTTTGTGTTTCTTGCTTAAAAACGAATGCGAGAGAGAGAGAGAGAGAGAGAGAGAGTGAGAGAGGGAGAAACTTTAACTAAATATTTAATGGGCCACTTAAATTTAAACTATGAATTATAAATTCAGCTATGAATAAAAGTTATATTCAAAAAAAAAAACGAAACCACAAATGGTTGAGCAATTTTGAGACATTAAATTTTAATAACTTAAGTAAAAAGATTTCAAATAATAGCTTCAAATTGCTTATACTTGGAGAGCTTAGTCGTTTTTATTGGTTTTTTTTTTTTTTGGCAATTATTTTAATATATTTACTCATAGAGTCATTCGGAAAGCATTTAATTAAGTAAAGGGAATGGAAATGTCTTTAAAACTAAGAAAAGTCGACTGAGATGAAGCAAATTTTTGTTGTCTTTCTAGGTAAAAATAATGCTTGATACCAATTATTTAAAAGTATGCTAACTTCTGGCATATTATGCCATTTTTTTATATGGTGATTTGATCTTAAAGCAGATTGATTGGTATATCAATTTCTTTTTAAACAACGAAGCTATTAATTTAAAACTTTTTTTCGACCGTTTGGTAGCTATATTATGTAGTGGTCCGATCCGAAATCTATAATGTCTGCAGTTTATAGAAGACGTCGATTCAGATATAGTCAAAAATGCTTTATTCTTCAAATTTATATATCCTATTTTTTTTATCTATTGATTAATTATTAAGTAGCCAATTAAATTATATCATTTGATTTCTTTGTATCTTTAAATTGTTATTTAAATGGTTGGAAAATTGACTTTGTTTTGCTATCGATCATTTGGTTAGCATTCGCTAACCGCATTGTGGCGCACACAAACAATTTGCATTACTCATACGCCACATTGGCCACATGCCATTGGCATTGCTTTAAAATCACTTTGCCTTTTTGCTTTTGCCTTGTAGTTGTTGTTGTCGTTGCTGTTGTGTGTGTGCGTGTTGGTTTTTTTTTTTTTTGTTTTGTTTTTGAGTTAATTAATTATTAATAATTAATTTACGACAGATGTGGCCCTGTTTATTGTCGGTATGGCCTGCCTGGCCTGGTCCTGCCTTCTTTGGCTTCTTGGCCTCTTCTCCTGCCTTCTTCTATTATTGTATGTATTTTGCCTTAGGATTTCCTTTGGTTCCTGGCCCTCGGTTGCGGTTGCTCCTGTTGCCGCTGCTTCTACTCCTGCTGCTGCTGCTGCTGCTGCTTTTATGATTCGCACTCGCGAGCCATAAAAACGCAATTAGATTGAACGCAACGTTCATAAAAGCCACATGAGCGGCAACTTGGCCGCACAATCCAGCCATACTCTACTTATGCCACATCGCTGTTAGCCATCTAATTGAAATAATTGAACATCAATGCGAGGGGGGAGGAGGGGTGGGCGATGGCACATAAATGATTGACTCCATGTCAGGCATAAGTGAAAGATGACTGATTGGGAGGTGCCCTCCCCCCACCAATTGAAACCCTTTAGCTTTTCTGGTTATTGCACAATTTCAATTGAAATGCTCATTTTGGCAGCAGGCAATGCGGCGTATGCGTAATTTCAATTGACGGATTGACTGACTGATTGAGTGACTGGGCAAGTAACAAAAACAAAACAAAAAAGAATCCCAGAGCGAGTGAGTGAGTGAGTGACTGGCATTATGTGATGAAAATTGATGATGATTTAAGCGGATTTTAAATGATTCATTTAATTACAATTCCAATTTTGTCTCTTTTCTTTGAAACTTTCAACTCTTACCAAACTATTTCTGACAATGAAGCATTTACATAATTTGATTTCCATTTCAAAGAGCAAATACTTTTACCATTCAGCAATTAGATAGTTAATAATCAATTTGGCCACAAGAATTCAAATTGGCCAAAACTGAAATGCTGTCTTAGCCACGCTAGATTTAGCCCATTCACTTTTACAGTTTTATGGTCTTTTTTTTTGTGCTTGGTTTTGTTTTGTTTTGCTTTGCTTTGCTTTGGTCTTTGGGCTTTTCTACTGCCAATTCACTTTCGCAAACTAACAAATTCAATTTCATGGCCGCTTGCCCTCATTCATGACTTTGGCCACAATCCAACCCACAATAGGATTGTCCTTAGCCATCGACTCTCTCTCTCTCTCTCTTGTCTCGTAAATGGCCTTTTTATTTGCTCCCCTCTTTCTCCTCTCTTCGCCCATCGCCCCCGTATGCTGTTGTCCCAATCTATGTTTCTGGTATTTAATCCATAAAGAGTAAGAAACGAGGCGGAAGCCATAAATCAAAACAGCTTAAAATGGCTCAAACATAAACATCGCGATTTGATTTAGCCCAAAACATTAGTTGGCTAGTTAATAATTTCTTCTTGTTGTTGCCTCAATAATTACGCTAAAAACACTTAATTGAAATAGGTTGGGGGCAAAAGTTCAAAAGGCAAAAATTGATATAGACAAAACACATAGTATATATTATGCATGAGCTTATATTATCTGCATAATTTATGTACATATTTATGTATGTGCTCAACATTTGTGGTTAGCCCTCAATGCGTTCAATTTTCATCCAAATTGTTCACTATTAGCCTAATGAGCCCCAAAGCAAAACGCTAACTGAGGCCTATGAAGCGCTTGTTGCCAAAGGCAATTGCCAATGGCAATTCATTATTTTGTTGGCTTTCATTTAATGGCCAACTAGTTGATCAATTCTTTAATGGTTTATAGAATTTCAATGGTCCAAAATTGGGAGAGAGTCCTGCCTCTTATTAGCCGCAAAATGCCGTAGATTGATCAACGGAAAAGTCTGTTTCATTTTACAAAGCTTTGACTTGGCTTTTTTGCTTCATTTGAACCTTGAAAGAAACGGCAAACAAATTCTTTCCCTACTCACATATGCACAGTACCTATAATATTTATAACCCATGATTTCGGATTTTAAAAAATGAAATTGGGCTATAATTTTGATACACCAAATGGTTGCTTTTTCTTCTTTGTTTTTACTTCTTTTTAAGAAATCGTAAATTTGAAGTGAAAAATTAGTTTTTCACTCATAATACAAATGAGCTACTCATTTCTCAAGATTTCCAGCCAATTTGTTTTTTGGGTAAATATATTAAGCACTCTAGATCGATAAACGATTGTTTCTTACGTACTCAAACACTTTTATTTCTGAAAACTTTTTTTTAGTTACATTTCAAGTGTATAATTTGCCATCTCTCCATGTGTTCGACTAGATAAATTGCTGTTTTGTTAGAATCCTTTATGACAAATGAACCAAAAATCGGCATTGTTGATGGCTTAACTTTCTTTCAGACATTCGCAATTATGTTACAGTTGTTGTCGTTCTTTCTTTATCGTCATCGTTTGTCATGGCGTCTGTCACTCTTGTCTCGTCCCGTTTCGTTTCGTTTCGTCTCGTTTTCGTTTTCGTTTTTTTTTTATTTTATGTCTCGCTTAATAATATGTTAATTGACAGCTTAAGCCAACTGTCAGCGGGTTTTGTGCGTGCTATTAGACACGACGACATGACAGCACATATGTCGCCACGATTAGTATGTATGAGTTGCTAGAGCAGCTATGTCCTTCTCCCAGAACCAGTTCCAATTGCTCCTACCCCCTACCCCCCCTATTTCACCATTCTCAGTCCCTTTAGCATTACATATGCATTCGAAATTTGAGTCCATCTGCCTGATATCCGTTTCGTTTCGTTTCGTTTCGTTTCGCTTGAACAGCAAGCATTGTTATATATTTACTAATTAAAGTATGCAAATACAATAAAGTCAGCAGGTTTGCCATTTTCCTGCCGTTCCAATTATTTGCCATGAAATGAATTTCAATTAATTTTGCATAATTTTTACATGCAACCGACTCGAATCGTACCAAACCGGCCCAGCTCAGTTGTCTAGAGTGGCCAAAATTAGTCTAGCGCCCAAAAAATCGATGAGTCCTGTTGGATAAACAGGATCCTTTGAGTATTCAGCGTCACTTAAATACATTTAAACCCTCTGACCTGGGGCAATGCGGCAATGTAATATAAATAGATTTGAATTTAATTGAATGTTTTGAAGCATCAAAAAACAAAAACATTGCCTACTTATTGGGGTCAATTATTTTCATCTGCTAAAGACAAATTTCAAGTTATTTTCGTAAAGTTTGCCATTGTATTTGTTACGGAATAATATAATTTAAATTTATATAATCTGTTATCCGAAATTCTATATATATATAGGTATAGCAAATAACTTTTATCTGTGTCTGTATCTGTATCTGCATAAATGCATCTGTTCGATGTGTCTATCAAAATATTTATTACATAAATTTCGTTTTGTCTTTCTGTTTCATAGGAGAAGGCGGCACTAAAATGCAAATAAACTGGCAATGTCCGGCCCCAACAACAACAACAACAACATCATCATCGGCATCATCAACAATATTATTATGTGGTGGGCGTGGCAGTGGGCGCCCATATAAAAATAAAATGTAAAACAACAACAAAATAAAACAAAACCGAAAAGAAAACTGCAAAAACAGAAAAAGAGAAAAGCAAAAATAAAAAAAACAGTGCAAAAAAAAAAATCAATACAAACAAAAAGAAAAGACACAAAAGAGAAAAAGATTAATATTTTGTGGGAAAACATACACACACACACACACACACACACACAGACACACCACACACATAAATAGTTGTGTGTAAACTAGGCGTGGCAAGATGGGCAGTAACCAACGTTGGGGCATGGCACTACTGTTGGCCGCCCTAATTAACAGTTGGCCTCCAGGCGGAAGTCAAAGTCCTGGCATGGTGGACGCCGCCTCATCGTTGGAATGTGCCTATTGGTTAAATGCAAGCAGTGAATGCAACTACTATTACAATAACAACAACAACAACAACTACAATAATAACAATAGCAATTATTCACCATCCTTGGGCCAACAGTGGAATGACTCAAAGCCATCAGATAATTTGCTAGAAATGGAAATGGAATTGGATCCCGAAAGTTGGCCATTAGAACGCGTTGTATCGACCATTGTGCCCGTCTTTTTTGGCCTGATTGGTTTCGCTGGACTCCTGGGCAATGCTCTTGTCATATTGGGTAAGAACGAACCATTTTGCCCCTCCATCCTCCATTTTATCGCCGCGTTTTTGCCTTGTCTTTGCTTTATGCCCATTGCAAACGTTGCAGTCGTAAAAGGAGTTTTTCATTAGCCTGTGCGCAAATTATGCGTAATAATTGTAAATGTTTGCCCCACATTAAATGAGATTGAGGTTTATGAAGGTAATGAACGCCGTGCAAGAGCAGTAATTGACTTGCTTTTACTCAAAGGAATGCCTTTTTTGCCTCTCCCGCTTGCTTTGTAGGTTTTTTCAATGGGGAAAATAAAAATTGTGAAGACACAAACTAACAAACTGAAGCTACTACAATCCTTAATCGTTTCGAAATATTGTGCTGCATTTAAGAATTAACAAGATTACTTGTTGTCCATGAGAAAAAAAAAAACACTGAAGTTTTTGTTAATTATCTTAAGAGAGACATCATAAGTTGTTGGATATTTGGTTCACATTTTAGGGGAAATGAAATGGCAACAAAATGCATTTTCAGAGTCGTAGATTTAATGGGCTATCTAACAGACGAACCGAAATAACCGGAATACATGCCACACAAAGCTGACGTCTTTGTCTTTGGGGCAAAGTGGCTATTCTATCTCAATTGACATGGTTTTTATAGAATACCAAGAAACTTATTATCATTCTATGCAAAATGTTCTTACTATTGTCTATCGTCCGCTGTGAGTCCAAACGTGTGGGCGTGAACGTGGGCGTGTTGGGTTAGTGTTCTATCTTACCTGGGGCATAAAAAAATCTCAACAACTAAGCTATTTTGTATGCAATTTTCGCAACCTTGACTCAAAGCCTCAAACGACAAACCTCTACCTCTACCTCTACCTCACTTCAGCTCATCTTAGGTGAACTCAGCTCACCTCAGAGACCGACTGACTGACATTCTGAGAGTGCGCGATGCTGCTGACCGAGAGCCTTAGCCCATCTTGGCATTGTTTGCTTTCAATAAAGCGCTCGCAGCTAAAAATAAAATAAATGTGACTTGACAACGATGCGATGCGATGTCCTTCTCCTTTAGCTTTACACCTGCCAACGGCAAAATGGAGAAGGCATATCCTCTCACAGCAAAAGATAAGTTTAAGTAGCCTCACATGCGCCGGACTAGAAGCATTTTTGAATATAAAACTCGTTGAATCAATTGATTCAACCCAAAGAATACCCTACCAATTAAGCTCAGGCCATTAAAATGACAACGCGAGAGAATAATAAAAGACTCCAGCGACTCTCTTTCTCTCTCTCTCTCTAATAGACAGATATATTGCCATACATTATACAGATATGGATATATCTAGATACATATGTAGGTAGCTAGGTAGGTGGACATTCTTTGGATGCTAACAAATATGCCTCAATTGTTTTGGTAGAGTGCAAAAGTAATATTCATTTCATTTTACTCCTCTTTAAGTGAACACACATTTTAGCCATAAGCCACTTTGTTAGCTGCAAAATTGTGTGTGGGCGAAGGCAGTTTGATAAATGATTTGTAAATGAATGTGTGGATTTTATGGACAATTATAAAGATAAAAGCGCCAAGATGATTTATCTGCCTTCAGTGCAAAGTGCAAGTGTATGTCATGATGCTTATGGATAGATAATTTGTCACACATGCCATTACATACTTTAGGGGGCGGGCAAGCAGCCAGCACAAACAGTTTAGCAGTGGAAGCTAAAAACACAAGCCATTGCAATTTCATTTTTTTTTTTTTTTTTTTGTCATTTTAGTTTTATCTGCATTTTATGGCAATAAGTCAATTTTAATAGGATTACACACCGTCACAGACGTTCTTGTGTGCGTGTGTGTGTGTGTGTGTGTGTGTGTGTGTGTGCACATGTGGTTTGTGTTTTGGTATTAGTTAGCTTTGACAAGCTTTCCTTTGATTGTGTCAAATGCTTAAGCTTTGTGGCTATTTCCATAAGCCACCAGTGGGTCGGTGGGCGGTTGGTCGAAAATTCTTAGTCATATAGACTCTCTTCCTCTCTCTCCCTCTCTCTGTTTCTCTCTGTTAAATGAACTTGATTTTATATATCTTATTAATTTATGCAGATTTCATAAAATAATCGCATTTGTCATATGATAAGTTGATAGCAAAAACAAGCAACTTTCGAAAACATGAAATAAATACATAAATAAATAGATGTATGTTTGTCTGTGTGTGTGTGTGTGTGTGCGTATGTTTTATATGTTATGCATAACTAATAAAATGGGGGAATTGAAAAAGCTGACAACTGTCAACAGCAATTTGTGTTCAAATTCAAATTTCTGAATAAATACCAAATGTATGTGGCTGTGTGGATGTTATCGCTCTCCGTCCGTCTGTCTGTCTGTCTGTCTGTAATTATAATTTATGTTTAGTCCAGAAACATTGTCACTTCAATTTTACATTTGACAAGGATCAACCCCAGTAACAGATTTGTGTCTTGCCTTCTTTCCACTGCCTTCACATTTCGATAGAATCGGTGAACATATTGTCCACTCCCAGAAGGGTCTCAGAAATGGTAGCGGCAACGGCAACGGCAACGGCAACAAACGAAACAAAAGTACAGATTGTGTTATAAAATTGTAATTGACCAGACGAGCGTGTTGGACCAACTGGAAAACGTGACTGTCATAACCATGGGCCTTCTTTCGGCTTCCGTTTTGCTTTTGTATACCCTTTGACAAAAACAAAAAAAAAAGAGTATAACGCATTTTCATTCACATAAAGTACATATGTAAGTGTTGGAATATCATTAACGTTCAAACAATAACATTACACAACACTAAGTTATGGATTATTAGATTATTTTAATCTGGTCACACTTGAATCTGATCTCTCTATTCTTCTTAAAAAGCCTAAGCTGTATCGTGGTGTCGATGTTGCATACGAAAAGAATAATCTTTAAATATAAAGTCAATCAATATATAAAACATAAATCAAACATTGAGAGTTATTATTTATTTATTTAATCTCGTTTTCTAATAGTAAGCACATACAATTCCGGATAGACTTGTACTTTAAGCCAAATTGAACCAAAAAATATAAGAGTTTTCAATGAGCAGAGGCAAGAGTATAAATAGTTCGTTATGACAAAATTAACTGCAATTCTCTGGGCCTTTTTTGGTTTTGGGAATCACAGAGGTTTTTATCCCTTTTCTGATACCCTGTACTTGTGCTGAATAAAGAATTATAGACGCTACTTTCTTCTAAACCAAATTGTACTTTTGAAGTAAACTGAATTTAGTTACCAAAAAATGAGTTATTTCTTTTACTTTTAATAGAGAATATCGTGTGGTCGACTATTTATTTAATGATTGGTTTCTTTCAGGGCTTTGTTATCTGTTTCTCTCTCTCTCTCTTCCCCTCTCTCTGTTTTAGCCAAACCACAAATAAAGTAACACAATTTTGGATTTGCAGATTTCAGTTTTAACTAAATTGAAGCTGCCTGTGGGCGACTGTGGGGGTGTCTGTGGGGATGGCTGATGAAGCTGCGTGTTACCTATGCGATATTGCCGCCAGATTGTTGCATCAACTGTTTTCGACCTAAAAACACATTCACAATTGCATGTCATGTCACAAATTCGTTTTAGTTCTGGCAACTTCTTTGCATCACGATGACTTTTCAATGGCAAATGCATTCTGGGAAATCGAAATTTCAAAATTTTCTGATTGGCATTGGTATTGGCCGCTGACTTAACTTCAGGTGTAAATGGCAAACGTAGAAGAAAGAAAATGACAAAATTATTTTGCTGTTTTAGATAGATAAAAGCCAGAAGAAGGATGTCAAGGGTAAACACTCTGATCTAATCTTGATTTGATCTCATATTTATGACAAACGAATGTTGGGTGTTTGCATTTTATAGAGCTTATGCTTTTCATTTTCAATCTCACAGCATTTGAGTGCCACAAGTTGTTGCACACACATATAAAGCTGCAACAATTTGAGTGGAAAATCAGGCAAAAAAAAAAAAATAAACGTAAAACAAATCTCTTGCACAGCTGTGACAAACAAATATATAGAGAAAAAAACAGAGAGACAAACCTTAAAACACACGCGCAAAAGTATGCTATGAAAAGCATTTAAGCAGGGCATGTCATAGTGTGTGTGTGTATGTAAGAGAGAGGTGTGGGAAATGTGTTTTGTGTGTGTTTGTGTGTGTGGTGTGTGCTGGGTAAAATTTACACAAATCCACAAGGCGTACAAATTTATTATACTGCGTTGATAGTGATAAAATTTATAACCAGAATTGAGTACAATACGCCTAAAAGCAGGCAATGGCAATGCCAACTCACACGTGCCAAAAAAATCCCCAAGTGGGCAACACACACACACACACACACACACACACACACACACACACATACATTTACACCCACATGCAGAAAGCATTCAAACAGGCAGAGAGGCAATTGTAAAGGAAAGGTCTACGTCTCTCTCTCTCACTCTAGCATTCTATTTTGCTGTTGTTCTACTACCTCTACTCTCTCACTCCATAGATTCGTCATATTTATGCTTTTTTATGGGCCATGTACAATTTTATTGTTTTACTTTTTCAATGCCAATGTCGTGTGACAGCGACGCATGCGAAAGGGAGAAGGGAAGAACAGAAGAACGGGCGAGTGGGACAGGAGAAGAGATGCAGCCGTGCCAACACAAAAGAAACTGAAACTGAAACTATATTGCATACCTGCACAATATATGTACATACATACATACACGCATACAAATCTCAGAATCTCAGTTCACCATCCATCCACAAATACACTTGCAGAGAGACTTTTAGTTCGTTACGCATTATGGCAACTGAACGGAAGTCGCAAAATGGTTTATCCTAGAGCACTATTTAGTACTCAGCCAAGATGGTTCAATTTAGATTTCTGTTGGTCTCCAAGTCTAATTCGCTCCTCTTGCCGCTCTTTTTTTATGCTTTCATTTACCAAAAGCAAAAGAGACGAATTTTTGCTTTTTTTCTCATTTTCTGAAGGTGGAAAAGAGGAGAAAGTTTTTTTCTTGGATTTTTGTCTTTTTTTCTTTCTTTCATATGCCATTGGCAGGCATTCTTATGCCTGATTGATTGATTCACATTTGTTTGCCAATGATAATGATGCTGGCTGAGATACAAGCAAAACTGTGTGTGGGGGAAGGGGGCGTGACGGATGAGTAGGCGATGCATTGAATACTTTGTCATTGTTGTCAACTGTTGTGAAAGGGTTTCTAATAGGATTTCTGTATGTATATAATGTCTTTTAGGTATTTATGCCAAGGATTTTATCAAGGATAAATGATAGTTAAATATATTTTTCAAGCACAAATTCAACGTTCCAATAAGTATTAATTTCTTTTTTTTTTACTAACTCTAGGAAAAAAGAAAGAGTGGGCAGTGCTTAACACTGGCTTTTAATAGTGTTGCAAAACAACAGTTTTTAACTCCATTTCGAAAACAAACTAATCAAATAACCCTAATAAAGCTTCTATCTAAACTTGTTAGTTGTGTCTTACAGTTTATCGATAAACATCGAAGTGCATGTCTATCGTTTTTATTCTTCAATCGAATATTTAACATTTCTAAACCAAATTTAAATCTTCTTTTCAATTATTGAGGCAATTTACCAAAAAAAAAGTATGACACTAGACTAGACATTGAGTTGGAATCTCATTAAGAATTGTCCAATTTCAGTATTATTGATTTGATTATCTGTCTATTTCGTGTTAAAAATCAAAAATTTAACTTGAAATAATAATGGCAAATTGCTTGCTGCCTAACAACGTGCAACTTGATACAATAATGAAAATATATAAGAAAAAAAAAGAAAAAACAACGCCGCCAAAAAAGAATTGCCACAAATTGTCTTTTCCTGTGGGTGGATGGACGGATGGATGGATGGATGGTTGGATGGATGGCTGGCCTTCGTTATGGTTTTACTTTACACAAATTATTAAAAATAGAAAATTATGCTCTGGCATCTTGACACTGACTGGTCCACTGGTACTTTTCCTTCAACGAAATGGAAAGCTTTGAAAATTGAACTTCAACCTACGACAACCCTTAAAAATTCATTTCAGGACCTAGAAAATGGCTTTATTTGATCTCAAATCTATTCCCTTCTTTTATTTGCTAGGCGTTAAATGTATTTTTATTTGCACAGGCAAAAACTTGGTCAACAGCAAATGAATAAATGAAGGAAGAAATGGGCAAACCAAAAAGAAAAGAATACAATAAAAACATAAACGAAGCTTCTATGCTGCTGTCCTTGCGACTTGTCCTTTCGCATAGACCTTAAATCTTTCATTTAGATTTGTCATGTTGAACAGGAATGTATAGCCCTCAAATGGAGAGTATGGCGTTAAGCAAAAAAAAAAAGCAAAAGCAAAAAAATAAAGAAGAAGAAAAAAAGAAAGTCTGGAAAATTTCAATGCCAAGTTACCGGATATTTCATATGACAAAGCAGGCAAACAGGATGTGTGTGTCTGGCTCCGTGTGTGCGTGTATGTGGTTATCATTTGTGTGTGTGTGTGTGTAAATTGTATGAAAATATAAATTAATTGCTTCTCCTTCTGATGGAGCCACAAATGCTGCACAAGTGTTTTGCGTTCTGTGGGGGCGTACGGAATGTAGCCCAAATTGCAATTATTTATGCATTCGCTAGTAAAATCTGCACATCTCTCTTCCTCTTCCCCTCTGTGTGCGTGTGTGTGTGTGTGTGTGTGTGTGTGTGGCAAGTAGGACACTTTAATTGCATCATAAAGCAAAGCCAAAATAGCATCCAAAAATCTGTATAAGCATCTCGCTTCCATCTTGCTTACTTACTGCTCTACTCTGCATTAAATACTCACTTAAATTTTAATTGAAATATATCTAGTTGAATGCACTTAAATGAGCAGCATGAGAGAACATCGATGGGGGGGAGGGTGCTGGGCTGGCATCTTTATTGTCTGTGATTTTCCTAATAAGTAAATAAGTTTATTGTCCATCTATTTACTCAAGTGAATTCTATTTCAAGTATTATTTCATTAAAATTTTATTTGCCTCTTTCGTGGCTATAAAATTTTCAAAGTACATAGCTAAATTTTTCAGCATTGCCCCCCCGTAAAGATAATAAATGTTTTTGTTTTTTGCGACTCGCTCTCAAGTGTGTTTCTCAAATCAGATCGTAGTAATGTTCTCATTAGCAGCTAGATGACTTGAGAATACCCTTTAATAGAATGAAATCGAATGGATTTTTTATCTTATTTTGCTTTTACAATTTTTATTACACTTTCTGAGTATCTTAAGAAGCATAAGATATAAATTGAGCTAGGAACTTTTAGAAGACAGAGAGCAGTTCTTTGATGGAATAGAGTAAGGGCAAAATCTATCTGCCTAGAAATATTGATCAAATTAAATCCATTTAAAGAGAACGTCATAGAATAAACTTAAATTTAAAAGCTATGTAAGATCTATAGACTCTGTTTAAAATTAGGTATTAATGCTATACGAAAAAGTGATTATACCCATTTAGGTTAGATTAGGAATGTAGCGCATACGCCATGTAAGCCAAGTCAAGTCAAGCCTTACCAAGGAAGACAAACGACAATTACAGCAACAATGATAAATACACACACACACATATATACATACACAACACAGGTACATGCATACTCCCCACACACACACACACACACACACACACACTTAAAATGCATCAATAATGTGCCTAATGTACGGAAGGCATTAAAGCGACATTAAAGGTTCTATTCAAGGGAAAATTTATATATCTAGACCTGAGACTCGAAAGGCATTGCCTTCCGACAATGTGTGTGTGTGTGTGTGTGTGTGTGTGAGCCCGAGAGATGCCTGATTATTTGTTTATTTGTATCCCGGCTGTAACTCTCTCTCTCTCTCTCTCTCTTTCTCTTCCCTCTTTAGCCTGGCATTAAATAACAACCTTTTTTTGTTTTTGTACGCTTGAAGAACTTTGGCAGTGTTTTTAAAGAGAGAGAGCAAGCTTTCTACGCCATAAATTATGCTACACTTTATTATTTTGTAAAGTTTTGTTTTGTTTCAACAAGGGAATCCATAAGTATGTATATGTATATATGACACACAGAGAAACTCGAAAAAAAAAACAAACAGAAAACAAAAAAGTTTAAATTATAAAATTAAATCAATTTGCATTGTAAAAATTTTAACAAAACTTTGACGCTTCTTCAATTAAATTGGATTAGTTCTCATAAAGTGCACTACCAAATTGTTAAATTCATGCAAATTTTACAATATTTGCTTTTAAAATTGTCTGCGGCTGGCTGGCTCTAGGGCATGATTATTGGCCATGTTTGTCTCCGCATATGTGCATGAAAAGTCAATCAAATAAAAAAAAATATATTCTCGAATATATACAAATATTTTTGGTACAACAGCTGGCAAAAATCTCTTACTCCTGCCCCTCCCTAGATGCTCGTGTACAAGTATTAAACCATAAAGAAACGGAAAAAAAACAGCTTACCTTTAGCCTTCCAAGCAAAAGACGAAAGGTCTTACACTGAAGAAAAAAAAAATAAAGAAAAAAGAGTTTGTAATTGTAATTTCAAATGTGATCGGGAAAATAATGTGAATATTTCTTTGAGTGTAAGTCTATGAATATGTATATGAAAATGCTTTATATTTATTGTTAGTATTTTCCTGTTAGCTTTCCCTCTGTCTTTCACTTTCAATTCAGCTGCCACATCCTGGTCTAAATATATTTCGCTAAAGGAAATTGATTTGCGGCCAATTGGTAGTTGGTAAAATGATGGCAAGAACAGGCAATGGCGAATGCGGGGGTAGGGGTAAGGGGTAAGGAGTTGGGGGTTTGTTTCTGTTAAGGAAAACAACTTGTTTGGTTTTCGTTTTGGCGACATTTTCCAATTTGGCTTTGACTTCCATGCGACTTGCATGCACTTTTTGCCTCCGAAAAAAACAGGCATGTCCTTGTTTCTTGGCAATTCGCCTGCATCAAATTCCGTTTTGGTCGTCATCTTCAAACTTGGTTGGTTGGTTGGTTGGTTGGTTGGTTAGATGGCTTTTTGTTACAGTTCAACGCCGCTGACGACGACGAGGACTTTGTACTTTGTACTTTCTCGCCCACTTCTTCGGTCCTCCTGGTGCTTTGCCATTTTGTTTTCGGCCTTTTGTTATACTAGTAAAACATAAATTGTTGGGGCTAATTGCAAGTGGGATCCCTTTGGCAGTAGCAAGAGTCTCAGCCTTAAAAATGGAAACAATGCCTCTCTCTCTTTCTCTCTCTCTCTCTCTGGCGGGTTTCCTCTTGTGTCCGCGTAATTGGCAAGAAAAAAAATTCTTTGTAAAACTGGAACAGCTGCCAAGCATGGACATGGAGAAGGTATCTACTTTCACTTTTTATCAAGCCAAAGTTAGCCAAAAGACTGACTCAACTCCTCTCTCCTCTCTGCTGCTGTCACTCTTCTCTCATTTGTTATTGGAATTTGTGTTTCCTTTTCAGTTGTGGTTGTCAATCAGCAAATGCGTTCGACTACAAATCTATTGATTATTAACCTGGCCGTATCGGATATACTGTTTGTCATCTTCTGCGTGCCATTCACAGCCGCTGACTACGTGCTGCCAGAATGGCCATTTGGCAATTTGTGGTGCAAGTTCGTGCAATACATGATTGTGGTCACATGTCATTGCAGGTGAGTCGCTCTCTCTCTCTCTCTCTTCCACTCTCTCATTGTCATCAATCTCATCTCTCTCTCTCTCTCTCTCTCTCTCTCTCTCTCTCTCTCTCTCTATCTATCTATTGAAATCTTTCTATAGTGTCTATACATTGGTTTTGATGTCCTTTGATCGTTTTTTTGGCTGTCGTTCATCCAGTAACTAGCATGTCTCTACGTACCGAACGCAATGCCACACTGTAAGTAAAAAAAAAAAAAGTATTTTGAATACTTTTTCATCATCTGTTTCTTCTTCCTCTTCTTCACGTCACGTCACGATATTAGGGCCATAATGTGCGCTTGGATAACGATTGTTACGACTGCCATACCGGTTGCTCTATGCCATTCGGTTCGCATCTATCAATATCATGGACGCGCTGGCACCGCCTGCGTTTTTTCCACAGACGAAGAGGTCTGGAGTCTAGTTGGATTTCAGGTAAGTTAGCTTAGCTTAGCTTTAAATATATTTATATTACATATATGCACATACATATGAGCGCTCTTATCGAAAACAGTGAAGCAAAAGCTTATGAAACTAAAGCACATATATCTATCAGAGGGGAATAATGGGGAAAGGTGTTAAAATTCCATTCCCATTATTAAGTCGGAATTGGAAAATTATCTTTGTTTTACGTTCATAGCAAAAAGCTTTTTTCCATTGTTAAGTAAACAAACAAACTATGAAGCCTAATGTCCAAAGTTGCTGTTGACGGAGAGCCTCGCCCTGAGCTAGATTCTGCTATCAATATATATATAATATATCTTAAAAGAAAAATCAAAAAAAATTTGGTAAGATGTCCATACTGATTCGTAGCTAATAGAGTTGGGACTTGCTCTTACTTGAACTTCTGTTCATTCGATCATTCGAAATTCGTTCAAATTTGTTTGAGAAGAAAAATACTTTTATATTGATCAATTAAACATTCGATTACCTATATATTTCATAATCCAATACAATATACACTCATACACTCCGCTTTACACGAATTCGTTCTAACACGGTTTTCAAAATCAAAGAAATATTTTTTTTTTTTTTTAATTAATTTTCATATTTTCATATTGTTTTAAATCTGGCAGTACTACATGCTGTCATATCTATCATAATAGATCTGGCAATACTACTTGCTATTCTATCGTATTCTATATTTTTATCAAAACAGAAAGGAAGAGGGAATTTCCCATTAAATTTAAAAGCAAAAAAAGTTTTACTATGAAAAAAAAAAAAATTAACAAAACATCGATAAAGAGAAAAATTATTTCTCTAGAAAGTAAAATTGAAATTTTTAACCGCTTAAAAAATAGAGAAAGAATAGTGAATATTGCTAAATTTTATTTAATATAAAAAAAAATAAAGACTCATTCAGAACCACTTCACAAGTAAGAAATGTGACTATGGCAAACATGGAAAAGGCTCTGATGATATGGGTAGAAGGCCAAAATCAAAAAAGGATTCCAAATTGCTACGAATGCCATACAAAACAAAGCTTTAATAATTTTTGACACACTGCAAAACAAAACGCCGTTCATTTCTGCAAATAAGATGACTTTTAATGCAAGTCATGGCTGGTTCCACCGATTTAAGCGAAGACATTCTTTATAGTAGTCTAAAATTAAAAGATAAACAAGCATCTGATAAAGCATTTGAAGAAGCACAAAAATATCCACAAAAGTTTGCTGAAATTATTGATTAAAGATATGTCTTAAGTTCAATAAATGTCATAAATATCGTATTTATAATCCTATTCACTTTACACGGTTTTTGCATATAACATTTTTTTTTTTTCGGCTTACACCGTTTTGTCAGGAACCGTGCTAAGCGAGGTATAGGTGTATATAGCTTTCATCTTTAGTATTCTGTCATCTAAAATGTATGATATATATCATCCTGAGTAGTTTAAAGACCATTTAATCAGCTCAAAAGCCAAATCATTTCAACGTTTCAATCTGATTGACAACTAAACCCAACCACATGGCTGACTGCATTGTGTTGTCCTTGCTGGCAAGGATGATGAGGGGAAATGGGAAACAATTGTTTGTGTGTGAGTACAGACATATCAGAATTCTAGCAACTGGCACATGGCATAGTTACAGAGAAAGAGTGAGGGGACAATGCTGGCTGGCTTGGTAGCCAGCAATTTGTAAACTTGATATGACTCAAAATCCAATTGCAGCAGTGGAACTCAGTTTGAACATTATTTACAGATTGATTGAAAGACTTGAATATGAAATAATGCGAGTGAATTGGTATTATTGAAATAAATAATGTTAATTTCGAAAGCAAACTTGTTCAATCGCCTTATTCATATCTGACTTGACTTGATTTGTTGCCTGTTCACGCACAGCAACTCTCATAAGCCAGCAAAACGAACGACATCGTGCCTTCTAGATGAATAGAAGGACAACAGCCAGGTGGCATTGTTAGGGGAAGGCGGGAGAGGGGGCTGGCAGAGTAATTTCATGCCGGATGTTAAACAGCCACGAGTTGTATGCATTGTCCGTCCTGGAGCACTGGCATATGATGCGGATTGTAGGTGTTGTTGCCATTGCTGCTGTTGTTCCTGTTGCTGTGGTGTGTCACCAAACCACTTCATCCATCCATCCATCCATCCATCCATTCATCCACTCACTGACCAACCAACTGTCTTTCTGTCTAATGGCAATTCACTGACCAAATTGCATTGTTCAACTGAGCCGCACTGCAGTTGAGAGATGCAAACGTGAGGCACATTTAAAACGATATTTTCATAAATTTGTTTTAGAGAAAATAACAAATTAATAGAAAAGTGTTACCTTTTAAATGGGAAAGGGAAGGGGAATGGGGAAGAAGAAAGAGAAGACTGTTGAGATTTGTTTTTTGAGGTGAAACTTCTTTTGACAAATGAGCTCAAAACACGAAACCAAGATAATTCTTTTAAAAAAATATTTAAATAACTAGAATAAGAATCATTGAAATTTTCAAAGAATATTTTGAATGAATGTTGTCTTTGCTAGGTCGATTTTAGGGTTGTCGAATATTTTTAAAATATCGTATCGATATATCGATATTTTTGATATTTTTCCCCCAAAAATAAATTTAAATTTAAATAACAACAATTTATTTTCAAAATATTGACAAAATTTCCAAATTCAAACAAATGTTTAACTCCAGTATTTGGAGTTCAAAGATTTCAAAAAAAACGCGTTCTGTGATATGTCTATCCGTCATACGACTACTTGAGTCATAGACAACACATTTAATGGCAGAAGCAAGTCGCTTCGAAGGCACTGAACTAACGGGGGCTATAAGGTATCGTAAGGCGAGTTTCGAGAGTCCTTGCATAGCCGCCTTATACGAACTCCGAAACTTTATTGGGTTACTTTCCCACGAAGATTGGGGCAAGCTGAAATACATCTTTAGCTCCCTATTTCCCGAACCATCTACTTTCGAAAATATCTTAAAATATCGATAATTCGATAATTGGGCAAAAAAATATCCCGATATAAATGTATTTTTTTATGCAAAATATATCGATATATTGATATTTCGATATATTTTCGACAACCCTAGTCGATTTAGAAAAGTTTCTTAAAAGCTAATCAATATTTTCAGAAAGATGCATTTTTAAAGTGTTTGTTTGATTGGCAACACTCATCACTAAATCTAATTCAACTGAACCCAACTCGACCCCTTAAAGCCAACGGAACCCATCTGAAATCCATACGAAACCTAACTCAACTGGTGGCATGCATATAAATCGCATTTGCAACTGTCAAAATGGCATTGCTTGTAGTAGTTTGCTTGCTTTTCGATTTTGTCATTGTCATGGCCAAAAAAATATTCCTATATATAGATAAAGAATTTATTGTTCTTGTTGTTATTGTTGTTGTTGTTGTTGTTGTTGTTGTCGTTGGCAAACAGTTGAAATAGTTTTTGCGCTTCATTTTATGGCCACAATAAAAATGGATCAAACTTGTGACGCATCACGCATCAAGAAATAAATAAATAAAAATCAACAAAAAGCCAAAAACCCGAATCTATGTACCTAATATACTAAAGGCCACACCCAGTGGCCCACTCCACCATCCTTTACTGTTATTATTGTTGTTGTCATCGTAAATAATAAATAAATAATAAAAATAAAACAAAGAAGTGTAACGGAAAAAAAAAACAAAGCAAAACAAAAGAAATCTTCCCCTTCAAAGTTGGCCTAAAGTTTCAGGTCAAAAATAAAGTATATACATAAAAGTGAACAATGACAAGAACAGAAGAAAAAGCCCTTAATATCGGCTATTTAAAGGCTCTTGATTTGCTCTTTTGGCCAAAAGGCAGACATCTCATGAATTGCGCTTCAATGAGGAAGTTGAATCCAGAGATAATTCAAGTTAGTTCAAAATTGGCCTCTTTGGTTTAGTTAAAAATTTTGAAATTTATTTTGGATTGCCTATGAATAAGTGAACAAAAAAAAGTTGAGTAACTGAACATATTCTCTTTTGATCATTCTTTTTGGTTCAGATTCACCAGATCAGAAATGTCGTTAATAGGAAATCTAAGCAAATGTGGAACCCTTTTTTAAGGACATTGGCAATCAGCAGAATAAATCGTTTTGAGCTGTTAGTCCCCATTGAACAAGTGAACAATGTAGTGAGCAACTGAACAAAATGAGCAAATGAATATATTTACCAAAATATGAGCAATGCTAACCCAACTCTATAAGAAACAGACACCATTCAACAATTTGTTGTATCTGTCTTTGAATTAATTTCTCTTTGAGAATTTCCAACTGTTTCTATAATAATATTTGGATTTTCTAGAACATTTGGAATGATAAACGTTTAAAGAACCAAAAAAGTTTTAAGACTCGGACCAGAGATAGGCATGGATTATGGATGGATCAATGGATTTTTCTTCAATATAATAGAAGTTAGAAGAAGCAAAAGCAGAATTTAATATTTAATAAAAGTGCTTTAGTTACTAGCTTAAAAATTACAGTCCATGCCCATCCTTAATCTATAACTCTAAGCACGACCGATCGTATCTACGGAAACTAAATTAGTCAGTCGTCTTAGGCGAATGGCTTTCAGTTGTAGAATTCGCGAAGCAATATTAAGTCTATGAAGATCTAGAATAAAAGACTCTGCTTTCCACTAAGTAAGTAAGTAATAAGTTACCTGAAATGATTTAGTATAAGTGATAAAATAGAAGGCCAATCTAGGGGCTAAACTTAAAAGTCACTTCGGGCGCTTCGACAAAAGTTTGCCGCATTGAAGTTGATTAATTTTGCTGAGTGATAGAACGCGGCACACGAGTTGATGGACAGGCGCCTCAGAGTTGCGTTTAATGGACAAATCCCAGGCGCAATTTTTGGGTCATGGCAGTGGCAAATATTAACGAGCTGAGACCCCAGGCCCATTCCATTTATCATATGACAAACACTTCAGTTTACGACTTTTTATTAGAAGGGAATGTCAACGAAGTTTAAAAAACAAAGTAACAGAAGAAAGTTACGCCCACCCAAACAACCCACTTTTCATGTTTCTGTGTTGTTGTTTTTTTTTTTTTTTTTGTGTTGTGTTGTTTTTCTGTGGGCTTTTCGGTGTCAATTGTGTGTAGTAAAATTTCATAGCAACAAATCGGCATGTTATATGGCATGTGTGTTATTTTACATTATCCACCCACCACCACCCTTCCCCCCCCCCTCCCCCTCTCCCACTATGCCCTATTTGTATCTAGTCCATCAGAGTTATGTATTTCTCTGTCTTAAGTGGCCTGTTGTGAACTTCAGTTTTATGCTCGCTTTCGCTTTTTATGCCGCTTCAAAGTTTATGGAAACGTTATGGATAGTGGCATTGGATCATAAATTTTTACCCCACAAGAGAAAGCAATTACCAAACAACAAACAAAAACAAAAAAAAAGACGAAAAGTAAAACAAATAATAATATGCAATAGCCAAAGTCTAAACAAAAAGTTGAAAATGTTTGCTAATCATTAGCCATGAAAACGGGATTTTATTATTTTTTTCTCTGCATTTCCTTTTTCCATTTTATTTTTGTATTTTGTAAACTTTTGCCAAAAACTTTTCGTCGCTTTGATCATTTTTGGTTGGTCTAAATTGTTGAGATTTCTCTTCTTATATGTGTTTTTTTTTTTTTTTTTACTTTAGAGTTATTTATGTACCTACATTAACTTATACAGCAATTGATTTTATTGGAATGTCCAAATAGTTCTTTTTGAAATATTGAAAAAGTTTTGCTCGACAAGAAGTTGTTTTGGGCGATGAAAACTTATTTAGGCAAATGTTTTTGGTAAAGTGGCAAGAACCAGAGTCTAGCCAATGAAGTATGCACTAACTTTTAGTCGTTGTATTGAAAATTGTAAGTCATTCGAAATTTTACGTTTTCCAATTACAACTTCGGCTTATCTTGAAAAACAAAAGACTATCACTGAATCAGGTAGATGCTGGCAAAAGTTTTGAATAGAAACCGAAAGTTTATTTAAACAAACCAACAATTTTCTAATAACATTCCAATCCGACAACTATATCACGAACAAATTAGCTCAAAATATAAGAACTTTAGCTTAGTCGATTGCCAGTTTCATAATTTTACAGAATTGTCTTCACTTTATCTTAGAATAATTAAACACGGCAAATTAAGAGACGCGAAAAATGTAATAGTATTGACCCAAAGTATATAAAATAGATTGACCTATTTTAGAATTATTTAACCGATTACTTCTTCATTCTTAAGGTCTAATCTTTGGAATCTTAATAGATTGAAAGCAAAAACAAATAAAAAGAAAGTTAGAATGTAAGTTTTCTACGGAAAAGGTTTGTACAATATGCTCATTGATGCCGCTCGCCGCTAGGTGGCGCTATAGAGTAGCAAATTTTGCTCCATTCAACCGATTGTCATCATAATGTGGAAGAAGGCAGAATAAAATCTGTCGAGATAGCTAGTTTAAAAATAAATCTATGAATTTTTAAATTGACGATACAAAACTTTCCAAAAACAATTGGGCATTAAATAAACTCAATTTTTTAGCAAAGATTTTTCGACATTTACGGATAATTAATTCCCTTATTGCTACATATTGCCTCATTTTGACTTGAACTTTTTGAAAGAGAATTGCCCAAAGGTTTTTCATCGGCTTGAGATGGAGATTCCGGCAAAACTGGAATATTTCATTCGCCAAAAGAAATTCATAGTTTTTAATTAGTTCGCTTACCTTATTCAACTCATTTCATGTGAGGCTTGCTCACTCTTACAAACACTCGAGCCCGTTAGCGCACCCAGCGGTCAATTTGGCCCGTTTAGTTTTTCTTCTGAAAAGCGTTTTTGCTTATAACTTGAATATTTGTAATCCGATTTTTATGAAATTTTTTAGGCTGAGAAATAAGAGTAGTAAATTATAGCGTGCTAGGTTTTATTACGATTTTTAAAGTTTGGAAGATAAAATTCAAGTCCGACTGAAATTTGTGGATCGACTGATCTAGCGGACTGGGTTCGAAAACGTTTCCTTACATTTTTGGCGACTTTAATATAAAATTTAAAATTTAAAAAAAAAATGAAATGAATTGCTTACCAAAAAAATGTTCTTTGCCACACCCACACGATTGTGTGGGAGGCAAAAGTGTCAGAGCGGATTATGTCAAAATGGGTTCGCTGTCGATAACAAACGACATGTTCATTGGCCGTGGTGCCACAAAACCAAAGTGATTTCGATTCCGTTCCCACACACACACACACACCACACACACACACACACACACACACACACGCGCACACACACACACCGCTGTCAGGGATATTATTCATTTTTATTCATTGTGGGCATGTTGTTGTTGTTGTTTTTGCTTTTTTCACAACTGCCAATATGAGCGAGGCGAACGAATGGTTGAATGAATGAATGAATGAATGCGCCCTTCGGTATGAGGGTTATTAACAATTGTGTGTGCCATGCGCGATTTCCGTTTCGTTCCGTTCGTGTCTTTCTCTGTTTCGCTCTTTTTTTCCATTTCATTACACTCACACACCCACACACCCACACATACACCTGCATGTATTTTCCAACAGTTTACAGTTCGTTTTTTTTTTTTTTTTTGCAGTTGAATTTTTTTTTTCGGCCTTTTTCTTTTTTGCATAACGCTTCTCTGGGTTTTGGCCTCCCCCCTGCTGGCCTCTCCACCTACCTTTTAATCATTTACACTTGGCTGAGGGCGGCCACTTGAAAACGCTTCGCAAATGAGTTTTATGCCTGAGGTAAGGCTGATTGCTTATCGAGTACAGGTACCAGCTACCTGCCAGTAATTCAGGCCAAAAAGTTAAAAAGGCAAAAATACTCGTTAGCAAAAAGTGCAAAACTGTTTTGCGCTTGCCAAAAAGTTATTCACTTATTGGCAAATTGGCTAACAAATTTTTTTAGCAGTTCAAAATTTGCCCAAAAAGCCTAAAATGAATAATTCGAATACATTTGGCACTAACTTTCATTTCCATTACCAAAAATATAGATTTAACGCTATTTGGGCTTACGTTAGCTGTAAGCCACGTGGCAGCTGGTTCCAAGGGGCTAAAATTTTCTCTCATCTTCCTCACATTTCCCCTGGCTGAAGCTGGCCTTAAGCCATTACGGGTCAGTGGGTTCTGACCATTTGCATGCACGAAAAAAGAAAGAAAAAAAAAATGTGACAAAAGTGGCAAAAAATCTGCTCAGCTCAGAATGAATTTCATTATGACGAAAATTAGATGCCCTATTCGAGGAATCAGGAGCGGATTACTTGAACCGAAAGTGGGGCTAGAAAATTGTATATGAATGAATGAATAAATATGACTTAACTTTGTGTGTGTGTCTTATTGCCTTTTGACTCTGTCTTCTGCTGGAACTAATATACCTTTCGGTTAGCAAAGGAAACCGCTGACATGGCACCAGCTGCCAGTCGCCAGCGAAAAACAAAAAAAAAAAACAACACTATCAAAAAATGAGAGAAAACCATAAAATTGAAATAAAAAGAGAAAAAAAGAAAACGCCAAGTGCCAAATAACAAGAGCATTACGGATTTCTGGTTTTCTTCTGTGTGCTTTTCTTTTTAGTTTTTGGTTTATGTTGATTTTAATTCAAATTTTTTGTTGATTAGATTAAAGTTGATTAAATTTTGGTCTGTTCATAAATTCAGGAAAACAAAAAAATGTTCAACAAATCACTTGTTGATCCCAATAGGCCTAAGAATGGCACATGGCAAGGAGAACTAATACAGATCAAGTCCTATAAAAATACAACAAGAAAGTCAGCACAGTTCCCAGGACATATAGAAGAAAGCTTTTTGGCGGGGAAACTTTTGATGATCCTCTTGTATCGTTCCAAGCAGTTCCAAAGCGAGCAGCAACATTGACTTATATCAGAGTTTCTGTCTGTTTGATATCATTTAAATCACTTGACATTTTATCTCTGGTCAGCCTAAGAACTGTCGATCTAAATAAATCAATTGTACCAGCGATCAGTTTGGATCGTTCGAATGAGACTCGAATTGTAAATAGTCATTGGATATATATTTAGTTTCTTTCAAGTTTATTTCTAGTTAGGCTTGGGTTAGTGCATAATGATTCTCTTCTATGGAGGTCAATAAGTTGTTTTTGCTATACAAAAATGATTTAAGAATAATTTGGCAAGATCTATTATAATTTATGGACTCATTGAAATGTATCAAATGAATAATACTAGCCGGCTTTAGGTTAATCTTGTGAAGATTATGTGATAGAATGCACAAAAAGGTTAGCAAATTGTCCCTATATAGTTATATAAAAGACGACAATCGAGAGCCAGGCAGTTGAATATTCCAGCAGATGATGAATATGATAATTTTTGCTAAAGGAGAATGAAACAAAAAGTTTAAAAGACAGCCCCCTAAATTGTTTTAAGTTCTTTTTCACTCTATAAATTGAAGCTTTAAAAAATGCAATTAAACTAGTTAACCCAACTTAATGTTATATGTTTATCTATATGTTTTGCAGGTTTCATTCTTCTTATCATCATATGTGGCCCCATTGACATTGATTTGCTTTCTGTATATGGGAATGTTGGCTCGTCTATGGAAAAGTGCGCCCGGCTGCAAACCCTCCGCCGAGTCACGGTGAGTGTTTATCCCATGCCTATGCCCTAACAAAAGCAGAGGAGATATCGTAAGTGTTTGAGATGAGGGAACGGAGTTTAAAGGCAACAAAAAACCAAAAAAAGAAACACCGAATTGGAATTGGGATTGGGATTTCCACGCACCTGTGGCCAAGTGACCCATGTGGCATGATGAATGCCTTTTTATTAGGCCGAAAAGGAAAACTCATGAGTATTGCTCATAAATTTTTAAGTGCTTTTCTCCCTCCCTCTTCCTCTCCCACTCTCCCACTCCCACTCCCACTCTCTCTAATTTTACTCCTTCTCCGTGCTTTAACACATGTACATGCCAAATATATATGAGCTATTCGCCTCTAGAGAATATTGACTAGAGACTTCAACTAACTCAATACGCTAAGTATATACATTAAATGAACATGCTATCAATATAATATTTTGAAAACATATTTATTATTCATATTATATGTTTATGTATGTTTTTTTTTTTTTTTTTTTTGTTGAAGACATTTGTCTAGTTTAATTGCCAGAAAACATTGGCAAAGGAGTGAGTCATTAAAAATGACATACACAATATAAAAAATTAGATCAATTAGAATGAAATTATGTCTACAGGACATTTGTTCAATGAACTATGTGATAAGATTGGCAACTTGCTTTGCAAGGATTTTAGTTCAATGTCATTTGATAAGGTTAGACTTTTGTTTAGTGTGCTTCCTATTTGAGAGCAATTTTAGATTAAGCCAGAGGACATCGTGCAGGATGTCCCACATAGACCGGATGTCGTGGTCCGTAGTGTTTTCGGATTATTGGTATCTAGCTGCTAGGATAAGCATAAGCGTATCTTTTGGCCACGTCTTAAAGCGAATTCAGAAGATGGGCTCCCTATGTCCAGCCACTGTAAGCGATGGGCATTGGGGTCGGGTTCCCTGCACTGACCTTAACTAGGACAGTCCAAGACCGGGTGAGAATGCCTATAAGCAACCGACAATCCGTACGCTTTGTCCTATTAGCTGCTTGGCCATTTTAGCATTGTGCAACGCGCAATTTATTTTGCAATTAACTAAACAATCTAACTTTGGGCATCTCATTATCTGTTGCCACAATTTCCATTTTATATTGAGGTTAGGCAAAAGTTTTTCTTAAGCTGGCTTAAGCATTTCCATATAGCGTAAGTGAGGAAAAACAAATGCACCAAGTTATCTGCATACATACTTAATGGGAAATGCTATAAATAATGCCAATTTGAGCACTGCATGCGTTCAATGCGTTGTATACGTAATGATGTATTGCGCATACGCCTCGTTGTTTTGGGGCATAAATCAAAATGCAGCAAACTTAAACTCAATTGCGGTAGTATTATTTAAAGTTGGCTATGCTAAAATTACAATTCTCTCTTTTTCTCTCTCTCTCTCTCTCTCTTCCTCTTTTATTCTATTTTTGTCTTTCTTGTGAAATGAAATATGTTTAGCAAAGGCAAACGGCGTGTAACTCGAATGGTTGTTGTTGTCGTATTGGCCTTTGCCATCTGTTGGCTGCCCATTCATGTGAGTAAATCAATTACAAAAGAAATAAACAAAAATTAGGTATAAATAAAAAGTGTTAAATTAACTGACAGCAGGCAACAGCTGTTGCCACTCGATGTCGCAGCTCTCGAAATTGCCAACAAGTTGCATTTTGAAGACAATTGACACATCTGCTTAGATACTCTCTGTTTCAGTATTTACACAAATCGTTAATAGCAGCTGCTAGTCATTGGCATTCAAATCGGCTAATACTACTATTTCTCATCGCTTCTTCTTCTTAACTTCTTCTGACAGGTCATTCTTGTGATGAAGGCTCTCAATTTATATGGCGGCAGCCATTTATCGGTCATTATACAAATAATATCACATGTTTTGGCCTATACAAACTCCTGCATTAATCCCATACTTTATGCCTTTCTCTCTGACAACTTTCGCAAGGCATTCCGCAAGGTAAAGTATATCTATCTAATTTCATATGCATATTTATGCAATGGTTTTTTTTTTTTTTTTTTTTTTTTTAGGTGGTCTGGTGCGGTCCTCCACCAATAATGACCAATCAACAGACAACTAAGACCACACGCACTGCAACCGGCAACGGAACGTCCAATATTGAAATGCTCTAAGCTGGTAAGTGATCAAGGAACTACAACAAAAGTGAAATAAGGTGAAAAAATTGAATTTTTCTAACCTCACAAGATCTTCAATGGGCTTTGCAGTTCTTTAATTTATCCTTTGAGAAACTTTATCTAACAAGTTAAATGAAATTTCTCGATTATCTATCCTTTACCTTCGATGTAGACTTTGCTATTGTCTTAAATTGTTGCGAAATTTCACAGTCAGTCAGTCAGTCAGTGTTGGTAAACACAAGTTTCTGTTCAGTTAGTAGGAACTGTTTTCTGTCTTCTTTCTTAAAGAAATATTTCTATAAGTAGTTTTGGCTATATCAAATTTGTCACTCATGTAGGCGTTTCCAGTGTTGGCAAATACATTTTAATTCAAAAAATCTAAAACAAGCTCTACAATCCATTTGAAAATAATAAAGTTTTTCTCTCTCTTTCACTCTCTTTGCAGTTTTGTAATGCTGATTGGCCAGTATTTTGGTTTTCTTGGTATTTTTCATTAACGAAATGTCAAATAAAATTGGAAATGCAACTTAAAATTGCAATTCGCCGCTCCATCAGAATGTTTACCTTGCCTGGCAGCCTGATGACAGGCGAGTGGGAGGATGACGACGACGCTGACGATGATGATGACAGGCATAAATCCTATTTGCCAGTTAAATAAGAATGTTTTTTTTTTTTTTTAATTTTTGTGTTTTTAACTGTTGACAAGTATGTAATATGTATATAATTAAGTGAGAAATTTAGTTGGAATTAAACCGGAAAAAGGCAAAACAAAAAAAAAAATAAATTAATTAATACAATGGAATGACATTAAATTTAATTGCTTTAGGTATTAAGCAAAAATACAAATATATATTGTAATGTTAATGGAAAATTCCTGTAATTCTATAACTGTGTGTGTGTGTGTGTATGTATTGTATTTATATATGTTTGTATGTATGTGTGTATATGTGTGTATGTATGTTAAATATTAAGAGTTTGCATTAACTGCAATTAGCTAAAGTTAAAATTGTATGTTTCAATGGTAAAATGAAAAAGTCTTTTGAAACAGAATAAATTCTTATACTCTTGCAAATATAACAGCTCACTGGTAACTATATATAAATATATAGTCATCCGATTTGAAAGATATTTTTCTACTACTAAAACTCTTTGCTTCAGAGAGAAAGAAGTCTCTCTTTCTCTCTCGCTCTCTCTCTCTCTTTGCAAGGGTATAATTTAATTACTTACGATGTGATTTACAGAGTCGAAGGAGATTTAACACAAACAAACAAATGTCCAAAATAAATATAAATATATATATAAACTTATGGAAAACAAAACAAAACTAATATTAAATATTTCAACAGAAAAAAACATTTTTTCATTGTTGGAATTAAACGTAAAATCGAGAGAGAAAAACTAAAATTCTATATATATATATATATAATTTGTAAATTATAATCCATATATATCTGTGTAAATGTAAAACTATTACAAAGTTGAAACTATTTAAGCTTATTCAAATCATTCATTCGGCTAAATTGTTTTAAACAATTGCCACCAAACAAATGAATCATTTTGAAACAATTGCTTGAGATATTTCCAAAAAAAAAACTAATTCTCTAAACAAATGCATTTTATTCGGTTCTCCATACGTTCATTAAAAATAGACTGTAAGAACTTTGTATCGATTATCGAGTATCGAAACAAACATTCATATATATATATGGGAACTTACTTAAATAAACTTCAATGCAAATTTCATGGTTAAAAGGCATTTGAGCTAATAAGTTATGATTTCTAGTCTCTAGTCATTGAAATGGTATATTCAAGTCGACAAAATGTTTGTAACAGTTAGAAGAAAGCGTTTTCAAACCCATAAAGTAGATATGTATATATGATTTTGATCAGCATCAACAGTCGAGTCGAGCTACAGCCACCAAATTTGCTATATAGACTCATATAATAGGTACGCAAATCAAGTTTAGTCACGCCCTCTTTCAACACCGTTAATTACAACAATAAGTTGAAGTGTTATCCAAAAACTTGGCCCACTAGAATTGCCTTTTAATATAAAACCTTCAAAAAAAAAATGTTTCATTTTGTATGTCATTCAAAAGATCGAAAGAAACGTTATAGAAGCTGCCATAAAAATGTGTAAAGTATAAAAGTATTTAAAATATTTCAAATCAAATTGTAAGAAAAGTGTTTTATGTTAGTTTACTTTATGTCGCCTAATTAATTTCCAGTCGTCTCTCTTCCAGTTACCTCTCACCTTTGGCTGATATTTTTTTTCCCTTTTTTTCAAAACAAAATTGCTTTTTGGCCAATTTTTTTCTATGGCAATTATAAGATATAATCTCAATCAAATTGAACACATTTAAGAAGAAAGTTACTGGACTAGTATAACTGAATATTCGACCAATCGTTTCTATGGTATTCAATAATATAGTTGTCCCATCTTAATTAAATTTGGCAAGAACGTTTTGATGTAAAACGGAATAAAATTTATCAAGTTTGTTGTTTATGTCATTGAAAATAATAAAATGATTGAGACAAAACTTTATTTCCGAATGAAAGTTCCAATGGAAGCTATATAATATAGTGGTTCGATTTAAACTATAAATTTGCCTGCAGTATATAGAAGACTACATGCAAAAGCTAAAAGGAGTTCACAACAGTTCGATATGCTGATTTGGAAGATATATAGAAGTTAACTTCCTCTTATTTGAGGAGGTCACCTTGCAGTAGCAAGGATTTGATTTCCGTCCCCCCAATGATCAAGACGTTGGTTCGATCTTACGTTATAGTAAGTTTATTTCCTCTGTTCATCTCTCTCGGGTGTTCTCCACCCAGCCACCTCCGGCTTCGTTCTGTCCACACGCCTGCTGCTGCTGCTCCTCCTACTCGCTGCTCGCTGCCGCTGATGCTGCTGTATGATGTTAACTTACATTATATGATCGGAGATGCTTCACATCTGACTTTAATCAATATATCCTATTTTTTGTCCAAGAGAGTCACTGGGTTAGACTTGTTCCAAACATGGCTATATGAATTTGGTCTCGTTGTGCTGATCAAGAATTTATATATACACTATATGGTGCTTCTTTTGACCAACATTTATATATACTTTAAGCAAGGATTATATTTTTTTTATAGGTTTATGTCGACTAGTTTTCAAGAAATTTCAAATCTAGCGAATTGCAATGACCATGGAAATGTCGTATTGGAGATAAAGTAAGTGTATTCATACAGGGTGCATCATACTTGAGATTTTAGTGGGGGTTTCCCCTCATCTATTTAGAAGCACATTCCAAATGCCTTGCAGGTCTTTTTTTTCCTTTGGGATCAATTAAAAAACTGTTTCCAATATAAATATATGTAAATTTTTTGTGATCGATTAGGAATGTTATGTTTGCCTGTGCTAGTTGAGTTCTTACCATTTCATACCAAATCGATAGCTGAAAAATGTTCATAAATATTTCAAATGGGCACCCTGTAAAACTATTTAATCTAAACATTAGTATATATATACTATTAACATAACTTGAATAGTGTTGACGTTAGTTAAGATCGAAAATAATTAAATATTTGTAATTTCTGTATGTTTAAATTGTTGCCTGGTTTTCTGGTTGTTGATTAGTCAATTCTTTTTTTTAATTCGGTTCCATTTGATTTCGGCTTTGTCGAACTAAAATAGAATACTTGTTAAGATAAGTGTTGAATATATAATAAAAAATCAACTTGTGTGTTTGTTTGTGTGTATGTGGGTGTGTGAGTGTGTATATGTCACAAAACGTATATGAAATTGTAAATTGAAATCCTACTGCATTCCTAGCACAGTTGTGGAATTGAACAATATTTGAACAAAATGAACAAATGAGCAAAAAAAAAATAATGATAATATAAATTTAATGAAAAACTGTAACTAAAATTCCAAAATGGGGAAAAATTAAAAGAAACATATTCTAGAACAATTGAATATTGACATTAAAATATTTTGTAGATTTAAGCAAAACATTTACAACATCAAAATTCAAAAAAAAAAAAATATATATATATATATGTAATTTTAAGACAAAAATGAGCAACAAAATGTTAAACGCTCATTACAATTTTTTTTTTTAAATTTATTAACTTTTTTTTTACTTTTCATTTGTGTTTTTTTTTTTTTTTTTGGTTTATGGTTTCATACAGAAACAACCAAACTAAATAAACAATTAACAAAAAGGTTAATTAATTAATGTTATATTAAATGGAATTCACAAATGACAAAAGCAACTTGAGAATATTTGTTGCTTTCCACTCTCACTGGTCGTCCATTGAGTTGAGCTGATCCAATTTCATGGAACTGCGAATGGCAACTGAGCGGACGGAACAAAATGTTCCCGCTGCTGCTGACCTGCTGTTCCTCCTCCTGTTGTCTCTCCTGTTGCAGGCAAATAGTTGTCAAGTTGCCTTTTTTGAAAACCAAATTGGTTCTAAACATGGGTAAACAGTCACATTTATTTAGCCAAGCAATTGCCCTTTTCTCCCCTTTTCAGTTGGACTCGGTTTCGGTCTTCAGTCTCGGCCACAATCACGGAATGTGGGCGTCAACCACGTCAGAGAATTGGCTCTTAGGACACAGTGGAACAAAAGCCAATGAAATACATTAGAAAATGTTTGCCTTTTGCTTAACTTTAGCTCCGATCTTCCTTAACAGAGAATTTGATATTCTGAACAAAAGTTTCTTCGATCCAACTAGAAATCCTTTCAAGTCTCTCAGATAACGTCAGAGAATTGGCTCTAAGGACACAGTGGAACAAAAGCCAAAGAACGCATTAGAAAATGTTTGCCTTTTGCTTAACTTTAACTCCGATCTTCCTTAACAGAGAATTTGATATTCTGAACAAAAGTTTCTTCGATCCAACTAGAAATCCTTTGAAGTCTTTGAATTGGCTTTAAGGACACAGTGGCACAAAAGCCAAAGAACACCTTAGAAATTGTTTGCCTTTTGCTTAACTTTAGCTCCGATCTTCCCTAACTGAGAATTTGATATTCTGATCAAACGTTTTTTCGATCCAACTAGAAATCCTTTGAAGTCTTTGAATTGGCTCTAAGGACACAGTGGAACAAAAGCCAAAGAACACATTAGAAAATGTTTGCCTTTTGCTTAACTTTAGCTCCGATCTTCCTTAACAGAGAATTTGATATTCTGATCAAAAGTTTCTTCGATCCAACTAGAAATCCTTTCAAGTCTCTCAAATAACGTCAGAGAATTGGCTCTAAAGACACAGTGGAACAAAATGCCAAAGAACACATAAGAAAATGTTTGACTTTAGCCTCGATCTTTCCTACTCTAGGATGATCTATGATTTCTGAAAGAACTGAGAATCTAATATTCTTAGATTCTATTAGCTTTGCTTAAATATTTCTCAAAATTTCTTTGCCTATGCGAATTTCGTTGAATTTTTATACCACTGTTGAACAAATATTGCAAAATTTATGCGAAAATTTCGCAATCCCAATGCGAGATACGCCCCCACTCAGATTTTTACGATGCAAACAAAGAGGTACATACATAATCGTAACATGGACGAGTTTATGTGTTTATTTTGTAAGGAAGGACAACAACAGGTAAACCAGGACCATGGCCAGGACCACGGCAACGGGATCGCGATCCAATTTGATTTTGGTTAGTGTTAGCAAGCAGGCAAATAAACAAGACAATAAGCCCAATTCCAGCCAAAAGGACAAAGCGCCAATTGGTGTTGCCTGTTGCCTGTTGCCTGCTGCCTGTTGCCTGTTGCCGTTGGTCTTCATTAACAACTCTTGGTGGAGTCGGCCCCTCATTACTTCAAATAAGAAACCATCGCCTATTTTGTGTGTGCGGCGTGTGTGTGTGTGTGTGTGTGGAGGTCCATTTAATTATGCAAACGCCGCCAACACCCAGCATTGACCAGTTGGTTAGCCAGTTGTTGGTCCTGCTTTCGGTTATAATTCAAAACCGGGCAGCGCACCAAGCAACTCGCTCAGTTGCCGCGCGTCCATCGTGTGAGCCACACACTATAGCGTATTATTTCCGAATCCCACGGTAACGACAAAAGTGAACACAAAAGGAATTTGTGTGAATCCACCAATTGTAAAACATTCCCATTATGATTCGCTTGGCCCCATTTGCCGGTCCCAGAAACTGGACTTTACGCGGTGCAATGCTTCTATTAGCCTTGCAGCTAATGCCAACAACCGATGCACTGCAGCATACCGAAGAAGGCTTAGAGTTGCTATTCCGAGAACGGTAACTATAAAATCCCCATCATTTTGGGTCAATGATAAAGTAGTTGAGTTAAGTATTTAAGCTGATATTCCGCTAACAGTAGCGAGGTCACAAAATGAACTCTCTTGCCACTTTCAGTGGCAGGTGAAATAAGCGAAAAGTTGCCTTCTTCTCTATGCAATAGACAAACAGTCAAACAATGCATTCCCTTTTCAATTTAATAAGCTCTTGTTCTACAGGACATTGCAAACCCGAATTGAATTCTGTGCAATTTCTGGGCACAGAAAAGAACATGAATTTCGATAAAATTTCGATTTTTTTTGGTTTTGTCAGCTCTCAATCCGATTGGGAGAATGTTTGGCATCAGGAGACGCATTCGCGATGCCGCGACAAATTGATCCGACAATTGTATTGGGCCTGTGAGAAGGATATTTATCGTCTGACGCGACGTAATCGCAAACGCACGGGCAACGATGAGGCCTGGATTAAGCGTAGCATTGATAATTCGGCAAATCGTAAGAAAGACATTCTTTGCCACTTTGAATATGTTTTTGACCTACATATTTTGTTTTAGCCGGTTCCGCTGCCTCCACTTGGTTGCATGTTAACTATGCCAATATGTTGCTTCGCACACGACGCTCTGGCGCCCCATCGATAACCAATGAATGTTGCACCAAGGTGGGCTGCACCTGGGAGGAATATGCCGAGTACTGTCCATCGAATAAGCGTCGCAATCATTACTGATTTGTTTGTTAAATTCAAAATTGAAAGAAAATTCAGATTATATACTCTAAAAAAAATAGAAAACAAAAAACAAATACAAATATAATGCAATTTTTCATTTTTTTTTTCGTGTGTGTATGTGTGTGTGTGCGTGTGTGTATCACATTTGTAACGGAAATTGGTTGGATTGTAATTTCGAAGAAAAAAGTGAAAGAGTACACAATAGTAAATACATATATATCTATGTTTTATATATATAAAATATTAATCTAGATTAAAATATTGTTATTTATTAATTTAATTTAATTTAATTTTTGTTTTTTTTTTTTTTTTTTGCTTATTAATAGAACAATTATTTTGAGAAATGTTTGGTAAAATCTTTGAAAAGTTGACTACGTGAATTCAAATCAATAAATCATATAAAACTTATATATTCAATATGACAATTTATTAGCAGATTTGATTGCAAAATAAATTCAATTTTTTTTTTTAATCGTCAAAGTAAACAAAAAGAATGAATTCAATTCAAAAGCTCTAGTTTTAGTTTTCAGTTTTAACAACAAAATTTCTTAAAATCTGTGCTCAAATATTAAACTATAATTATTTTGGATAATTTTCCTTTAAAAAATTAGCTATAATATATTGCAGAATGCGTGAATATTTTGGGAATTATTTAACTTAAAGTCAACAACAAATGAAATTTTCTTAGGGAATCTTTAAATATTTCACATTACAATTGATTCTATGTACATGACATTTTCGATATCATTCTAATTGCTTACACATGATAGATAAATCACTATAATTATGCACATACATTTTTAAGAATATATAAGAATATAACACAATATAGTTTTGTCTCAATTCAATAACATTTTCGTGTATAACAGAGAGTATTTGTTTTTTGTTTTGTTTTTTTTTTTTTTGTTGTTTTGTGTTTCTTTCTTTTGTAGCTATACAATTACAATTGCATACCTGAGTTGAATTTTGAATTTGTTTCATTGTTTTCGAATAGAATGCACTAATTTATTGTTTTACAATAATTGTTTGAAACTGATTTTACCAATTCATTCTCAGCTTTTGAAGCTCTGTCTCTATCTCTTATGTTCTCTCTTGCTCTTTTTTCTATCTGTGTTGCTATCTCTTTCTAGTTTATGGTGCTAAAATATTTTGGTATAAGAAGTTATTCGAAATTCTAGCGAGGAGGATTATTACTATTACTAGTACTGCTGGCATTCAAGTCATCCAAACTTTCCTTACGGCTTTTCGTAGCGGTTGTTGCTGTCGCTGATGATGATGCTGCAGAGGCTGAGTGACGTGGCCGTTTGGAGCCTGCTGGAGCTTGGCCCTTCTCATAATGATTATCCAGCATCTCGAGCAGAGTCAATTGTCGAGTCTTTTGTGGTGGAGTGAGTTTTCTCAGAAGGATGTGAATCCAGGCTAGCAGCCATCATCATGGCATTAGTTTCTTCGTCATCATCATTAACCACTTCCTCCACGCTATTAGCAATATGCTCGGCATTCTCATTATCTCTCGCATTATCATCATCATCATCATCATCATCGTCATTAATAATAGCGCCGGCGGCATCAATATCATCATCTTCTGAAGAAATCGAACTCTCAGCCAAAGTTACCACCTGACCAGATGTACCAGATGGGGTCGGATTTGACGTTGCGGTGGAAGCATTTGCAGAAGTAGATGCAATTGATGCTACTTTCGTTACTTTAAGCAATTCCTCGCGCAAAAATTCATACAGCTTGAGATTCGTGCTCTTTTTCAACAATAGCTGATCGAATCGACGCAACAGAAGCCACAATTCCTGCACAGTTGTGCCACGGGTGCGAAACAATTGCCACATGGCATGCAGATCATCACGCAGCTGCTCATTGCCAAAGGTAAAGTAGGCCAAGGGTCGCCCCAAATCGGCACATACCATTAGCTGGAGCAGAGCCTTCAAATAGGGATCACCGCCAAACGCTCCGCATCCCCAATTCCCAGTGGCTATGCCCGGCGATGGTGTGGACATCCAATGCATGAATCCAACATGCGCCTTGTTCAATTCCCGTTCCATTTGATCCTTGCGATATTGCATGGATGTCTCACGAAATTGCAAGGCATCAATGGCCACTATGGCCGTCTGACGGCGCCTGGATGAATCCCGGGGCGTGAGGTCCTCATGATTGCCTGCCCACATGAAGCTACCAGCATAGCCTGTATAATTACTATAACGCTCTGCACCGACCATCAAGAGAGCTTCGTGTGGACGCAGACATTCCGTAAATAACTTGCTAACAATCAATTCGGGACAGATAACAAAGCGTATCTCCTCCTGGACACAACCGTGGCCAAGTACACCGCCGCCTAGAAATTTATTGGCAAAGTCCACCTGCAGCAGTCCCACACCCTGGTCCTCTATGGTTCCAGCAGCGTTTATATGCAGTGGTACATTGCCCAAGGGGGCCTCACTTGATGACCAATCTTGTGGATTGTCCGGCTTAGCACTGCGACGCACAAAGGTCACACAGCCCGTTGGCACATTGCTCGAGTCCCGCTCTGTAGGGCACACACGGCGAAAATAATGGAAAATACATTTAAGTTTCTCCAACGCAGAGGGGCATTCGGTTTGATAGAGCCTACAACGAAGAGAGAGTATAATGCGGAGAAAAAATGCAAATATCACATTAGCTAAATACCTATTAAAATTGATATCGGGAAATGTGCTATACTCCGATTTCCTCTTGAGCGTATTTCGGCGTGGATATGTGCAGAGAAATGCATTGGCCAGGAGGCAGGAAATCTGTTGCTGACTGAGTGTTAGAGCCGATGTCTTATATTGCTTAAGAAGCGGCACTGGGGCCTTAATTAACTCCGGGAGACGCAATGCCAAGCGTATAATGCGCGGCAAGAGATCCTCGAAGAACACACGCGCCTCACTTTTATCAAATTCCTCCCGCAGAAGTTTATGCAGCGATCGGAAATTCCATTGATTTCGATATGTCGTATTATACGATAGAATTGCTGCCTCCAATTGCTTGCTATTCGATATGGGACGCAGCAAAGCGCGTTCGATCATCTCCCAGCGGGAATCGATTTCACTGGAGCCATCGGCATTCTCTCGCGGATATTTACTCTCCTCGGCACAGGGTAGACGTACATGTTGTGCATCCCATTTCGGTGCTGATTTCAGTGGGCGTGGCGGCTCTTTGACCGATTCACATATGGGATGCTTATACAAAACCCTATGCATTCCACTAGGCTGAACCGGTCCCAAATGTTCCAGCTCGAACAGCTGTAGGCCACGATGTATTGCCTCAATGGGCAGGCCGCGCCAATGTTGCGGCGACTGAGTGGAGACGCCACCTAAGTCCATGCGGCGCAAAAAAAAAAAACATGTGTTGGTGGCATATCTTCATTCTTTTAATTATTCTCACCATTTGTTGTTGTTGTTCTCTGTGGTGACCCAGAGCCGGCGACCGGCTCATTGGAGCCGCCATCGCAGGCAGCGTCCCGCATTGTGGTCTCCATTGTTGGCACTTACAATCTTCAAACACACAATGGTACCCTGGCAATAAATCTATTACTATTCAGTAATAATATATAATACAGAAAATTGCGAATTTGTTGTTTTCTGTTTACATGCAACTCTGTTAAATGCCTGTTACTGTTAACGAACAGATGACTCACTGCGATTTTACACATGTAGATAACAATATACACCAGAAGCTTAAAAGTAATTTTGCGATTTTAAATGTTTGACGGTTATAGTTTGTTTAATTTGCTACATATTTTTTAATAAAACATTTTACAAGAAAAATTTTCGATCGCCTAAACAGAATAAGAACAACAAACTATTCTATCTGCAGTTGAAATATTATTTGTACAGTGTGTACACACTGCAAAAAACTATTTACAAAAAAAATATGTGGAAAATAAAATAAACTAGAGTAGACAGTTTTATATCCATGGAAATAAAGGCACTATATATTAAACAAAAAAAATGTACACAGCTTTCCCATAATCTTCATGTTCAACAAAAGTGAAATTATGTATAATATATAGGATCAAATATAACACATAAAATAATATATGTGCATTGAAAATGTTGTTTGTCTATTGAACTTTTGACCAGACCCTATATACCCTTAATTAATAACGGGTAGTAGAAAAAAAATAGTACGCCGCAGTTTCATTTGCCGATTTTCGCCAAAAATTCAAATAAAATAACCAATATAAATCATTTATTTTGCGTTTGTGCAATTGTGTCAGCTTGAAAATCAACAAATGCAATAAAAAGACAATAAATAATTGGAAATTGCATTATTGCATGACAATTCTGTATATTTTGTAAGCCTTTCTCATCGCCAATGACGTCACAAGGCAACAACTACATACGCTTGAAAGTTACACGTGCAGTATACATGTGAAAGCAAAAGGGAAAGCAAATCGTTTGTAAGAATTAAATTATAAATCAAATTTGTTATTTGTTTTTTTTTATATACACACATATATATGTATGTATGTAGAATCTCTCTACCTCTTCACATCAAAAGTTCATTAGACTTTTATCGCTGCGGCGACTTTTCTCCGTGCGTGAGAGAGTCGGTGAGGAGAGAGAGGGAGTAGAAGCAGTTCGTGGGTTAGGGGGAGGTGACAGCGGCGGCTCTAATCAACAAGCTGCGCACTTTTCTTCTTTCTTTTCTTTCATTTTTTTTTTTGCGGAGGCGTCACATGGGCATGGCGTAAACAAATGAACGCAACAAAACGAAGAAGCAAAAAAGAACAGAATTCCAGGGTTAAAGTTCTCGACTTTTTGGATACCCTATATTTAGCGGTAGGTGGGGGTGTGGGATTTCATTTTTAGAATTTTGTTTGTGGAACAACTTGAAATTTTTGGAACTTCATAAAAATTCTAATAGATAGTTTGAACATACCCTCTTACCCTATCGTTACGAGGTATCAAAATTAGATTTATCTCGCTCTCCCTCTCTTTCTCTGTGCCTATCTCGTCTTGCATCTCTCTTCTGCTGTTGACTCTCTGTTACTCTCTCTCTCTCTCTCTCTGTCTCTCTGTCTGTGTTTAGCCTTCAAATTTGCGTCGTAGTCGTTGCCTTGACCATCACCTAGAAATGCTCAAATCTCTCTGTCTATATATCTCGCTCTCGCTCTTACTTCTAATTTGCTTTTGGTAGGTGGCAAAGCGGGTATGTCGGGGGGGTTGACAGGACGGGGGTGCACAGTCAGGTGCCAACAACAAAACATATGATTGTTGCAATAAAGAGAAAATTTAAAATAGAAAGAAAGCGAAACGAAAAATCATAATTAAATACATATGTAGGTGCAAAAGCAGGAAAAAGAGTGCCGTGAGGGTGGTTGTGGGGGGAGGTTGGTGAGTGCTTTAGCTGCCAACGGAAGGTGTGTGTGAGTGTGTGTGTGTGTGTGTGCATGATGATGGGGGAGTGTTCACGAGCGGTGTGTGGCGAGTTTCAAAATGTTAGTAAACTTTTTCAAGGTCACCTCAAGTATGAACTAATACCTAATCAACCGCTAGCAAAGCAGAGCAACAACGTCAACAGCGCAGTCAACGCTGACTGCATTTTTTTTGTTCTTCTATTGTTTCTTTTGTGTGTTTGACCGAAAATATTGTTTATAACAATTCTACGCTACACACACACACACACACACGGACGCACGCACACAAGTACAGGCCTATAGGGGTGATCGATCAGGTGATCCCCAGGCCTCGCACAACTTTATGTTTGTTTAAACAAATAAATAATTTGCAAAAATATTTCTGCAATTTATGGATCTCGTTTTCTTGATTTTTCAAGGTCAAAATTACGATCTTTAAGTATTCACAATTTAAGACGCTTTTCAAGAGACTTAACCCAATCAAAGGAAATCGAAACAGTCATTTAAACTGAATGAGATAATAGGTTTCACTTGATAGGGAGAAACAGTTTTTTGTTTTGGATTAGCATGACGCACTACGGTTATACATATACATATGAATGTATATACATATGTATGTACGTGTATGTATGTACATACGGAGCTAAGGACTGTCTGCAATAGTCAGTTCGACGACTTAATAAAGTAAATACATGGATAGGGGCATTTTGCTGGTTCTGGTTATTCGAAGTCTGGGTAGTTTCAGAGGGATACGGTTTTAGAAGATTACATACATATGTACATATTTGGCAGTTTTTTATTTAAGGATTTCACTTAACTATATATGGAAACTTAATCACCCTCTGTTCCAATTGGCATTTGCAGTTTTGAATAACCCTAACGTATCTGTATCTATGAGAATATATATACATATATATGTACATATATGTATACATAAGAACTCTCTGTATGTGCAATATTTTGTATATTGATAGATATATATGAACACACATACATATATACATACATACACAGATACACGTCGACGGCTTCTCACACCGATATTTCAAGGTCGCTCAAACAAACAAACAAATTTGAGAACAAAAATTCGAAAGAAACAAAATAATTGCAAACAAAATTGTTGAAAAACAAAATAAAGGGGACAAAAGATAAAAATCCGTAAAGGAAATCAAGCCCTTGCTACACGTGGAGCCACACCTCCTTTTGGCTGAGCGGCCTGCCTTTCTCTCCCGCTCTCCCTATTTTATTTCTCTCTCTTTCTCTTCTCTTCTCTTCTCTCCTGCTATTTTTAAAATTGCAATTGCTGTTTCATCTTCCACATACGTGCGGCTAGTCGCGTTGGCGACAACAAAAACAAAAAAAAAAACAAGAACAATTCATTTATCAACTGAAAACAGCTAAAAAGAAACCGAACAAATTATGAAGAGGGAAAGGAAAGGTTTATTATTTAACAACTTTGCGAAAAATGCAAAAACGAAATGACAAATAACAGTAAAATTGAAAGAGCCAGAGAGAGAGAGAAAGAAAGTGGGAGTGGAAGTAGGAAGTGGAAGTGGGGAGAGTCAGTTAAGGCGGAGAGAAAAAGTGCTTGAGCTTTGAGCGCGTGACTGTTCCTGTCTGTTTAATAACTTAACTGAATTATGAAATATGTAAAGAGAGCCCTTTCCCTGTTCCTGTCCCTGTCTCTGTCCTTGTGCAGTTGTAATTATAATTTTGATATAACGGTATTTCATGTATTTGTTGATCAACTTGTAGATCTTAACATGTGCGAACCTGTATCAATTTTAAAGCCGTTTTTAGGTAAAACCCAAAAAAACGGAAATTATATACATACATACATATGTACATAGTATTTTAAAAATTTTAAATCTAACTTTTTACGGGTCTTGCTTACGAATATATTGTTCAAGATTAATTCTCTAATAAACACTTATCGAACTTTTTGTTTTCGCTCTGTTAAATTTTTGTTATTGTTTTTTGTTTTTTTGTTGTTATTTTTATCTATGTACTTCCTGGGGGCGATACATAGTGACAGAAAGTGATATACGGGGGAAAGCTATGCGATATATAATTTATATGCTCCAAACCAAGAGCGTCGAGAGGGAATAAGATTTTTACCCCGCAACCCGAAGTTTTTAGGGGTGCTTGACTTGGGATAAACATAGTTTTGACCCCAAGTTATCCATCCATTGAATTTTAAGTATAGGGAAAACATATAATATTTGAAACCCACGCCCTCTAGGTGGCGCCAATGTTTCAATGTCATGCTAAATATAGGGTATTAAAAATTCGGTATAGGGCATTGTAAAGTGGCGCCACCTGACATTTCATTACTTTCGCTGCATATTTACGCCTCCTACACAAAATGTCGTATATGTACATGTCGTAGCATTTTGTTTTTGTTTTTAATATCTATGTGTATATATGTATATTTTTTTTTTATAATTGTTTTTACAATTTTTATTGGGGTTAAGGCCTTCTTGACTTACCATCGCGCCTTTGTTTTTATTTTTATTTTCAAAACGTGCAAAATACGAAAACGATTTCTCTTTTTTTTTCGTTTTCGTCTTCGTCGTTGTTGTTATTATTTTTGTAGATTTCGCATTTTGTTTTTATTTGCAATTTTTATATTTGTTGTCACTTTGGTTTTTTCGGAAGCTCATATTTTGCGTTTTTCTTTGATTGTTGTGGGCGTCTTTTCATAATTTAACAAAACATTTCTTTCAACGTCTAAATATTTTATTTTCATAAGAAACATAGTCAACAAATGCAAAAGTTACTTATGTACTTTCACAAATCAAACAAAATTTCATCTCTTAAAACAATAAAAAATGCATCCATCCATCGATCCCCCTCTCTAAGGGCTCCTTCGTAACTTTCTTTATGACTCTTGATCTAGGGAATCTAAAAATATTCGAAACCCGAATAAAGCTAGGGTATAGAAATGACGGATTGTGTTTAGTAAGTTTTGCATGGAGCAACTGCAAACTAAAACAGACAGCTGAGTTTAATTTTACTCTCTTGCATTTTTCTGTCTCTCTCTCTCTCTTTTTTTTTTCTATGTTTCTCTGGCTCTCTTAGACACTGTCTCTGTCTCTGCCGCTCTTCTCTCTCTCTCTCTCTCTCTGTCCCTCTTTCGGTCTGCCTGACAAAGTCATTGTACGACCTTTACATGAGCCCAGGTTTTGGCTGTTTCAATGTAAATGCAAATTGCAAATTATTTTTGTCTGTGCCACTAACAGAGATGTCAACTCAATGCAAACAGTTTGTTTACTCTTTTCCATCACCCTCCCACCTCCCCCCCTCCCTTCACCGCATCACACAACATCGCATCATGATATGTGATCATACATGTATGAACAGTGGATTAAAGCTTGATTTATTCGTCGCAATAACTTGTAATTCTCAAATGGTTTAAACAAATAAAAGGCATAACCATTTTCTTAAATATTCTTGTTTGAGTTGGTGAGAAGTTTTGCTTAAAGTGATTAAAATATTCGAAAACAAAACACTTTTAAAGAAGTTTTCGAAAGTTCTGAATTTCCACCCCGAATTTAAGTAAAATGAGAACGCAGTGCAATGGAGGAAATAATCTTAGAGCCCCTGTATATGTACTATGTGCGTACATACATACATACATATATATCTTTTGGAGTATTACTCATTTGGCTTATCAGCTTGCGTTCTAGTTTAGTCAACTCGAAAACATACAAAACACACGTTCAAAGACAAATACACATGCACAGAAATGAGTATGGAGTGTGCCATTTAGTCTGTGTCGTTTCGTTTTGGGTTTGGATTTTGGGTTTGGGTCTCCTCTCTGTTAGGGCTCGGTGGTATTAGGGTGGCTTTGTTGCTGTCCATTGGCCAATATGTGTGTGAGTGTGTGACTAATCAAAGAAGAACTTATTTCGTAGGTGGTCGACTGATGAAATTGCAACAAAAAGAGAGCTACTAAAAAGTCACACACAAGAGTAAGACACAAAATGAAGAGAAAGACGAGTGAAGTGGGAAAACTCTGATTAATACAAATGCCTATCTACATCGATTTTTATATTTTAATCAACCAAAACTATCTATGCGATGCATTTGAATGATTGTGAATTTAAATTGCTTTTCTTAGAAAATTGTTTAAATTAATTTATTGACTCATGACACAGAAATTATTGCCACAGAGATAAGCTCATCTGTTATCAATTCAATCAAGTTTTGATATTTTGTTGCTGTCTATGTATTGACCCTTAATCGTCAACGTCAAAAAAGAACATTTTCATAAATCTTCTATCGAAGTTGAGTTCCATTTACTCTTAAGTGTGTTTCATTTCAGCAAAACAAAGTAAATATCAAACATTTTCTTTAAATTATAGACTTATTCAACACCTGTTTAGAAACTCGATAAAGTTTTGATAATTTTTATAGTTTTTCACAGGAATTCAGATAGCATACAGTTAGAGGGTAACTAGCCTTCGTTTAGCTGTAAAATGCGTCAAAGGAACATCACTCATACGCCATGTCGTCTTAACTAGGAATCGAAATATTGCAAAAATTTCAAAGCTTTACAAGAGAGAGAGAGGACTGGCTCTGGTATAGTGTAATATTCATTTGATGTTCACGTGATGTTCTTTATAGTCGCATATGCCCGACCAGTCAGCTTTGAGCTAAATTAGAGCATGGCAATTGTACACGTAGCTCAGACAAACAAGCACACACACATACATATACATAAACGCAAACACCCACACATACAAGCACAGTTTAAGCTCTCTTTAGCTGACGCGTTCTCTCTCTCTCTCTCTCTCTTCCTCCCTCTCTCTTTCTCAAGCACTAACAAGGCAAATGCAGTCATGTGAATGCATTTATGACCTACAATAATAAAGAGAGAGGGAGAGAGACAAAAATGAAAAAAAGCTTAACTCAGCTAGCGTAGCGAGCGAAAAAGAAACGAGATATAACCAGCACTGTGGGTGAGTAAGTGGTGCTGAATAATGAGGAGGTAGGAGGTGGTGGTGGTTGTGGTGATGAAACCGATGGGGGCTGGTGGAGACTGAGGCGACAGCAAACAAAATCATAACAAACTGCAGAAAGAGAGATAGCGCGCGCGAGAGAGAGAGAGAGGTAGAAACGGGTAAGCGTTGCTGCTAACAGAGAGAGAAATGGGAGAGCGAATTTGTTGGGGTGTTGCCATTGCAAAGTAAAGCAAAGCAAATGCAAAATGCAGACAGAGAGAGAATCTTAAAACTTGTTTACTCTTGGTCCCACTCTCTCCCTCTTATTTCTCTCGCTCTCTCGTTCTACTCTCCCAATTGAAAGCTCACGTGTCATTTTCATTTGCCACGCAAACCCCAAAAACCAAGAAGAAAGAAAGCAAAAACAAAAAATTGAAATAATAATAAACAATGGCAAAAGCAAAAACGCAAGCAAAAGCACACACATATAAAAAGACAGAAAAAAAAATATAAAACAAAAGAAACAGGAATATTTGCAGTTGACCGACTTTTAAATATCCTAAAAAAAAGAAATAATAATAAAATAAATGTTTGTTTTTACATTTTTCATAGATAGATAAATGCAATAAAAAGTAAAAATAGAAGAAAGATGCAGTAAAAGTATGAACTTTAAGCCTTAAAACGAATACATATAAAACCCCAAACTTTTCTGTTAGTTTCAAGATGTCACAGATTCTTTCTTATTGCAACGAATACACTCTTTTAGATAGAGTATATGTTTTGTGTACATTGTAGAGGAATGTATACATATGAACATACATACATATATGAAAAAATACATGTATGTATATACTATGTATACATATATAAGTAATAGGTAGCTAGGGAAATATCTGTAAAATATGCCTTTCAACTGTGTAGGGTATATGCAATTCAAACTTGTAAAGGTTTGGAAAACTACCAGCCGGTTATTAAGAGAGAACAAAAAGTTCTCTCCCGATGCCGCCTCACTCTCCCTCCCTCTCTCTCTCTCTCTCTTTTTGGCGTTCTCTTTCTCTCTGTGTCTCTCTCGGTTTGTGTCTCTCGTTGTTGTTGTTTGTGGTTTGGTAGCCTGACGTGTTTACTGGTTTGGCTTTTGTTTTTGCGCGCACGTTGCTTTGTTATTGTTGTCGCTGATGTCAGATACGCACACACACACACACATACACATACACAGACAGATTAACACACACATTTTTTGTATGTATGGCCATGTGCAATGTATACGTACATGCATAGATGTGAGTGTGTGTTTCTGTGTGTGAGAAAATGGGGGAATTGTAAAATAAAATTTAAGTAAAAATCAAATTAAACAACTAAAAACTTGACACGCCCCGTCGACGTCGACATTGCCGCATCGCCCACTGCCGCCGTCAACTCATATTTGACGCAGAGAAAAGTTTTCAATTCAATTTCAAAAAATATACTTTTAAAATAATATTAACAAAAATTATGAGAAATGTTTGACATTGAAAATTGATTAATATTCAGCAGAAGGCAAAAAATCTATATCTATTTATTTATTTTTTTTGTTTTAAAATACTTAGTTATATAACAAAAGCATTAATTTTTCTTTCTACTTAGCTACATACATATGTACATATATATGTATGTTTGTATGTATCTCTCATGGATGAAGAGATTCATTGCACAGATCTATGTATGTACATATGTATCTCGATCGGCCCATCATATGAGAATATTTCCAAGAACTGAATTGACTGCAACTAAAACTAAGTAAAATAAAAAGATCAAATCTTGGTCTATAACTTTTTTTAATATAGTTTTTTCACGCAGAGTACATATGTACATATACATATATGTACATACGTTTATATGTATACATATGTAAATATCTGGCTAGTTCTCCTAGGCCTAGGTTTGTCTCTTCTACTTCTACTGCTTCTTTTAATCAAAGCTGACGCTTTGTAATAATTAACACACAGATGCAGATACAGAAAGAGAGACAGCCAGTGGTTAGGAAATAGGGAGGGGGGATAGGGGAAAATGCAAAGAGAGCAAGAGAGGGAGAGAGAAAGAGAGAGAGCGGAAGGCAGCAAACCACTGCGAGAGAACGCAAACTTGTTTTGTTTGCTCCGTTTCGCTCTGTCTCTCTCTCCCGCTATCGCTCTCCATGTCTCTGTTGGCATCGCATCTTTTGTTTCTTGCTTCCTTCATTCGTTTTACACTAATCAAGCAGATAGCAGGCAACAACAAAACATAAAAACAATAAGAAAAAAACAAAATACTGTTAAAATTACAATTGAAAAAAAAACAAAACTAAAAAAGAAAAATTGTTTAACCCTTTTTTTTTTGAGTTATAGAAGAATCTGTTCAAAGAAAAGTGAAAATAATGTAAGTGTGAAAAAGACAAATGAAGAAGAAGAGAACGGTGCAACTTAAACAGAAAAGCAAATGCAATGTGACGTATGCGCAATGTGCAACGCGTACAAACAAACTTAAACGAGAGAAAGAGATGGAAAGATAGGGAGAGAATAAAAGAGATAGCAAAACAGAGAGAAAGAGAGAGAGCGAGAGAGAGACAGAGTGTAAGCGAGATAGTGGGATGAAGAGAAGATAGAGCGAAAATTGCTTGATACTATTGTTGGCTTGTTCAATTAATTTCCATTTTCCGCTTGATCATTGTCAATGTCTATGTACATAGAGGGAAGAACGTCGATATATTCACTGACCAGAAGTATACCCTTCATCCGAGAGGGTAATGGCGAATTGTATAAAGTACTTGCAACACAGACCGACTGGAGTCGAATTACATTGGAATTTTCCCTCTGTTGATCAACTCACTCTTTCGATCAATGAGAAATCATATGTAGATAGAAAGAGTAACTTAAATTCGGCGCTATTTTCTAATCATTCTCGACTCGCTTGTTCTACCATGTGACGGAAAATAGTTTTTAATTTCGCATTTTACATCTTCCTTCTACACACATGTGCATTCTTTTTGCATTTGTGTCCGTAGCTAACTGTTTTGTCATATCATATCTATAGAGCATTGCTAATGCAACAAAACAGCCCATTAAACAAAGAGACTCTCAATAAAAATGCATTTCCTGTCCACTTGGCCAACAAAATTTTTAAACTGATAATGCGCATAAAAACAAAGCGAAACAAGCGACAAGACAAAAAAGAAAAAACAAAACTATTGAATGCCATTTTCCTGACTATCACAACAAAACAAGGTAAATAAATAAATAAATTGGTGAATACAAGAAAATGCCATTCACATGTATGTACATACATACATACATACATAAGTTATAGTCGGAAATAAATTTCTGTGAAATTTAGATTAAAAACCTTCTTTGCTGAACCTTTTAAAACAGGTAGTTGATGGTGCTCTATATTTGTATATGTATTTTATGTATGTATGCACATACATACATAGTCCTCGATAATATCGTTTAACATATTAAATTAAGTTGAAACCAAAACTAAAACAAAACGAAAAGAAGCCAAACCAAAAGCAAAGAAGTAAAATTAAATTTATAAAGTGAACTAAAAAACAGGTCAAATTTGAATTGGCAGGACACTCGACTGGCTGCCAACAGTGCCAACAGCACAGGAGGAGCTAAAAACTGATTTTAAATAGTTAAAGAAACTCTTATATTGAAATCAAAGAGACTTGGCCAACCTTTACTTGCAGATTTTCCTTGGGGGAGTGATTGGTCCATACAGAGTCAAGTTCAGTTTTGCCGTAAAAGTTGTTTTTTTTTTACTTTAGTGTCGGCGTTAACACGAACGAGAGCGATTTTTTTTTGTTGCTGCCCCATTGTTAACCATAAAACTTGTTCAAAATACTTTTTTTTTTTCTCCAAAAGCATTTTTTGCTTTATTTCAATTTGTGTGTGTGTGTGTGTGTGTGCTAGAGAGAGTGTTTGTTGGTGTCAGCTGCTGCCTTCATCTTTCGAGCTGGCCCTTATCAGTGCACATGCTGATTATGCTACCCATCTACAATACTTAAATGCCCTTCGTCAACACCCCCGCTCCCGCTGCCACTCCCGCCCCCACCACAGTCACTGTCACTGTCCCCATCATCACTCCCACCACTGCCACTGCCACTGGCATTTACGCCGTGCCGCCAATTCCGCCCTTCTTTCTGCTCTCTTATCTTTCGTTTTGCCGCCTGATAAGTGTTTGCATTTTTCTTCTTTTGCTTTTTCGTATTGAACCAGAAAACCCCTTAGCACATGCTTGTCTGGCCCCGTTGCATTTGAGAAAGAAACAAAGATAGAAAGAGAAAAATCAGACACATTTGATCGACATAGGAATACCCTAGCAAACTGCAAAAACGTTATTAAATAAAATCAGGGATCAGGAATTTGTATGACATCAACTTAAGATTTAGAATTTGAGAAATCAGTTGACCCAGTCATTTTTAGACCCATTTTGAATTTTAATGGAAGAATTGAGTTTCGGAATTTCTGAAAAACTTTGATCTTATATTATTGAATCTTACAAGTTTAAGTTAATCCATAATTGATGAGTGGAGCCTCTGAACTGGAAGATCCTCCAAAAATTCGAAATTGCAAATTGGTACAATCGAAATCGAGATCCCTTACAAGACGTTACTTCAATCAAGAAATATTGAATTTAAACAAAAATTTATTGATTATTTGTTTGTTTGTCTTCAAACTTGTCATATAAGTTTTTGTTTGTGTGATAAGCGATAAGAATGGATTTCTTTGTTATGTTTTAGCAAATTTATTCGTTTGCTAATATTTGAAAGAAAGCTTATACCCGATTTATTGATGGAACCAGTTTATATATGTATGTATATCTTATATAAGGGTGTCTACCCTTTCTTTTCAATTCTACTCATGTTTCGCCCTTTTGTGTGGATGAGTACAAGTATGTTGAAAATTTTGTTTCTGCTAATTAGAGTGTCATACTTTGATTACACACACACACACATACACTTATGTGTGTCTGTGTGTGTGTGTATTTTATGCACCTTGAAGAGTTTTTTCGAAAAGTGTACAGGGGCGTTTGGTTGTCTGACAACAAGCCACAGCCAAACCGGCGACTGATATATCAGCAAAGTAAGAACCAGCTAAAGAGAGAGAGAGTGAGAAAGAGCGAGAGAGAGAGAGAGAGAGAGGGCGAGAGACTGAGGGAGTGTAAAAGTAAATTGTTAGAATAAAAAAGGAACGTTTTTTTTTTTTTCTTTTCTTTGCTGGTTACACGAGACACACTGTAATTTTGTTATAAACCGGATGCAACATTACCACGGGCAGGGGGGGTGGCGGAAATGGGCGCATGTCAGCCTACACACATACATATATGAAATGTCTTAACCCTCAAAACTATGCACAAACTTTTGCTAATATTAAACCAGTTAACCGATATCTGTATAAACAAACAAAACTCAACAATTTCTATACTTTGTATATAGACATTGCATAATCCTTTATAACTAAACAAGTGTCTTCTTCGAAGACCATTATAGCCATATGATTCCCGTGTAATTCGCCTATCACAATTTCAAAACATTCCTCATGGAGTGTGTTGAATATTTGAAAAACCTAATTGACAGCGATTAAACAGCTTACTCCTTTATGCTTTATGTGGATTTTAGATACTTAAAAAAAAATGTTTTCAGACTTAGGATAGATTTTCAACACAGAAAACACTTAGATTTTCATAATTTCTTTGGGTAGATACAAATAATGTGGGTGTATTTACTTAATACACACAATAAACTATAAAATGTAAAGAATCTTACAAAAAAGTCACGTAGTAAAAAAGTTACTTTGAAAAATATTACAATAAATTAATAAAAAAAAAGAAAAAGGAAACGACTTGCCGATTACCTGCTCACTTATGTGATGAGAAAGTGTAAGAAAAGAGAATGAAGTAAAATCCGTTTTGCCAGCAAATTTATTGAAAGATTTTCAAGTAGTAGCTTGGCTTTGAAATGTTAATACAATTTCTGAACCTTAACTTAAAAGAACGTATAAACAATTGAGTTTCTAATATTAACAATTAGGATGTGTTTCAAATCCTTTTGAAAAATGTGCTTCCCCCTGTTTTGGAAGGTTCTAACAAATTGCTTTTGTCCGCTTGTTTTGTAATTATCAAGTAAATGTTCTTTAGCCATAACCAGTAAGTATTTTTGTTTTCGTTTTTGTTTTTTTTTTTTTTTTTGTAAACGCCTGGCCAAGCATAAAATTTGTCCCCAATGCACACCCCAAATATGGAGGGTTAAAAGCAACCAGCAGCAGCTAGAACACTGCATGCTGCATCCCATAAGAAGTTTTTTGAGTGGGCAAAACATTCGTATGAAAGCCCATATAAAAACCATGGTAAGAAATATTCTACTTTTGCTGCCATTACACAGCTGTTGTTGCTTGTTGGTCTGCCTTGTTGCCTGCCTTGTTGCTGGTTGCTGGTTGATGGTTGATGGTTGCTGTTGCTGCTGTTGTTTGCGTGCATAAATCAATCAAGCAGAGTGTTTGCACATACACACCAGCAGCAACAGCAGCAGCAGCAGCAACCATCAACGAAAGGGAATAAAAAAACGCAAGAAAACATAACCTCTCTCATCATCTCATATACAGATACGAGGGTAACTGCAGAACTTTGCACATTTCCTTTAGGGAAAGGACCTATTTGCTGTTTCTATCCTTTATACCAAATTATCTGCATAAATGACTAAAGTAATAAGACATTTGACCTCTTTGCTGCTGCCTTTTCGTTAAGCACTTTGAAATGATTGAAGTGACCCTCGTTTAAAATGTGATTCAGTATACATTCATATGTCAGGGTGGCACAAAACTCGAGTCTATGGCTAACCCCAAACTCACAAAAAAAAAAAAAACGATGACAAAAGCGTTCAAGTGTTAAAATGCAGCTCTTCCCCACGTTCTTTTTCTGCTGTTGAGTTTTTTTTTTCGTTTTTCCTTTTCCTTTTTTTTTTTTTGGTTATTGCAAACGAACGAGATTGGAGTGTGGAGTGGGGTCGATTTTGCTAGTACTGCGGATGTCGGTGACGATGATGATGTCAAAACAAGACCAAACAATGAAATGGTTGGAAAATTAGTTCCTTAAAGGGAAACGAATGGTAGAAGTTAACAAGTGAATAGGTTTTTTAAAAAAAAAAAGAAAATAAGAAAATGATTAATGAAATTTCTTGAAAAAAGCCCTTAACACAAATGAAAATGTTTAAGAAAAGCAGTGAAGATGCAACGCAAATAAATACGAATAAAATAAGTATTTAATTTCAACTATTTTTATGCAAATGCAAATTAATCATAAACAAATTGGAATCAAATTCAATTTAGATTTAAATTGATTAATGTATTGAGATAATTTTAGTTAAAATTAATATTCATATGATATGCTACAGAATAAGGGATAAGTGTGTTTTACAATGAATAAAAACTTAAACTAACCTTTAAAAAACTTTAATAATTGGCATTATAGAAATTTGAAATAATTTAGTCAGAAATACATATATACAAAATGGAACATTTGAATCCATTATAATATGATATAATTGTTTGATTTAAATCAAGTTTCAAGATATTACAAATATATATAAATATTTTTATGAAATCTGCATTTTTAAATAAATTGAACTTTAAGCTGAAAGTTGTCATAGTAAGCGATGATACTCATGTGAATGTGGGTGGGCTTCGATTTCGATACATTCTCGTGGATGGTCTTTATGTAAGCACAACATTCCCAGCTTACACATACATAGATACAAATGCATCTAGTATACACATATATACATATATCGATAGGTGGATATATTTCATCAGACATAACAGACATGCGTGTCGAATGACTATAAGGCAACATTGCACTTGCATTTTCTTTGCAACGACTCACTCACTCAGTCACTCACTTAGTCAGTCAGTCAGTCAGTCAGTTACTTATTCACCAACTTGCTCTCTATGTGGCATAGCTACTATGTATCTACTATATAAATGTATATCTCTATATCTATCTCTATCTCTTTCCATGTGCATGTGTATCCATTTGTCTGTCGGCTTTTGAGCGCGTGCTGATTGCATTTATGTCAATGTACGTTTTCAATGTTAAAAGTCATGCCCAATGCTCAGATAGACGCTGAAAACGTAATGCGAAAATTGTGCATGAAAAGTGCCATAAAAGTCGTCCATACATAATACACACACACACACACATATGTATGTATGTACATACATACATACATAGACTTTTACATATGTGCAACAACTATAATGTAGTAGGGCAGAGATTACTAACTCTTTCGTTATACGCATTTATGTCTGTACTTAATATACATATATGATCCTACTAAGGTCATCCTATGCATACAGGCAAAACCAACCCGATCGAACCGTAGAGTCAAGCCTTTGAGCCCCTTGAACCCCTTGGATAGAAACCTTAGATAGATGCATACTTCGATTTGATTCATAAGAATACACTCACTTTTTAATAAAGTTATTCATACTTTGTAAGTATTCATTCACTTTAAAATCACCTCAATTTGTTTGCATGTTCCTATCTCTGTTTGGTCTGACCTTCCCCCCCCCCTTACCCACACTGATGCTACCGCTACTCCCACTCTTTGTCCCGCATAAAGTCCCAGCAACAACGACAACAATAGGACATTAATGGAGAAGCCAACGAGCAGCCAGCAGCCCCATAATCAAAACTGAAAGGGGCTTAATGCAATGGGCAATCAGTCAGTCAATCAGTCACCCAATGAGTCAGTCACTCAGTCAGTCCGCTATACATATGTACATACATAAATACATATATGTACATATATTCCATCACAAAAGTGAATATGCATTTACATATACATACGTACATATGTATGTATGTGTGTATGTAAATAAAGCATTAACGCACACATTGCAAGAATCTTGCATAGACTGTGATATGTGTACATAAGCATGAATGCATATAGTTCACTCTTGATATGAGTAGAAGAGGCATGTGAAATCAAAGTAGTCAAGTTCATTGCATATCAGCAAAGTACACAATTTCCATTATATAAAGATAAAACGTTACATTTCTATTATTTTGTTGGTTTTTCTTTTTCTATGCCTTACAAAGTCAGAAGAAAGAATTGTTGATTATCACTCGCATTATTTTCACGTGCTATATTTAAATTAAATACATTATAGGCAAACAAAAATATTGTGCTGAATGTATTGCAGGAAGAGAGTTGGCCGACAGGGGCGCCAAAGTGCCTATGTATGTGTTCCAAGCAAATTCCTTTTAAAGCTTATAAGCTTAACGAAATAAAAGATCCTGCCATAGCATAATGTATTTATTTTTTTAAAAAGAAATCGTAGTAAATTGTTGGCAATTGAGCAATTTTTAAAGCTTAAACGTAAATTGAATAGAGTTTTTGTTTTCTCATTTCGTTTCTGTGAATGAGTTGTGGTGTTAACCTTAGAATAATGATTGATCGAATGATTACGGATAACTTTCAAATGATTGATGGCTTTGTTGCAAAAGGACCTGGCCAAGGACCCTTCATTTATCCCTTCATTTACCCGCCACAGCAAAAGCAAAACGAAAATCAAAAACAAAAGGATTGCAATTGCAGGGTTTCCAGTGCTGTGTTTCTTTTTTCTTTTTTGGGCTTCTTTTAAATTAAAGCAAAGTTAACTAAGATACACACACAAACACAGCGACACACACCACACAACCAAGGGCTTAAAACAGCTGTCAGCTGTCGAACTTGAGATTTTGTGTGAAATCCACGTCTACCTTGACTACATATGTATACATTGTGCTTTCATAATGCTTAGATATGTATGTATGTATGTAATACATATATAATACATATTCTACATAGTTGTATATGCATTTTCACAATAACAATATTGTTTTACCTTCCCTCTCTCTCTTTACCTCTTTTCCTTTTTCCAGACGCTAGACGAATTTTTGCTTCCTTTTGTTTTGTTCTTTGGTAAGTAGTTTTTGAGCCTCTCTTTGGTCAATCCTTTTATTATACTATGAATTTTACATTGTTGTCGCATATACCCTTCAATTGGGTTTGGAATTTAACAGGGTATCAGTCAAACGCAAAATCCCCATCAATTTAGAGTTCTCGAATTGATTGTCCAATTGGAAATCGTGAGAGTTGAATCCTGTTTTTTTATTTTTTTATTTTGAAGTGTATCTCATAGTCGGTGTATTGTTTTTAAGGTACAGATTGCTTTTTTTTAATTAAAATTCCATGAAAGGCCCAGCAGTTGGTTCTAGTGAACAAACACTTGCCGTGTGTAATATGGCACTTCGTTTCTTTCTTTCGTTCTTTTTGTTTCTTTCATTTTCATTTTTGTGTTTTTTCTTTTTTTTTTTGCGTTACTTTCATTTTGATTATTTTCTCATTTCTGTTTGGTGCCCCCTTGAAGTCACTCTTTATGCATTTGTTAGGTTTTATATGGCCGGAGCACATTACTCATACGCCATGTTATGCAGCAGTTTAACATTTGTCTGTGTACTGCGTACTTGTATGTGTGCGGTGTGTGTGTGTATGTGTTTGTTCTTTTTTGGCACGCATTTCAGTTGCCAAGTGAAATGAATTGTGTAAACTGATATGAAGCGAATGCATAAACTTTTTAAGGTTGTCAAAGCAAATGGAGAAAGGTAAGAAAGAAAAAGAAAGAGGTAGGAAGGTAAACCAAAGTGGGTTACGCTGTTGTTTGCGTTGCATGACTAAATAAGAGTTCTAAAGTTTTTATACTCTCTTTTATTGATCATTGCCAAAGCTGCCAAAGTCCTCTTTGCTGACATAATAAAAGTGATCAATTGGTTAAACGGATAAATTCAAAATTCATATTTTGAATAGAGAAAAACAAATAAAGTCCAATCAAATTAATTGATTAAGACGTGAAATTATAATTATCAGTAAAAAGTCAAAAGTTGGAGAAGCTTTTGTAAAAAATCCAGCTAAAAAATTAAAACTAAGTTGAGTCTTTCGCTTTTTTTTAACCTGCGAATTCAGTTTTCTTTTTGGTTTTTTTTTTCCTGCGACTTTGCCGACAATCTACAACACTTTTCTGGGCAGCTTTTGCTTCTGCTCAAGTAAGAAGAAATAAATTTTGATGCCACACTTGAAAAACCTTACAAAAGTCAATGCAATTACATATTTTGAAATGTAGAAAAGAAAATTTAACCCTAAAGAAGGGTTTTTTTTTTTGGTCCTTGTAAAGCCACGTTAAAAAGCGATGCACATTTGAGCCAATTTATACGATTCTACATTTAGTCAGTAATTATGTGGCTTTGTATGGTAAGGATATTAATTATTATGTTGCTGTTGCCTGTATGTAACATGTTGTTGTCAATTGAAAGAGGTCCTTGCGGGTCTTTAGTACACATGGAAACAGTCAGACAGACAAAGGATGAGAAGTAGAGAGAGAGGTAGAGGAAGAGAGACTCTCTGCGTTTCTGTAATAATAGCGGGGAAATTTGTTTTGCCTCTCTCATCATACCGAATGGCTGATTGTTTCCTTTCCCCATCTTTATGGGCTTCTTGCTAAAAATAGCAGCAAAACAGCAAGGACCTTGCCGCTTATACATTCTCTTCGCTCACTCAACATGTTGCGGCAACAAATTGTTGCACAGTCCATTCGTATCGATGTTAGCTTTAGCTTTAACGTTTTCATTCACCTTTATGGTAAAGTGACTACGTGACTTGCTCTCTTTTACTCTCTCTCTCTCTCCCTCTCTCTCTCTCTCTCTCTCTCTCAGTCTGTCTGACTCTCTTAGCTGCTGTGAGTCCCCAATCTGTGGCACGTTGCAGTTTTGTTGTCTTTTGAAGAGGGACTTATATACCTTCCGGTTTTTTTTCCCCCTTTACTTTATCAACCTTTGTTTTGCTCCTCAAATGGGATACCAAAACAACTTTTTTCAACCGAAAACTTTGTCGAGCGAAAGCTCCATTGAAAAAGTAGTAAGCATAAGGCAAGTAAATTCTTGATAATTTTTAAAGTCTGTGAAGAATAGCATTATTTTGGATCTCAGAGTTATCCTTTTTTTTCTGCCAGCTGGGTAAAAAATCATTGTAGTTTTGTTTTCTTTTTTTTATATATTATATATATATATATGTATATTTGTGTTTCTGTTTTGTGTTTTGCTCGGCTCACTCTATTCTCTTTCTCTCTGTCTTATTTTCTCTGTGTGTTCCTTCTTATGCTCCCACACAAAGACAAACACATACTGTTTGCACCTGCGCTGTATATTTGCGACGCATTTTCCTGACTATCGCTTTACATGCTTATTCGTCATCCTGTCAGGGACTCTCTTTCTTCGAAATCTCTTTCCCCCAACTGACTCGCTTCACTCTCCAATTTTTTGCTCTCTCTCTCTCTCTCTCGGCCTGGGTCTATGTTATTTGGTTTTGTTTTTATTTGCTCACCCGGTTTTGCTGCAACTTCTGCATGCTTCTGCACTCTCGCCCACGTTTTAGTTTGGATGATGTTGAACTTCATTTGGCTCTCTCTCTCTCTCTCTCTTTCTCTCTCTCTCTATTATTCTCGCTTATTCGTCTTTTGCTTTATTTCCGTTATGCTTTCGTCATGCACTTTGAACTTTTCTCCCTCATTTCTTTACACCAAAGACAATAACGAAGACGCACTTTGCCCAACATAAGAAGGCCATTATTTACGTACCTATCGACTTTTGTTGATATAAATAATCAACTAAGTAAGTTGTCGCAACGACTTGGTTATACTCTATCACCTACTTAAAACACATGCCAGTTCGCTCACTCTTACTATCAAGCTACGAATTAGGCAAAACTCGTTTATTTTTAATCTGATTTTTACGAAATTTGTTAGACCAATAGATAATGATTTCATTACTCGATATATTTGTTTACTATGAAAGTAATGAATTTTTCTTGAAATTACGAAAACCAAATTACAGCGAGGCACAATAAAATGAAAGGCAATTATAGTCTGAGAGATCTCTGTTATCGTGCAGACAAACAAACAAGCAGGACTAGATTAACTCAACTGTTAAAACCTGTTAGAAATATTTCTGCGACCCATCATAATAACTTTCGGATTGAAAAGATTCCGTTAAGATCAACCCAAAGAATAACCGCAAACAGGGCCTATCTCTTAAAAGGAAATCCGTAACGAGGTTCGCCACTGAGACTATATGACTATATATATTTACGTTCAATTTGAGTGCTTTTTAAAGCTGTGTTTTGATATCTACTTAAAAAATGGTTTTACTGTTGCTAAATTGTGGTTTTTTATGTTGTATTGTACAAGTGCACAAGGAATTGGAGCCGATTTAGAGGTGTCGTATCACAGTCGAAAGATCTTTCGTCTTAACAATCTTCAATCTCCCAATCCCAGCAATTTTCAGGAACGACTTGTTAAAAGTTTTACCTAAAACTCTAAAATTGTTTTGCCATAGCAGTTATTTTTGTAATAGAGAATCCCGTTTGCATATCTTTGTTTCGTAAACAATTGTACAAATAAATTTTCTAAAAATAGATCGTACTTAACGAGTGTTTCATTGTTAGCCAGAATAACTGGAATATTATACCATTTTCAATTATACCGACCCTAATCCAAGATTACTAGGAGTAATAATTTAATTAAGAATACTACTTTTATCACATATGTAACTGTGTGGCTGATCTAAATGTCTGACTGACCAATTTAGGTTCTTAAAATCTTTTAACCCACTTAGAAAGATAGTAAAAATTCTTAAGACGGGTTTCTGAATTTTATATAGACAAAGAAATAAATAAAGTTAAAATATAATATAAGAAAACAATGAAAAAAACACATGAAAACAATATAACAATATCTTTGTAAATAACTAATAAATAATCGATTTACTTGGTTCGATAATCGTAGTCCAATTGGGGCGAGGTTTATCAATCGTATGATGATCGTCATATAATATGACCAATCTATAGCATAGAGATCGGTACCCCGCAAACACATTGCTTGATCTTGTCGGATAGGGTATTCAAGGTTTTCAGTAATTCCTGGCAAAGGCTTTCTCGGGAAGGACAACCTTCGCAAGGTTTTCCGCCAGGACCGCAAGGCTGCCAACCACAAGGAGGATTTGGAGCTGGTGTTGGTGTTGTTGGAGGTGGTGTCGTACAGGGTGGAGCTGTTGGAGTCTGAGTTGGAGGGTTTGTTGGAGGTGATGCCGTACAGGGTGGAAGTGTTGGAGGACTTGTTGGAGGCGGTGACGTACAGGGTGGAGATGTTGGAGGGTTTGTTGGAGGTTGTGTTGGAGGGTTTGTTGGAGGGTTTGTTGGAGGGTTTGTTGGAGGTGATGACGTACAGGGTGGAGATGTTGGAGGGTTTGTTGGAGGTTGTGTTGGAGGGTTTGTTGGAGGCTGTGTTGGAGGGTTTGTTGGAGGTGATGATGTACAGGGTGGAGATGTTGGAGGGTTTGTTGGAGTTTTGTTGGGTTTGTTGGAGGTTTTGTTGGGTTTGTTGGAGGTTTTGTTGGGTTTGTTGGAGGTTTTGTTGGGTTTGTTGGAGGGTTTGTGGAGGTGATGACGTACAGGGTGGAGATGTTGGAGGGTTTGTTGGGGGTTGTGTTGGAGGGTTTGTTGGAGGGTTTGTTGGAGGTTGTGTTGGAGGGTTTGTTGGAGGTTGTGTTGGAGGGTTTGTTGGAGGTGATGACGTACAGGGTGAGAGAGTTGGAGGGTTTGTTGGAGGTTGTGTTGGAGGGTTTGTTGGAGGGTTTGTTGGAGGTTTGTTGGGTTTGTTGGAGGTTTTGTTGGGTTTGTTGGAGGTTTTGTTGGGTTTGTTGGAGGTTTTGTTGGGTTTGTTGGAGGGTTTGTTGGAGGTGATGACGTACAGGGTGGAGATGTTGGAGGGTTTGTTTGGGGGTTGTGTTGGAGGGTTTGTTGGAGGGTTTGTTGGAGGTTGTGTTGGAGGGTTTGTTGGAGGTTGTGTTGGAGGGTTTGTTGGAGGTGATGACGTACAGGGTGGAGATGTTGGAGGGTTTGTTGGAGGTTGTGTTGGAGGGTTTGTTGGAGGGTTTGTTGGAGGTTTTGTTGGGTTTGTTGGAGGTTTGTTGGGTTTGTTGGAGGTTTTGTTGGGTTTGTTGGAGGTTTTGTTGGGTTTGTTGGAGGGTTTGTTGGAGGTGATGACGTACAGGGTGGAGATGTTGGAGGGTTTGTTGGGGGTTGTGTTGGAGGGTTTGTTGGAGGGTTTGTTGGAGGTTGTGTTGGAGGGTTTGTTGGAGGTTGTGTTGGAGGGTTTGTTGGAGGTGATGACGTACAGGGTGGAGATGTTGGAGGGTTTGTTGGAGGGTTTGTTGGAGGTTTTGTTGGGTTTGTTGGAGGTTTTGTTGGGTTTGTTGGAGGTTTTGTTGGGTTTGTTGGAGGTTTTGTTGGGTTTGTTGGAGGTTTTGTTGGGTTTGTTGGAGAGTTTGTTGGAGGTGGTGACATACAGGGTGGGGGTGTTGTGGGTGGTGTTGTACAGGGCGTAGGTGTTAAAGGAGGCGGCGTTTTGTCTGTGCAACCACAATCCGTGGCTCTACATAGTTGAAGCCCACCGACAAGCAGAACGCTCACTGTAAGCATAATAATGATTAAGAAAGAAACAAAAAAAAAACATTTTTGTACCTTACCAATTACTGTGAATGCTAAATTTAGTTGCATAATGTCCTTTTCCCCAAATTGGCTTTACCTTGTGCGGAGAAATGGCAAACTGATACCTTTTTTGGCAACTCCCTTCCTGTTTTATAGCAAAAAAAAGTGACTATCCTACACGGGCCGCACGTCGAATACAATTGTGCAAATAGCCATTCCACACGCTTTTTACAATTGTTTCAAAATTTATTTTGAAAACCAGTTGGCTTTCAAGTTCAAGGACGGAACGTGTAACTAAATGGTCAATGGGTCATTGAATTTTTTACATACATATGTACATCACACACATACTTGCGTATATATGTATGTAGCAACAAACTTATCACACCTCTAACAATCATAATCCCAAGCTAAATCAGAATCAGAAAGTATTCAAAAATCGTATTCAAAAAAAAAAAAATAGATTAGATCTTTGATAAGTAGCTTTTTAATTAAATTATGTTTTTCTATGCCAATTGGAAATTCAGCCATCTAACTGATAAAGCTAAACGACAATTTTATTTAATGATCTCAAAATGTATATCGATTTATATTCAAATATTTATTTAAAGATCTACACATTTGCTCTTATTTGCCAATTTTAATTTGTAAATTTTGACCTAGAAAACGAAAAACCTAAAAGGCAAAAGCCCAAACAAACAAGATACAAAAAAGCCACCAAAAAAGGGTGGTGTGGCACGATGCCGTGGCACTAAACGCAGGCAACCAGGGAACCAAAAAAGTACAATGAACCTTCTTCGGCGTCTCAATTCGTATTTTTTCTATACTCTTACCAAAAAGTGATTTTGTATTCTCAATCATGACGGATAACTAACGAATTGAACGACTTAATAAAAGAGCTCCCGAATATATCGTGTAGTATTGGTCGAGTTCTCTCTTATTGAAAATAAGAAACATAAGCTTCATTCTTTGTAGTGCCCAGGGCAATGTTTTGGCAAATGCAGTTCTGGATAGAAATTATGATATTGGAAATTTATGATTGTGTAATAGTTGTGTTTTTAAAATTTATTCATTATACTATTATTAAAAAGAACTTTATAGAAATTTACTATGGATATATTAATAATCGGGCACTTGAAAAGACATCATGGCCTTATAGAATATTTTTTAACAATCTCTGTTGTGTGGACAATTTTTCAATAATCATCATTTACATATTTCCTTTTGGGATATGTAGGTTGCTTTCCGCACAGCAGACATTTACCCATGGTGTTATCATTTGATTTTTCCATTCATTGGTTTGATATACAAAGTGTATAGGAACGTCGGCATAGGCATCTCCTTTACTTACATATATGGACTGTATGTTGGCTGGCATCGTCATTATAACGTTGTTGCAAGCACGCCCCACATCACAGCACTATCACTCTTTACCCCCCTCTACACCGCACCGCACCACACACCCAACACCCATCTATGTATGTGTATCTCAAGTTGTAAGAGAAAACCCAGAACAAAATGGAATGCAAGAGGGAATTATGAAAACAAACAATTTGTTGTTGCTGTTTGGGACATGCTGCAAGTTTTGCCCAGCGATGCTTCGTTTCTGTTGACGTCGACGCCGTCTTTGTTCCACAGGCAAATGCAGTGCATTTGAAAACAAGTTCCGTTCCACACAAATGCCAGCACGTTTCGAAATTACCAATGTCGATGCCCACTCCGCTGGCAGCGTCGCTGTCGACGTCAACGTCAGCAACAACGGCAACGCATCATAACAATAACAAAAACAACATAACCTTTTGGAATGAAATAAAAATGAAACAGTGCATAAAAAAGTTACTACAAAAGAGGGGAGAAAAAGAGTGAGGGAGAGACATCGAAGTCAGCATAAGACTGATGCAATTTGGTGATATGCGAAGGGTTGTACGCAGTGCTGCCAACGTTTCAGAGAAAAAAGCTAAAAACAGCTAGAAAATATATTAAGCTGAATGCTGTTGTTTTTAGGTGAAGTTACACAGTTTTAATTTAATTTGTTTAATTAGCCACGTCATCTGCGATTGCCACTAGAATCTCTATAAAAATAATCGTCACTTCAAAACTTTGTGTTGTCGCATATATTTTCTTGCTTTACTAAATTAATATTGGATTGTCGATATAATTATTATTTACTTCAAAAAAAGCTGGAAAAAAGAAAGACAGTTTTCTAAAAAATTCTAAATTTCCGCTTTCTGCGATTCACAAAGTTTTTTCCCATCTCATCTATAAAAAAAAAGCCAGAGCTGGCGGGAAAAAGCGAACTCGGCATCACTGGTTTTACGCGGTGGAAAAAAGAGGGAGTTAAGCTGCTGCTGCTTCTGCTTAGAATAAGACAAATGTAAGAGCCGTTGCTTGCAGCATCTTAGGGTGGCCCTTGTAATAACAAAGCTAACACATTGGGCTCTTAACCCAAGTGGTGAACAATTCAATTCAATCTTCTTAATAACATTTGAAACAAAAATAACAATTTATTGTCTTATTCATAATAATAAATTATTAATATTATATTTAATAATCAACAAGAGAGTCTTTTTTATCTGGAAGAACTCACAACCTTAAACATAGTTTAAAACTTATGTCATATCACTGTGATTATTTGAAACTTAACAGCAATTAATGTAGAAACTGGCAAATTATATTAAATTAAATCTTTTGGATACATGTGTGTTTATAGCCGTATTCTTTTTTGAGGTCCAGCCTAATGTTCTTGGATATGCTGCTGGCTGCTGCTATTTACAAATTACATGGCGTTGACGTTGGCGTCGCTGTTGTTGTTATTTTCTTCCTGTTTCTGTGTTTCGCTATGCACAAGCGCAAGAAGAAAAGGCAATAGCAACAAACAACAACACATTGAGAGAGAGAGAGAGAGAACCAGAGAGTTGGCAGAGAGCGGAGAAACAAAGAGAGAGCCCAAAAGTGGATCCGTCACGTGCGCTCTGCTTGGCTTACTCTCTTTCTCTGGCTCTCCCACTCTTGGTAGAGGGTTGCATTTACTTTTGTTGTTTTTGGCGAATGCTGCGACTGCGGCGGCGACGACCGACCGACCAGCGGCAGCAACAGCAGCAGCCCAAAGTTAAAGCCATCGCAGCAGCGGCAGCATTTAGTTTGCTTGTGTCATTGCATTTGTGCGGGTAGAGGCATAAAATAAAAATAAAAAGAAAAGCGAAGAAAACAGAAAGAAATTCAATAAGAGAGAAAAAAAAAGAAAATATAATTTTTTTTTATTGTATTTTGGTTGAGAAACAACAGCGGAGCGAGACATTCAAACTGGAAATTATTGTGTATTACTTATGTATGCTACCCTCACCCGTTTCATGTGCAAGTGAGATAGCTAACCAGTGTTTATAATTCTAACGGTAAATAAAAGCAAACACCAACAAACGGAAAAAAATACAGTTCAAAGTGCAAATGGTGCTTTTTAATAACCCTGTCCTCCCCCCTTCATAATAATGATGTGTTTTTTTTTTATTTTCGTTTGTTTTTTCCCCTTTTTATTTTTATTTTTTTGCTGGTTTGAAGACCAGTTTTTTCGCTGATGATGGGTCTGGGGTGGGGCGGGGTTTTTTATTTAATTTTTTGTTCCTTCTTTGTGCTTTGCTCTTTCAACTGCTGTCAAGCATGCACACACAGACACACACACACAGAGAGACAGCGCGTGCTTTTTTCTTATTTTTTTTCGCTTTTTGCCTGCACTCATAAGCACGCACACACATAAGCAGAGTGAGAGAGAGGTGGACAGAGATACTTTAACGCAAGCTCTCTTTGCTCTCAGCCTTAGCTGCTAGCTCTTCTCTTTGACGCGTACAGTGACAGAGACGGAGACTTGTGCTTGCTGCTTTTAGCCGTTGGCTTGGGCAGTTTGTCAACGTTTCTTCTCATCATTATACGTTGTTTAGCCGTGTTGTGCGCGTCGTCGTCGCTGTCGTTCTGCCGCCGTCGTCGTCGCCGACGTTCGTCATACATACGTCATATACAAAAAAGAAAACTTGCATCAGTTTTTTTTAATTTCTGGTATTTCTTTTTGAAATATATGAATATACATATATATATTTACCTGTGTGTGTGTGTGATTGAGTGTGTGTGGAAATTCATATTTTGTTTTAAATATTTGGTTCAATAAGAAAATTTATTGCACATTTTGCTTTGTACACTCAATTTTCACATGGAAAATTAGCAACAATAAAAGAAAAATGCAAAAGAAAGTGCGTGATGAGAGAGAAGTCATCGTCGTTTTTGCTCTCTGGCCGTTCATACACACTCTCTCTCTTTCTAAGTGTATGTGTGTGTGCGTGTGTGTGTGTGTGTGCAAAATAAAAATTCTGAGCATCAAATTTTGATATTTTTGTCTGTTGCTTTTGCTTTCTAGCAGCAAAAATACAGAAAAAATACTCAAAAGCTTTTTTTTGGTTATTTTTTTGAAATTTTAAAAATTGTCCATTTCGGAGGAACACAACAACCCTATTTCCATATAGACATACAAATATATGTAGATATTTGTACATACATATATTTAAATAATATACCCACACGTAATAACATACATACATACATACATATGTATCTATTATTACTGTGTAATATTTTGTATGACCTTTTAAGGTTCTTATATTCAAATTTATGTATGTACATAAATATATATATATAATATCTTTGGTTCCAGGTATCAGAAAACTTTGCAAGCAATTTTCCTATTTGAATATTTAATAGTACAATGCCACGCGCTGCTTTACCTCCTCAATTACTTGCTCTCTGCCCTCTCTCTCCCTCCCTTACTCTCTCGCTCTCTACAATTACTCCTTGCTCCTTCTTTCTATCTAACTATCTCTTTCTAATTACTCCTCCAAACTATTCGTTACTTCCCTTACTTACACTTCATGTTATATCTCTCTCACTCTCTCTCGCTCATTGTACTCCCTACTCCTGTTGAATGTTTAATGTCAAGGCAAGGTAAACGACTTCAACCCCCTACCCCCTTTCGCACCCCCAAGGACATACTGCAACGCCCACGCAAAGCTCCCTTGTTTTCTGTCTATCTCTGATGTCTCTGCTTTGCTTATTGCCAATGTTTCTCAGTTAGCAGTGACAGCTGACAATGACAGTTACCGCCGGCTGCAGCAGCCACGACCCTTGACCTTTTCATATGAATTATGACAACAAGAACAATGCAACATATCTTCCTTGCTCACACACACACACAAACACATAGAAACATATAGTTGAATGCCCCAAACACACATGCACACTCCAGAGCAGCTGACACTGCGCGCACGCGTCAAATGTTTCTCCATTGATGAAAGCCACTACGCCGGCTGCAGCAGCAGCCGCAGCATTACTCTTGCACTGCAACTTGTTGTTGGCTAGTTTGGGGCCGCTGCCGCGCAGTCGATGCTGCCTGCCACGCAGCTGTGCACAATTGGCGCAAACGCAACAGCTGCTTGCTTGTTTGTGCTAGCTCTGTTTTGTACAAAACGTATCACTCGATAAATACATATGTACAAAGTTAACTTGGGCAGTTAATTACAGATCGATAAATGTATCTATGTATGTACATACATATATATATGTATATACCTAAATACATACACATACACATTCAGCATTTATAGCCATGAGCGAGATCGGCTTAAGAGGTAGTAGCTTCCAATAAAAATAATTCAATGATTCAATTGGAATTTTCGCTGTGTGGTAGTTAAAACCGTGTTGAAGGGGGAGGAAAGGAAAGGAAGATGCGCGTAGTACCTTTTGTGGTTTTCGTGGTTTAGTTACATGGGTTCATGCTTAAAAAGCGTAAGCGACATTTACAATGCGCAAACACAACAAATTGATGAGGGGAAAAAGCTTTTTTTAATGCATTGTTTGTTTTTGCTTTATTCTTTGCAGCCTAAACAACAACAACTACAACAAACATCAGCAACAAAATAACTGTGCTTATTCCAACAACTACCAAAAAACAAAGAAGGAAAATTGCAACCCACGCCAACAACAACAACAACAAAAGCCAACCACCGAATCAAAAGAAAAAAAACCTTAAAAAAACTCTCTTAAAACAATTGTAAACGTGTCGCGGCGCGATTCAATAACACACACACACACAAATTGGCTCTCTTACTCTCTTACAACTGACATTCTCTCTCTTTTTTTTTCCCTTGTGTCTCGTGCTTTGCCAGTTTGTTTTTGAAGTGTTCGCCGCGTTGTGTGAGTGCGTGAGTGTGAGACTGTGTGCGTGTGTGTGTGTGTGTGTGTGTGAGATTCATTGTGTGTGTGTGTGCGTGTCCAAGCTTGGTCGTCGTTGGCTATGTCAGCGGGCGGGGGCATAAAAGCGCTATTGCAAGCTGCCAAATATATTGAGCAGCAAGATAAGCTTCAATTATCCCCGCAATCATCATTGATATTGCCGCCGCAGCAACAACAGCAACATCATCCGTTGCCGTTGCACTTCTTCAATGGCAACGGTAACAATAACAACAACAACAATAACAGCACAAGCCAATACAATAGAAACACTGCAGCGGCAGCAACTACAACAACAGCAACATCAGCATTAGTAGTAGCATCGCCTGCGGTAAATGGCTTAAGCAACGGCAATATCATTGGCGCTGCAACAATACCTGCATTGTATACCAACGGCAACGGCAGCAGCAGTAGCAGCAATTCGCGCAGTCAATTATTAGTTGCTGCCCAGCAGATTCAGCAGCACCAGAACCACCATCATCATCTGGATTATGAGTTTGTTGTTGGCGGCGGCAACAACGGCAACATCAACGGCGCCGGCGTCGTTGCATCATCGTCATCGTCATCAACAACATCGTCAGCCTCATCCCCGTCCCCGCCAGTAAACAACGGCACCTCCGCTACTATCAGCTGCATTAATGGACAATTGGAGGCAGTAATTTCTGCAGCACCGCGCAGCAGTGAAGGTCGCAATGCCATAATATCGGGTAAGTGTCAAAATGAAGAGACGGACAAAAATCAAATAATCCCCAGACTTTCCTGGACAAGCTCTTGCACCTCTGGAAACCATTTCAAAGTAAAGTCATGTCATAGATATTTTCGACTTCACGCGGTTATCTTTTGCCCTTTTATCCGAATCGAGTTTAGCAAAGCATATTAATATATCTCACATTATCGATAAGGATAGGATACTGTTTTTGAAATATGTATGTCAAGCACGGCTCTCTAGAAATTCGCATACCATTTTCACCTAATTGTGAAATTGCTAATATTACCGTTAGAATATCAAACTCAAAAATGTGCCAATCTGTTACCTCATCATTGTCATTTTGTCCGATAGACTTAAAAGGTGGTTTAACCATAATTATCTGATATTTGTTTACCTTGTCACTTGTTCTTCGATGTTTCTATTTAACCGCCCTCGATTGCGGTCTGCTGTTTTTCCTCTTTGCCAGTCATCAGCAGCAGCAGCAGCAGCTTCCTTACATTTCTTTTTTTGACTCATCTCGAAAATCTCTAAAAACTGTTGCTCGTCGCTTGTTGTGCGCTCTCTTTTGGAGGGGGAAAAAGAGTCAGAAATTGGGATTTGTTGGAGGTTAAAGCGAGGAGAGGTCGGTTGAATTGCATTTACACTTGTTTTGACCTTGTTTACTCCGTTACCCTGCACTTTGCGTGGGCGCGCACTGTACCACGCACGCAGTCGTGCTGCTCAATCGGTCGCGCGCTCTCTCTCTCTCTCTCTCGCATTCTCCCGACACAGGTTGCAAGCGTGGCAGCAGCAGCAGGTACCGTTATATTTTTAGCGCGCTGCTTTTTACGTTGAAATTGGCATGTGCTAAATTGTGTTACATAGGTGAGATGGGCGAACAAGGCGGCGGTGGTCCCCCAAAAAGGTAGCAAGAGAGTAGGTTCAAGGGAGAAGTTGTTTTTTTTTATACCCTACTATATAGTTCATCCGACAAACAGCATATCACCTACCTGTATTAGACTCTTACATATGACAAACTGATTTTTGTCTATGCATCTATTTTCTTTCTATCGAATAGAAGTGACGAATAAACATTTGTTATGACATTTGCCTCCACCTGGTAAGGAGAGGGTATCCCTGATTTGATATGCTGCACCACGATAGATTCTCAATGTGTTGTTTTGTATTTGCTCTTTTTTTGCTACTTCTTTTGATGTGCTCATTTGGTCTACTAGAGGGGTTTTTTTTTTTTATTTTTCGTTGTTGTTTGTCAACATTTATTTAATTTTTTCTTCGATTTTTTTCTCTCCTTTTTTTGCCATGCGCTTCGTCTGTTTTCGCACGTACGCTTGTACTTGTTGCTGTTGTTGTTGTTTGGGGTCACGTCATTCTGCTTGACGGTCTCTCTCGCTCTCTCTCTCTCTCTCTCTGCACAAAAATTAGTCATACGAAAAGCAAAATACTGATTGCTGAGTGAGAGCAAGAGGGAGAGAGGCAAGCAAGAGAGCAATGCAGCGCCCACGTGCTCTTTCTCTTTGTGTGTTTGCAAACACACACTCGCTGGCTCTCTCACACTCTCGTGTAAAGCAAAGTCAATGAACTTTGTACGCATTTTTGTTGCTTGTTTTTTTTCTTCATAGCTTTTGTTGCTGTTTTTTTTTTTTTTTTGTTGGTCTTTCTTTTTCTTTAATATTACTAATTTTTCTCTTCTCTTTGCTTTTGGCTGGTTTTCTTTGCTTTTTATATTTTAAGTTTACTTACAACATTTCTTTTCTTTTTTGTCTGCTTCTTCTTCGTCTCTCTTTTTTGTTGCTGTAATATTTGGACAGCTGTGTCTTTGTTTTTGTAGTTGTGCCCACACTCACTTAGTTCCCCTACTCCCGCCCCACCCCTAAGCGCGGCTCCTTCCGCTTCTTCTTGTTGTGTACCGTCGCGTCCCCGTATTTGTATTTGTTTTCATTTCCTGCTTTTCCTACTCTTCTCCTTACATCAGCTGAGAGCTATAACTTCAAAAAGTGCATATTATGCAAGCAAGAGAGTATGTGTGAGGAGAGGTAAATGTGGAGTGCCAAAAACAACGGTGGAGGGGACAACAATTGCTGCAAAAAGCTCGTGAGCTGGGAAAATTCTATTTTTATACATTGCTCTGCTCCTGACTCTCCTCGACTACATAAATACATACATACATATGTACATCCAAACATACATTTGTATGCAATGCGTGTGTAAGGTGTGGAATGAGAGAATATACAGGACTTACATATGCGCGTCAGGATGAAAGCCTTGACAGTGGAAAGGAGTTTTTGGCCTCCTATAACTGACCCCACATATCGGGGTTTTAACAGGCTCTTTGAGCATAAATCGTTTTCAAATGTTCTAACAAATTGATTTCCCAAAAACGCCTAAAAGCACGCAATGAAAACAAACCCATTGCATATGTATGTATGTACACTTGCTCGCATAAATCTGTGTACACTAAAAAAAAATGCAAATCTATTTTTATCTTCAGCTAGGTTAAAAGAGCAAACTATTATATAGTAATAAACGTATTTTCCTAAAAGTGATTTGATCTATGAACATGAGTGACGAAAATGTAGTCAATTTTTTGTTCAAGTGTACGCAGAGTTATGCAAGTAAGCGTATGTATGACACTCTCTTTAGGTCGATCATTGGATGATTCTATATAGTATATGTATATGTTCATACTATATGCAGCAATATGCTAACGATTTCTGATCACAATTTGCATTATTACGATTTAGTTGACGATTCTTTAGCTCTTTTGAAATCAATCTTATTTCATTGCTAACTCAATTAAGTCGTCGTGCAACACAACAACACCAAAAAAAAAAAAAAAAAGAAATATGGAGCAGCAGCAGCAGCAGCAATATAAAATAATTATCCAATTGTTGACACATTTCACTGCCTTGCTGCAGCAACAACAAAACCAACAACAAGAGGAGAAGCAGGGAGAGCAACAACAGTTGCTGCTTACACCCAAAAAGAAATGGATTTATCGTCATTATGATGGTATGCGTGTGAGGTGTGTGTGTGTGCAGGCAGTCGCGTGCGTGTGCCACTATCACGTGGCAAGTGAATGTCCAGGGTGAGGGAGGAAGAGATAATGTAAATAAATTAAATTCCAAATGATACGCACTCCTCGTGTGAGGGTTAACTACTTCTCATGACCCACTCTTGTTTGTTTGTTGTTGTTGCTGTCGTTGAATTTCAGTCAATTGCATAACGTTCCACAGTGGGACGTTTTTTCTATTTGATATTCATTTCCATTAGAAGTTAGAAACAGTGGCCTCTAAAAATAAAGAAATTTCGGCGATCCGAAAACCCAAAAATTTTGCCTAATGGAAAAGTGAGTAAGAAGGGCCTTTGCATGCGTTATGCAAATAGTTAAAAAAGGGCGTCCTTTTAAATGGGAAGGAGATTAATATTAGGCAACGTTTTTAAAGTGAAACTTCTTTGGAATCAATGTGAACTATAAAATTCCATTAAACGAAAGTAGAAACGACAAGCATTATGACTTGAATGCTTTTTAGCCATGGGAAAAGGTACGGAAAAACGTTAGGACACGATGCGTGGGGGGAGGGGGGGGGGGGGGGGGGGGGGGTCAAAAAAAACTTTTAAAATTGCGTTACTTAATACTTCAATGGTTTCTTGTGAGAGTTTGTCATTGTTCGAAAGTATAGATAAAAATTGACGACATTATTGTGATCTTCCATTGGGACTATGAGGAGTCAGAAAGGAAGAGGGCATTTCCAATTGGTTCCAATTTGGTTCCCTCTTGCTTTGTGTTTTTTATCAATTTTTTGTTGTTGTTAATTTCTATCTGCCATTTATTTTTGCTTATAACTTTTTCTTTCCCTTTTTAATTTTTTCCTTTCTTCTCTTTTCTTTTTTTGTTTTTTTGTTTTCTTTTCTTTTTTGTGTATTTGTTTTTATTTTTTAGAGGATGAAAATTCCTCATCAAACCTTAATTCAATCTACACGCAACCAAAACAAGAGCAACAACAACAACTGGTAGCAGCGATAGGCAACAGCAACAGCAACAGCAATGGCAATGGCAATGGCAGAGCAGCAGCAACAGCAACCAAACTGAATGCTGCTGCTTCCTCCTCCACGAGTAACATCACCACCACCACCGCCTCCTCTCCCTCCTCTTCATCCTCCGTTTCACCGGCGTCTTCTGCCGCTGCTGCGGCATTTATGTTGCTTGCAGCTGCCCCCACAGCCAACAACAACAGCAGCAGCAACAATAGCAACAGTAGCAGCAGCAGCAGCAGCACTAACAGTGGAGGAGGAGGAGGAACTGTTGGGGACAACATCAACATGTTGAAGCATAAAATAATTGGCAGCAATTTGGGTTCGGAGATACCTCGTAAATGTTTCGTTTATTCATCTGCTGCTGCCGCCAACGCTGCCGCCGCTGCTGCTGCAAGTAGTATATCATCACTCACGCCGCCACTAAGCTATAAAATCTCCAGCGAAACAACAACAACAACAACAAAATCACTCGTGCCACTCACCCCGCCGCCCATGAGTAGCCGCAAAGTGATCGATACTCATTCAAGAATTCGCTCCAATTCAATGTCCTCCCATAAACTTTCAGCACAATCGCAACAGATTAGTGGCCTGATAATCGGTGGCGCCTCAAACGATGCCCATATGAGCTATGTGGGTGGTGTTCGCGGAGCCACATTAACGCCATCCACATTCAACAGCGCCGCCTCATATAGACAGATGATCAATGCCCAATCCCAGGGTACGACAACATCGGCATCCGTTGTTGTAGCTTCAGCAGCCGGAGCAGTTTCCAATGTGTCCACATCGGCGCCAGTAACAGGATCTCAATTGACAGCAGCAGCCGCTGCTGCTGGTAATGGTGGACGCAGGCGAACCATTAGCTCAAACAGCAATGGGTAAGTCCAAAAACAAAATATAAATATGTATGTATATACATACATATATAGACTATATATAATTAACTGATTTGTTATGGTTTTATCGTCAGAGCGGGCACTCGAGAGGTTCACAATAAACTAGAGAAGAATCGACGAGCCCATCTAAAGGAATGCTACGACAAATTAAAGAACGAGCTTCCCCTCAAAGACGAGGATCGTAAAAAGATCTCGAATTTGGTAATACTCGAGAAGGCATACAAACATGTTAAGGTACATACATTCCAAACTCCACCCACTTTATCTCACTCCATTATTTATATATATTTTGCGTTATTTTTTTTTAGCAATTGGATCGTGTTAATCACGAACAAGATGCCGAATTGGAGCGTCAGGCAAAGAAGAAAATTGAATTGCAAAAACGCTTAAATAGCCTCAAAAGGGATACTACGGATCAGAGCATTCCAATCAATGATAAAGGTGAGTGAGTGACGCAAACTAGATCAAGTTTTGAATACACTTGTCCCATTAGCACATAGCAGACCGCCGACCTTCAGTTTATGCGCAATCCAATAGCCAAACGACTCTGAACTAAATTTTGTGTGCGGTTTTTTATTTTGCAGATGAAGCCGTCTGCCTGGCAACTACATCAGCAGTAGCAGTAGCCGCCAATGGAGGTGGACGTCCCATTTTATTCGATGGCACCACATCGCCCATCATCTGTGGTGCACCTGGGGTGAGTTAGAGTAACTAATTCATTTCGGTTTAGTATTTAAATGGAAAACAAAAACAAAAACAAAAAGTGTCTAACGATACACACAGCAGCAGCAGCGATATGTCATGCAAATAGATGACCTTGAAAAAATTTAAAAATTCGCAACCATCTTACCATCTATTGCGGCGTGAGATTCCTTTTTCATATTAAATCTAATCTCCTTCTTTCTCTCTTTCTTTCTTATTCGTTGTCGATTGGGATTTGTGTAGCTTGTAACCGCTGGGCCAACAACAGCGGCCATGTCATCTGTGATACAAAACAAAATCAACAACACCACCAACAACAACAACAACAACAACTCCAGCAGCAACAAACATCACAATAGTATCGCTGTTACCATCAACAATAGCAGCAGCAGCACCACCACCTCAACCACCTCAAGCATGAACAGTGCTGTTGTTGTCTCCGCCGCCGCCGCCGCCGCCCCCGCCGTTGCTCCTCCAATTTCAATTCCAAATACAACGACAGCAATTACCGTTGCATTGGGTTTGCTCAAGAATAGCCAAATCGCAGTGGTATCTCCGACCTCTGTTGCCGCTGTCCCTGCCGCCGTTGCTGTTGCCGCTGCCGCCGCATCTTCTCAGCACAGCAGTCCAGCAGGCAGTCCCGCCAATTTGCCACTGATAACAACAACAACAATAACAACACCAACAGCAGCAGGTGGAGGTGGAGGTGGAGGTATGGCCATTGCTGCTGTCACACGTGGCTCACCCACACCATCGACACCATCCCCATCGCCGAGCTCATCATCGAGCGGTGTCTCATCGTCAGCCTCATTTATGGGCTCATCTTCATCCTCATCATCATCATCCTCATCATCATCGTCATCATCCTCCTCATCATCATCCTCGTCGTCGTCGTCGTCATCATCGTCATCATCCAGCTCATCGCCCAGCAGCTCCACAGCAAGTTTATCCTCAGTGGTGGCAGCAACATCATCGCCACCCATGCAGACGCAGACCCAAACGGAGACGATAACAACGACACATTTGCTTGACTCTCGACATGGCCAAACTGCTGTGGGTCTCAAGATTCATGGCGCCGCCGGCGGCGCAGCTGCTGCAGCGTTGAACGGCGGTGCTACCATAATGGCCACAACAGTGCCAGCATCATCTGGAACTGCAAATGGTAAGATATCTCCCATAGATTACAATGCTAAAAAGCTAAGCATAAATGCTACACAATCCAAAGACGGAGTCGGTGCTACTAAAAGTGAGAAATATTGCACTCATTCGGCAAACAAATCGAGTATCGAGCTGGTGGTTAACCATTGACGTATTCTCTCTATTCCAACGTTCTCCCAAAAGTCTCATACGTCATGAGCACAAAAGCTTAAAAGTTCAGAACTTACCCAACGTCCAACCCCCAACCCCCAACCCCAACCCCAATCTAAGCAATCGAACGATTCATGACGCATGTCGCACAATTGGTTGGTGGGCGATTTGTATGAGCGATATAAAGGGTGAAAGCCTCCGAATCCGATGGAGGTATCTATTTTTTACTTTGACTTCCAAAATCTTTCAAAAGAATAGAGTATTATACTAAAAAAAATTAGAAAAAAAAAGAAAAGATTATTCGTTCCTGCTCCTAAGTAATTTACCCTAGAAATATTACTTTGAACCTGGTCCAAAATGGGCTATGTTGACAATGGTTAGAGCGTGCTTTTCACAAGATGTTGTTAACAATCTCAATTGGCACATGCATTTTCACAACCATAAGAAACTTCAGCTGTGTCGAAGTGTTTATACTCTTGCAGTGAGAAACGGGAAGCCCTCGAGAAGGGTATACAAATTGTACATGGGACTAACGATACCATCCAGTCTCTCTCTATACGATTCGCAAGAACTAGGGCTTAATTGTGGGCGTTTCCGTTTCCCGTTTTACACAAATTGTAATCTTAGCTTCACGGACGGACGGACGGCCTTGGCTTTAATTTTCAAAAAATCTCTTTTTTTAGAGCTGCCCTTTTTTTAGTATCTAATCCTTAAACTGAGAAGGTGTGGCTCACAAGCCAGAGTTATTTAAATGTTGTCAATTAATTATATAAATAATTATTTGGTTTTTCCTCTGTTCATCTGCAGGCTTTCATCAATCGGACAAGAAGCGTAATTATAAACTTGAATTCTTGATGCGAAGCAGAACTACGGCACAGTGAATGGAGTGAAGCAGCAGAGGATGATAGTTAAATGAGGCAAGACAACCAACAACAACAAGAACACATAATAACAAATGATTTGTGTGCAACAGCTCCCACCTTACAACAACAACAACAACGAGAACAACAAGAACAACAAAATTGATTTATGTTTTGTTGGTTCGTTCAACTCGTTCTTCTTCTTAACAAATTACGTTTCGTTTGGCACACACTACTGACACACAATACACACACTCACACACACACACACACATCATTGAGCAACGCCACGTCGCCGTCATTTATGTAACAAGCAACAACAACAACAACAACCAACAGCAACAGCAAAACAAGTTCCGCCCAACATTTAGCATCGATTTTGAAAATCAACTAAGAGATATTGAATATGAGATAATATTAAATCAAAAAGAATCAAATTATTTTTGAATGCATAATTTTATATATGGCAAACACAACAAAAAAAAAAAAAAACAAACACAAACAAAACACACGCAACAAACATGCAAAAGGCAAAGGGCAACAACACGAATCAAAGCACTAAACATTAATTCTCAAAGCAACAAAAGAAAAAAAAAAAAAAAAAAGAAAAGAAAGAAAAACAAAACCCACACAACAATATCGCATATACACACATACATCTGTAATACTTTATATATATATATATATACATATATATGTGTATATAGAAACTAGACTCATGTAGCGCTCACACACTCTCTCATTTATATATGTAACACGAAAAATCATCATAAAACATACGAAAACAAACAAACAAACAAACAAACAACAACAACAACACGAAGAACTCAAATTTTTGCGCTGTTGTAACAGAAACCACCAAAATGGGTAACGCTTTATAAACTATAGTATATATATATATATATGTATATCTATATGCATATATACACACATACCATATACCCAAAAAAAAAAAAAAAAAAACAAAAAAAAACAACTAAAACTTTAAACTAAATGAAACCCAAAAGATTTTCGAAATTGATGTGACAAATCTGGCAAACACCAACAAAAAAAAAACAACAACAACAACAACAACAACAATATGTTATTCCCATACATATATATACATATATAGAACTAGATAAGTTTTCGACACAAGACATGAAAAATAGCTGTAACTTTTACTACAAAATGATTCCATTGGCTGCCAAAAGACACTGCTTGCTGCAGGCCTGCTTGTTGAGGTTGAGACAACACCACGCAAGGGAAGCAAGCGCAAGCAGTGTTTTTCTACAGTTTCTTTTTGGATATCATAAACCATTTTGTTTCACTTGAAAATCTTTTGTAAGCATGTGTACGTGCGTTTGTGTGTGTATGTGTGTGCTTTTGTGTATGGGTGTGTGTGTGTGCGCTTGTGTCTGTATCTGTGTGTGTGCATGTGCATGTGCAATATAGCAGCAGCCTCAATATTGAATATATTTAATCAATCAGTGTGACTAGTAAATGTTAAATAGGAGTTATATGTGTATGTAATAGAGAACTAAAATCAAAAAGAGAACAGAACTAACCAAACACCCCACCACAACCGCCCTCAGCTCCAACCCTAACCCCAACCCCAACCCAATAAGCAGCGTTCTATGACAAATTTAACCTTATTTATTTCTTTCGATTTATATTCTGTTCATTTTAATGCAACATTTTTTTTTCTATAATGATTCACTCACGATTTAGAAAGAGATCACGCTATGTTTTTTATTTTTAATTTTGCTTTAAACGAAATTCAGAATCAAATTAAGCATTACAATTTTCAAATTAATAAGCAAAAGCAGAGCAAGTTTTCCCTTTCGATTTATATTATCATTTCAATTTTTTCTGTCTGGAAGTAAAATTTGTTTGAGGAAAGTTGCATTTCATTTGATTTTCATGCTGGTTTGTCGTGACGATGATCCCAAGGCCACTTTCTCAATTTCTGTTCACACGTAAAGCAAAAAGGACACGCAATAATATTGATATTTGTATCTATAAACATTTTCAATAGTAGTTGAGAATTTCCCTTTAGAACTAGAAAGATGAAGAAAAACTGCAAAATGCGTGTTATATAGTATATATTTTTGAGCATTTTTATTTTTGTCAATGTCTGTGTGTAGGTATGTGTGTGTTTGTGTATGTGTGTGTGTGTGTTTTGTGTTAAAAGGAAAAAGTATTAGTGAACAAAATATCTCGTGAACAATAACCCCAGAAAAAAAGGACAATTAATGAATTTTGGTTCGGTGCAGTGTGAGAAGCATGGCTGGGAGTGGGGAAAGGCAAAAAAAAAAAAAAAAAAAAAAAAAAAAAAAGAACTATATCATCTAACACATATATATATATTTACCAACCTAAAAACAACTAAACAAAAGAAAATTTAAAAGGCAAAACATAAATTTTTTTATATTTTGTAAATACCTACAAACAAAACAAAATACTGTCGACACAAAAATCAAAAAAAAAACAATACATACACATATACATATACATACATATATGTATGACAAAAATATATATATATATATATGTATATATAAACATTTTTTGATATACATGTTTTTAGGGCAAGATTTGTAAAAAAAAGAAACCAACAAAAAAAAAATAGAAAAAAAAATCATTAAACAAACCAAAATGGAAGCGTGTGGGGGGGGGGGGGGGGGTTGGGGAGGAGGGCACTTGCCAAAAACAACAACAACAACAAAAGGATAAGCAACAACAAAAATTATTATTTTTTGTAATTATTTTTTAATTTTCTGATTTTTGGCATAGCAGCAAATGGAAAAACCTTGAAACCAACAAACATAAAAACACCTAACAAAGTTTATTTTCACACAAAGATGTTGATGATGAAAAACAAAGAAAACAGAAAACAAAATATGGAATTAAAGTAGAAAATAAAAACAAACAAACAAAAAAAAAACACAAAAAAATTAATAAAAAACTGAAAAAAAAACCAAAACAAAAAATTTCAATTCAATAGAAAAAAGCAAGCAAAACTCTTATAATAATTGTATGTGTGTAAATGTTTTTTGAGTGTAAATGTTTAATTGCTAAATGTATAGTATATAAGAACAGGAAACAGAAAAACCAACCAACCGATTGATGATTTCAATGTAGAAAACTGATTAAAACAAAGAAAAACAACAAAAACAAAATAAACAATTGTAAAAACAAACAACACAAATGTTGCAAGAAGAAAAGAGAAAACAACAAAAATCGAAAGCAAATTAGAACGAAGAAAAAGGAAATGAACATGAAAAAGGATATCATTTTTATTATCACTATCTTTTCCTGTTTTTTTGTCCATTTTCTTTTGTTTGTCTTTCTTCTTTTTAGTTTACATATATTCGTGTTAAAAGAGAAACTCTTGATTCAAATACTGTTTTTCTTATTATTATAATTATTAAAATTATTACTTACTTTTTTTTGTGTAATTTTTACTAAACGATTTCATTTTAGAAATTCTCTATATATATAAATATTTAACTTAATATTATTATCGTTTTTTTTTTTGCCCTATATTTAAAAGTTTAAAACAAACATCGGGAGTATTGCAAAAATCAAGAAAGAAAAATTAATCTATATAGAAAAAGCAAAAAGTATAAACAAACAGAAAAAAAGAAACAAAAACAAAAAAAACACACACAATTGAAACAAAAGAAAATCATTTTAGCTGTAAATGTAAAATTAATTTTAAAATGCAAAACACAAAAAAATTTTTGGAAAAAAATGAGTATAAAGTATATATATATAGATATATACATATATCTGATATAAATGTAAATGTGTAAAGAAAAAATACAAAACTGCGAAAAAAAATAAAACAAAAAATGAAAAGAGATTTCAAAAAATGTAAAATGCGTTTTTCCTTCATTTCTCAATGAGCGTGACGAAAACCTAACAAATTGACTCTACTCTCATGGGATCTAAAAAGGAAGTTTTGAACATCTTTCACCATTGTGCCTGAAATATCCTTTCACCAACATATTAAATTGCAAAATTCAACAGTATTTGATAATCGGTCAAAGATTAGCAGATATATAGCTTTAGGAAATATATTCCTTGCTAAGTCGCATCGGTTGACATGAAATAGTGCGATAAGGTCCATTTTTTTAGCTACGCGCAGGACTACTGCAGGACTTCTTTATATAGATGATAGTTCTTGATGAGACGAGTTGCTTGACACCTATCTTTTTCTGTTTCTTTAAAGGACTCGGAAAACTTCTTAAGAAAAAAAGTCTTTTATTTTGACTCTCTGAAGCAACTTCCAGGATATAAAAACTCGGCAATAAGTAATGTAACTCGGCCATTTAAAGGACTATTGGGATGTCCTTTGATCAGATTGAAGTCCTTGATGAGCCGCAACAACAACTGACAACATCAGATAAAATGTTCTTCAGAGAGCTGAAATAAAAAAATTATAGCGAATATGCCGAGATTCCTTAGAAGGATCAGAACGAAATTGATGTCAAACAACTCTTCTCATTAAGGATTATCATTTGTGTATTAATAAAATCTCTTATAAACCTGCGGGGGAGGCTTAAATAACAAGGATTTTGTATTTTTTGTGGCGTTTTGGCCACCTGCACCGAAGAACCTAAAGTGTGATATTGATCGATCGCTTAGGTCCTGAAATATCCTTTAGGAAACTTAAGAAAAGGACTTGTGTCAAATTTAGGCCATTTCGATCCGCAAATACTCTAAGAAATTAAATTTTTTGAAATCAATAAGAGATTAGCCGATTTATAGAATGGAACTTGTTTAAGATTTTATAGTTATAGATTAACTGATTGATTTAATGATGACTTCTGGAACATCTTTTAAACTTGAATTGCATTTACCTTTTAAAGCCACCACAATGAATTGATTAAAAGCATTATTTATTGTTTTTATATCTTGTTTATTTGTTTGTTGTTGCTGTCAAGAGTCAAGCTAAATCATATTCACATTATTCATTCAAATATGTATGTATATTCCACATATACATATAAAAAATGTATGTGTTTGTTTGTTTTATTGTTGTTGTTGTTTTCATTGAATTATTGCTGCTAAAAATTTTGTGGCTTACTTAAATTTTGATATATGCGTGAGGTGTGTGTGTGTGTGTAGGTGTGTGTTGTGTGTGTATGTGCTAACGGCTGCTACTGCTGCTGCTCCAACAAACAAAACCAAACCTAATAGAAAAAAAAAAATGCTTACAGTTCAGAAATAAATGTAATTACAAAGAGTTTTCTGTTTGATCCATTCAAATATATCATCTCGATAGCATAACTTATATATTTAATAATATTATTTATAATAATGATAATAATAATAATAATAGCTTAAATATTACAATACAGAATGCAGTTTTACAAGGAAACAAAAAGATTGCGAAAATAGTAGTAAAGAGAATTGCAACCGCTTTTCCTCAAGCAAGAATGAGAGAACACAAACCAAATTCTAATCATATCATTTTCTCGAGGTCATCATAAATTCCTCGTACATTTCTCTATTCGTAGTGCCGTCATAATTGTAATTGCCTTTTTACTTAAAAGAATTAATTTGAAATTGCAAATGTTTGTTTTGGGATCCATCCGAGTATTTTGTAAGTGAATCAAAAATTCAAAAACGATTGCACCAAGTTTTGCCAAACTAGTTTTTCAATACATAAGTCCCCATTCAACTTGTTTGTATTTACAATTTAAATGTTAATCATAGATTTGTACCGATTTGGTTAAGTTATTATGGATGGATCAACGGGTAGGTAAATCGATGTATAGTTGCCTGATTAAGAGAAAACCTCGAAATGAGGGCAAAACACAAATTGTGTGACCTTTTTTTTGTCGCTTAAATGACATGAAAATGGGATAACTATATAATCTAATCTAGATCCTTTAGGAATGATTGGCGACAAACAAACGCGACATAACTCATTACACAAAAAAAAAGGTTTAAACGGCACTACCAATCGAGGGGGGGAAAACCCTTATGACATATTTTATTTGTTTGTTCTTTGTTCTTTTTTCTTTATGTATGTATATATAAATATCTTGTTGTTTTTAATTAATTTTCTTTTTTTTTTTGTTTTGTTCTGAATTGAAAACAATTATTTAAAAAAATGCTTTCATATTTTTTCTTCCTTTCCATTATGTTTTTGTTGTTTTTTTTTTTTGGGTTTTGTTTCATTTTTTAGTTAGAAAATTACAAAAAAATTGCATACAATTTTTATGTGTTATGTTTATATTTTTAAGTTTGTTTTCATCTTTTGCAATTTGTTGTTTTCGTTTAGTTTAATTCTTTGTTTAACTATTTATAAAAAGCTTTTCTCTGTGTGTGTGTGTGTGTGTGTGTGAGTGGTAAACATTTTGCTATTATTTATTTATAAAAAAATTACAAAAGAAAAGAGGGGACCAAGAAAAAAAAAGGATATTTTTGTTTTCTCCTGCATAATTTGCATAATTTGTTTATGTTTCTAATATTTATATATTTATATTGTATAATATTGTAAAGCAACAAAAGTTAAAGCAAAACTAACTGAGGGTGCGGCAGGGGGTAGGTAAAGAGAGTAAAAAGTACAAATTAAAAGTGATTTTTGCTGGATTTTTTAGTTTGGTTTAATCTGCCTAAATCATAGTTATATATAAATATATATATATACATATATACATATTAATATATATATATATATATATATGTATATTATATTACACAATTGATTTAATAATTATTGAAATTGCAAGCAAATGAAATGTTGATATTAAGTTAAGTTTAGCTTTCAATAAAATATTATTAATTAAACATAACTTTTTCTGTTTCTCTTCTGTTCTGTTGGTTTTTGTTGATTGGTATTAATATAATGTGTAAATATATATATATATATATATATTTATCTGGCCGTAGCTGATGTTGCATGCCACTTGTTGCAGTCCTTTCAGTTGTTGTTATTATTCTTGTTGCTGCAATTATCGTTGTTGTTGTTGTTGTTGTTGTAGTCGACCGTCGTCTTCTCGTTCTCGTTCTTCGTTATATTCTTCTGGTTTATCCTTCTTTGATTTCTTCTGTTTTTCTCCTCTTCTTCCTCCTCCTTCTACAGCAATTGGCAGCAATGAGAATTGGGCTTCGGCGGCTGTTTCACGTCCGTCTGACGTTGTTTTTTGCGTGATGAAATATCCCTGATTAGATCATAAAATACCTAAACACCAGCAATATTCGATAGAGCGAGAGCGAGAGAAAAAAAAAGGGGAGAGAGAGAAAGAAAGAGAAAATGTATGTGAGTAAAATTCTATACAATGTATTTTCTAATTTGTTCTTTGTTTGTTTTTATACCCTTGCATTTGCTTTGGTTCAAAACGAAACTATATATTTTATGTACATTCTCGTTCTCAATTAGATCGAGGATATATCATAGCCAGCTGTTTTCAAGAGAAACGCCGTGGAGACAAAAGTTTTTTCAATTCCATGAAAATCGAATGCACTTTAGTTTTTATTTCTAACAACAATCGATGGAATAATTTTTGAGATCGGACAAATATATATACATATATTAACTTTTGATCAAGGGTATAAAAACCATTGGCAAAGGCCAAAATAAATTAGTATTTTTTTGTTTTGTCTTTTTTGAAAAGTTAATTATTTTTTTTTTTTTGTTTTTGTGAGGGGGGTTAGGGGTGTATAATAATAATAATATATATAAAGTATATTTTTTTGGTATTATTATTAAGTTTTTATTTATTTTATATTTTGTTTTTCTTTGCTACAAAAATTTTGAAAATGGCTAAATAAACCGAAAGCAAAATATTTTCACATTCACCAGAAGAAAATAAATAAATATATATATATATATGTATATATGTATGTAAGTAGAAGAAGAAGAAAGGAAATGAATGATCCGAAATAAACCAAACCGAATCAAACCAAAAGCCAAATCAAGTCACAATACAATTTACTTGTATGAGTATTTTTTTCTTTTTTTTTTTTTTTGGTTGTGCTTGTTTCTAGTGTGTTTGTGTGTGTGTTCGCGCGTGTGTGTGTGTGTGTATGTGCGCACGTGTTAGATATTAGTTTTCTTTTATATGCAAAAATTTTAAGTTAGCAGTTTTGCCCCAAATCTCAACTCATTTGAAATACCAAGAATATGATTGCTATTTATCCATCTAGACTTTGGAATACCCTTCACCTAAGATGTTACATGCAGTTGGGCTTAGCCAAAACCAACTAAAATTGTGTAAACATTGGAAGTAAAAAAGTGAGTATTTTTATCAACTCGATAAAGATTTGAAATTGATAATTCTTAAAAGAAATTCCGTCTAATCCATCTAATCTATCGCCAAGCGTCTTTCTTTTTTTTTTTTTTAAGGTCTTTTGGCTCATCATCTATGTATGTACATAATCGACGCACTTTGTTTTTCTTTTAAGTTAACTCTATTTAAATTAGCATCTTCTATAGCCTCGCCCCACTGGCTTTTGCCCTTCTTGAAACCTCAAATGAGATTGTTTTATATATAATGCATCACTCGAAATAGAACTGTAATGGAAAGTCATTTGTTCAATGATATAATTTGTGATTAAGAAATGGCACTAACTAATAAAAGTTTCCTGAATTTTGTAGTTTGAAAATTTATTAGAACTTATGAGAAATTCGAAAATTCCAATGCTTTTGTTTTCTCTCATTAATTAAATGAAATTTTTAAAGATTTTTTTGAAGATGGCATAAAAGAAAATATTAAATATCGATTTTGTTTGTGCATTGCAAAAGGCAAGTACTAAAGAACAGAAAGAGAGAGAGAGAAATTTCGATGGGTTCATTTATTTAATTGTTTTTTTTTTTTTTTGGTTTGCTTTTAGTAAATAAATCAAATCAATATGCAAAATTAAACATATCAGTAAGCGGGCAACTAAAATAGTTAGCTATAAGTATGTTAGATTTGTGCTTATAAAAATCAAAGTAAAACCAAGGCAGAGGGAGTAGGGGAAAGAAAGGAAGAGGGCAAACAAGCGCTAAGGGTTAATTCTCTAAGAGAGACAGGCGGCAGGCATAAGGAGTTAGAAAGAAGTGAGATTTAAACAAAATTAAGAGCTACACAGAGAAAGAGACAGAGAGAGGGGGGAGTTAGGGAGAGAGGAAGAGAGATAGTGTATATTATAATTGGTTTTGTTATTGTTATTGTTGTTGTTGTTGTTGTTTTATTTATGCACCTAATGCCTAAAGTAGGGTACACTTAAGTCTCCGCTTCTTGCATCTATCTTTAGCACGCCCGCTTGTAGCTTTTGAATCTTCGGTTTTTCGTGATCTTATTTCGCGCATCAAATCAAAAAATACCTGTAATTAATTGTTTGGATGGGGATTAAAAGTATACATATATATGATGTGTTTTTTTTTTTTTTTTTTGTTTTATTACTAAAACTCATTGAGAGCAAATAAGTGAGAGAAGTAAGAAGAGATAGACAAATAGAGGGACAGAGAGATAGAGACATAGTTAGATGTATGCATGTGTGTGTGTGTGTATGCTAGCTAATTAGAAAGTGGGTGAAATGCATATAGCCTGTTGTTTATATGTTTTGTTTGTTTTTCTCGTTTTTCTTTGCCTTTTTTTATTTTTATTAAAACAGAAAACAATGGAAATAATGGTATATTAAACAAAAATCAAACAGAAATTTTCATAAGCAACAATTTATTGTTACAACAATGACGATTGCGCGGCAAAGTAGGCTACAAATTGCGGTGCTGGTTCTGCTATATCAGTGTATGTGTGTGTGATTGTGTGTGTGTTTGTGTATTGTATCATAGTGTTGGACAACCATCTACTTTTTTGGTCTGATAGTTGGTTTTTGTTGCTTTACAACTTTCCTAATTTGTTTTATCGATTATTTTTAACGATTTTAGCGACTTCAATTCGCCAATTTAGTCGCCTATATCACCAATTGTAATATCTTTTTACTCTTAGATATATAAATCATATGACATTTTCTTATATAATTTATTGTTAATAAACTTTATTGAGAACGATATTTCGATGTTTTACTTGTTCTCATTACCTTTTCATCGATAATATTGCCAAGTTGAACGTTAACCGATTAGTAATAGAAACATCTTACCGATATTTATTTAATCATCAAGGATTACTCGTTACGATTTGCCATTAATCGAGAAGTTTTATCGATTGAGTTTCAAAAAATAAATGATTTTTCACTGAATATTCCCAATATTATCGTAAATAATTAGGACTTTTATCGATAGTTAAGTGCAACAAGTTGGCAGCTTTATATTAGATCGACTTATCATAATTTTCTTTTGTGTTTAGGATGTTGTTGGGAGGGACCTTGAAATAACATCATTTTAGACATACATACAGCTGTGTCTGTGTGTGTGTGTGTGTGTGTTATCGAAACGCCCCTAGAACTCACAAAGAACACTCATAGAACTCTTGATGACTACAAAAACTAAATCATTTTATCAGCTAATTCAGACTCAGTACTCCACCAACGCGTATAATGAGCCTTTATAGACATTTTATCAGCCGTTAAGTATATCTCAAGTAATGAATCAAAGTATATATAGAGAACAAAAGACAACCCAAGAAAGGAAAGAACAAAAAGAAAACTATAAATGAAGACAAAAAATTCTGTGCCATGGAAACTGCTGCATTACAATGTTTGTTCATTTCAACGTTAATGGCCAATTGATAACGATTTTGTATTAAGAGAGAGAGAGGTAGAGAGAGAGATCGATGGGTTCGATGGGTATTCATCCACTCACAGTTTCTCCTACACTTACCTTATCAACATTCTCGCGTGTCTTGGCCGAAGTCTCCACATACGGGACGGACCATTGCTGTGCCCTCGATTGGCATTCGGTTAGGGGTACTTTACGCTTGTCATTCAGATCGCATTTATTGCCAACCAGCAGAAAGGGTATACTCTCATCATTTTTCACACGCAGTATTTGTTCTCTACAAAACAGAAAGAGACAGAGAAAGAGACGCGGAAAAAAAGAGAGAAAAAGAAAGAGAAGGCAGTTTAATGATAAGCTCGCGCTCCACAACACTTGTTATCAAAAGTCAACGTAAGTCAAGTCAAGTGTATGCTGTTTATTTTTTGAGTTGTCTGTGTGTGTGTGCATGTCTGTGTGTGTGTGTGTGTCAGTCGAGTGGGTGGTCGAGTGATTCATAACATTTAAGTCCAAAGTAAACATTATTTTCTTTAAATATGCAACGAGGGAAGTTTTTATTATTATTCAGCTGGAAATTTGTATTTTTCAAGTGTTTAATCGATTATTTATTGCTCACTATCGATCGTTAAAATTTCAGTGTTGAATAACCCTAACGGTTAGATTTAAAGACCAGTGTTGGTAAGACTGTTTGGCTTAATCCGCAAATATTCTGACTATCATTTAGATCAATTTATGCCAACTTAATTTGCTTATTCGTCGTCTTTAACACATATTCCAAATAGTTAGTACTAGATTTAAATATTTACTTAAACTACTCAGCCTTAAGGTACATGAATTTAGTGGCGAACAAAAGGGTACGAGCGCTCGGACCGCCTAGTTATCAACGATTTCAGGCGTGACAGTTTTTCTTCTTTCTAGTTTTCATTTCCACCATCTTAAGTAAATTTTACAGCTGTCTATTAGCAGATGGTGGTGGTTGATAAACCGGAACAGAGTGTTGCATGTTAATTTACTATATGCGGCAAAAATGATCGAAATTGCCCTCGTGTACGTTTCACTAGTTCACACACCCAACTGCCCAAACACACAGCGAGTCAGACTCGTATCCTGTGAGAATCAACTACTAACTCCTTGCTCATTGAGGTCAATGAGGGACTACCACTTATGTGGGTTACTCACGCGCCTACAGCAAAATAACATTCAAATAGCCTGCCTGCATCGTAAAGTTTCTGCGGGAAGTCGTGTGGTGTGTTGTGGTGTGGTGTGGTTGGCCAGGTGGTTAAACCCGCCGAGTGATTCATATGGGGTGGCGACTGATTAGACAAAAGTTTATAGCCGCCGCTTCCAACCGAGTAACAACAACAAATTAATTTGTCTAATTGATATTTGGAGAATTTGTAATGTCTTCCGTGTATGTGGCTTTGGGCCACTCCCTCCCCTCCTTGGCACCTTTTGCTTACCTAAATTCCTGGGTTGCCTGGAAACTTTCATCATCTGTGATTGAGAACACACAGAGAAAACCTTCACCACTCCGAAAATAGTTATCTCTAATGGCGGCATAGTCCTCCTGGCCAGCTGTGTCAAGTATATCTATTTGTACTTCCTCACCATCTAGCACAACCTGAAGTGGAGAGTTGGAGAAAATTGAATTTGAATAATAATTCTCGTTACGAGTAAAAATTACCTTTTTCCTATAGCTATCGGCCTTGGTGGGTTCATAATCCTCAACGAATTCATCGTACATAAATTGCAATGTGAGTGCCGATTTGCCAACGCCACCGCTGCCCACCATAATGACCTTGTGTAGGGCCGGTCCGGCCGTGGGTTTTTTACTCATGATGATAATGAGAAAGGTTTAATACACAGAACGTCCACCCACTGGGATGGATGATGAATGGATGGAAAGATTAGGATGTACCTAGCAAAATGCTGTAAAAGAATTGACAAAACATAGTTAAAGCATTGATATAAGAAATTTCTGCAAGATCGATGTTAACTTCCCTTTGGGAAAAAAAAAACAATACAACAAAGCAAATCAAAATCAAATTTGATCAAAATAAAAGCAAAAGACAATAAATAAAGGCGCCAAAAATGTTCGATAGTCGATAGAAATACTCACGTATTTCGTATAAATTATTAAAAATGGAAATTTCAAAAAATCGATTATTTGATTCCTCTTTGTCAAATAATCGTGATTGAAAATCGCTCAAGCAAATGTGGTGGATTTTTCTTTAGCGAAGGATTTCCAAATCTGACACTCATTCTATTTTGTTGTTTTACTTATAACGCCGTCAAAATAATCGTCAATAATCGTTAAAATACGCTCACTTTGTCGACGATTCTGTCTATTATCTATTACCTCATTATTTCTACTACATTTGAGAGATAGCTCTGGGGTTGAGTAAACAAAAATGAGTAACAAACTTCAGTTTGTTCACTCACTTAATCAGTTAATCATTCGTTTACTCACTTGCTCAGTTGTTCACTCATTTTTACAGAGGCAAGCGAACTTTACATAAATCCCCTTTAGAGGGTATCAAATGGACATGACAAACTCAAAGTATTTCACTTCTCATCGTCTAGCGTAGACACATATAGAGAAAAGTTGACATATTTAAGTGTTTCACCATGTTTTGCCGCCCTTTTCCTTTTAAGAAACAGAAGACACACAGAAAGAGAGAGAGATAGAGAGAGGGTGAGAGGGAAAACCTATGTATTTACATATATTTGTTGGGTACTTGTTTTGTGCCGTTTGCTTTTTTCTTTCTTCCATTATTTTTCTTTTTTTTTTTTGCCAAGTTATTATGCAACACAAAAAGCGTTAACTGACTGACTGACTCGAGTCGCAAATGAAGCATAAAACGAAACAAGTTGAATGAACTTTTTACACATGCCACCAAACACAAAGGGGAAATTACGGCGGAGGGTAAAATAGCATAATGCAGACCTGGCCAAAATGGCTCTACATGTGTGTATATTGTGTGTGTATGTATGTAGGTATGTGTGTGTGTGTGTGTGTGTGTGTGTTGCTTGGCAATTAGCCTTTTGTGACCAATTGGAAATTTGGAATAGGCGCACACACAAAATCCATTTGCAAAGTGACTCATTGAAGACATTGGACAAAAAAATTGAAATGGGGGAAACAAATTATTCACTTCAATTCACTTCACTCACTCACTCACCGCCCTCTCACCCCTCCCCACTCACCTTGCCGCCCTTGTGAGTAATCGGGCGCAAAAGCTACCTGTCAATTAAACAAACTCGAAGAAAATAAGCAAACAAAACGAAACAAACACAAACGCAACGCATGTTAGCATGTTCCATGTTCGGTTACTTCATGGGCGTTGGCTACTCTCAAAAGTCAAACAATTCACAAAAGATCTAAAAGCTATTGAAAGGAAGGAAGACATCAATTAGGAGGGAGGTGGGTAACTAAACCAAAAGTTAGGCAATTTCTTGATCTGAAAAACTTCAAAGATTGTCACCGGCTAAAGGAGGAAATTGTTGCGAGTTACACACAACGCGTTCAATCCAAAAGCCAGTTTAATCTATCAAAAAAAAATTCAATTGTATCTCTCTCTCTCTCTTCGCCTCACTTATCACCCTATTCTTCGTCCAATTATCGGCTAATGGAATTGAGTTTATATATATATAAAACTTAATAATTGTTGCCAATTTTAGTTAATAGTGTGTGACCAATAAGTTACACAATAATTGACTAATATTTTGGGAGATATTTAAAAAAAAAAAAAAAAAAAAAAAAAAAACACAAATTTCTATTCTTGGGTTGAAAAACCTTTTTTTTAGAAGATTATTTTAACTTTTTTATACCTTAGAAAATGGAAATCAAGCAAAGCCAAATGCTGGACTTTTGATGGGACATATGTATATGATATAGTCGCCCGATCTTAATATATTGTATGACAATCGCTTGAAAAATAAGCAAGTTATTCATCTAAAACTAAATTTTCGACCGATTATTTCTTAGCTGGAGCTACATATGTGATTAAGTGATCCGATCCATCAACCGCAAATTAAAGCGAGATGACTATATATGATCGCCTGTAAGTGTTATAAGGGGATGAGAGTAAGCAATAGTTTTTCTATCGACTATCGATAACAAAAGAGTAAAGGACAATCAAAATAATTGACAATAAGTTGTTGTAGTTATTAAAATTAAATTCGAACATTAAATTTCTAGTCATAGTGACCAATGTGCGAGGCTTCATGTCTCAGTGCTAATTAAATTATTTGTAAAAAAACAAAAAAAAAAATATATAAAACAAAACTCGAATAACTGCTGCAGTGTAAAATTGGCAAAGTTACTCACACGCAACACGTTACTCATACGCAACGTGGTGCAACAAATTGAATGGGGAATTGTGCGTGTGTGTGATGGGAACAGGAAAAAAAGAGATTGAAAAATGAATTCCAAAGACCGAGAAACAGGTTCAACTAACTATAAATGAAATTACTTGATCAAGCAAAAAAAAAAAAAAAAAAAAACAAATCAATTTGGATTATCTTTAGCTTCTACTTCTTATACCAAATAGTAAGTGGCTTTGTGTGTGTGTGTATATACAATTCGCTATACCTTCTCGATCTAAATTTAATTATTGCTTCAATTTTTCTTCTTTGTTTTGTGTGTGTGTGTGTGTGTGTGTGTGTGTGAGCGTTTTACTTTTTGGTTGTGTTTCTTGGAATTTTCGTGCAGCATTTGGGAAAAAATTAGCAACTAAATTTTTAAATATTTGCTCTGCATTTTCCATTTCATTTTCGGTGGTTTCTTTTTATGACACGAAAATTTAATGCTTTCTCTACCCTATAAACCCCATTTGACTGAAAAGGTATATACTATATGGTAGCAGAGGGAAATAGGAGGGCATCATCTGATATGCTTTTGTAGTCTATTCTAATCAACGTTTTAAATATCATATCTAGCCTTCCGGCTAGATGGCGCCAATATGTTAATTTGAGTGTTAATAAACGGAAAGGGTATTCAGTTAGACATTCCTGGCGATATTAGCTATTTCCAATTTCATATTTTACTTTTCTTCTATTCCCTTTTGAGTTATAGGGTATCTAAAAGTCGTCACTTTCTCTTAACTTTTGAACATTTCACACAAACATACACTCTCATTTGCTAATTAAATAGAACAAAACAAAAGAAAAAAAAAAAAAAAAAAACGAATCTAAATGAAAAATTGAAAATGTACCAACAATTGTTTTTTTTTTTTTTGTTGGTTTTGTTTTCAAGTCGACTTCTATTTTTGCGATTTGTTTAGCTTTTTGTTTGCGGAAATTCAAAACAAAAAAAAACTACCGAAAAAAAAATAAATTCTTGTTTATGTACGAAATTTGTTTTGGTTTCGGTAATGACGTCATAGCTCAGTCCATCCACACATAGAGCAGAGAAATATTAGTCCTTCCTCAGTCGATAAATTAATGATGCGAACTACTCCTCTAGATTCTCTCCAGACAGATTTTAGAGTTTCCTAATCGAAACGGATTTCATTCATAGAGAGAAAGAGAGAGAGCGAGGTCAATATTGACCTTTCGGAACTAGTTTAAATGGTTATCGATAACTTATAATCGCCTTTCTCGACAGGTCTACAACCTGCCATGCCATAGCTTTCATAGAAATGTTTGATGTGCCAAATATTGTCACTAAACTTGTGCCAACGCTCACAAAGTCAATTAATTGAAAGCTTTTTCTCTGCGTAATATTTTGAGGGTCATTTATTTCTATGGCGCAACACAGAAAAAAAGGTGGAGAGGATAGAGCTAACCTTTTGTCATGGTGGCAATGGAATTCGCTTCGTAAATTCAACCAAATTACCCATAAAGTAATACATTTTGTTAAATTTATAAACCATTTTATGAAGGCATTAAATTCGTTTTTGTTTTCCATTTCATTGAACCTTGAGAACAAACACACACACACAAAAACACACACGCACTTATTTGCAGCTTGTGTTCGCAATCAAAAGGAATTTATTCACATTTTTGCCAAAAAACTATTATCTATCGACTATTTGTTTAGTATGAGTATATTTGTCGGCTTTGGCGCTGGCGCTGACTTTAATATTTATTTGCTAGTAATTGATTTTAAACAGACATTTTTGGTGGGTGTTGTGTTCTCTCTCGCTCTCTCTCTCTTGATCACTAAAGCTCCTTCTTGCTCTTCGTATATCTTCGAGCCAATCGGATACTTTTACACACATTTTCAGACTCCATAGGGGGGCGGTTGGTAGAGCAAGCAGAGCCGGGCAAGCGGGGCGGTATTGGGGGTGGATGGCATTCATTTAATTTATTACTCATAATTTCATTCTGTTTGAACTTTTTTCTTTCGGTGGTTGCATACGAAAAGATGACGTCACTATGTGTGTGGTGTTTAGTTTTCGGTTAGATGTTATTACTTCTTCTTTTTCACCCCTCCTTCTCCGTCGTCTCTATTCACTGTTGCCAATTTGGCTGTTTTTAGGCTAAAATAAGCTAAAACGTTGTCTTAAGCGTATTTTTTAGCTTTTACTTAAAATTTCATATTGCTCAAAAGTCTTTAAGAAAGACTTAAATTAGAATATATGTTTGCCACTTTCGCACAAACGTAAGATATCGTCGATATTATGAAAGAAGTGAATCACGTTATATAACCATTACAATAAAGGAAAACTATTTGCATTTTTTTAGCTTGATTTTGCTTAGTTTTTTTGACAAAAACTGCCAACACTGATCACCATCTCTACATCTCTCTCTCTCTCTCTCCCCCTTTCCATGTGTGTATGTATTTGGTGCGTGTTGCTTTTGCCACTGTGTGGGTGGTTACTCAAGCGTACCGCCCAAAAAAAAAAAGGGTTTAACTTTAGCACAAAGTGACGACTTTGAAATACTTATTAATCGAAGCGGTTCTGGAGTCAATGTCACATTGGGCACTGTAAAGACTGCCAAAAAGGTGTCGAAAAAGGAACACTGTGATGAAATGATTAAATTTAAAGTTAATGTACAACCACAACCTAATCCAAAAGTCTGTCATTCTACTGTATTTTAAAATCCAGGGCAGATCTTAAGGATACCTTAGCAACTTTCCTGTGACTGAGAAATCGCGATGTTAACCTTAACTAAGTATAAGACGATGGGTATTCTAAGAGAGATAGAGAGAACTCCATTATCTTTTTCCATCGAGTTCTGTGTTAACCGTTATATGAAGTTAGTTCACATCGCACAACTTGTTGCAATTTGCCATTAGCATTATACAGTACATAGTACATACATATATATAATATATCTTCTTCTTCTTCTTGATGTGCTTCTTGGTGTTGTTGTTTTTTATTTTTTTTTTTTTTTCTTTGCTCTCGTTGGCATTGTGTTGTTTTCTGTTTTCTTCGTGTCTCTAAACAGTTTTTTTTTTTTTTTTTTGCCCACATCTTGCGTGTGTGTGTTGTGTGCAAGCAAAAAGAAAAATCTGTAAAATTCAAATCAAAGTTACATGTTACGTCTCCCCACCCCACTCCTCACTTCTTTAGACTGCCTCTAACTGTTTCAATTTTTAGTTTATTTAAGTTTCATTTGGTTAACTAACTGACTGACTGACTATTCGTGTATATCTACATATATCTGTGGTTGCTGTGGTTGTTGGCTATAACCTTGACGATAGTTCGTGGTTAGTTAGTCGGCTTACTCATTGTAAATTATGTTACATATAATATGAATATTAATATAGATGCATATACACTGACATTATTAGATTTTTTCCACATATAACAGTTTCTTGATATGCTTTATTAACTCAAAACTTCTTCGTTTGTTAAACTCTGATCGCAAGCTATCGAAAGTGGCTCCATTTGATAGTTTTGATATGGTCTCACATCGCTCGTGAGAGGTCTAAAGTGATGCTAGCAAATTTAATCCATGAGTTAAGAATATATTGTTATGTTCTTTGAGAGTTCTCTTGGCCACAGCTTGAATGAGCTACCAGGTACCCTTGCCGAGGCTAATGAATACTCTTCGATTCTATGATAAATCCGACAAGCTATCGATAAAAACTGAATAATGATCAATATATCGATAGTCATATCGATCGGGCATTGTCTTTTTCTAGCCATATTAACATTAAGCATTTGACCTAACACGCCATTCGGCTAAAACCGCAAGATTCTTGGATCCCTTAGAAGTATCGGGAATAAACCATTACGGATAAAAACGATAAGAAGCCTGCAAGTTGGCAAAGAAAGATTCACAAAACTTGAAACTTCTGCATGAAATTTTGTTTCTTTCTTTTTCCTAGTACAAACATCTAGTTAGTTTCAGTTAGGCTTTTGCTTTGCATATGCAGTATAAGTTATCTTTCAATTTAGGATTTTCCTGTACCTAATGTACAATTTCAAACAATTAGTTAGCCGATTTTCAGTCGATATGCGATTTGTAAGTTTGATATAGAGCTCCCCCCTTTCATGAAATCGTTCTTAAAGAGGTTTTTCATTCAATAACTATCATCGTATGATACTGTTAGTTTGCTTTATTTGAAATTTTCTTATAATAGTACATAGTATAAAATAGTCTTCTATAAGTTTTATCAAGTAATTTGTGTTTCTTCCCGCTATTAAATGCTGCTAGTGAGAAGAAGAGAGAGAGAGGCAGATAGAGAGGTAATTAAGCTTAATCATCATAATCATTATCAAGAGTCTTTAGTGGGCGTGATTAGAGTCAGAGCTAAGAATTAGAGTCAGTTGGAATTCTAGCTAAATAAAATATTTTTACATTTATGAGTCATTGGGTGGGCGCGCGCTTGCGTCAAAAGTCGCTGCGCAGTCGCCTGCGACGGCGCTTTCAATGTCAAGTGGAATTCGTGCTATGAATGTATAGAGTATGATTGTTTTTTGTCATTTGAACTTTATTCACATTTAAAATGCCAACATTTTCTACTTCTTACTGAGCGGGTTTCGAAAGTTTTTTGCGCTCAACTCAACTCGTTTGTGGCGGTAAAACTTTCTACGCACAACAAGTTCAAGGCAAGACGCCGGGCCTAAAGCTTAAACAACAAGTTGCTTTTTTGGCATGAAGATAAATTCAACTACTAGTATCAAAATAGTTGTAAGTCCGCTCCATCGACCATGATGTGTGGGGTAAGTAAATCTGAGAAAATTTCATTCACACACAGTGAGCGAAACAATGCTTTACTTTTAGGCCCAGCCCGGTTAGGCTCGGGGAGGTGGCATTGCTGCGTGGGAAGTGTTTCTTAATTAAATGCCCAAGCAAAGCCACCAACCACCAGCAACCATCTCAAAAGATAAAGATCTCAATCTCCCTCACTGTCTCTACCGCTCAGTAGTGAGAACTGTGAAGAAATATTTTTGTCTTTTGTTATACTATTCGGCCCTAATATGGTTAGATGATGAGGTAACAACTCAATCAAACACCTCAAAAATTGTATCTATTACACTTTTCTAGGCAAAACTACTTTGGGTTTATGATTAAGTAAGGGAAAAATCATCTCGAGTGAGTGTGCCTTGTGCCTTCACGATTTAATGTTCAATTGTCTTGCAAACTTGAACAAAAATATTGCTTAATTTATATTAAATCTCGCTTGTTATTTCTAGAAAATATGTTGTCAATATGAAAATATATATCGTTAAAGGCTGGATTTGATTTCCACTTGATTTTCAACACTTTATTACTACAATTAGCTACTATCCTATCGCTGTTTCGGAAACTCGACTTGTCAAAATAAATATTTATCATTCATCCAAAGCGTATTAGGACTGAGAAAAGCCTTAACAAATCCAGGATTTGCTAAGGAAATAATGTTGTACGAATTATCGCAAAGAATTGTTAAAACGCAATTAAAGATTCGAAATTTAATGATCTCTCTGCTTAGCAACTCTTCGGCCGACTCCTATCCCTTGAAAATATATACCAAAAAGTCTCCCTTAAAGTGAATCATTAGAAATTCTAGCCAACGATTACAACTGATTCATATTAAAGTAAATTTATATCATTTACTGTGATCTCTCTATTTGCCTTCACCTCCCTTGGTTTTCTTCCCATGGCTGCTTCTTAAACTGTTTGTCATTATATGAAATGAAATTAGAGCAAATCACAGTCTGAAGGCTATAAATTAGGCTAAGTTGCTGTTTCTTCAACATTTTCTATTTCTTTGGTTCAAAGAATTGCCAAATTGTGCCATTCTGATCATTATCGTCTTAAAAACAAAAAAACGCAGAAAAATAGTCAGAATGAGAGAGAGAAAGAGAGAGAGATAAAAAAAAAACCATAAAACATAGCGAAAAAATTAAAAATCGATGAACTCAATACGCATTGGAGGCTGGTTCGAACGAGCAAACGAGCAATAAACTTAAAACGGAACAGAACCAAGATGATTTTTGTGTGACCTGATGATTGGTTCGTTGAGAGGTTCCGTTTACGCCCCAAGCAACTTTAACTTTAAATGAAAAACAATTTCAAGTTTTCTAGTTAAATCAAGTGAGTTATGTGAAGGTTTCATTAGCATTTGTTGCATTAATTGCATCATCTTCTCATTCTCTGAACTTGAACTTGGTTGGGGAATGAAATTTACAATGATAGAATTCAGCTAAATTTATCTTTAATTTCGCGTGACCCCATTTTAAATTGTGTCACGTTTGAATTTTACGGAATGATTTGTGAGTAAAGCGTAAAATTGACACGTAAATATGACGGAAAGAGATGATGAGTTGAGATGAGATATCAAGACCAAATGAGGGGGCTGGGTCACTGTGAAACGAATGTTAAATTGGGTTACACAAATGGTGTGAAACGGATGTGATAAAAGCCGCTCAACGTGTAACAAATTGTCAAATACACTTAACAGAATGATATCAGATAAATAGAGATCCATAGAAACCTTAAAAGATGGTCACACTAAAAACACTTTACCACAAAAGGCATAAGGGATAGATGCATCAACCCTAATGGCAAATTTATCTCCACGAGAAAGAGCACGCGAAAACGGATTAGGGACAATCACTACAAAAAAAAACAAGAGGCCAATGAGCCGAAGGAATCAGGTGTACAAGCGCAAGAGTGGGTGAGAAGTAGTGAGCACAAACAACAGAGAGAGAGAGAGAGAGATAAAGAGAGTGCTAGAAGAGGATGAGAGAAAAGTAACGGAATAAGGTCAAGCGGGGTGCGGCAAAAAAGAAATATTTCCGTTGATAATCAACGGCGCTGTCGCCGTCACGTCATGATAAAAGCTTCCCATTTTTTGCTGCTACTGAATTTGAATAACTTACTATAAGAAAACAGCACAAATTTCACTTTTGCCTTTTGCATTCCGTTATACATTTGGAAGTTTGCACTAAACAAGAAAAAGAGATGGATGGACAGAGAGTGAGAGGGATATGTATGGGAGGCTGGCGCACTTTCTTTGCCGCCTCTGACGTTAGTGCCTCTACCTCTGCCGACGCCAACGCTGGCAGAAACTTTGTTGTTATTGTTGGCTGCCTCTTGGCGGCTTTTACTATTTTGTTTATAAACCCAAAACAACAATAATAGAAAACGAGCAAAAAAAAAAAGAAACCAAGAACAATATAAATCGATATGTTCCATATAGACACACACACACACACACACATATACGCACTGCTCGCACACACGCATACACTAGAATTTTGCACAAAAAACAACAACTCGAAATATATTCTCAAAATGTATAAACAGCAACAATTTTACAAACAAAAAAACAGAAACCAAAGAAAAAATTAAAAATGCGTAATCACTTTTTTCGCTCCTCTGTTACTGTGCCGCTTCTGATGTGCCTTGCGGATTCTTTTTTGCGCTGTCTTTCTTGATTTTTTGCTCTTCCTTTTTCGCTTGTCGTTTGGTCTTCGTTGTTGTTACTTTTGTTTAACGGGATTCATACACACGCACACATACACACTCACGTCACAACACCACATTCATGTGCACCAAAACAAAAATAATAAACTATACTAACTTTTCTTAATTTTATTTCGTATTTTTTTGTTGTTTGTTATCGCTGAGAATTTAATCGAAAAAAAAACACACACACTCAAAAGAAAGAAATTTTGTGTTTTTTTTTGTTTTTCGCTTTTCTTGCCGCACCCCGTAACAATGAGACGACGCGACACAACCTCTTATGTTATCTCAGCACTGTGTTTCACTGTGTGTCGATAGCGGCCTATCGATAACGGTGCTGTCAACAACGGGCTATCGATGGGCATTGGTCTATCGACACGGTTAACGATAACATTGTTGCCTTTTAACTTGCTAATATCGACTGTTAGCTCGAGTTATGGAAACAACATGTTTTGGCAAATATCTATGTGCTGCCTACATTTTCCGGATCCCGGTATTTTTATGCAAAAATCGTTCAACAAACGTAAAGAAAACCATCGATGGGAAAGTTAAAATACAAATCGATATATTTTTCTCGACATCAAATATTTTAACTGCACCACACTTTTTGGCCTAACATTCCCTATATTTTAAAATATTTGAGAACCTGTTAAAATAGTGGAAGTGTTTAAATATGGTATCAAATTCAAACTGACAGCGCGGGCGTCTTTATATTCCTTTCAATTATTGATTATTGAAGTATCCATAAAATATAAATATATGATTTCTATCCAAAATAATCATTTATAAAAATTTAAGAAACGCGCCAAACAATAAGCCAACTGGCTAAACAACCCGGCAGTCAAATAAATTTTTCAAAAATAAACCGTCAAACATAGCAACTATCTGGCAACCTTATACTCACCAACGTTACTTTTACCAACATTGCGCCTGGAATCTATTCCATTTTGGAAGTTTAGCGTTTTCCAACACCTAAGGCAAAAAAATTTGGTCATACTGTACTCAGTAAAAAAATGGTTACACTATGTCAACATATTTGATGAAACAGAGCTCTGTTGACCCAACTTTGAGTTAACATGGCCATGTTATTCCAGCTTTGAGTTAACACAACTCTGTTAATCCATCAGCGATAACGATAAGAACGTCGAATATCGTTTGTTATCGCCCAACAAAAAACTTTTTTTTTTTTGCTACTGTGACAATATTTTCAATATTAACAAATTCAAATTCCTGCATGTGTGCAACACAATTTGTTGTTAAATCGTGTGTGTGCGTGTGAGTGTGTGTTAGCGTTTTCCTCCCCCTCCCCATTAAACCGCAGCCAAGCATCCTGTGACCCCGCCAAAGGAGTGAAAAGGAAACGAATTTCCCACGCCGACTGCAATTGCAAAGGCAAAAAGACAAAACTTAACCTCGCAAAGCGTTTGCAAAAAAAAAAAAAAAACGAAAAAAGAGAAGAAAAAAGCGAAACAAGAAAAAAAGCTAGTGAGCGAGAGGGCGATATTTGAGTGGAAACAAAGTGTGTGCTTCTTTTTTTTTAATATTTTGTTATTGTTAAAAAAAGTACTTATTACTACTTTTTGCAAATCAACTGCTGCCCCCCTCTCTCTCTTCGTGTCACTCTCTCTCTCTCTCACACCAACACCCTTTTTGCCTCATACACTAGTGACGCGTGCCTCCACACGAATGGACAAACGAAATCGAGAAAAGAAATACAATAAAGCAAAAGCAAAAGCAAATAAAAAGAAAACACCGGTACGTAAAGGGCGTATATAATAGTATAATTAAGCTTTTTATTTTTCTTCTGCTATCACAGAATACACAAATTGGTCTGCTTTGCGTTTTTTCTCTTCTCTTTTTTTTTGCGCTCGTTCTTTTTCTTTTCTTTTCGGTTTTCGTCGTTTATTTTTAATTTTTATTTGTTTGCCGGTGCGCTGCTGCTGCCGACGCCGCCGTCGCTGCCTCATACCGTTGTTTGTTGCAAGCGAGCCTTAACCCAACATTGGGCCAAATCATTTAATAATTTTGCATATTAAAAACCACCAAACTTCCTATAGAACTCATTGAATAGTTAAATATCAGGGGTCCCCGGAATGAATTCGTGTTGTAAAATTGCAAAATAAAACAAATTTTCCACTTCTTTATGGAAATTTTGCTTTAACAATAAAACAAACAGTGTATTGTCAGATATTACGATCTTTTTTCTAGGTTAAGGTCAAAGCGAAGAATAAAAGGATGATTTGGTGGTGTCCAAAAAATTTCTTGCATGTTATTTGTCATAGTTTTACTATACCTGCAAGATGTGATCGGTAGATTATTGCTTCTAGATTGTTTTCATTTTCTCCTAGTGTAACCAAGTTTTTGCAACAAAAACTTCTTTAAAATAACAACAAAAATTTACTATATTGTCTTTTGACCAAGAAGAGCCCAAAAACATGCATATCTTTTATAAAAACTAACACAGCTCAGTCAAAATTTGAATTATATTTATTTTCGTTTGTTGTACACTAAGGAAATGGGTTTTAAAATGAAAGGGTGTTCAGGTTTTATCGATTAATCCTTCCTTTTAGCCATTAAGGATGTACATATATCAACAGTCGTACTCTGCGTTTGTGTCATTTAAGAAATTAGGTTGGGATACTTCAAAAATTAATTAATTCCTTTCAATTTTACTTCTTTTTCGACCGATTCGCTATATGATATGGTGGTACAATCCGTTTAAGAATTTAACCAACCTACAACTTAATAGCTCTTTAACTGACGAACCCAGTGCGACTATAAAACTTGAAACAGGCGTTTCAAATATAGAGACACTTAAGTCAAATGACTACTAGGCTAAGACATTTGAAAGACCTGAGATACAGTTATCATTTCTAAACTAAGGCCTACAAAACTATAGTTTTATTGTGATTGATATCTTTGTTTATTTCAGATGTTCTCCATGTGAATGAATGACACATCCAATGACAACAATGTATCCATATTTATATCTTGAATGGCCATTGCTCTTCCTTCCTCAACAACAACAATGATGATGATCATTGACAAGAATCCCAAGAACCTAAAAACAATTTAACCACAAATAAAATACCTAAAACGCTCATTTAAGAAGTGTAGAAGTGACACATCTCCCATATTGTCCAGGGAGAAGAGATCAATAGAAAGTTCCAAATTGAAAAGGAAAACCAGCTACTACTATATTCTACCCATCATAAGAAATGGATCATTTTCAAACATCGCTTAATCCGCGCAAACAGGAGCTGCTTGAGGCCCGTTTCATTGGAGTAAGGGTAAGTCAATTTGATTCCACATTGTTCTATATTCTCTTATCTAAACACATTGACCCATTGGTGGGTTAAACGTCCAATGGTTATTGCACTTTGGAATATTATTTGATACCCTCCAGCAAATAGGGTGAGAAGGGTATATCAAAGTCGCCATTTCGCGGTTTATATGTATATTCCTGATCGACATTCAAAGACGAACACTTTAAAAACAAAAACGTTAAAATTTTAAAATCGGAATGAAATTAGACGAGTTCGCTGGAGTTTTTGTGTGCTGATAAGACAGATTGAGGTAGCGTGTGTTACATATATGAAGAGAATTTAATTTATATACATATGTATTTAGGATAGGGTAAATCCAAATGGGCTCGACGGCTTTATTCCTTCACTTTTTAATACCCTTGCGAAAAATCAAATTTATTTCCTTTGGGTAAACGCGTTTTTGCAATGCCAAAGAGTAACGTAAATTAATTTGAATGTTTTGGTTTTATTACTATTCTTTTTGTTTTTTTTTTATCAAGATATTGTTATCAAGTTTGGTGGTAACTTAGTTTTTCGATCTCGTACCATTGTATCGAAGGGTGAGAAAGGGGTGGGGTTTATTACTACGGCATAGCCAAATGGTGGACTCTTACTCTGGTTTTTTGTTGTTGTTTGAAAATGCAATGGCTGTTTTTTTTTTATTTTTGCATAGTTTTTCCTTTCTGCCTTTATCTTCATCTTCATCAAAGTATGCAAAAACGTAAAGCGAAATAAATTAGCATACACACAAAATATGGTGAAAAGAAAGAAAGATAGAAAGAAGGAGAAAATAAAAGAAAATCCAACTTCAGGTACATCGTAGAGAAGGGAATGGGTTAACTAGCAATCTATGGAAGATGGTGGTGGGTAAATGGGGTGGTGGAGGGGCGGTAAGATCTTCTTGTGAGCTTGCTCTTTGTGAAGACTCAATAAGAAGAATTAACCGAACCCTTGCCTGTTGTTGCCATCAGCAATGTCTCGTCTCCAATCGCATACACACACACACACAGATATGTATATGTATGCAAAGGAGAAACGTGTGTGTGTGTGTGTATATAAGGGCAAAGTGCTACCTACACATACATAGACATTTGCACTTGGCTTAACCCCCGCCACACCCCGTCGCTGGCTTTGCTTGAAATGGCCTGTGTTTCCCCACCTCCGCCGCAGTGTCTTTCTCCAGCACGAAGAAATTAAAGCAAAAGAACAGCTGATAAGCGTAAAATACATATATACTAACATATGTACATACATACACACTTATATTAATACGTATGAATGTATGTACATAGGAAAGAGCAAAATAAAAAAAAAAAGGGAAAAAAGAAACCCCAAAAACCTTTGTCTGTGTACTAAGTAAATTTTCATCATTCAGTTTTTGTTTCATCCCACCACTCGGCACTCATTTAAATGTTTTAACAATTTCATTTTGCATTTTTGAATTCATAACTGCCACAACAATGTAACAGAGCTCTGTTGTAGACTTAACTATTTAACAGTCTCGCTACTCTTGGCTGTTAATGCACTGCAGCAGCTGCTGATTGTAGGCTGCCGTTAGAGAAGGAGAGCTTTTGGTTTTAAGTTAACATTGAAGTTGAAAGCCCTGTTTGCACTTAACAGAGTAACTGTTAAAGTGATCGATACCAAGCAGTTCGTTTCAGGAATGTTATGGTAAAAAAACGGTGTATTTTATGACGTTACGAAGGAAATGTTTGTAAAAAAAAACATTGAATCAAAAAAACTTACATATATAAGCTTGTTAAATTCAACAGCTAACAAGGATAAAAATGGACATCTTTTAGAAAAACATTAAATATCCGGTTTCCCAAACACCTATAGGTAGTAGATAGTTGATAATTTAGTGATCTTATATTCTTGATTATTATCAACAAAAAATGCACTTTAAGCTTAAGGCGCATAGTAACTGAAAAGGTGGCGCCTCTGTTCAAATCAGTGTTGCAGACTTGGTGGACAGACGCGGCCGAACGGTTTCCAAAGCGATCTCTCTGTGGAGTTTAACATTTATTTCACCTTCTCTTTTCCTCGTTGTTAAATGCATAAGGCTATTTCATATATTCATCGAAATTTTTCGCGCTCTCCTCTTGTCCGGCCCTGGTCTAATTTAAGCTCTTTGTCTCTCTCTTTTTTCTGTTTCGGCGTCACTCTCTTATGCCGGCTCGTTAGTGCAAATTTTTTTTTAATTGTGTTGCTGTGACAATTATTAACATTTTATATTAAATATTAAAAGCCTTTAAAAGTTAGTATCTGTCCAAGACCTCCTACGCCTCCTTTTTTTTACGTCGGTTTTAACCACCTTCTGCAGCGAAAAGAGGGGAGAAAAAGAAAAGAAAATTAGAAACAAAGTCAGAAAACCGAAGCTGCGTTATGCCGGCAGTTGTAAAACGTTTGCTGAGCGGTTCGTCGCCTCGTTTATCGTAGTGCTTCGTGGTTGTCGTCGTCGCGATTGCGGGTCGTGCAGTCCTGTGATTTTTTCTCAACTTGCTACACCACTCTCTATACACACACACACACACACACGCACACACCCGAAACCCTGAACAATTTTTCATCTCAATCTCATTGTTGCGTTTTCGCCGTGTTCAAAAGCCGTTCGGCATTCGCGCGTTAGCCGAAATCATCATCATGAACGTTTTTCCATTGGAGGGAACGGTGGGAAACCAAAAGAAGGAAAGCAAAGCAAACAAAACAAAAAAGCAACACCAAACCCAGCCAACTCTTTTTCATGTTTCTGCATGTGTGCAGTTTAGTTTTTAGTTTTTTCTCAGTTGATTGCCACGCTTCAATGGAGGCTCGTGTTGTCGTCGTCGTCGTTGTCGTTGTGTGAGTGAGAGAGCATCAGCGGCAGCAGCATTGCAGTTACAAAGACCACGAGACATGCACTTGCTTGCAGAAAGTTCAAACAAATTTATCAAAATTGAAATTTGAAATAAAAAAATATTGTGTTCGTGTGTGGGTGTTTATTTTTTTAATTTGTTTTTAATGTGCTGATGGAATTTGTGTAAAAAGTAAAAGTAACAAAATAGTGAAGAAATAACCCAAAGCTCTCTATGAAAACGCAGTGAAAGAGAATAACGATAACCGGCAACAATATAACAACACAAAAGAGAAGAAGAAAGAGCATTAGAAAGAGAAGAGTAGATACATAAGTGAAGAGGAGAGCGCAATGCCTGTGGTAAAGCAGCGGAAAATGAGCCGCTTTAAGGTTGGTGGTTCGCATAGTTTTAAGTCTGTTGCACCGATTTGGCAGATACCCTTTATTAGCACAAAACATTTGACACTACCTCTGAAAAGGTGTGGTCTATACATGCCTGCATATCCTTTTTTGATTTGATTTTCCAAAATTCGTCTGATCCAGAGGTATAGCAAAGAACAAGATATTAAAGCAGAGAGACGGAGAGAAAAAGAATCAGTGCGTAAGCTCACAACTTCATTAATTTTTCTATGACAAAAACCTGGTAGAAGAAGAACACAAAACAAAGAAAACGAAACAAGAAAAGTAGTAGAAGAGACACCAAAGCCGCAACAACAATAAACTAGAAAACCTAATTTCTCTTTTCTTCTTCTCTTTCCTCTCTCAAAGAAAGAAGAAGAAGAAGAAAGAAAAAAAAATTCGCAAGTTCATTGAACTTGCCATGAAAATTTTGTACACCGCCGCAGCCGCCGCCGCCGCCGCCAGTTCACGACGCGCACCGCGTCTCTATGAGAAAACGTGGAAGAAACGCAAAAAACATCAACAACCACAGAAGAAAAAGAAAAAAAAAAAAAACTAGTCATGCGTCGCTGCTAGCGTCGTCGACGTCGTTGTTGTATTGCTCCGCATAGATTTGCGACCTGACCTAAAATGCAAAAATTTTCGTTATTTTCTTCTTTTTTTTTTGCTGTTAACTCAAATGTTAACAGACCATCTAACAGAGAGAATCAGAGAGTTGAGAGAGCAAGAGAAAAGTGCGACCAGCTCAGCTGTTATTGTGTATGTATGAGTGCGTTTGTGTGTGCAAGTGGCTCATTTTTTCATGATGGTGAAGAAGATAAAAACGAAATGAAAGTTACTTTTGACTTTTTCCTTATTTTAAAAATTATTAGATTATCTGGGTCATAATCAATTGAACTTGGTATAAATTAAATGTAATTTACATATATACAAAATTAATTAAAAAGCAGCTACAGATTTATTTTTAATGTCTTCTAGAGCAAGCAACTGCTAAAAACGTTTAAGGAATTAAAAAGCTGTCTTGCTACAAAAAAAAAATAAGAAATACTTAAAATAAACCCTGATAATTTGGTAATCTGGTAATTTGACCTTCATTTGCCGCCACTGACCCTACTAATGATCCAGGGATAATTACAAACTTTGCTTCGTGTTTCTATCCTGGGTCTCCTTGCCTTTGCTAGAGGCAGCTTTTCACTTGTTTGTTTGAATCATTTATAATAGATCCTTGAATTGATAGCCGCAATATTTTAGGAGCTAAGAATAACAGAAGTATGTGAATTGCTGAAACGAAAGGGTTAAGAGCCATTTTATCCAAGCCGTAATATCTAAGAAGACATTTTTGTTTCCTTATATGTTTCTAATCACAACAATTTTAAAAAAAGTAAATTTTACCCAATGTTTCCGACTCCTTTCTAGTGCAATGATGTGCTTTCTCTAACTTGCAATAGGTAAATGGTTCCCAATATACATAGAAGAACTTTCAATCAGTTGCTTGGAACTTGTTATTATTATTTTAATTCTAGATCTAGTTAGCTATTGCCTTAGTTTCGTTTTCAAGAACCTCTACTACTCTCTGATTAAGCCTACCTTCGAATGACATTATCAGATTCTGGCAAGGGGTTTGGTGGAGCTTTCCTGACATGAAAATACATTAAATACCACACAAGTCCTTTTAAGGATCAAAACAAGAGTTATGACAATCAAATTTTATGGTCAATGACAATTATTTGTGTTAAGAACATGCCGATAGTCCTGCGGAGTGCTGGGATATCAAGGATCTTTTTCGGTTTATGGACCTGATTTTTGAAAAATTTTAAAAAGATAAAGCACAAGAAATATGTACATACATACATATGTGGCAAGTTTATCTCTTATGGCAAAAGATTTCATGAATGTGCATGCACAAAAACGTAAGAAAGATAAAGGAGGAAAAGGCACGGATGAGCTTCGCCGTTTTCATTTGGCTTGCAGGCTTTTTGCAAGTATTATATAACGAATTACTTAAATGCAATCCCTTTCCCCCCACTCACTCTCTCAGTCAACCTCTCTCCCACACGGTGCCATAGGTCATGCAGATTGTGAAAGACAGTGTTGCAAAACGTAAACAGAAAATATGTTTCTTAAAAGTTTTAATGGCTCAAAGTTTTGTTAGGAAAGAAAAAGTCAACAGAGGAGGGGCTGAGGATGGCGTTTGATGATAATAACAATTGTGGCGCCCCCTAGGGGGGTGTGTTGGCGTGTGTTTGTGTTGCCACTGCCGTTTTCTCTCTTATTATTTTTTCTCCATATGATTATTTTTAAGAACAATTTTTTTGATATAGGAGCAAGCAAAAGGGGCGCAGAGGAGTAGAGGGAGGGCAGTGGAAGAGAGAGAGAGACAGAAAGAGAACGGATATGGAATTTTCAATATTTACGGTTGCCTTTTGTTGTTGCTGTTTTTGTATACATATATATATATGCATGTATATCTTTAATGTATGCAACTCGCACATACAAACAGAACAGCAATATACACAGAGAGAAAAATGCGCTTTGTCCTTCTCCTTCTTTGCTTTCGCCCAGGCCCGCATCAACCAACCAACCGAGTACCCCCCCGCCCGCCACAGCCCTCCCCCACAGGCCCAGCCAGCCACCGTTTCGGCTTTTCTCTGTGTTTCTCCCATTGCTTATGTAAGCATTTTCAGTATGTTTCGCTTTTATATACTTTTCGAGTGGGCGTTGGACATTTAGTGTAGTGATGGTGGTGGCATAAGAGGCGGTGTGGGTGAGGTGAGGTGAGGTAGGAGGGGCTGGTTGGCTATGGGCGTGGCACTCACATCTCTTTTCTGTCCTTTCTCTTGCACATTGCTCCTCACTTTCTTTCTCTTTCACTCATATTTTGCATGTGTGTGTAGTTGTGTGTGTGTGTGTTTGTAATTGATTTAACAGTTTTCACACGCGAATTGCATTTGCAGCTCCCCCAAAACACACTCGTAAACTAACACTAGATGGCGCTTGGGTGCAAATTGCAGCACATTTTGCAAGTTTGTTGTTGGCCTTGGAGAATTAGATTTCAGATAGTCCGCTGATAATGCGATGATTACACCAAACGAGGGGGGGGGGAAACATATGTAAAACAGAAATTACAATCATTAAACACAAAACACACTAACGAAATGCTGCAGTTCCATTAAGCAAAGCTATCCACATTCTCACTTAACTGTTTTACTCGTCAATAAACAGTTTAAAATCACGATTTGTAATGGTTGAAAAATCAAAATTTTTAAAAATAGTTTTTCGGTTGATGCAGAAGGGAAAATCTTTTCTTTTGCTGCACCACAAAAATCCTTTCATAAAATTTCTCATTGTATTGTGCACGTGGCTGGAAAACTTCCTGGAGAAACTATTCTATAGAATCGATTAATATAGTTGTCCGATCTTCTTAACCAACTGGGATTTAAAAGTTTAATCCGCTAGAAAGTCAGGATGAAAATTGTGTTGATACGAACAGATGACCCTATCAAGTTAGTTTAGTTTAGTTAAGTTTGTGGATAAAGAGACGGGCAAGTAAAAGTCGGGGGGTTCATGGTCGGATTTTCATCCTTAGCCCTGTATTCCGTCGTCAGCTTACAAACTCGAAGTGAGGTCACATGTCAAACTTAGTCGGACTCGCTTTATTTTGTAAGGTTGTTGTGAAATGGACGTAAGGTTTTTTGAGGTTTATCTAAATTTGGAGTTGTGAAAGGTTAATCTCACACCAGCCTTCAATTTAAGTGACATTTTACCCAAATAAATCGCTCAAATGCGGGTCAAAAGCCAAGTTTTTGAGTTCAGATGGAAAGATTTTGGGAGTTCTTTAAAAAGAATGTAACGAAACAGATTTTGTAATTGTTTGTTTGTTGTGGACAGTCAACAAATCATATTTACAGTGATTGAAAATTTTGCTGAAAAATGTTTAGCCCCGCCTTCAATTTAAATTAGATTTTGCATGATTTTGGTTTGCTTCAATTAGTTGTTATTAAATATGCAACGCATTTACATGCACACACACACACACACATATATACTAACCCACACCCACATACATACGTAGATACTACAAATATCTATCTATATCTATGACTATGTAGATGCAATATAATGAATTGTTATAATAAGCGTTAAGCATATGCACAGCTAAAGGCTAAAGTTCACATATTAATGCATTTATGCATGTGTGTGTGTGTGGGTGTGTTTGTGTGTCTATATATTCATGTATACGTGTGTGTGTGTGTGTGTGTGTGGGTGCATATAATATTTATATAATTGCATTTCGTTGGTCGATTATTATAACGAGGGCAGCTCGATAAATAAAGTTATTCCACAATAAGGTTAGTCCTTCAATGGTCATGGAACAGTTGCTGCTTCAATAGAGACAATTGGGGATTCGCCTGGAGATGAAGCTCAGGGGTTAGCCAGGTTATACCTCATTCCTAAATGATAAAAGATTTGCCAGAGATCGATTCTAAGAGTTTCATGGAGAGGTGTTACTCGGAGTAGGTAGTGATTTCACCAGAGAAATTTTAAGTGATCCAAGTCATGGGGGGGGGGGGGGAGAGAGAGAGAGAGAGAGAGAGAGAGAGAGAGAGAGATAAAGAAAATTAGTAGAGCATTCCAGAAAAAGTAAGCATCTTCTATTTGTGCCGTTTTTAAGATTTTAGTAACCTCTTTTCTTAAAATTGTTGGACTCAGAAAAAATAAAATTTTAACAGATACAAAACTATGGAAAATGTGTAGCCTTTTTCACTTTTCTTTCCACTTTACAAGTAAACACAAATAACCGGGATATTTTTTTCGTAATTTGTGCCAAAATTAAGAAAGTTGCAGAGTTTTCTTAAACCTAAATTGGGTTAAACTAGCGTCTTATGCGCAAGGATCTTAACTACGCCTCGTGTTTGCATAACTATAGCATACTTTTTTGGGATTACATGTAACTAATTGATTTAAAAAATAAACCTAATCAGATAATTCTAAAACTGCCCTCAGTGCTTGCTGCGATATGTATTTTGCGGCGTAGTGGAATTTAGAATGAATTTTCCAAATGAAAATTAGCGCATTTTCCCATTTCCCACACAAAATTGTGGGATACAAATAATTATTTTTGATTAAATGTTAAGATACACATTTATACACACACACGCAAACACAACTACATGTACATGTATGCGTATTAAATATGTCTTGTCAACCTCCTCTCTGTTATACACACACACACACACACACACACGCACACACATTAAAATGAGTAAAAGAGAAGGCAAGTTGTTAAGAGCAAGCGAGAGATAAAACTGTGCTATTAAATGCTTTTAGCGGGGGAAGTGGGACATTCAGCCCAAATGTAGAGGGCAGGGAGGAGGCCCTTTCATTGCGTAGAAAATGTTCTAGCCGGAATTTTGTTTGTATGTGTGTGTGTGTGTATATATGTATATTTGTGTTTCATTTCGGCGTTTTTCCCTACACATTCTTACTTTCTCATTCGTCAATTCATTTGGTCATAGGACTCAAAAGGAGTGACAGAGAAACAGAAAGAGAGAGAAAAAAAGCACACGGATGGAGAATTTTCTAAAAAAAATTTCCACCAAACTTTTCATTGTTTCACACACGCACACACACACAAAAAAGATGACTTGGCCTTCCACTAATGTTTCCTAGAGATGAAAGAGACAAAAAAAAAAAAAAAATATTTTCAAAATGTTAAAAAAATCTCAATATAAACCAATTTTATCTGATTTTGAGTGTATTATATAATTGTTTCAACCGATTAATGAATCACGTATCAAGTTCTCATCTCTAATGGCGTGTATTTGTGTGTGTATGTGTGTGTGTGTGTGTGTGTGTGGTGTGTCTCTTTGTGTGCCTGGCAACGCATTTTCGTTGGTTTCTAGTTTGCTGCAGCGGCAACGGCAGTGGCAGCGGCTAAAAGCAAAATCAGCAGCCGTTACCAGTTAGCTGCCACACACACACACACACATACACATATACACACGCATGCACTAGAAGAGCAGAAAGCAGCGAAGCCAGCCGGGCATACGGTAGAATGGGGTTTGGGTGTCCTTCTCTACATCGACATGCACATCTCACACTGGCACTTTGCACATAGTTTTATCCCTACACATAAACCCAAACTCGAACCCATTCATTCGACTGCCTAGTCCTCCTTGCCCATTCACATCCACGTACACCTCTCCGCCTGCCGTCCAGAATACAGAATATATACAGATTTTCAGAGTTTCAGCTTTAGATACACACTGAGAGCTGAGAGAGGTGGGATGCATACCCCTAAAACATTCCCACGTATATCTCACTAGGATGCATGTAGTACATAAATGTTTATGTATCTATCCTACCTAGCTACATATGTATGTATATATATATTTGTCGTCCAACATATGCACATGTGTGTGTGTCTGTGTGTGTGTAAAAACGCCTAGCAAAAACAAAGCTTAACGCATTTCACAAAACAAAACAGACAATAAAAAAAGGCAAGAAAGAAAAAGAAACGCTTGGAAACCCTTAGTTGAGAATTCTAGGAACCAAACCGGGAAAAAAAACTCACAAATTCATTCAATTGATAAAAGTACAATTGTCTAATTTCAATTTGGGCCAACTGCCAAAGTAAACCAGATTTTTATTAATTAACGCGCTTTCCAAAGTTGGCAAAGCTTTCTATATCTCTACATCTGGGTCTTGCTTTTCTCGTCTGCAAGACCAGCAGCCATTCAGGGCTCATTTGACTCAGTTCTTATATGCAGGTCAAGAATTCTTATACTTGATGTGGTCGAAAAGGTTTTCCTCTGCCTGTAATATACCCTTTTCTCTCAAGGATACAATAAAATTGGCCATATATTCTTGAACAGTATGACAAGTCGACTTTCAGCACGTCAAAACTCCTTTTGGTAAAAAGCTATTGACTCCTAGTATTTAAGCTTAGCTGGATCGGGGAACTATAACAAATAGCTGCCATCAGTCCGAAAACAAGTCTTAAGAAGAAAAACTTTTTTTATTTCTTAAGTTTTTCCAGTCAATCTCGCTTCTTATGTGCATTGTTGTGGCTTGCACCTTATCTGGTTTGTAGAGAATTTTGAAAGTCATTTTTGACTAACTCCTGATATGCAGATTATATCGTATATATTAATATACATATATCAGGAGTTATTTTTTTTTTTTTTTTCATTTTCCAATTGCATTTCTTAAAGTTCTTGCAAATCGAAAGAAACAAATTGATGGACAATTTGAATGGTTTTTATTGTTTTTCTCTTCTTTTGCTATGTATATCTGTGTGAAAAACCCTTTTTGGCGACCTTTAAGATGCAGCTCATTTAGGCAAGAATCCATAGAGTATATAAAAAGAGACATTTGCCTGGCCCTGGCCTGATATGCCCTCCTCTCTCTCTCTCTGTTTGGGACAGTTCATAAAAATAATAAATAGAAAAAGAGTGAAAAGGATATTGTAGGCGTGGCCATGCAAACCGTATGTATTTGTGGTTAGGGGCGGGAAGAGGTAGTCGCTTTAAGGTACTTTTTAATAACATATTGCTGAAATGCACGCAATAAAAAGGGGCTGATTCATAAGGTTGTAGACAAGGGGAATTTCTTATTGTTGTTGTTGTTGTTGGAGGGAGATGCATGCGGTGCTTGCATTTCAAAGTGCACAAGTTGCACAACAAAATTGAATTTTTAATTTGCTCGCAAGCCCAAAACTTAGTTCTGAGCGAGAGAATAAAAAGCAAGAGGGGACGAAGTGTGGTGTGGTGAATGTGGATGAAAGAGATATGAAAGCACATGAGGGAAAAGCCAGGCTGGCAGCTAGGGTCGACGAGTAAAAGTTGACGACGAGAAAGTAAAAGAGCACACAAGAAGAGTGCTGGAGGTGCACACACACACACACACACATACACACACGCACGCCCACATCTACATACACACACGCAAGCATATTTCACTTATTTTCATATTCGAAGATATTTGCCAGGACACACACAAAAAAAAAATAAAAAATTGATAGAAATATTTCACTTAAGTTTTTTTTTTATACATGAACTTAAACTTTGAGTTTTATGCGTTATGTCCACCGCCTCTCCCCTCCCCTACCCTCACCTCAAAGTTATTAACAAGTCCTTTTTGCGATTAACGCAATCAAAAACCAAATGAAATTCCTAGCAAAGCGAATGAAAGATCAATATCAGATCACAAAAGTCCCAATTTATGGGTCATTGCTATTCTATGTTGCCTACTTTTTGGGGATCCACAAACGAAATTTTCCCGAGAAATTATTGAAAGAACAGTACACAAATATTTCAGGGTATCCAAAAAAAAAAAACAAAAAAAAGATAAAACGTAAGAAAGAAAAATTTTTCGATTTTTCTCAGTCTAAACCCTGTCCAGTAGACCTTGAGACTAGCAATTTTTGGCGCTTTTTTTTTTTGGTCGTCATTGGAGTCCACATTGGCGTATTCCTTCCAATTTGTAGGTATTTAGATGTACCTAAATGTAGACAAAAACGTGCCAAAATTCGAGCGGAAAGGCTAATCCTTAGCTCGTGGTAGTATCTCCCATTGACCTATGTGCTATAAGAACTGAAAGCCGTTCTAGAATTACTATAAGGGAATCATGCTAATATTTTGAGAATCGATTTTAGAGATATTTTTGCCGAGCTTTTAGTTTAACTTGGTTTTTTTATTAAATTAAAAATATGTCATGTTGTTACCAATAGATGTTTTGTTTTAAACTCTGACCTAAAGCCGGCCTGGACACACATACAAACAACACAAATAAATCGAAACGTCTTGCAGATGGATGGAAAGTGGAGGGAGTACCTAAAATGCATTTTACATGAAAACTCTTTTAGCTAAAGAAAACTGCCAAGCGACTACTAACCATTGACTTATTGACTATTGTGAACCCTTTTAGGATCAACAGACACTGAAACTATTCAAACTGCCCTTGTGAGAATTGAAAATCGTTTTGCTTTAATTGCGTTTGGTGTGTGCTCTTGCTGCTCTTGTTGTTTGCTTTTGTTTGAAGTTTCTTTGGTCAATTTTAATCGGAATCGCGGGCGTCCAAGCAGAGTTATGTGCACAATGTGTGATACGCCTCTCAGCCAACCAGAGTAACAACGACAACGGCTCCGAAAACACGGTATACAGGCCACCACCAAACCATCTAACCACCTAACCGCTTACCCACCTATCCACCTATCCACCTACCCACCTACCCACCAACCTCACCGAATCTCCTCTAGCAGCAGCACCTTACCTACCTCCACTTCTCTTCATCACCTTTTGAAATTGCTGCTGCAGTTCGTTTGTTTAGTTAGCTGCTGTTGCCCCGTTGCTGTGGCTATTGCTGTTGCTGTTGCTGTCGTCATCGTCGTCATCGGTGGTTGTGGTGGTCGTTGTCGTTGTCGTCGGTCAGTTTTGTGTTTTGTATTGCCTCGAGTTGGAAATGCTGTGTACATTGGGCGGCAAGAGAGGAATTGAAGTCGGAGTGAGCGCTGCAAGGGGGGAGTGGTGAAAAGATGGTGGTTTGGGGGGGGGGGAAGACAGGGAATAGCTAGAAGAGCAACCATAACCAACCCAACAACGTAAATTGCGCACTTTGCGTTGCGATTTTCAACATCTCAGTGGCTGTTGGCTGCTGCCTGCCTGCCTGCCTAGTCTCCTCCGCCTGCCTTCTCCTAGGTTCACATTCTCATTACAGTTCATTCACCCATTCAGATACGGCTTTTATGTATCTATTAGTTATGTATGTGTAGTTCAGCTTTAGCTTCAGCTTGAGCTTCAGTCCCCAGTACTCAGTTTCTTCCCCTCCTTCCACATCCCCCCCCCCCCCCCTCTAGACTTTCGACCGCTGACGCTGTTGTTGCTTTTGCTGTTGCTGCCTGCCTGCCTGGTGCACTTTCAGCCAAGTTTTGATTTGTGTGTTATACTGTAGATACACAAAAAGACACACACACACACACACATATACAAAGACAATGTATCTCACAGATACATTCCTCTTGACCATCTGTCGCCGTCTTTGTTATTGTAGTTGTTGTTGTTGTGTCGCTTAGTCGCTGTGTCGCTGCCGCTGCTGCTGCTGCTGTGGCTGCTTTTGCTGTCTCTTCTCTCAATTTGAATGCCCAAGCCGCCAGCCCTTGGTCCCATTGTCTATTGTCTAATACTTTAAGAGCTTAAGTTTTCGACTTGACTATTCCTAAGTACATGTAAGCGAATTTTTTTTTAACCCAACGTATTCTCTCTCTCTTTTTCTCGTTTCAGGTGAGTTTCCAACCAACCAACCAAACAAAAAAAAAAGTGCATAAAAATCCCTTGGCAAACACACAACACAACGCCAAAACGGGTTTGTCTTAGAGTAAAGAGTTAAGTAATCGAAAAATAAGCTTAAATCTAACTGAGAATAAGTGCCACTAACTGGGGCAGGGAGGCGTTTAAGAATTTTCATTTAAACCCAAAGGCAATAACAGATTTGTATTAAGCATTTTGCACCCACTGTCCTCAGTCAGAAGTAGCTTAAAAACCCATTGAAAGTAGCTAAATTCCATTTGACGATGTAAACATACTAAAGTGCTAATCATATTTATAACCCACTTTTAAACGAAAAAAAAACACATTGGCTCAAAATTTTTCCCAAATGACATATGTATTCCCTCAAAATCTTGAAAAATTAGTAGCTCAATATTTGAATTATGCGTGTAAAACAACTTTTTCACTTAAAATTAACGATTTATTTAATAACAATTTCTTAACAAGAAGTAACAGTAAGAACAGTAAGTAAGAACATTCTGCAACGGTTTCGGATTTTTTTTGACCAAAACATGAAATTGAGCTATAATTATGATACACAAAAATGCAAGTAAATATGCGAGCACACAGCAAAAGTTAACAGTTCTTTCTTAGTTTTTTATAAATAGAACACAAATTCTACAACAAAGTACAGTAACAATTTTTTTTTTTTTTAAACCTTTAAAAATTTTGTTAAAATTGGTTCAAAGTTTAAAGTTGGATTATAAATACGATAAGCACTGTATAATCAAAATATTTTTAAAAGACTTCAACCCAATTAGAAATCAAAACGGTTCACTGACTCAATAGGAAAAGCATGGAATTCCCAAAGAGGTGACCTCTAACAACCTAACCTAACCTCTCACACTTTGTTATGAACTTCTTTAGCGCTGAAATAAGCTAAGAATTAACTAAAAGATAGCTAAAACTTACAGCAACATTAAAGTTCATCTCATAGGGAAAAAAGTTATTAATAATAGCCGAATAAATATTGGGGAGACATGAATTTTGAACCTACTTTCAAAAAAAGTTCTTATTTTTATTAATTTTTTGAAATGTTGATAAAATGCCACTTAACATATTTTGTATCTAAAAAGATATAGCAGCGTTTCAAGCAGATGTTCTAGGTGGATTTGTTTTTTTTTCGCAAATTCCCAGAAATTATATGGTAGTATAATGTTCATAAGATTTTCTAGAAATTGTCTTGCAATCTGGCAACGCCAAATATGACACATCTGTTGTTTGTGTGTGTGTGACATAAATGTGAAATCGAATCGCTTTCGTCCCTAGCAACCAACCCAATCATCCAGCTGCCGTCTGCTTACTATAAACCTTTTTGCTTTTTGCTGACATAGTTTATTTTTTTTTTTTTGTAACTTGACTTAAATCAATCGACTTTTTCGCTATAATCAAAAAAAAAAAAAAAATTCCCCCTGAACATTTTAGCATATCCCGAAGGGTGGCCTTTGCCTTGCTTGCCTGGCTGGTTTGGGGCAAAGTGAAAAAGAAGGGAAAAGAAAAAAAGAGAGAGAGCAACAAAAAAAAAATCTACCAAAGCTTTGGCCTAACCTGGGCCATCGTCATTATTATCATCATTATCATCATCATCGTGATGCTGCAAATGGTGATGGTGACGACTGACGAACTACTTTAAAGAGAAGCGCGAGGATGGAAGTATTTGGAGAAAGAACGGAAGGGGAGTCGGGATAGCGGGCGGATGGTTGAGGCGAACATCGTTGATTTTGGTTTAGTTTTCCAATGCAATGCATGAGATGATGCACAGAGGCAGCAGCAGCCAGCAGCGATGACGGCGGACGGACGACGGACGACGATGTTGGCGCGGTGGCAACAGCGGTTATGTTGATGCTGCGTTGCGTTGATGCTGCTGCTGCTTCTGCTGTTGCTGCTGCTGTTGCTGCTGCTGTTGCTGCTGCTGCTGCTGCTGCTACTCGTGTCTGCTGTTGCTGGTGCCATTTCCAGTGTGTATTTAGTAAAATGTTGTTGTTGCTGTTATTGTAGTTTAGTTTCAGTTTTCCACTTCCAGCCAACAGGCCATGCCAGGCCAGGCCAGGCCAGGCACCAACACACCAGTCACCGCTGCTACAACAAAGGCTAAAACCTACAGCCGCTTCGGTTCGGTTTTGTGTCAATTACCACATACACACTCACACACACACCGGCACAGACACAGAAAACTACCTTTCTCTCTTTCTCATTTGCTCTCTGCCTGTATCTTTCTCTTTTGCTCTATCGAAATGCAATGCCATATCACGCTTTGATTTGTGTGTATGTGTGTATGTGTGGTGCAACCTTCCCGGGGTCGGTCCTCATATCTACCCCCTACCCCCCGTATCTCATCGACCACACATCTCGTCTTCCACCCACTCGCCTCATCTCTGCTCCAAAGTTCTCTCGCCTTTTGCCAAGTATAGTTTTTGGTGTACATAAATCAACATGCAGAGCCCAGAGAGTCGGCTTTTCGATTAGTAATCGCAACCGAAAACAAAAAAAAACAAAAAAACACACACACACTTCAATACGTTTTTATTTAAAGTGTGCTGAGATTTCCTGTGGAACTAGTTCGCAATGCAGAAAAGTTAGTTCAAATAGGTGTCATCTTGACAACTAATTAATTCCTAGTACTAATGAACTAGTTCCGATCAAACCGAACTGGCACAACTAAATTTAATATTATAAACAAGTGTTTTAACACAATGGACCCTCTGACCAAGAGGGCGTTTTAAGGCGCGTTGCCCCCCCCCCCCCCCCGTCCCACCCCTTTTAACTTTTAAAGAAACCCCTTCTTAAGCCTCCCAGAGACGGGGAACCAAACTCAGCTTCTGTTTCTCCTGTTTCTCCATTTCGATATTTTTTATTTATGAATCTGTCCCGCCCACCAGTTTCCAGCCCCTTTGTCTCTTATTTTCTGGTCACACGCATTGCTTAAAAAAAAAAAGAGATATACACATATATACATATTTATATATATGTATGTATATCCCAGGGTCCAGGCTCTGAGCCCCACCAGTCAACGGGAACGATATGGCAGCCAGCATGAACGGTGACGGCGAAAATTTTCCACGATTTTGGCAACTTCCCTTAGCGAGAACTGATTGAGATGGGCATTTGGTGGGTGATGGGTGGTGGGGGGCGGTAGGGGGCAGGCAGCTAGCATGGTATGTATTTTTGGGCCTTCTTGAGCGCGCGCGCATTATGCACTTGATGCAAGTCACACAGCGCCGTAGCCATTGAAGGAAGAAAGGACCTCCAACAGCAGCAGAAGCAGCAGCATTTGGTGTGTCCAGGCTTCGTTAAGTCCACCATCCACATTCGCAATGCAGGTGGCAAGACGCCACGCCCCTCTACCTTACGCCTACGCATAAAAATATGTGCGTGTGTGCGTGAGTGTGTGTTTCTGTGTATTTGTTGAGGAATGGGGCATGCACGTAAAACAATTATGGATACTCAGAACTACTCACACACCTCACCTCCACCTATACACTCATTCACTCATTCACTCACTCACTCACTCACTCACTTACTCACTCACACACTCACTCACTTATTAGTTATTTTACAGTTCAGTTCAAGGATGTGCTTTGCTTTCTCACTCACACTCATCCACAATTCTCAACCACATCCCACACACCATCTACATACATATATCCATCCATCCGACCCATCCACCCATTCATCCACTCATCCATCCATCTATCCATCTCTCTTTCATCTTTGGAATTTCCCCAACAACAGAACAGATGAAGATGTCGATGCAAACCATTTGAGGTTTATGACACCTCCGGATGATAGAGATGATGATGTGATGTTTGTGGTGTAGCGAAGAGATATAATATGAATTGCCGATGACTAATTACATGATTAAGTTATTACGTTTACCTTGTTCCTAACTGATGATCGACCCGACAATTGGAAACCATTGATTGTCATCGTCGTCGGAGGAGGAAATGAATCACTCAATGTTGCTCATCACAAATTCGGACAGTCATAAACTATTCAAAATAACCTAAAATTATTATTACTCTCTCTTTCGCTCTTTTTCTCTCTTTCTCTTTCTTCTTGCACTTGCACTTTTTGGCTACAAAAAAGCATAGCCTATTTATGTGCGCAAATTAGCTTTGGGATTTCGAATTTTTTTTTTCTTTTATATGCAATTTGAATAAAATTTGAGCTACCTCTTCTAACTTGTAATAAATTTGCAACTTAGCAACCCTTTCTACACTTCATTAGCCCTAAGGCAGCTTTCCATTTTGTTTGTTATTTTATTTCTTTCGTTTTCTTCTGGCTCACTCTATCTCTCTATAAGTCGTATACGTATTCGTATATGTATTTTTGCCTCTCCCTTTCTCTCTGTCTCTCTCTCTCTCTTTGGATCTCTCTGTCCCGTGTGTGCTTGCTGTCTCTGTTTCTCTATCCATTTCTTTATTTGCATAACACATGCATCATAAGAGGTGGCCGACGCCGCCACCACAGAATCCGCCGGGACACCGACCAAGCCAGAGACGCTAGAATGGATAGTATACTCAATAGGCACAAGGACTCGTCGTTTGTATTCGCTTGCACTCGTTGTTCTGCCTCTTATCTCTCGCTGCGATGCAACAGACAAAAACAAGAAAAAACAACAAAGAAGGAAACACAAAAAATTGCAGTATTTTTTTTGCTTTATTTTTTCGTTTTTTTTTTTTTCCTAGCCGGCTGGTTGCTGCTGCTGGTCCCGGGTATTGGGTATAGCTGCTGGCTGGGCTGGCTGCAGCAGTAACCGCAGCATACGCATGCACATCCTCCTGTAGTCCTGTCCTCGTCGTCGTTATTGTTGTTGTCCTTGTTGTTTTGGACCGAAGCTTTGCTCAAAACTTCCAATATTCCTGTCGTTGTCGTTGTCGTCGTCGTCTCTGCTGCCTGCTGCGTTTATTAAATGTACAATCATCTACCAAAAATTTTGCAACCGGGCCAAAACCGAGTATAGTTCGTCTCATCCTGTTTCATGCATATTGCATGCGCTGCATTCTGTTCGCTCGGCCTTTACCCTCGACTCAATTCGACTCAGTCGATTCGTCTCGTCTCGTCTCGTCGCGTCTCGCCTAGACTCTCGACGATTCCCATCGTATTCGTCTGCGACACGACCAAAATTTCTGATTCCTCCTACATATATAGCCCATAACTCAACTGTTACCGCCCGCACCGAAAAAAAAAACTGAAAATTAAAAAAAAAATATGCAAAAAAAAAGTGCTTTTCCCATTCCAGGCTAGGCAATCCTTCCTTCTCTTTCACTCACTTGCACACACTCTCTCTCTCTCTCTCTCGCTCTCTATCTCGTTTTGTATCTATGTGTGCGTATGTGTGTGGTGTGTGTGTATGCTGATGATGATGTTGGCGATGCTAGAGTATTGCTGCCATTGCCATTGCCACTTAAAGGTCCGTTGTGCGTCGTTGTCGTTGTCTCGTCTGTCTGTCCCCGCTTCGGCTATTTATAAACTTTTGCACCCGGCATAAAGCAACAACTCGACCCGACCTAGACTAGACCAGGCCCAGGCTCAGGCCAGCCTGGGACAGTCTGCTATCAGAGTTCGTCGTCACCTATCAAAAAAAAAAAATAAATAAAAAAAAAAAAAATAAAGCACCAAAAAACTCTTGTCCATAGTTCACTTTTAAAATATATTTTACAAAAAAAAAAAAAAAACCGGGAAAAATACAAAAAAAAAATACTAACTAATTTCGGTTTATCGGTTGGTTGTTGCGGGCTCCCCCAAGCGGAGGAGGAGCATGATACTAAGAAATTTACTGGTAAATATTAATTACCAACAACAACAACAACAAAATGATTCCTTTTTGTTAAGTGTGTATTTTGTTGTGTGGCAGCTAACTGTGCGTATGTGTGGCTGTGTGTCTGTGTATCTGTGTGTGTGTGTGTGTGTGTGTGTGTGTGACTGATAAGATATGGGATTAGCAACAAGTAGAAATACCTTCTAGAAGATGAGCATGATGAAACTTCACAGCTTTTATGGATTGAAGCCAAGCTGAAAAAGCAAGTGTTGAGTGAGTGATTGTAAAGTGATGACTGACCCACTAACCCATATTAAAGTTTCGATACTCAATCAATCTCATTCTCTCTCGCTCTGTGATCCAAAGCGAAACCGAAACCACCACAATTGGTGGAGAATTTTGTAGCCGAAACAAGCAAAACGGCAAACTAATAAAATTTCTAACCCTAATTAAGAGATTTAATGTTAAGTTTAATAAGGGAAACTAACACAAAAAGGTCAAAACAAAATAATTTTAAACAGATCTCGCTCTTGTCTGAGCTTTTGGTTCAACTATCTAGTTCTTTCTGAACCAATCTTCCAACCTCTAATATTCTTCTTGATTAAAAACCATCCCCATCATTGTCAACTTACTAAATCGACTTACCTAATTCTATTTGCTTGAACTTTGCGAACACTTTTAAGGCTGACCGAAAACCACCCACAATAAGCTCTTTACCGCGCGAGCTTGCAGCACCTCCAAATTATTGTTGGTTGTTGTGGTTAACCGACAACTGAACGACGAGAGCCATTCAAATCGTTCTGTCACTTACAAACTAACTGTGTCAGAGTTCTTGGATTGAAATCGAAGTTGTAGTCTCTAGTCTCCAGACCTCAGACCCAGTCCTCAGCGCTTTGTGTGACTAGAAAGAAAAAAACCAAAACAAAACAAGTCACCAGTTACAGAGATGGGTTAGGGCTTTACCATCATCTATAGAGTTAGAACCTGATTTTCTTTTTGTCGTCTTTTAAAAAAACGACGTCGACTATGACGACGACAACAACTTCGACGACTTCGACAATGTCGAAGTCCTTTCATCACCATCACCAAATTATTCTCCCTTTCGGCCTTCACCAGCCCACTGTAGGCCCTCCCCCTTCCACTTTTGCATGAACTAGCTGCTGATTTTCCCCATTTATTTTGCGTGGTTCTCGTTGTAGTGAGTCGTCGTAGTCGTGTTGTCGGTCGGTCATACCGTCGTTCTTTGCTTCGTCGTTATTCTCTGTGTGTGTGTGAGTTGAGTTTTGTTATTTTTTTTTCTTTCTATCGCTGCTGCTGCTCTGCTGTCAACGGCGACGTTGACTTCGAGCCTGCTGATGGTGTGTGCTGGTGCTCTGGTGCTGGTTGCTGCTGCTGCTGCTGCTGCTGCACACACATTCACTCTTATGTATATACAACATTCCTCAGTACTTGAAGCGCCTCCGGAAGTGATGGTTTTCATCTGCTGCGCCGCGCATTTGCAGCAGCTGCTTTAATATTAACTAACTACACACAACAAGAACACCGAACACCCTAAAAATCAAAACCAAGAAAAAGCCAAAAACGTTTAAACTTTTGTGTGTGTGCGTGTGTGTAAAGGAAGAAGAGAATGCGCAGCAAAAGAAATGCCACCGACTTGGGTCTATTGCAGCAACGCACTTGCATTGTCGGCGGAAAATCGGTGAGCTAAAAAACCACAAGAAAAAAAATTTAAGAAGAAACCGTTTAGAAAAATCTAAATCATAATACACACTCATATAAACACACACACACACATTCATATACACACTAGATTTGTTGTGTGTGTATGTATAGGAAAAGTTGTGAGTTTAGAGTTGTACTCTTGCCCTCTTCCCCCGCGCCATTAACAGAGCACTAGCTAGCATCACCAACAAACATCACCAGTGGCAGTGGCAACAGCAACAGCAACAACAATTACACATGCGCGAGAGTCGAGCCAGCCGACCCGACCGACCGAGTCAAACGAAACGTCATAATGTAAAGAGAGAGCGAGTAAAATACTCGTTATTATATGACGCGCCGCTGCTCGCTGTCGCTTTCGTCGTCTGTGCTTTTTTCAGCTTTTCTGAGCTCCTGTTACTTTCTGTAGACTGCAGCGTCATTGCAGCCAACGAATATAATATTGGCCGCATTTTCTTCGTCCAAATAAAACCGTAATATCATCATCATCATCTCCATCGCGGTAAAATCACAAAAAAATCAAAAAAAAAAAAAAAAAACATGCGAATTGAAATAAAAATTGCGAAACGTGTGACACACGAGTAAAGCCACAGAGACCCAGACTAGACCACAGACTTGGCGAACTTTAACAAACTTGCCAAACAACACACACAAATACATAACCACCTACACACACACATACATACATACATACATATATACCATTTATTTCCGAAAGAGAGTGAATTAAGCTAAGAAGAGATAGAGAGCGAGAAAGAGAGTGTGAGTGAGTGCGAGAGCGAGCAAAGTTGTTTATTGTTTTACACTGGCCGCTTGGGGGCGCTAATTTGTTTTACGAGGTTTGAGTTTAATACGCGTGTATAATGTGTATACAGGAAACATTCGCTAAGTGCAAATCTTTAATCTGATAAGTCGCTTTACTTAGAAGTACTTTTTTGATTTTAAATACAGTTCTTCTTTCTGCTTAGCGCTCATTTTCTTTTTCCTTTCGAATTGATTTTAACTATTAAAGATATAATTAAATTGCGATCAAAAATACTGACAAAATGGCAAAAGAGCCAAGTCCATTTCTGAAAACGATCACAATTATAGCAACTCATATTTATTAAAAAAATAAATAAATAGGCAACCTCTCGATGTACATACATACATATGTATGCATGTGTTTCTAACCTCTTTCATAATGAGATATTACTGTACTTACTGTATAAATTCGTCAACCCATATGATTTACATATTAGTATGCAAAATTTAAATGGATATTATAATTAATATGACTTATGTTTGAACTTTAGTATAGATCTATCTACATATGTGTGTGTATATAATATATATATTTTCTGTTTCCTTATTTAATAAGAGTATAATGTGTTTTTTTGCGCTTTATTTTAGTGCGGCAATATGTGTTTGTATAGGTGTTCGTTCGTGTGTCTCTCTTTCTCTTATCCCAACCTTCTGGCATATTCACTTTTCCGCTCTCTCTTTCTCTCTCTCTTGGATTGTACATGAAAGTTTGCTGCTAACATTTCCTCAACACCCAGCACTTGGCATACGCGCCGTACAACAAAACTTGAACAATTTCGCTCATAAATCGACTGTAGGCAAATATTTGATATTGGCGTACGATACTAATTGGATTTGTCTAGATAAGACAGTTAGCCGACCAGGCCATAAGCCCCGCCATTCCATTTAAAGATTTGCGAAAATATTAAAAGTTAGTTTCAGATTATTCAGAAACAAAACTTGGCGTACAATTTCATTGTAACACTGTGCATAAAGCAAAAGAGAGAGACAGAAAGAGAGAGCCAATAACAAAATGATAAGAGAGACATCTAGGGTTGTCGGGTATACCAAAAGTATATGCATATAAAACCCCCTTAAACTTTATCTTTTAATATAATATTAGGCAAAATGTGGGCGAACATTTAACAACGTATCGAGTTGAAAAGCAACGACTAGTTTGATTTAGAAGCGACAACCGGTTTGCCGCTGCTGACCTTTCCCAACTTGGCTAGGGTCCGTTTAAAAGGGACTCAGGTACATTTATCCCATACACTTTAGTTAAATACAAGCTAATAGTCGTTGTGATTAACCTCAATTGAGCAATAATTAAGACTTTGGTATTAAACTTAGTCATCGTTTCCCACCATCTCGTACCTAAACCACCAACATACCTTTCAGTCCTTGACAACCCTGAAACCTGAAACACACGCACACATACATAGATAACTTGTAAAAGCGCTCTCTCGCAATGGTCTTGGCGCTCTCCGTTGGTTGAACCGCCGCCGCCACTTTTGGCATTCTCTTTTATTTATCTTGCTACTTTGCCTGTGCGCCTGTTAAATTGGCGGTTACACGCGCGCGTCAGGTACCCACACAATACACAGATGACGCCGCCGCCGGTAACCGACAGTTACGGTTATATTTAATGTGGTGCAGTGGTTGTTGTTGTTTGGTTCGGTTGCTGACGCCGCCGCTAGCTAGCGGCTGGCGGCTGGTCTGGTGGCCGTTTCAGGTTTATCGATTTTTCTCGCACTTTTTTCGCTCGCTACGTTTCGTTTCGTTTTGTTCCGTTCCATCTCCCGTGCTGCTGCTGCTGTTGCCACTGCTGTTGTTGTTGCTAGTTATGCTGTGCGCCTGGTCTTTCCCTCGAATATCGAATCTCGATTTCGATGAGATTTTGTTACTTAAACATATAATAATATCAACTTGAGGGTATTAAGCATGGGGAGAACACAACGACAACAGTCATTTTCAATTTCTTTTATGGCTTTTGGGTTTTCAAATATTTTATTTATTGTATAGATTACAGCAGAGCAAAAAAAAAAACAGAAAAAAATAAATAAGAAAAATGCCGACGCCTGACTGGTCTGGCTGCTGGTTTGTCCAGGTCTCTGCTAAGTCTGGGAACTTGTCGCGTTCATCGTCGTCGTCGATGTTGTCGGTCGTCGCACTCACCTTCACCACAAATAACAAAACCTCACCACACGACAACATCTATGTGCGTGTGTGTGTGTGCAGTATAAATGTCTGTCGGAGTCCGCCCAGTTTGTCTGTCTGCATGTCTGTCAGTCAGTCAGTTAGTTAGTCTGTCTTCCCCTTGATTTCATCATTTACCATATTTAATTCTATTTAAATGAAAATGAACTAAACCCGATTACAATCGCCTTCAAGAGATGAGCGAAGAGGAGAGATCCCAGACCAGACAACCGAGCAACTAGCCAGCCAGTCATCCGACCAACCGACCGACCGACCGACAACGACAGCTAGCCAGCAGCAACTAAATATGATAACAAACGATTGGCGGCAACGAACCCGCAACGGCAGCAGCTAAACCAGCCGCTGCTGTCGCTGCCGCCACTCGACAACAACAGTCAAGTGCCTTTGCTAGCCGATCCCAAAACCAAAAGCAGCGTGTGAAATATTTCCTATACAACAACAACGAGCAACAATAACAGCAGCAGCAAAATTCGCAAAGCTCCCCAAAATGTGAAGCAAATCGTTGAATGAATGCTCAACCAGCAGCGCAACAGTAACACCAACACCAACACACAGCAGCCCCAAGTCGTCGGCGACGGCGTCGGCGTCGTCTTCGTCTCTCCACCACACATACACGCACACAAATTGGAAACCAGAACACATGATTAGCCTAGTAAAACGACGACTATGACGACGACAACGACAAAAATGTAGCAATGGTGCTGCTACAGAGGGGGAAATGCACAGTATTCACACAAAGCTCTCCTCCAGCAAATGCACACTGGGGCCAAGGTACTCCAACACTAGAACACAACACTGCGTTATTATATTTACATATAATATTTTTTTCAAACTTATTGTTTTTACGACGGCTATAAATAGCCGCTTAATTACATAATTTACGGTCAATTATTTTTTTTTATCCAAAAATACGTGAAATTTCCTCTACTCTATTAGATACTTCCAACAATAATATTTGTAGTTCCTAATATATTGAAAATTTTATGGAACATTTTTTTACTAATAGTAATGCGACGCCTTTTAAAAAAATGTGGCCGAATTCCCTTGTCTTAAACATCTGTTTATTTCAAATGTGGCGGGTGGAGAAATATATATACACCAAATTTAGAATTCAAACTTAGGCCAAATAGTTGGTTTCACTGTGCACACGCTTCGTGTTGTGCCTACTCTCTCCCTCTCCCGTAATTGAAAAAGAAAAAAAACCGGTTGCATTGTTTACCGACATTTTCCGCTACGTTGCTAAAGCGTACGCTACTAGTGAGCGAGAGAGAGAGAGAGAGAGGGAAAGACAAATTGAGAGCGAGGAAGGTCGCTGTACAAAAAAAACAGTCATCGGCATGGCCCGAACAAGTGCTCGTCGTTGTTGTCGTCGTCGTCGTTGTCGTCGCAGTCGGCAGCTATAACCGGAAGGTCGCCTTTGCCACAACATTTATTATGGAAAATCGCGTAATCACTGTCGTATTAAATTTTTTTTGCTTCTTTCTCTGTCACTCTTTTGCTTTTTCTCTTTCGTTGTTCGGCTCTGGTCTGTCTGGGTTTTATTTTTAGCATGCGACTTCAAACTTGTTGCAAGTTGTGTTTGATGATATGATGTTGGTGCCTGTGCCTGGTGCCTGGTGCCTGATGGTGGTGCTCCAAGAAGAACTTCAACAATTGTGTGTGGTGGGGTTTTTTTTTCTTCTCATCTTCTTTTTTTTTTATTTCTCCTTTGTGTACGGAAAGGAAAATCGGCACTTGAAGCGCTTTTGGACTTATACACATAAGCATACACACATATGCATACATATACATATGTATATGTATGTATGTGTGTATATCTGTATTTTTGGCTTACAGCTATTTTTCCAGTCGATTTTTCCAATGTGAAGGATTATGCATTTTGTGCAACTGGAATGTGAATGGTTGTTCGGTTCGTTGGTCGTGTTGTGGTGTGTGTTGGGTACAAGGGGGAGTAGAGGTTATGGAAGGAGGGGGGTTCAGCTCCAGCAGCTAGCTCTCAAGTTGCATGTTGCAAGCATTTGTTGTTGGTGGAACACCCAAAAGGCCCCGACCCGGACCCGGACCCGGACCCGATCCATTGCTGATGATTTGCAAAGTGGATTTTGTGTATTTGACGATTGCTGCTGTTGCTCTTGCAGTTGTTGTTGTTGTATATTGCAAAACTGGTTACTCTTGGACTCACTCACACTCACTCAAATTCAGTCCAACAATTCCCTACTTCTTTCATCTCTTTTACACTTTAGTGTTGTGATGTACATATGTATGTATGTATGTATGTATACATACATATATGAACTTACGTATGTTTGTGTGTATATACATGCATATTTAACCCTTTTTGTCCCACGCATATTCGTTTTCTTTGCCATTTCTTTTAGAAAAAAAAATTTTAATCATTTCAATATTAAAGGTTTTAAACATGAGCAAATCATACATTCTCTTGATAATATATCCCCATCTTGAGTAAGACTAGACGCCATACGTATGAACCCTAAAACTGCGAGTTTAGCTTTTTTAAACTTGGACTTTAAGCCAATTATAAAAGGTTACACTTCCGCCTGAAATTCTTATATGCATACATCATACATCATAATTAGTAAAAGGCAAGAAGTTGCGATGAAGGGGAAAGAGTTAAGAGAGTCTTGGTCTATTTGGGTTGGACCACCCCAAGTGGCCAAGTGGAAATGACGGTATTCGGGTCTGGCTTGCGCCTTGTCGCTATATACATATTGGTGCATGTATGTATATATTTATATATATATATATATACATATGTATATGTGACTATGTACGTATTTAGCGTTGAGTACAGTACACAGTTTTGCAGTCCATTTTGCTACACTTAAAGTGCGCTTCGCTTGTTGCTGCCACATCTTCTGTGTGTGTGTGTGTATGTGTATGTATGTGAGTGTGCGTGTGTGGTGCCAGTGGCATGTGGAATATTATGCGCTGCTCGCGCGCACACACGAAGCAGCAAGCCAGAGTCAGCCAACCAGCCAACCAGCCAGCCAGCCATCCAGCCATCCAGCCAGCCAGCCCATCTAGCCAGCACGAAACAACAAAACGACGGGGCAACGTCGTCGCTATCGTCATCGTCGTTGTCGTTGTCGACCAACAACTACACCTCATCATCGACAAGCAGCAGCAGCAGCCGCAGTTGGAGGCAGTTGGCTAAACAAAAGCCAACAGTGGCGCAGGCTAACAAAAAGGACGACCAGCAGGTCCTCCTTGTTGTCCTCCGTGTGCCGTCTGCGCTCGTTATGCTCGTACGCTCGTGCGCTCTATCTGTCTCCCTTTCTCTCCCACCAGCTCAATTGTCTCTCTCTCTCTCTTTCTCTCTCTCGTTCTGGCGTTTCTTTTTTGGCCTGTGGAAGCTTGTTTCGGATTATACTCTAAATGCTAGTTTTCCTGAATGTGCTTAGAAAGAAGAGATACTATGCCAATAAAAGTTCATAGACCAAACTTAACACTTTTATTATCACCTAAGCTCTTGTCATAAATTCTTTTAAAATTGAGTTATGTATGTATGTGCATATATACTGATTTCTGAGTTTTTGTCAAATCTTGTGTCCTAGGCCATAGACGGAAAAGTAACTCAGCTTAATAATGAATAAAGAGTCTTTGAAAGAAAAGAATAGTAGATCGATTTCGCTACGCGCCAATGGTTTATTAAAGGGCAACTCTGGATATCATACTCTCTATGCATGTAATGCATGTATTTAGAATGTTATTTAAGGAATGATAATCATAGCACATATTGTACGGAGTGTACACAATTTTTTTTGTATAATGTGATTTTGTCGATATTGAACAAGAGCACAGAAAACGAATATCCGCATATTGTGTTGCCACCTTTTCTACATTTGTCTGTGCTATATATGGGCAGGTTCAGTGGAATATGGCATGGAATGGGAGATAGATGGATGTGGAGATGGGGATGAAATGGTGGGTCGTGGGGATAAAGAAGTATGGGATGTTGCTAGTGTGCTAGGTGGGGGGAGCGGGTGTGAGGAGAATTGTATGTTGGTTGGGCCAAAGTGTGCTGCAAGCAAAAAGGTGGATACACAAGTGCTAAACCACGATGAGGCCGCTAACTGCCGCGACGACGTTGACGGAGACGACGACGACGACGACACCGACACCGAAGCTGACGGCGCGTCGTTCGCTCGTGCTTGGCTGGATTGATGGCTATAACGATGGGGCTTTGGCTTGGACTTCTACTAACAACGTACTGAGAAGAAAAAAAAGGAAAAAAAAAAGCACAACACAAACAACAAAAATTTTGCGACGGCAGCGGCGTTAACGTCAACGTCTCGTTGTATCGTCTCTACGCATTTGGAAGTTTTTAGCTAAGTTGGCAGCGCGCGCTGCTGCTCGGCTGCTGCTGCTGCTGCGTGCATTCGTGTGTGTGCGTGTGCGTTTAAATTGAAAATGCGGCTAGGCAAAAGAGACGACGACCAAATCTCCCCCGCCCTCCTCACCATTCACCACTCACCAGTGCCACCCGGCCTCGTATACGCTGCCCATTGCCCGCTGCTCCAATGTTCTTCTACCTTCCTCCCCTTCTGCAGCTGCTGCTAACGTTTTCTTTGACTGCGTCGCTAACGTCGCTGCCTCCTGCTCCTCCTTTTTACTGCTGCTGTTGCTGCTGTTTCTGCTGCTGTTGCTGCTGCTGTTGCTGCTGCTATTGCTGCTGCTGCTGTTGCTGTCGCTGCTGCTCTTTGCATTTTCAGTCAGTCAGCAACAGCATCAATTCAGTTTCAGTTTCAGTCGCAATAACGCAGTAACATCAAAATCAAAACGGTAACGAAATAACAACAATAACAACAACCACACACAGACACAATATTTTGTATTCTCTTCCTTTTCTTTCACCCAACGTCGAAGAGAATGAGTCGAGAATAAACGAGAGACCAAGTGAAAGAGAGATAAAGAACAAGTGTGTGAGTGGGTGCGTGTCTAAATTGCAATTTTGTTTAAACAATTTTTTTGAAGAAAATAAAATAAAATAATAACCAAAAGTGTAATACCAATAAGAGAGTGCGAGAAAAATATGCAAAAGAGCGTGCAAGACAACAAAAAAAAATAAGAGAGTGTATGAATTTTGTTGTTTTTTTTCTCAGTGTGTGTTGCTCTGTGTAAGTGTGCAAAAATCTGAAAACAAAACAAAAAAAAAGCAATAGGAAAAAAAAAAATATTGCCACACCATCAAAAAGAGGGGGAGGCAGCGACTGAGAGAGACAGAAAGAGAGAGCGAGAGCAAAGAGTAAGAGAGCATCAAAATAGAGCTTACGGGGCGCGGGTGTCTCAGGGTGTTGAGTAAGTAAACTGGAAAGAACAAAATGTGGGCCAAATTTCTGTTCGTTTGGTATTTTTTTTTCTCGGTCTTTTTTGCTTTTTGTTTTTCTCTGTGTTAGAACCGGGCCGCTTCTCGATATTAAAAACATAATTTTTTCTATGTTTTCTCGCCAAAAACCGTTGACCAAAAAGTAATGATTGATCGAATTGAACGAAAGCTGTTCCCGGCGATTTGTCTGTCATCATATCTGAAAGACAAACACTTCTCTAAAAATTGATTATACCCTGGGCAACTTATCATATTGTTTAGAAGCCTTTGAAGTTCCTAAACCCATGGACTGACTTTATTGATGCGCAACAGTTGACAACTTTCTCTGGAGTATATTCCAGAACTTTGACGATCATTTGAGATACAGACAAGAGCATTATTGCAGTTGGTGCGACATCCCAACTAAGACTTAGTGATTCCACTGGATTGGGTCAGTTTTGACAAGTTTCTTAGATGAAAACCACTTAATCGAAATGCCAAAAGATTGAGTAAAACTTTAACTAAAAGTCTATACTCACGTAAATGAGTTGAAGGAATGTCGTTAAAAAGTATGAAATAATAACATTATCTTTTTAAGGTTACAAGAACATGTGTTTGTTTGTAAATACATGCAAAGTAAGCCATCGAATAACTTTACTACTTAAACTCGTTGAACTCGACTGTTAAGGATGATGGCTAAGATCCAGTTCACGCGGAAAGTCTACTCGATCTAGTACCCCATGCGAGATGAACCCAAAAGTGTCGACCAAGGTTAATTCGAAATCCTATTTGCGATTTTAAGTTATGTGTTTCTTGTTCCACCTACTGGGGGACATAAAATGATCTTCACAGCCTTCGACCACTCGAGAGAGCTTTCACTGTACATATATAAAGAGGCAGATGCATTTTTATAGCCCTAACCAATATTCCAGCCCCAGTTTTTTTTGTACTCTTCTTTTGCTGCTGCTGCTGCTGATTTTCATTTCACCTCTTTTTGTCTAACTTTCCATGGCTGTTTTTCTCACCGAATCATCGTCTGCACCCCCACATATACCTACCTCCTTCCCTTCCTCTATATACCATATAATAATGTACTCATAGAAAAACAGTAAAAGCAAGAAGAAGAAGACAAAGTGAAAAAAGTCCAACTGGATGTGTATGCAAGTGTGTGTGTGTGTGTGTGTGTTTGTGAGAGCTCATGAATTTTTACAAGCTTTGCTTTTTAGCTTTGACGCCTCTTTTGGTGGGTCGGTCGGTCGGTTGGTTGGTCTGTCTGTCTGTCTGTCTGTCTGTCTGTTTGTCGGTTGGTCCGGTGGCTCTGCAAAAGTTTTTTTTTTGTGTTCAGCTTTTTCTGTTTCTATTCGTTTCTTTGGCTATCGTGTATTATACTTTGTGCTTTGATTTCGCATTTGCCACAGAGAACAGAAAGATAGATAGAAAAACAGACACACACACACACGCACATACATTAAATTATCTCGTATATGAGAATGTAAATGTATTTGTATCTACATACTTATATCTACATATGTATGTATCTGTATCTACGTACTACATGCGACGGAATCGCTGTGCGCTCACAAATCACGTATTTTGTTTGTTTCTTGCATAAAATGCGGTAACCCAACAGCAGAAGCACTAGAGATAACGGTTTGTGTTTAGCAGCGCGATGAGAGATCGTTTTTGAGCATCTACATACTAACCGCCTCCCTACCCGCTGTCCCCTGCTTCTCCCTTACACCCCTTCATTAGCCTTGTTGCGCCAGCCGTCTTTACGTATCTATCTATCTTTATCTATAAATGTATGAATGTATCTTCTTCCTCTCTTTTTCTTTTCGGATGGAAAAGTATCTTTTAGATACATACACACAGCAATTGATAGCACTGGGCAATTAACAGCGACCAGATAGACTACACTAGACTAGTCAAGACTAGACTATGCTTGTTTATAGCTCAAACTACCTACTAGACGTCTAGATTTTAGTTTTCTTTATAAAAGTCTTTCCGCCAATTTGCAATGCAAATAAAATCTACAAATTTGAATCGATCATAAACTGAAATCAACTAAATTTCTTTCACATTTCATAAACGTCATAATGAAACTGATATCGAAAGGTTTGATAGACCTTATGAAAATCCATGGCGGATCTATGTAGGTGTACAGTTTGAGGTGTAAAACCGGAAATTAACCAAATTTTTGTTATAAAAAACTAGAATATTTCGATTTTGGGGGCTGCCACATAACATTCAATAAATAATAGGATAAAAATGATACACAAGTTTCTTAAGCAATTAAAAGTTAATGCAAAATTAAATAACATGAAACTTTTAATTAACTAAGCTTAGGATTTTATAATTCTTTGATCATCTTGCATCATATTTTGCATTTATGTGTATGAATTGTATTGTATAGTATGATTAAAAGACTAAGCCAAAACGTTTTGGGGAGAGAGTATCTCAAAGTTGCCAATTTAACTTGCACGCATTAATAGAAAAGGGTATTCGCTTTGTAAATTCAATGTTGGTTGGCCGGCCTCTCCTGGTATGGCCTGGCCCTTGTCTCTCGGCGGCCGTCTCGGTCTCTGAGTCTGGCCTTTTGGTTTGGTTTTACATCTGGTTGTTGTCTCTCTGTATTATACAAGCATTTTACTGTACTCAACATGTGAAATGATTGAGAAATTATCATTCAGCTTGATGATGGAGCCCCCTTTCGTAATTTTTCTTCTTCTCCTTCTCGTTCTTTAACTATCTTGGTTTTCTTCTATGTGTTTTTCATTGAAATAAGTCATTAAAAATTAACATATAGAAAGAACAAAAAAAAATAGAGTTGAAAAAAAAAAAGACTAAAGCTCCTCTCACCCCTACAGCCAACTGACAACTGACTTCTTCCTCATGCAGATATAGATATAGATACAAACTTGCAGATACATTATGTACCGAGAAAGAGAAAAGAGTCATTGTTGGGTGAAGGGGGGGGGCGTAGAGGAGCATGCACAAGTAATACTTTGCTGCTGTTGTTGTTGTTGCCGTTGAGATACCAAAGCAGCGCAAAATGTTGACGTCGCGACGCGCGAACTGCAGCAGCAGCAGCACACAAGGCTACAAACAAGAGTCCGTCTCTGTCTGTCTGTCTGTCTCTTAGTCGGTTTGTCTGTCTGTTTATACAGATACAAATAATTGTTGTTGCTGTGTTTTCATGCCTACACTTTACCATTTCATTACATATACATACACACATACAAACATTTGTGTGTTTGTACCTCTGTCTCTATATACTTGATATATATATATATATATATATTTATATATATATATATATACATATTATTATCGCGTTGGCTCTTTTTTTTACGTTCAACTTTGGTTGTTTCTTTCCATCGTATATATATGCATCATTTGACATTAAATTTAACTTTCCCCCTCTCTCACTTACTCACTCTCTTTCACTCGCCGACAATTCTCTCTTTATCTCGCAGGGCAGTGAGTGAGAGAGAGAGATTGGATGGGGGGCAGTGGGGGTGGTTAATACCTGATATCCCCCTCGCCCATTCCAACCTACCCTCTCATAAGAATTATCTCAATTATATAGAGTAACTAATTCGATTTGAATGTTTTTTTTTCCACTTTTGAAATAATCAATCAATGATGAAACATTTTGGCTTTTTGCGCGAAGTGAGTCAACCCAATATCAAGAATTTCAAATGATAAATTCTTTTGCCGCATTTTTTTATGTCATCTGCCTCTTCATTTAACAAAAAACCCTACATACACACAAACATATATATATATATATATATGTACATATATGTATGTTTGTACATACATAATACATATATAGTATGATTCAGAATCCTAAAGGTACACAAATATTTATCGCACTCGGTCATTCAAATGATTTAGACTCTACGAAACTATGCACTAAAGATATTAGATTTTAGCTGAATGAAAAATGGGAATTGTTTATATTGACAGTAAAAGAACTGATCCGGTTATGGCATGACATACATATACCAAATCAATCTAATCCAGAAAACCTTTTGAAAAACTACACCTTATTAATAGTTAAAACTGAAAGAAAACTAAGATCATAAATGAACGACTACTTAATGCTATGATCTCCACTAAAGTTTGAAAACCTCGTTTTGTAGAACTAAATTAAAACAAAAAATTGGGGTATTCAGTCTTTTAACTTGCCAATTGAATTTTAAATAATGCCTGCCTACTCAATAAAATTGGTTACTTGTTTCTCTATACAGCCATGTTCCTTGTGTTTGTAAATAATGTAACTTGAATCAGGTAGGGATCGTTACTGATTTCGTTCCAATCAGATTATATAAGAATCCAGTTTAACCTCCATTATCCTTAGGTTAATGTGGGAAAGAATAATGCGGAGATTCCATGACACATCGAAATTTGGATAAAGGAGAGTTTACCATGGTTTTTTTTTTTTTTGAAAACAAATTATTTTGTTACTTGGAATATCTAAATCTAAGATCCTTAAGAATATTGTTTCCATTCGTAAAAAATAAGACGAAAAAAAATCATGACGCTTAAAGAGTTTTACCATCAAACGATAACTAACTATCGGTAAATTCAAATATCGCCCAGATTCTTTTTCCACAAGGGCGCCTCTTACTTTGTCGCAGATCCAAACTACGTAGAGAATTCTCTTATGCAATTTTAGCGCCCTATGCACATTTTTTTTTTTTTGTTTTGTTTTCGTCGACTTGGTTCGAGTCGGAAGAGTTTTTGTCGTTTAGGGGGGGAGGGAGGGAGGTAGAGAGAGAGAGAGGGTTGTTTGTGTATATCTCTGTGTGAGTGCATTCAGTTTCTGTAGAGTGGCCTACTCCGTCCCCCCCTCCATCCCAATTCTTTCCCCTTTAGTGAGTGAGTGAGTAAGAGTCTCAGCTTGCTTGTTTGTGAGTGCATGTTTGCTGCTGTCGACGTTGCTCCGTTCCGTTTCGCCCGTTCCTCGCAATTGTTCCTCCTCCTCATCATCATCGTAGTCGTTGTCGTCGTCGGCGTCGTCGTCATCGTCATCGACATTTGAGAATCATCGTCAAAATACAAAAAAGAAAAAAAAATTTAAGCACACAAACAACACACAATATCAATCGCTCTAGCCTCAACAACAAACGCGTCAACGCAGTACAAAACCAAAAAAAAAAAAGGAACAAAAATTGAAAAATATGTATATATATTTTTGTTTGGCTTTTGAGTGAAAGAATTTTTTTTGTTCAATTTTTTCGTGTCTAGAATATTCTTGTTTCTATGCCTGTAGCTGTTTAATTTTAGTTTTTATCAATATGAAAGAAAGTTGAAAAGGTTAAATTATCAACGTTCAAAGTTTTAAGCAGTCGCCGCTGTCGGTCGCTCCGTCGCCTCAGTCGTCGTCGCCGTCGTCGTCATCGTCGTTGTCGTTGTCGCAGTTATTCGGTCGTTTTACCTTGAGCTCATTTCAAGTTAAACAAAAATAACAAAGCCAAAAAAAATAATTAAATAAAATAATAATAATCGAAGAAAACAAAAAGAAGAATAAGATAAAAAAGAAGAAGAGAAAAAGGAGAAACCAATAAATATACAGTGCCTGCAAAAAGTGTTTACCCAGCTACAAATACACATATATAATTGAGCTTGTTTGGCTTCACTTTATTTCATTGTTGTGTGTGTGTTTTTTTTTCTTGTTTTTTGTTGTTTTGTTTTTTTTTTTTCTTTGTTGAAAATTCTACTTATACATGGTAGATATCAAATAATTGATAAATTATACATATTTGATGTATGTATAATATATATGTGTGCAATGCAAAATTGGCAATTGCAAGCTCAAAGCTATCAACAACAATTACAACACCAACAACAACAACAACATAATCATCATCAACATCAGCAGCAGCAACAACACCATCAACTGCAACAGCAGCAGCAGCAACAATATTTCAGCAGTCACAACAACAGCAGCAGCAATAGCTGCAACAACAACAACAACATCAACAACAACAATAGCTTCATACCAGCATTGCAGCAGCAGCAGCCGCAACAACAACAACAACAATATCAACTGCACTATAACAACAACAACAACAGCAGCAGCAACCACAACAACAACAATCTCGATGATGATATTTATTATTTGTTTTATAAAGATTTTTATGTAAGTTTCATTTGTCTTAAATAAAAATACTCTCATTTCTTCTCTCACTCATTCATTTACTCTCCCATTTGCTATTTGACTTACTGCCACTTTTGTCCGTTTTTCTCTCTCTCTCTTTCTCTCTCTCTCTGACTCTATACTTTTGTCTGTTTTTCTCTCTCTCGCTCACTCTCTACTTAAACTTATGTATGTGTGTAGGCGTGTGTAAGTAGAGCAGCTGTTAAAATTATTGTCTCTAAATTTAATTCTCCGCTTGTGGATAAAATTTCCATATCGAAACACATATTTGCATGTTTGTCTGCAGTCGAACTTCGTTACAATGAAACCGAAAACGAGAACCAGCCAAAACTATGAAGGAATGAAGAAAACTTGTGTCTCTTTGTAACTTTAATGGGATTAATCTACATATGTACAGTAGAGCCTCGTCTATTTGGTCTTTGATCAAATGAAGGCCACTAGATTTGTCATGAATTCATTTGATCTCGGTTAAGACGAAGCTCTACTGTAATTTCAGTTTCAATGCACTTGCACACACACATACACACACACACACATATGCAGGACATGCTTTACATCAAAATATACATATATACATCTCTCTCTCTCTCTCTCTCTCCTTAATAAAGTTGATTGGTTGATCAAGCGTAAAGAAATGAACAAAAAAGGCAAAAAAAAAACGCACTTATTCCTCCTCAAACACCAAAGTTTAACCAACCAATTAACCCAAAATCCCCTATATCCCACTGTAACTTTAACCTTCCAACATAATGCAAATGTTGTTTGTCTATGATTAGATGACTATCTACATATGCATATACTCGATTGTATGTACACATATATCCTATATGTATGTATATCTCTAGAGAGAGAGACAGAGAGAAAGTGTGTATTTTCAATTACATTCGGATATACATAGATATATAGAGAAAAATGCACATTTCAATGTCAATGTCAAAATACATCGTCGACGTTGCCTCGCTTCGTCAGGCCTTATATAGCATGGGGGGATGATGATTATGTGTGTGCAAGGAGGCTATAGGGAGCTGATCAGAGGGAAAAGATGAAAAGGGGTTCCTTATGTACATATGTATATTCATATCACATTTATTGTGTTGCCAAATAATGCGTCATCCTTGTGCATTTTAACTACTACATATGATTATTGAATCATTTACGGGGAGGGGGTTACAGAAGGGGGTTGATCATGATATATGGCAGGAGAACAGCGGTAGAACGAATGGGGTAATAACGAATAACAAAAAAAGTATCACACCTGCCCCGATGTATGGAGTGTTGACTCATACAATCGTTGACGTCGTCCCAACTAACACAAATGACAAATTAGCCAAGAATGTTGATCGTAATATATGTATGTATGCACATTCCTAGATCAAGGATATCATCTCTGTATCTTAATCACAGTCAAAGAGTGGAAAAACTTTTTATAACAAGAAAAGCTTTGATTATACTCGGCAGGACTCATTTCAAGTTAGGATTCAAATAGATTAAAACAGATGAATATTGACGATCTAAGGAAGTCAAAATATATCAAAATGTAGATACATATGTAGATTTTATTGTAAATATTAAAATAGTGTTGCTGAGCATATTCTCAATTACGTAATAATTCCTATTCTCTTTCAATGCTTTTGATATCCATTCTGTAGGGCTTAGGTAGGGAAACATTTTCACGTAAAAAAAAGTATGGCTGCAGCATATTCTCAATAACCATATCTAAAAAGTGTGGCTGCATATTTTAAATTGCATAATACCATTATTTGTTTGCTTTTTTTTTTTTGTGTAGCTTGACATATTCTCAATTAGAGAATACCGTTTCTTGTTTTTGTTTTTATCTGTTGTTGTTATAACCTTTTGGTTACGTTTGTATCTTCTCTTTTTTTGCTTGATTAGCTCAATGTCATTTCAATCATTGCAAAAAAAAAAAAAAAAAACTCAACGGAAACCAACTGGCTAAATGTCAAAATCCGAAAAAAAAAAAAAAAATAGAAACAGATGACAATAACAATAATGATGTTGTTGATAATGACGATGACGACATTGGACTTCTGCTATGCCACGTGACGCGGTTTTTGGCGTAGCAAAAAAAAAAAATTTCCATCAGTTTCCATCCATTTGCTGCTGCTGCGGCATGTGTAGGAAAACTAACCCCTAAACCTTGTGAACGTGAACACAACCGGACGGACGGATGGATAGATGGACGGACAGTTTGACGAATGGACGGATATCCCTGTACAAGAAGTAGATACTCACTTGAATTGTAGAAATTTTTGGTTTGGTTTTCTAGATATTTAATGCGTAATTAACATGTCGAGACACACAGTGTAGAGGTTAACTTTTCTCTCTCTCTTTCTGCCAGTCTCTGTGTTTCTCTTTCTCCCTCTTTCTGTGTGTGTATGTGTGTGTGTGTGTGTGTGTGTAATCTAATTCCATTTTATTTGCCCTTTTTTTTGGTGTTGTGTGTTTGTTGCTGGTTTTTAGTTGAGGGTTGTTGTCGTTTACGTTTCGGTTGTCCATCCCCTTCTCCCTTCTGTTTGGCACTTTGCTGCTCCTACTGGCCCATAGCCATCTCATCTCACCCCACAATACACACACACACATACTTACACATACTTGGACTTCTCAACTCACCTTTTGCTTTTGTTGGTTTGGTTAAGTTTCTGTGTTCAGTTTCAGTTCATTTGAGTTTTTCATTTTTGCTTCTTTATTTTATTTTTTTTTTTCTTCTATACTACAAGTAGTTTGTGGGAAGAGAGAGAGACAGAGAGAAAAAAAAAAAAAAAGCGAACAGCGAACAAAAGAAAAGAGAAGAACCAGACCAATGTGTATAGAAATAAACAATATTGTTCATTCAATTATCTTCAATGCACGCTTATAAAAATATACAAAAGACAACAACAACAACAACAACGCACGGACAAACGGACGGGCGTACGGACAGAGACAGAAACAGAGAAACGGAGAGGCAAAACACACATAGCCACATAGTCAGTCAGCCAGCCAGCCTACCTAAGGCAATAGAGACACCGATACAGATGCATAAATACTCCGATATATAAAACTATATATCTATTTATCTATATATATGTTTATATATATATGTATATATAAATATATGTATGTATATACCTCACACATATGGCACCCCGTATCTAGATACACATTTCCGTTTTGACTCTTGTTAATTTCCATAGTTCCATGACGTCGTTGTTGTCGATTTGCAAAAGTTGATATTATTTAGTTTCGACCTCAATTGAGTTATATTTTTACCTCTCTACATAATAGTAAAACAGTGATTTTTAATTCAGGAAATAAGTCAGGTGAATAAATTAAGAAAATAAACACATTTCTTGCAGTGATCCTTTAATTGAGTAGGTCAGGGTATGAAATTACTATCAGTTACCTTTTATATACTTTACTACTTATTATGAGCAACAAAATGTCATTTAACCTTTTAACGACCTTACACGAACCTTTTGTATGGCCAAAAATGTAAATAATATATGTACCTACATATATTATATAAATCAAACAATTCACTCTTAGACTCCACTCTTTTTCGATCCAATTTCTGAAAATGAAGTTTGAGGAGGTTAAGTGTAGTACTAGGTATTGATCCGGTTGGGCTAGGCACCTAGACCCCATTAGCAAGGGATACGACTATGCTTTAATCCTGTTAGAAAGAAATTGGCTAGTTACGTTGAAGTTTTTATCTTAGCGAAAGTAGTCTCGAGCTTGAGCTTAAGCTAGATGATATGCTAAGATTTGTAGTATTAAACATTTGCTTAATTTATTGATCCAATCGATCCATTGTGCTTATTGTGCGATCATCTGATAATTACTTGGGCTGATTGTGATTCAGAATAGCCTCGATAGAGGGGAAATATTGGGTGGGCTTACTTCACTTGCTGCTGCTATTTGGTTTGGTTGATGGCTGGCTTCTAGGTCTTCCTTCAGACTTTGACAAATATTTCGTGTTTGGTTCTGACCTCGTCTAAGGTATGAATACATATACAAATACATATATACATACATATTAAGGTGTGTATATGTGCAAGTATATAAAATTACATATAGATTTTTATTTTACTTCTACACAATAATCTCGTGCGGCTCTCTCTTTATATACATACATACATATACATATATACATATATATATGTATATATTTTGTTGAATTTTTTGCTGTTTTGTGTTTAAGCTTGGGACGAGAAGGGGAATAGAGAGAAGTAGAGGATACATAGCAAACACATGCATGCTTGTATATGTATGTATGTATGTATATATGTTTGAAGTAGTGACACAATGCAGAGTGTAGAATATATAAGCCTGTTATATACACCACTTTTTTTTCATCATCTTCTTTGTGCTTGCTGTTGTTGTTATTACTGTTGCTGTTTTTTTTTTTTTCAAGTGAAAAGAAAAGAAGAAGAAAAGGAAAAAAAAACCCTTCCATATATACAGATGTATGTATGTATATGTTGTATATATATGTACATATATGTATGTATATACACAATTTGCGACGCCTCTGCGGCAGTTAGCGCGCGCCTACAAAAGGCATCTACCCATCTCTTCCTTTTCCTCGTTCTGCCTCGCCTTCTCTTTGGTCTCCTCTTTGTCCTTCTTCTCCTCCTCCTTCTCCTGCTCGTGTACATCCTAGAGAATTCGGTCCCCCTTCCCACCCCACCATTCTCCTGTAGTCAACACACAGCTTCTTCTTTCAACAGTGCGTCATTTCAGAATAGGTAGAAGAGTATAAAGGAGTGTGAGAGAGAGAGAGAGAGAGAGGAAGAAGGAGAGGTAAAGGAGAGACAGAGAGAAGAGAGAGAGGAGTAACCATCTACCCCCTACCTACATATCTACCTACTTATCCAAGCCCACATTCAACCCACCGCCACCACCCTTCTCTCTCTCTTTCTCTCTCATTCTCTCCCCCTCTCTCGGTGTATGTGTGTCTCTGTCTCTCCAACTGTGACTTTGCCTACAGCCTCCTTCTCCTCCTCTTCCTCCTCCTCCATCCATCTTGTTTTTTTCCCTTGATTCCTTTGCCCCATCTTTGAACTCATTCCACAAACATCTCTGCAATTATATTGCGTCAGTTCAGTTCAGTTGAGTTGAGTTCTCTATTTACGTATGCCCAACGACTACAAAAAAAAAAAAAAGAAAAAAAGAATACAAACTGGACAAATAACTTGCAAATCAAATGCGTAATACATTTTCTTTACATATATATATATGTATGTGTGTGTGTGTGTGTGTTTACCTCACTCATACTTACAAAGAGATGTCCATATATGTATGTATGTATCTGATACAGCAATGTTTACCATATCCCAAGTCTTTATTACAAAAACTAACGACGACATACATATGCAGGTTTTCTCTTAAAAGCATTAACTTATGCCATCTTTTCAAAAACCAAACCAAATGTCCAACTTGTATTGGTAAAACGGTCAGTTTTGGTTCGATACGTTTAAGATATGGCTCGATATCTCTTATAATCACCAGTATCTCGTATATAATCTGGAACAACAAATTATTAGAAACTTCTCTACTTATCTATTTTAAGGGTTTCGTAAGGGTATTTAAATAGTAACGAATTTTTAAAGGACTTTTTCACTTAACTTATTTAAAAATTCCCAACTAGTTCATGCCTTATAAGGCATCTGACGATGGAACAACTTGCTCAAGATTCGTAAAAATATTATATCATTATAGATCCGTAGTTTCAGTCATATTATAAAACTTAGTGCCCTCTCGCCCTGCCTTCTCCCCTTGCCTTGAGTACTTCGGCTTCGGTACTTTTCTTATGACTGACTTTAGCTGTGTTTCTCCATGGAGAGTTCGAGTGAGTTCTCTGTCAAGTTATGCAGAGTGCTGTGTGCTAGTGGTCGAGTGAAGGGATGCAAGGAGGTGGTAATAATGGTAGTGGTATGTGGTATAAAGGCGTATGGAGGCGGCTACTATAGAAGAGGAGCTGTGCTGACTGACGCACATGCGTGTGCTGTGGCAGCTGCACTTTTTGGTAACTGTCTCTCTGCTTGTGTGTGTGAGTTGTATGTATGTATGTATGTATGTTGGTTGTAGTCATTGCTTTTTCCCATTCGGCACCTTTCACGGCTGCAATACGAACGAGACAAGGAGAGAGGAGCCGCAGAGCTGCTCTGGCCGGGCAGGCAATCAACATACTCACAGAGATACCAGAGTGAGAGAGAGAGAGAGAGAAAGAGATAGAGAGAAACATCGAGTGAAGAGGGACTTTGAGGAAGGGAATTGGACAGAAAGAGGATAGACAAAGGAGCGCGCGGTACAGGAGAGGGAGCAGCTGCTGCTGCTTGCTGCTTGCTGCTTGTGGATGGTCGTCAACAGCATTAAAAGAAACAACAAGAAAATAAGCTTCCAATATACACTCTGTCGGTCTTTTATCCACCTCACAAATTTGTCAATTACGATTTGATAAGCAAAGTTTTTATAGGCTAAAAAACTGTTGATAACAGTTTTGATTTCATTCCAAATAAGTTTTCATCAGTCTTTCATTGTATGAAGGTGCCAAATTGCTTGATTCCCTTTGTTCTAATTCCCAACTAGTTAAAGCCTTGGAAAATTGGGATTAATTTATTTATTTAATTATTGTTGAAGAAATTAACCTTTTATACACTTTTGTCGGTTGGCTGGGGTTATGGCGAGGGGTGCAAGTGGTCAGGGGGCAGGGGGGCAGAGAGCAGGGGAATTCATTCTCCTCGTATCACATCTCAGTCGGTGTGTATCTTCGTGTCGTCTTTTAAGATTTAACTGCTCACGCCTTGAGTTCTTGTTGTCGTTGTTGTTGTTGCTGGGTCGCGTATTTTCCTTAAAAAAAAAAATAAATAAAAGAAAAGAAAAAACTTTTTAGTTATGCCCTGCACACACACACACACACACACAGCAGAGTCGAGTCGACTTGAGTTGAGTTGAGTTGAGTCGAGTCGAGTTGAGTTGAATTCAGTACGGACGAGTATATTATGTAAATATCAGCATGTGTATATGTATGTATCTGGTGAGAGATGCAAGACCAAAACGAGACCGAGAAATATCAGCGACAATACAAACTCTCGAACACCATTGAACTGAGAAACAACAGATGAAGATTCTCCGCTTTTCCAGTAGCTACTCTGCTACGCTCACTCAGAAACAGATCAGAAGTTTCCTCACTTTCCCCCTCCTATCTGATATTGCATCCGCAACAGAAAAAGAAAGGGAAGAATATCTAATTTATTATTATTATTATATACTACACTGTTTAATGTAATTTGTCAGATAGTCAGATAGTTGAAAGTTTGAATTCAAATTGTGAATGTTGTTGTCTATATGCAATGTATTAGTCTTCTGGTTGTCATGGTCAAAGAGAGGCGACGGCGGAGTGGTGACGATAATTGTGGTTGGGGGCGCGGTGGCTTATCAGTTTGTTTCTATTGTTATTTTGTTGTAAGCACTATATAAATACATACCTACGTACCTACATCATACATCCATACATATATATATATATATATGTACTATATGCATATGTGTATAAAGGCAAATTCTATTTTTATATATCACGAATACAATCGAGACATAGAATAGATGGCCGGGGAAGGGAGAGGAGGCAGAGTATGGGCAAAAACGAATTTCAAATTCCATCTACACATAGATTTCTCTATGTCTATGTGTGAGTGTGTGTGTGTGTGTGCAATATGTGTGCACATATTATACTTATTAGTAAAAGCTGATATTGTTGTTATGACCCATTTTATTAATAACATTAATAACATCAGCGAGCAAAGCCGACAACAAAATACCCTAAATCATCAGGTAGTTTGTACGTTATGTAAGGTAAAGCATATGAGAATAAAAAGGAAATAATTATGACTTTTAGATTCAAATTGTCATTTGTGGTTTGAGATTGCCTTAAAGTTACCAAAAATTTACCAAAAACTTGATTCAAGACGTTAAAAACTCCAAATATTGTACCAAGCATTCAAATCCGTAGGATGAAATGGTTTATTAAAGTTACCAAAATCTTTGTAAACGCCAAACAAATGTTATCAATGGCTAGCGCCCCATCAAATTTCAAAAAAAATGGTTTTAAAATAACTAATATAAAAGGGGCTGCCCGGCCCTAGGTGCGCTTAAGTGCCTTGTGTGCCTGTAAAAAAAATAAGCGAGATAGCCTATATGGATTTAATAGTTAGTCAAGGGCTGCAAATGTTCGCGGCATAGCTTAGGTTAGCTTCTTCCTATAGATTCTAATGCAGATCTCAGTTTTTGTAGTTTTCTAAAGTATTCACTTAGTTAAACGGTTACCTACATATTTGTTTTGATCGTCTCAATAGAATTGTCATTTACATATATTCTTCGAATGTAGGGTACATACAGTACCAATACACCCAAAACAATGGAGGAGGGGAGGCGAAAGCGTATGTGTGTGTGTGTTCATATATCTGAGAGATAACTCAAATTGTGTTGACAATTGTTAAACTGGTTTGAAATTTCTGAGCCAGATAGAGATGGAGATTGCAAATCTTTCGCTTGACCAGGATTTTGTATTCATTATAATAAACCTTATTCCGGGGCGGGGCGGCACAGTGCAAAATGCAATCACAATTTTTGCTACATTTTTTTTTGTTTTTCTTTATTTCGTTTTTAATACTGTTTATTTTTGTCTCATTCTGGTTTTTTTTTTTTTGTTTCTCTACTCTTTGTTCCTTTTTGCTTTTTAGTTTTTTTTTTTGTTTTTTTTTTTTAATTTGGTTTTTGTTGTTTGTTGCATTGTGCACTTGAACGACTTTCAATTGAATTTTTCGTATTTATGTAATCAAAAAGAAGGGGCACATGTATTACATAGTATACTAAATGCATGTATGTAGTAGTTGGCCATAAACAAAGCAATTTACATATTGAAAGAAATTGTTATTGTTATTTCGTATGTGCCCCACGCCCCAAGCTCCCCGCCTTCTCCCAGCCGCGCCATATATTCAATTTACAATTCCTATCCGAAAAGATTTCTCTATGCACAATTTGTGGGCACATTATTTATGATGCGAAAAATTGAGAATTTTGTATTATAAAGAGTGTTGGCCATAATACTATACATATATGTATTTCTTGAAAACTGAATGCGCAACAATTAAATTAAACTAGAAACCAATAAAATAATTATTATTCTCTTTCTTTCTCTTTCTAGGTAAGTTGCCTTTGATCGTTAGATGAAAATCATATTTGGGTTCATGATTGTGAGTGAGTGAGTTGAGTGAAATTAATGTTAAACATTTTGAATACACATATTATTTTGAAGCAAATTTCAATCTCAGGCGCCATTCGAATATTGACAATTATTTTGCTTTTAGAAAGATAAAGGTTGTCAAGGTTTATTCTCGTATCGTATGGGGAAATTTAAACAATTTCAATTTAGACACTATCGGTCGAAAGAGTTATTTAAATATGGAACTTTGGAGCTTCGCTCAAGTATTTAGAAGTTTTTCAAGTGGCCATTACAGCTTAAACTTAAAAAAAAAACGTTAAGTCGTTGCATAAATATGAGTTGGGGCAAATTAGGGAGGAGGGGCACCCCTATTACGGATTGTAGTTGTTGTCGTCAAAATTGTTAAATGTTTGCCAGAAATTGTATTAAGTTTGTTTAATCATTCAGCTAACCCTCTAAGCAGCGCCCCCCCCCTGTCCCCACCGTATGGAAAAAAATAAAACAAAAGACACTTTGTACTTTTTCGTACCCTATAAAAAAAAAAAAAACACAAGAAAGATAAGTGTTAATTATATTTCATAGAGTATAATAGGATATTGGCATAGCCTATATACCCCATTTAATATGAGGGTATTAAAAAAGAAAATCAAATGTATAAAAGAGCAAATAGAGTTTTTCAAAAAAAAAAAAAAAATAGTCAATGACAAACGAGAGAAGAGAGAGCGAGCGAAAGAGAGAGAGAGAGAGAGAGAGAGAGAGAGTACTATAACTACACAAACAAGCAACGATAAATAAACACAATGTGTCCGTTCAAATGGATTGATGTTGGGATATGGGAAAGGGGGTGGCGTTTGTGGGTTGAGACATGAGGGGGGGACATATTGTATGTAGAAGTATATACATACATATACATATGCCCCCATACACATACACAAACATTTCATCTCTATATATGTAAATATATATGTATATATAATCCACTATAATTTTGCTATTGGATTTGTGTTGCTAGCTCTCTTAATAGTTACTCTGGACACAACGAAAAAAAAAAACTTAAAATGAAATGAAAATATCAGTACATTAAATAGGCAAAAAGTGCCTTTTACTTGTCGTCGATTGTCGGACTCTCGTCGTCGTCGTCATTGTCGTAATCGTTTTTCATGTTTTTTAGTTTTTTTCCGCATTCTGCTAACGTGTCATAATTCACTTGAATGGAATTTCTTAAGTAAGTTTTACTATGTTTTTTTTTTCGCTTGTAAATGAAAGCCAATGCAAATTCTCTAAAGGAAATTGAAGAACTTAAAACTGATAAAGACGTTTCCTGTCGGAGACCACCGACTCTAAAGGATCGGTTCGATGCATCACTTGAACACATTATTTTCTTATATCTGAGTAATTATGTTTAAATCTCCTCCTAGATCACTTTATATCTCGAATTCGACAGATCGAAATAGTATATCAAACAGCTTCCATAGAAACGATCGAAAGAAAAAAGAGTTTTAGATGAACAACTATAGATTTGAAGTTTAATCAAGATCCAACTTTTTAGTCATATTACATATGTATGTAGGAACAATGGGATCGAAAACTAATAGACTTATCTATAATAAGGGTATACAAACTTTGTCACGTTTCGCTTGGATGGGTTTTCTTCTCAAAGTTTGGTTTTTTAATCAATATGTTTGACATTTTTTGTGGTCTGGTTTTCTTCTTCTTCTTCTCTGCTTCGATGTCGTTTGCTAAAATTTTATCGCCACACAATATTGTTGTATAATCTCATACTAAGAGAAGGACATGAAGCAGCAATGCCTCCTTCGGGCGGCTCCCTCATGCTTCTTAAATTTTTTTCTGTTATTTGTTTTGTCGACGTCCTTGCTTGTGGGTATAGACCTCCATAAAGTTTTGTTGTACATCAGATTATGAAATTGTAACCGATTGTAATATACCCTGTACAGATAAACATTAGATAGAGGAATTAGATTAAATAATTGATTGGATGAAACGCAAGAAGGCAATGAGAATGCGATTAGCCTGAATGCTCTTGAACTAGAATTATAGTTAAAAGAGAATGTACAGATTTTGGAAAAGAAAAATTGAAAGAGTTGTTTGCCGGATTGATAAGCGCAAATATGCCTTGAAAATTTCAGGAGGGTATATGTATGGCCAACCAAGTCAAGGCAACAAATAATTTAACGATTGTCGTTTAGACAGCAGCAGCAGCAACAGCAGCAGGAGTAGAGTATTATGGTTGGTAGTGGGGGCAAACGGGGCGAGGGTGTAGAAGCTTTGGCTAAATATATGTTTGTTTTTTGTATAATTCTGTGTGTGGGTGTAAGTATTTGTGGGCGTGGCACACTATGACAACAGCAGCAACAGAGCAACGATATTCTACTCAATTTTCAGAAGCAAAGAGCACTGGGCTTTCATTTCGTTTCGCTACCTCGCTCTTCCTCTGCCACTTCCTCCTCTCCTTCTGCTTTTACGTGTCATGCATAAATAGGGAAAATGTTTGGCAGCCATTTTTCTCGCTATATACATATATATATATATATACGTGTGTGCGTGTGTGTGTGTGTGTGTGTTAATCATGTGTATGCTTGTCAGCCATTTCTTTCTTAACTTGACATTTGTATTGGCATTTTAAGGGAGTCAAAAGCTAGGGCCACTTTGCTTGCTTGCCTCTCCTCTCAACTTGGCCAAAAACTTTTGCTCCTTTATTATTTCTCTAACAAGAAAACTACTTGAATATTTAAGCATCAGTGTGTGTGTGTGTGTGTCTGAGCGGGTGTACATCTGTTTCTGTGTCTCGGTGTGTGTGCCTCTTTACAAAGATTATTGATTTACCATTTTGGGGCATTTATCTCGTGAGTCTCTCAGAAGACATTTTCGCAGATTTTTTTTTTTGTTTTTTTTAAGCGCGCCTCTAAAAAGTTGTTGTTATTCCTTTTGGCAAGTGTTTAAGTGTTAATTATAATTGCATATATTTATATTATTAATAATATTATTTTGTTTCTATTTCCTAAGAGAGAATGCATGTTTCTTGTATTTTGTTTTCCCCAAATTATTTTATTGATCGATTTTTTGGGTATTTTTCCTTTTGAAAAAAATGGCTTAGAAAAATATAAATCATACGCTCTGTTGCACGCTGCAAATTAATAGAGGTAGATTGGAGGAAGGCACAGGGACTAGGGTAATTTGAGACTTACCTTAATTGGTTAAATCTCAATATTTACTTTTGCTGCTATACGGAAAATTTGATTAATTTTGTTTCGTTGTTGTTGTTGTTGTTATTTGTTGCTGCTGCTGGGCTGCCTTTTGCCTCCACGGTTACATAATTTGACGCATTTCAAACATGGCGTTTCTTTCACACACACACACACACACACACGCAGAAATACATGCTCATTAATTATTTGACAGTGTGTGTGTGTGGGTGTGTTTGTGTGGGTGTTTGTGTGGGTGTTTGTGTGTGGGTGTGCGTGGGTGGGTGGTTAGCTGGCTGGCTGGCTCTCTGTGTGGGTATGCGTGTGACACCATCCTTCTACACAGAGCATCATCGACCCAAGCACACCCACCACCCATCATTATCCGCCCACCTGCATCATCCGCAATTCGCATTTGCAGAGACGCGTGCGTGGCTCTCACGGACTGAGCTCAAAACTCACCTGTCCAAAGGACTCCTTTTGCCGCCGCACTACACCAATCACCACCCCACCGCATCCGAATATGTGTGTGTGGGTGTGTGTGTGTGTGTGATTGTGATTGTGTTGGTGTGTATTCTCCCATGGGGAATGCAACTACATGGTTATTTTCTCTCTCTCTTTCTCTATCACTCTCGTGTCTCTCGTTGTCTTTCCATCTCTGTCTAGCTCGGCTTTTCGCCTTTTCATCTTGCCCCAGATAGAGCTGAAATATGCATGCAATATACGTGAATATATAGCATCAACTAACCAAAAACCATTTTACAGTCAAGTTTCAATAAAACAATTTTCAGGGATAAGAGAGAAATAATATGTTGATGCGATGATATATGTATGTGTGATCAGGATTTGACCAAGATTTAAATTCTAACTGTCAAGTTTAATTGTTCCAACCCCCCACCCCAAATCTATGGACGTACCATATATCTCTAGTTTAGCTAAATGAAAGGCTAAATGATAAGGTATCTAAGGGTAATGTGTGGGCGGATGATCCTTTGCCCGCGGAGGCATTAGTGTGATTAATTAAGTGTCTATTCATGTCATTCTTAAACGAAATCGGTTGGAATTTAATACCATCATCGATTGACAATTTTTGATTAAAGACATTCATTCCTCTAGCAGAGATCCCCCAGATGCGGGCATATTATCAAGCCAATAAGATTGGCATAACTTATGGCCTAAAACCATCCACAACCACTTCAACTCCCCTCACCCCCTAACTTTCCTTTTTTTTTTTTTCTCTCCTCTTCATTGGCTAAACAAACTCAATCAGTTGTTTGCTTTATGAAAGCGGGCGACTACGACGACGAAGGCAAGGGCGACGGCGATGGCGACGGCGAGGGCGAGGGCGAAGAGAAGTAATGGAAGCACAAGGAAATGGCGGGGTATAGAAAAGGAAAAAGCAGAAGAATCAAAAGAAGGAGCTTTAACGCAACGTCGACGTCGCAGTTGACGTTGCAGCTGTCGTCGTTGTCGTCGTCTCATCGTCGTCGTTATCGTCGTCGTCGTCGTCGTCGTCGTCGTCGTCGTCGTCGTCGTCGTCGTGGTCGTCGGCGTCATCATCGTGTCGTTCCGTTTCGTCCCTTTCCCGTTCTGTTCCGTTTCTTGCTACCGCAAAAGGCAACGAAGCGACCAACCCAAGCGACAGCTTAAGTCCTTTTAGTCCTGCCAGGTTATTTTATTTTATATTCCTTTATTTCATTTTGTTTTTTTTTTTTTTTGCCTTCTTTTTACCCCACCAATATAGAACGCCTTCTTGTTGCTCCCTTCTTGTGTCCATCTCTTCCAATTGCTTCTTCTTGTGTTTCTTTTGTATTTTTTTTTCTGAGTGTGTTTTCTTCTTGGTCTTCTTTATTTTTGTTGTTGAAACTGAAGAGATGATGGGATGCCATGCCATGCCATGCCATGCCATGCCATGCGATGCGATGGGATGCTATTCCATGCGATGCGATGCTGCGATGCGATGCTGTTGTTGCGGCTGGCGTCGCTGCCAGCATTTTATGTGTGTGTGTGTGTGTGTGTGTGTGTGTGTGTTTGTTTGCCACTTTTCGCCTTTTTCTGGCGGGGGCGAAGGACATTTGTGTTTCAGTCTATTCGGAACTTTTGAGTTGGGGAGTTCGAGCACTTTTTTTTGTGTGTGTTTTGGACTAAAATCCGCGCAATTTCTCGTTTTGTCGTGTTACATTTTGTCGGTCTGGTTATACACAGGCACACATACATACATGCGTATGCAGGGACAGACACACACACACACATACATATATATATATAGACATCTAAACATAGAGAGAAACACTCACACAGGCAACACAGACGGAGAACCACGCGACATTCCACAACGTAAGGTTGGCCAGACTTTTAGCTTAACTCCTCTCATAGTCCTCTTACCCTCCGCGTGTCACACTCCCCTTCCCCCTTTAGTCTATCATACGCACACTTGCGCTCTCTCTCTCTCTCTCTCTCTCTCTCTGTTTAGCGTGATTTTTCTGTTTTGTTGTATTAATTGGAAATGAATTTCAATTTTCTGAGCCCCATGGCGTATACTCAATATAGTTACGCATACGTCAAATAACTAGGCTGAGCAGGTTGTGCGAAGGAGTGGAGTGTGACCGACAAATGAGGTGTGGCGAAAGAGCTACCCTTCCCCCCCCCCCCCCCCTAACAACTCAGCGTTCAACCCTCCAGCACCCCCATGCCGACAGTGTTGTCTATTAATTTCTGTTGTCCGCGTCGCCGTCGTCGTTGTCTCGGCCTGGGCGTGGCCAATTTTTAATAAATAAATCAATTTTGTGTTTTCTTTTCTTTTTTTTTTTTTTTATAAGTGTGTTCGTGTTCTGTGTGTATTTGGAAATGCAAATTTTTGGAAAGTAAGAAAAGACAAATACAAATTGAATACAACATTGACAATGTGGAAGAAAATGTAAGTTTGCAAAAATTTTAAATGGAAATAATTAAATTAAATAATGCAATTAAGACTAGAAATGTCTACACTGCAAGAAAATGAACTTTGAATTTGACATGAACTCGTGATTTACGTCTTTTGAAGATTGTAAACAAAGAAGAGTCGAGGATATGCTTGCTAATACATTCCCTACAGGCTTGATTATAAGTTCTACTTTCGTAGATTTCACAAAAAGAGAGTAGTTAAACATTTCGATCTTTAGACTAATATTTATGCCTAGCGCAATGTATTTCGCTTCCAGTTCCAATCTCTCTTATGATTCCAATGTTGTGTCGCCTTTCTGAGGGTTTTTTTTTTCCAATTTTTTTCATCTTTATGGGGGAAGTGGAAGTGGAAGGAGTGGGAGTGGGGGTGGTGTTTTGGTGTGTACTTTAATCGCGTGACTTGGCATGAAATAATTTTCATATTTCCAGGCCCCCTCACTCCGTCCACCGCAGACACAAACACAAACACACACACACATTTATATATACACACAAAAAGCAGAAGAAATTGTTATAGATACACACACACACACATACACACACGCAGGCAGGCAGGCAACATGAAGTTGGTAGCGCGGTAGTAGCTGCTGCTGCACCATATCCATCCATCCATCCCTAATTCCTCTTCACCCGATCTGCCCGCTTTGCCTCCCATTATGTATATATATATATATACATATATTTGTGTGTGTGTGTGTGTGTGTGTACCTACATTCGCTCCTCACACTCCATTTGGTGGAATCTCATTCTGCTGCAGATTGTAACTCTTTTCTTTTCGTTTATGTGTGTTTGTTGATGCCCCGTTCCTGCCATTTCTCCTACTCCTTTTCGTCTTTCTGCCTCTGCTCCTGCTCCTGCTACGTTCTTTCAATTTCTCTTCATTTTATGCTTTAAAGCAAAACAAAAACGAACAAAAATATACAGAATGTTGTGTTTAACCACCACCGACACGGACGACAACGACAACGACGACGACGACGTGGACTGACGCCTGCGTGTGTCCGCCAGTTCGACAGTCTGCCCTTCCACCCGTCCGTCTGTGTGTTCATGTCCCTTTTCCTTTTTTTTTTTTCTTCTCTTTCTCTCTCTTTTGCTACCTTTTAAGCACTTATTACATGCTTTGTTTTACTTGGTTTGCTGCTACTGCTGCCGATTCTTCTTGTTGTGTAAACTTTAAATAATTTAACGCCCTTTTTTGGGCCTCCCTCACTCACATCTCTTTCTCCTTGCTTTCTCTCTGTGGTGAATTGTGATGATAGTAGGCAGAGGGAGGTGGAGGAGGTGTAGCGAGAGGTAAGGCAACGGCTTGTTGTGTGTTGAAATCAGAATTGATGGTTAAGAAAGCATTGGCCGTTTTTCTTTTCCTTTTGTTTTTTTTTTTCTAAGTTTACTTTTAGTTTTAGCCCTCGAGTAAGCATGAGAAAAGCTTGCGGGGCCTTTGATTTTGATGGGGCTGGGGGGGGAGCCAAATATTGTAGTATACTTTTCAGCGTCAGTCAAATGATGGTGTGTGTGGTGTGTGTGTGTGTGGTGATGTGAATTAATCCTTGTATTTAGTGTTAATAATAATCGAGTGCTCGAAAAAAACAGGGAACCAATAGAATATTGAAACCACCCAAAGACCACCCACATAGCGACCTATTTAACAGGCCAGCCAGCCCTGCCGCCACTTCATCGTATTCTCTCGCTCTCTCCATTACCATCATCTCCGATGCCTTTTTGCCATCCACTTTCGTTCTGGCACTTTAATGATGACAGAGAGAGCTTTGGTTAGGTTGGATGTTGTGTTTGGGCGGGCGATGCATTAGGAGAGGGGGGGAAAAGCACTCGCATAATCAATTTTTTTTTTTTTCCTTCTTTTTCTACTTTGCCTCTCTCTGATCAAGATTTTTCTTTATTTTTCCCTCTCTCTCTCTCTCTCTCTCTTTTTCATTGCAGGTAAGGATACCTACACACTTATTGTTTTTATGTGTATTTTAAAGATACTTTTTATGGAATATAGCCAAAACCATGTATCTGTCTTATGTGAGTATATTAAGCATCTCCAGAAACAACACACACACACACACATAACCGAACAAACGACAAAATGGCTAAGGTGAAAAGGGAATGAATGAAAATGAAAATGAAAATTTGTAGAAGCAATTTAGTAAAATGTCTTCTCAAGTTCTTCTCACACTGAATTCACTTGGAACTTATTGACCTAACATTTCTCTCAATATGAATTTATCTCAAATCAATAAAATTTCATTTTTTAATTGACAAGTTTTCAATCACTTTCATTTGTCACTACCTACAATCGTTAAAATGAACTTAATACCAATGTTTTAAAAACAATAAAACCTCAAACGATTAAATGGAACTTTAGAATCAAACTTTGGCAATTAGCTAGCAGGTTCGAATCCCATAGGCAGCTCAAAACGGACAAGAACCAATAACCATATTCTACCATGAGCAGATTTTGATATGGCCATGCACCCTCAGAGTTAACGCTAAAACTGGTTGAGACTTACAAACAATTGAAGCAAACACAAAAAAAAAAAAAAAAAGAAACAGTCACAGCTTGCAATATCAACTTTCCAATGTCTAACTTTAAAATTTTTTGGATTACATTCCCAAACTCCAATTCTGATTCTGTCGCAATTCTGAATTAACAATCTGGATTTGGATAAACGTCTTGAAGCATGCCTTCTTGGGTATCCATTTAACAACCATTTAGGCAGGCGGCAATTGCTTTAGGTATTTTTTCAGTTTTAAGTTTTATTTTGTATATTTGGTAGCCACCGGGAAGGCGGCTCTGTGCAAAATAAAATCGATTGTCTGGGAAGTAGCAGCAAGAGGAGGAGGGGGCGGAGATGAAAGGAAGCATACATATACCCAGGGGCAACAAAGGAGGTGGGTGTGGGTGGTGGGAAAGGGGAGGGGCGAGTAAAATTGTTCGTTTGTTGCTTTGCATTTTCGGTAACTGGAAAAATGTTGTAACACTCGCACACACACACACACAAACACACTGGAAAATGTCATCGTGAGTGTCGTATGCCTGCCTCGTCTCCTCGTCTCCTCGTTGTCGTCGTCGTCGTCGTCGTCGTCGTCGTCGACGTCGTTTGTTGGCGTTGTCGTCGTCGTCACTTCTCTGTGTTGCCATGTCCGCCATGTTGCGACTGTTGCTGGCGCTTTGGTGTGTCCGGTAACGGGTAACACGGGTTGCTAACCAATAAGTTTGTGACTTCCGCCAAATAGCGCGAAGCACGCACACATACTCGAGTTTCGTGGCGAGGTTCGTGGCGGCATGGGCATGGGGCATGCGGCATGACATGGTATGAGATGCGAGCGATGTAGAGATGGTTATGAAGGAAGAGTAGATGGGTTAGTAGAAGTGGAGGTGATGGGGCGATAGAGGTGTGCTATGTACCTCGCCCTCGCCCTCGCCCCCTCCCCCTTAGCCAGGCCTCGCCTCTGTTCCAGGCTCCGAAAACTAGCAGCCATTTTGAAATTGATACACACAGTCTAAAGTTAGGAGGGAGTGGGGTGAATGGAGGGAGAAGGCAGCAACAGCAGCAGCAGCAGGTGCAGAGAAACAGAAATGCAATTGGCACACACACACACACACATACATATTTCCAGGGCAGTTTGAAATACTTCCTAGAACTACTCCCAACCACCCCCACTCTAGTTGCTGTTGTTGTTTAGTTAGTTTGGCCTCCTAAAATGGTGGCTGGGGCATTCGCGTGCGAGACCGAGAACGAGAACGAATCGAAACATTTTCGTCGTGTCGAGGCAACAACAACAACAGCAGCAGCAGCAGCAGCAGCATCCCAGTCAGAGGCTAGAGCATCTCTCGGCCGAGTTGGCTCTTTATCAACCCCGGGACTAATCGTTTGTGTCCCAAGCTCTGCCTGCCCGCCTGCCAGCCCATCTGCCCCGCGCCCAACATTGCCGCGACGAGGCCCAGACCCAGAACCAAGCCCAGGCTCTGGTTTTGGCTCTGGCCCTGGCTCAGAGGCTGGCTCGCTGGGTTGTACGCATTTTCCAACCACCGAAACACATGCAGGAGTCAAATAGGGAAAACACAAATAAGGTAAATTGAGGAGCGCGCGGGAATGAAGAGGTGCGGGCGGGAACGGTGCCTCCATTTCTCTTTCACCCACGCACAAAACACATATATATTTGTGTCTGTGCCTGTATCTGTGTGTGTGTGTGTGTGTGTACTAGTGTGTGTTTGCCCAGTTTGGTGCCATGATATTGGGTCGCATACTCTTAACATTTTCATGCATATCAAGCATACGCCCCTTATAACAATCGGGCATAACTATTAACCAATTTAATGTTTGTGAGAAAAATCAAATTTTTGGGGATAGGTAAAGCAAGAGAAAATTCCCTTATGTACATACATATGTATCTACATGTATATGTATGTATGAAGTAAAATATCCTTTTTTCTAATTCTTTGCTCCACGCTTTGTTTTTTTCTTTTGGATTTGTTTTTCTGCCTAAGTTTTTTGTCCTCAGCCAGCCAAATGCATTGATTAAATTTTCGCTTTTTGAGTAAAAATTAAGATAAAATATGAAGAAATATGAAAATATTTTTAAATATTAATTTTGAAGTTTTTTGTAGCTCCTCCGCTTATAATTTACAGTGCTTATCATATTAATAAACCACCCAGCAGCTTTAAGCTTTCAATAAATTGTAAGAATATTGTTAAGGTTTTTCAAAAACCAATTTTTACTGTACTATGTTGACAGAAGCATATTCAGTAGAATTTACCGCAATTTGTGTTTTTCGGAAAAATTTACAGCCAATGTGTTTTTTTTTTTTTTTGTTGAAAAGTGGTTTATAAATATGATAAGCACTGTATATTAAAATTCTGCGAAATTCAGGAATTGGTTTGAATTTAATTGGTGTCAAATTGCAACTAATCGAATTGCAATTACTCGCATCATATTTAATTACATTTCACATTTACATCGTACATTTGCTCAATATCATTGCTCCCTATGTATGTACATACATACACAACATCGTACTATATATGTGTGTATGTATGTACATATGGACATAGTAACTTAATCATTCATTCATTTATTCATAGCAATTCAAATGGAATTGTATTCGCATTTATCCAATTTTTGCAACTTTGTTTCTGGTCTCTAGCACAGTTTACGCATATCCGAATCTTGAATTAAGCAGAATCAAGTCAATGTTGCTATACATATGTACATATGTATATGTATGTATGTCTGGCTGATCGGCATATACATATGTATGTATTTTGTATACAGACGAAAACAAAGCAGAAAAAAAAAAAAAACAAAGCTGCGCACTTAAATAATAAAACAGAAAAAAAAAAAAAATTAATGAAGTTTATATACCCTTGTATATGAAACTAAACACGCTCTTTCTGTGCCTCAAATAAATGACTCTTAAAAATGTACATGTAGAATTTCTTCTTAATCTTGCCTTGGCAAAAAGCAACAATTTTGGGACTTATGTCGAGCCAATTAAAGTTCACGTGCCTATTAGGAGGGACATACTGTTGTTGGACTCTCTCACAACAAATAGCCGCACTTGAGGGGGCTACTGGAGGATTTCTATATAATAAAAAGGTTCAGTTTTATAAAAGATATGATAGATACATACGAAAAAAAACAGAGGATTAAACCTGGACTAGAGTGTTCTATGTGATGGAATCTTATGGGTAGGTAGCATATAAAGTGTGTAGACCAATGTGTATGGACCCGCCTGTTTGTTTAGGGTAGTCAGCAAATCGCCCAAACGTAATTTCATTGGAATTTTTCTACTTCTTTGTCGACACTCTGTTTGATAGTTGTTAGATGGCGTGAACGGGGAGGGGTCGAGGGATTTCTATGAACATGTTAATTAAGTTAGTTAGGGTTAGAAACTAAGAAACACAACTTTAAAGGAGAAAACTTTCACAAAAATTGCATTTTCAAATAAATGAATGGAGAAGGGAGGGGGTGGTGTGGATGGCTGTGGTGTAGAAGAGGCATTTAGAGGAAACAAAAATTTTGGCTCAAGTTTATAATTAAATTATTTACGAAAATCGAAAATAGAATTTGTTTTTGTTGTTGTTGTTGTTGTGTGCTTTTCTATTCGTATTTATTGACTATTGACTCTTTCTTTCTCTCTCTCTCTTTCTCCCACTCTCTTCCTCCTCTCTCTCTCTCTCTCTCTCTTTCTCACTTTTCTTTGTGTATGCGCCAATTAAATCTTATCTAAACAATTTTCAAAGGCAACCCAAAAAAAAAAAAAAAAAAAAAAAAAGAACACTAGCAAAAAATGAGAAATTCCCATTCGATTTTTGTGTATTACATAAAATTTAAAATGTAATGAAAACAAAACGCGCAACAGTCAAACAGTCAGACAGAATGTCAGAGTAGAGAAAAACGAGAAGAAACGAGACACAACAGCAAACGATGTAAAACTGTGAGCCAACAGAGAAATCGCATGATAAAGAAAAATACACAATAATATGGAAAGCAAAATAGAAACAAAAAACGAAAAGAAAAACGCAACAAAATGAGAATCAAAATCAATAATTAAATAGGCATGAAAAGTGTGTGAGAATAGAATAGCGACCAAGGCATGGGGTAGAGGGGTAGTGGGGGTGGTGGAAGGAATAGATGGAAACTGGAAGTGGAAGTGGGAGAAGACGACACTCCGAGACTATGGCAAAGACTACGACGACGACGACTGAGAACAATAAGTTGGCATATGTGTATACATATATCAGTACATAACAAACATACATACATCTCTAGTAAATACATACATACATATTTATATTATATATATATATGTATCTGTGTGCGTAAGCTTGTATGTATAGTAGTATTCTATATGTATGTATGTATACCAAGTTATAACGGAACGAGTTGAGCACAGCTATATAATCGAAGGCTGGCTACGTCTATTTGCTGTGCTTGGTTGAGATGTGGCCACATACATACATATGTACATATGTACATATACACACAATTCATCATCATTCGTCACATTATGATGAATGATGGTTATGATGATGATGTAAATTGCGTCAAATATCATAGAAGAAATAGTGCATGCTAATTTGGCGATATTATAAACGATTTTACCACTCTCTTCTTTGTATAGTAAAAAAGGAAACCCCCCTCGTAGAGTGGTTCGGTTGATTTTTCTTTTTCTAAACAGCAGAGCACAGGACACATCCAAGCCTACTAAAAAGGGGCGTAACTCTACAGCAAACATACATACATATGTACATAAACTGCACAAAATCTCCCTTTTTCTTTCATATTAAAACCTTTTTTGGTTTTATCATATCACATACATATGTATGTATGTATGTATGTATGTATGTACACTATGCCTCTTACTCACACACCTGCCAGCCCCCCCCCCACCCCCGTACACCCTTTCACCACACTCCTCTAAGTATATGTGGGTTGTTTGTGAGTGTAGTAGTAGATTCATCATCCCCATTCTTTAAATCTAAAAATAAAATATATAACAAAAAATAAATTTTTTTTGTTGACTGCAGTTCTTGTGTGCGGTGTATGTGTGTGTGTGTGTATGTATGTGGTGTGTTCATAAAAATTCCATTGACTTGAGGCAGGCGCGGCAGAAAGCGCAAAGAGACGGCAGAAGACGGCGGGCACCAGCGGTAACAGTGATGTGTATGATGTCGGCATTAATTCTCGAAAAATGTTTCCAAACAGATGCCGTAATGTTTTTCACTCAAAAAACACACACATACACAAAAAGAAAACAAACAAAACAAAAACAGCAGCACTTAATTCATCTATTTAATTTGAAATAACGAATACATATGTATGTATATGTATGTAAAAAACCTCAAGAGGATCTAGCGTAAAAGTTCCAATAAGACATTTTTCAAGCATCTCTTTTTGAATGGGTCCAATTTGGTGATGCTTAAAAGCAGATTTCGTAAATAAAGCCCATAAGGAAAACACACTAAAATTGAAGCAATAAGTCATCCAATACAGTATTTAAAGAAAAGATGTGACGAATAAAGTACTTAAAATTTACCCATATTATCGGCATCAAATGAAATTACATCGAAATTTTAACATCGGCAAGAAAATATGTACATACATGGCGGATACTCGTTTCCGATCAGAGCGGGAAGGGGAAAGGGTATTCCTTTCAATAAGGGCAATAAGAACTGTAAATTCAAATTAAAATATGTACCTATATACATACAGGGTGTCCCATACACAATTTTACACGAAATGCTTCTAGTTCAATTGGAATAATTGAAATTGACTAGAATTTCATGTAGGGTATTTACAAGTCGGCGGCTGCTTCTTTTCTCATACAACTTACTGAAATATAGAATTTTGATTGTGGCGTTGATTGTTTTGTTGCTTTTATCAGTTGCTAGGCTTTAATTTCTGTGTGCTGTTTTTTCTCTTTTTGTTGCTGTTTTAATTTTTTTTTCGTCTCTTTTCACTTCTGCTTCTTCCTTTCTTAGTTGCCTTTTGTTGTTTGCCTTTTATTATTTTTTTTTTTATTTGAGTTCGTTGTTTCTGCCGTTGTCGAACCGACGTTGACGCCAGCGTTGGCTGTGGCGTTAGCGTTGCCGTTGCCCGTTGTGTTGTCCCCTACAACCAACCTACCTTCCCTTGCACCCGGTCTCGCCCGGTCGCCCCCGCCTTCATCACCATCACCCCGCTGCTGTTTGCTGCCTGCCTTGCCTGCCCGACCGTTGTTGCTTGCTTCCACACACAATCTCTCATATTATATTGAAACGTTTTGCGCTTTTGCGCTTACTCACAATCAAATCTCACGCCGCATTTTTAGTCTCAATAATAACTGAAACGAAAAACACGCGCGGCCCCAGCGAACGCGCTAAGAGGCAAAACCAACAACAACAACGGGCAGCAATAACAATAACAACATAAGCAGCAAGAAACGTCGTCAAACGTCAGTTCCCTTTTAATTTGTTTTTTTTTTTTTTTTGTGTTTTACGTTTTATTTAATTTTTTTCCTATACGTATGTGTGTGTGTGTGTGTGCATTTTGCATTTTGTTGGAGAGCAACCAAACAGCAGCTTGGTAAAAGAGAGTGACAGAGTGGAAGGGGAGGCGGGAGTAAAAAAAAAAACAAAGATAGAGAGCAAATGAGAGAGAGACAGAGAGCGAAACTAGTTTTATATCACATCGCCCCCATGGACCCTCATTCAACGACGCCTCTGCGGCGTAGCCGTTGCGTTTTTGTATTGAGTGGGTCGTGTGCCGACTTGTGTGTGCTGCAGCATAATTAGAAGACGTTTTGCTCTCTCAACTCTCTCTGTCTCTCGCTCTGGCTTGCTCACTCGGTGTTTTTTCACTCTCTCTTTCTTGGTCAAATGTATGTATACCCTGTAATCACGGGCCATACCACAAGTACGTGAATCGTATTAAATCATTGGTGTTTATTTTTTTTGGTTTTAGCAAATTGAATTAATTTATGAGTATTAATAAATATAAATTCTATATAATAGAGAATTTTGCTGTTAAACTGTTGGCACATTTACTGTAAGTTTACTACTCTCTCGGTATACAGGGTATGCGTAAGTCGTGGTGCAGTGACTAAACTTTGTAAAAATTTTCTTTTTGTTGCTATTGTGTTTTGTTTAAACATTCGCGTATTTTATTTCGCTTTTGGTTCATGTACATATGTATGTATGTATTTGACCGTGTGTGTGTGTGGGTAAGTGTATTTGTATGTGCGTGTGGTTTACTCGTTGTTCGTTATCAACGTCGCATTTTTATGCATCTTTTCTTTTTATTTTTTGGTTTATTTTTTTCAATTTAATTAGTTTTATTTTTTGTCATAATTATTATATAGACTGCGCTCTCCCTCCGGACCACCTTAAAAACCACAGCACAGCACCCCAGACTGGTCTCCCCTCTCTCTCTCTCGCTCTCTCTCTCTCTTTGGTTTCCCCCCTTCATTGTCTACGTGACCGCACAGTCTCTGATAACATTTATAATGCATACATACATATGCACGTATGTATGTACATATGTATATTTGGGCTCTCTATGCGCACAGTGGTTCGTAGTTCACACTTTAAGCATTGCAACAAATATACATACATATGTATGTATATATGTACACCTAGTTGACAATTCTTTAGTATTAAAAAACACTTTTATTTGTGGAATTATATTAAGACGCCATTAAAACCAAATTGAAGTATTCAGATGTTCACCGCGCCCTGTCCAACGATTTTTTACAAATTCTTGAGTAAACAATAATACATTGTTGCAATGTGTGTGTGTGCACGTTATTATTTCTAGCAAGTTCCTAGGTCTTTTAGTAGTAGAATCCGATGTTTAATTAAATCCGATCCGTGGTTTTCGTTGAACCGGAAAATGCCCCTTATATTAAGAGCAAATTGACAGATAAGCGCAGCACCTCAGTATTGAGGATCTTTGGTGTTTTTTAAATGAATACATACATATGTATGTATGTATGTACATATGTATATGTATGTATAAAGACTCCTGCCTTAATAACGCCTTAATGCGATGGGGCCACTGTACTTACATATATGTATGTACATACATACACCATTGTACCATTTAAAAGAAAACTTACTTGGAATTAAGAAAGTGCTATCTCCCTCCCATGTACAAACCTAAAAGAAAAAAAACCATATTTAACAATGACTTTATCGCGTAGCAAATATTTCTTTGATGAGTCAGAACTTGACATATTTTTCAACATTCTTATATATGTATGTATTAGTGGGCAAAGTGTCAGAGTAATAGTTTTTTATGCTAATCCATTGAACTGTGTGAACCCACTGTACATACTTTGTACATGTATGTACTTTCCAATCAGTAAGATCTAAAAGTCTTCAAGATACTTTCAATGTTAAATCAAAAAACTCGTACTTCTACTCTTTCAAGTAAAAAATAGTTATGTTTGTTCTGGATATTGTTGGCAAATGCGGAATTATATTCATGGGTGTCAAAATGTTTTTAAAGATCATATCGATTATGTATATAGTGGCTGCTCATAATGATACGACAAATGCCAGGTAGAAAACACCTTTTCGCAATCTGAGCGTTCCTAATTAAGTTATGTATGTACATATGTATGTACATTTGTATGTATGTATGTTTGCTTAAGCACCTACAATTGAGTCAATCGTACCATCTGGATTTATGTGTGTTGTTTTCATATCTGATTCATATTTTCCTTTTAAAACGATTGCAATTTGTGTCAACGCGTTGCCAATATTAGCGAAATCGCTTAACGAAATCTCTATTATCTATAGGAATTATCGGAAGGGCTGGGGAGGGGAAGGAACGTGGAGAAGGGTATAGCAGCGGGAGACTATAGAAACTGCGCCACGGTCGAAGTTAGTGCGGCTCGTCGGCTGGCTCGCTGGTTTTTCTTTATAGTCTTTACTCTTTGCTCGATTCGAGGCGACAACAGCTAAATAATTTACAATTATACACACTTTATGTGCTCACACACACTCATATACAAACCTACATATTATATACATACATATGTACATCTCTGTATGTATAAACTTTGTTGATTGAGTCAACTTGACGACGACTACACAGACCCCAAAAAAACAAAAAAAAAAAATAATAATAATGAATACACGCGCCCAACTCACAAAACTTTTGTTTTTATACTTTGAATCTTTTATTTATGTTGCTGGCGATTACGTCAGCTGACATTCGTTTCGGGAAGGCAAACATACATATGTACATATGCATATATATATATATCTACGCATGCAAAGTTATACATACATATGTATGCAAAAACAACAATTTGAGCAAATATATCTTTTTTATAACATATTTTTCCTGTCCCATGTTTGTTGATTTGTTTGTTTGTTGCTAGTTCAGGTGAAAGTTGCAGAAATCAAAGAAAAATAGATATACCAAAAATGTGTGGGGGAAACTTTGAGAGAAAAAGCAGCAAAAGAAAAAAAAAACAAATGCAACTTGAAAACGGCAAAAGTACATAATATTAGCGATAGAGTGAAATTAGCCATTTCACATGCCGTGTTCATTGATTTTCTGATGATTTGCTGTGGATTTTTTACCCTGTATATTGGACAAGAGCTTTGGATTGCAATTGTTATTCCAGGGTATCTCTTATATGGTGTTTCCCACCCAAACACACACTTGCATATTTACATACATATGTACATATGTATACTGACGCGATAAAATTCAGCTAACTTGGATTTCATTTCATTCGATTTAATTTTCGCTTAATTAATTTGCTTTATTTGCATACATGTGTGTGTGTGTGTCCAAAGTTGAATATTTATGCAACTTTTGTTATTTATTTCTTTCGAACAATTCTTGTCATCTCTTTTGCTTTTTCTGTTTGTGTACAATTGAATGGGAATGATATGAATGTGCATTAAAAAGGATCAAAAAGGAACGATCTCTAAATGAAGCCGTGCAGGAAATCGTAGGGGAATCTTCTCTTGGGTTGGGTCATTTGCTTTCACCAAGCGCTGCTAAGCGCCTTCCAACAGTAAAATAAAAAGAAAAAAAATTAAATAAAGCAGTCCCGCCGCACATACAGGTCGTCGTCGACGATGTTAGTTGGTTTAGTTGGTTGTGTGTGCCGGTGGTTCGATGGAAAAGTGCAAAGCTTTCTAATGCAACCGAGAGATGGAGGAACGAACAAAAATTATAACGAACATTATGGTCCGACAATGATGGTTTTGCGAAGGGGCTAAAAGAAGTGGTGTAGGGGGAGGGTGGTGGGCGGCCTTGCCAACAACAAGAACGAGAAACAACAAGAAGCAGTCAGCAAGCAGCAGCAGTGGCAGCAGCAGCGGCAGCAATAGTAGTAGTAGTAGAGACCAGAACAGACTCTAAAAATTTAAGTTCACTCGGTTAACAGCAGCAGACCCCCACACACATATGTATATACACACACAGAGTCAGACAGTGAAGCAGCAGCAGCAACGTCAGTCGATTAGTCGTCGTCGTCGGTCGCTGTCGCTGTCGCTGTCGTCGTCGTCGTCATCGTCATCGTTGGTTGTGTGTAGATTTTTGCCAATTTTACCTTGTCGCTGCGCTGCTCTCTAGCAGAAAACAGTGTCGAACTTAAAGAGCGAGTAACGTGACGTGTCGTGTTGTCGGTTGAAATTTGTTGTCTTTTTTTTTTTTTGTTCCTACCAAATGAGAAGAAAAACAGAAAACAGAAAATGTGTGTGCAAAATAAGCGAAAATCCAAAACAAAAGGCAGACAATAATACAGAGAAACAAGAAGTGTAAGAGTGTGTGTGTACGAGAAAAAAGAAGGAAGAGAGAGAGAAAGAGAGAGCTCTGCTGATAGAGTACGCCGGTCTCTACTCGCTCTTGCTCACCAACGTCGTTCACGCGCTCACTCTGTTGGCTAGGCCTAGGCAGCTGATTTTGCCGGCAACTGTCAGCTGTTTGTTGTGTGTGTCTCTCTCTCACTCTCGCTGTATTCCCCTCTCTATCTCTATGTTGTTTGTGTCAACTAGCATAATAATAATAAGCTGTTAAAGCAAAGCAGCAGCGGCCGTTCGCAGTAGCAGCATGTTCTTGTTGGTATGCGTTTACCATACTTGTCTATTGTGCGATTGCTTTAGCAATGCACAAGCAGCAAAAGAAACATAGTATCATAGCAGCAGGAACAGAGACAACAACAACCTAAGCAACAACAACAAGAGGAACATCAACAGCACCAGAAGCAGCAATAAAGTTAAAGCTTAACAGCAGCAGCATCAACATCAGTATGTTAGCCACGGCAGCGACAGCTGCGGCGGCAGCAGCACGCAAACGCAGTCGCAGCGCGAGCAATGGCAGCAAACGCAACGCCGCCGGCAGTGGCAGCGGCCGCAAATTAACCAAGAGCGTGAGTGTGTTGTTGCTTTTTTCTCTCTCTCTCTCTCTCTCTGTCTACTTATTTCTCTCGCTGGCTGGCTACTTGCCTGCTGTGTTGACTCTCTGTTTACATGGGAACCTTTTGCACGTGTTCGTTGCTATCGCTGCTGTGCGCCCAGCAACCGTTTATTAACAGAGACTGCAGCAGCGACCAAATTGGGGCAAAATATCTGTTAACCCATTAACAGAAAACTTGGTTGTTGTTGGGGTCAATTCCTTTGTAGGAATTTGTGATATGATAACAGAAATGCCTTATATAACACAGATCAACTTTTATTTTTTATTAATAACATTTTTAAGTCTCTCCCCTTTTCCTCTTCCCATTGTTGAATTAGTAAACGGCTGTGCCGACGTTTCTATACCCTTCTTGAAATGTGTAAATTATTAAGATTTTGATTAATTAATACAACCTGGATGCATAAAAATACTTATACTTTTATATTAAGAGATATTGTTTGGACTGTAAGTGCCGGCATCTGACTGAGTTAATGTACCCATTTAGAAACAATTTATTTTTATACTATTGTTAAAATTTTGTCTAAAATTCAAATCCCAACAACTGTTTTCCTCGTTCCCCCCGCTGGGCTTGTTCTTTCATTCATTTGCAGCTCGCTCTCATCGTAATGTGCTTGTTCGCCGCTCTCGTGCTTGTTCGTTTATTCGTTCGAGCACATTCGTATACGTTTCTACTCGTTCGGGTCGCTGCTAAAAATAAACAGTGCCATAGCATGAGTTTTTTTTTCTGTGCTTTTTGTGGGCAATGAAAACGAAAATTTGCGTGACGTCTCTCGACCTTGACTCATCGACGTAAAACTGTTAAAAACTGTGCGGCGAATGTTGGCGACGACTGCGGCAACGACGACGACAGCAGCAACAAAAGCAGCGGTGTTGTGTAGTGTTGCCAGATTGCGGCAAGGCGAATGTTCATGCTGCCGCGGCGATGGTTTTTGCTCGTTCGAGTTGGGTTTGAAGTCAACGACGTCTTTGGAGACACAACGACAACCAGTTTACAAATACACTCGCATACCTTCTACCTACTACGTTTATACGTACATGCAAACAGCTACAGGGAAACTTTTTGTCATAAAAAAAGTTGCCAAAAAACTGGTTCCACTTACAATTAGTACAAAGACGGAAAGAAAAAAGATAAAACTAGCATTTGAAAAATAAAGACAGCACAGCAAATGCTGCAAGCAAAAGCAACGGTTTCTTTGCTTCTTTCTCTTCATTATTGGAATGCTTGCATACTGATTGCTCTCTCTCTCTCTCTCTATCTGCCTTTCTCTTTATATCTTGTTCTCTCATTATTAGCACCACCCCCACCTCTCTTTCTCTAGCTTAGTTGCACTCATTTGTTGCCAATACGACGAAAATGCATGCGTTATGCATGTCACTGCCACGCCCTCGCAGCCGCCTTAACAAGTACGTTTTCGCGTGCCTACATCTCATCATCATTGCCATCGCCGTCGTTGTCGTCGTCTTCGTCATCATAGCTTTATCTCATTCGTGCACACGTGAGAAAGACCAAGAAAATTAAGTCGTTTCGGTATTTTTGACCGCTCTTCTATTTTTCACATTCGCGGACTGTTATCATCACCACACCATCACCTTTTTTTTTTTTTGGTCAAATTTTCTGTCTGTATGTTGGCCCGTTACAATTGGTCGTTTTTTTTTTGTTCTTTTTTTTCTTTTTTTCTTATCTCTCTTTCTCTCCCCCTCTCTAGGGACGACAAACGACAGCTGTTGGAGATGAGACTAAATTAACTTCCACAGTTTATAAAAAAAAACATTCAAATTAAAAGTAGGACAAAAAAATCAACGATTATTAAAATGCTTATTTTGTATACATTACACACATACAATGTCTGTATGTATGTATAGCATTAGTATTGTTAAAAAATAGAACTAACTAGAAATAGAAAATATTACAGGCATCCAATGACAAGTCTTACAATTAATTGGTCGATCAAACAGCTACACGTTTCTAGTAGCAGATCCAAAAGTTATTTTGGGGTTCTTAAGAACAATCATTTTAACGCGTTTCATCAAATAGAGTTTTAGTAAAACCAGCAAATAGGTGGGTTGGTGTAATTAATGCAATGACGTTCACTTAAAATAAAGATTCCACGAATTCAAACTGGTAGGCTATGCCTTCCGATACTTCTTAACCAAACTAATTGCGTGTGGGGTGGGTTAGGCATATTCGGTAGTTTGCATACACCAATTTAGAGAAGTTTCTTCATAGTTCAAATTTCCATTCCATGCCCATATAATTTCTTAATTTTTTCGTCAAATGGCGCCCACTGTGTGTGTTGGTGTTGTTGGCGAGGCAAACTGCTCGCGAAATGGAAATGACAAAGACGCCGGTTAGCTGCGCTGCTGCTATCGCTGCCCTCAGTTGTTGTCGCTGCTCTTCTCCCTGTGTTGTTGTTGTTGGATGGAAGAAGAGAGGCAGCAGCAAACAGCAGATGCGACGCTAGCCAGCAATAGTAGCAGCGCAGCAGAGGCAACTACAAAATAGTAGTTGTTGTAGTTGTGGTGTAGTTTGGTTTCGCTGTTGTTTTTGGCTGGGGCGCGCGCGCGGAAGTCGCAGAAAATATTTATCAAAAGGCTGGTAGAGGGCAGAGAAGCAGCGGCGGCTAGCTGGCTGTCAATCGGATTAATTTTTATTGTACTTTTCTTTTCGGTCGTCATTGCTCTTGCTCGCTCTCTTTCTCTCTCTCTCTCTGTGCATACTTGTGCGTGTGTGAGTGAGTATCGTTGGTTTTTTTTTTTCGCAAATGAGCGAATAGTTCTCTCTCTCGCTCTCATCTCACTCGTTTGTTTGTTCGAGCTGAGCTCTGGACTCTCTCTTTCTCACTGTCTGTCTGTCTGTTTCGAGACGTTCGTCGTCCCGTTTTTTTTTTTTGTTTGTTTGCCTCTTGTTCTGCTTTTTTCACCTTCTTTTCTTTCTGCTTCTTATTGCTCGTTACAAATACGCGTATATAACAATATGTGCCCCAGAGAGCGAGCGAGTGACTGCAAAAAAAAAAGAGAAAAAAACCAAATGAAATATACAACATAAACTAAACTCGCGGCGTGCCATCGAGTCGTTTTTTTTTTGTTTTTGGAATATGTTTTTATATTGCAAATTATTGCAGAAAACGGAAAACAGTAATTAAAGTGAAAAAGTGCATGAAAAATCAACAAATAAAAGCAGCTATGAATGTGATAAAATTGTAATAGAATGTGAAAATCTAAACACACACATACACCCACATAACATTCTCACCCATACACACACACACATCAATACACATTACACACACATTCATACATACACACGTATGTGTTGTGCAGAAAAATATGCGGCGCTTAAAAAAGGTGAACGGCATTTTGTGGAATATAAAAATGAACAAAACGAGAACGGGGAAAAATAAAGAAAAAAAATAGACAGACTTTTGAATGTGCCGAAGTGCTATAGAAAATAAAATGAGAAAGGAGAGAAAGAAGATGTGAGCAAAGTCGAGAAAAACCCCATAATATTCATTGTTGTTGGTGGGGGTAGCCATTTTAATTTTTACGTTAATTTCAACCAATTTTTTTTCATTCCTTTTTCTCTTATTGTCTTTACGCTTTGCTTTTTGATAAAACATTACACACACACACACACATCACATGCAAGCGGGCAGGCGGCTGCATTTGCTTGCTCTCTATTACTGCTCTCTTTCTCACTCGTTGTTGTTGGGGAGATTGGTAAACGCATCTCACTCACATCACCCAAAAGCTTCCTCTACATTTTGCACACACAACACACACACACATATAAGCGGACATTCTCATTCCGTTGGTGATTGTTGCCACCTAGTTTGAAATTTCTGTGACCAGAGTTGTTTGGTCCGTCTGGTCACACTAACAACAGCACCAGCCAGCAGCCATTGCGAACTTGCTGATCAAAACAAAAAACGTCCAAAAACAGTGTTGGAAAATTGCACATTTGAAGAATAAAAGTTTAAAAAAAAAAAAAGAGATGGGGTGGGCAAAATACTTCACGAAGGAAGAATTGTAATAAAAGCGCGTTGTAGAGGATTGAGAAAACATTTCGTTAATAATTTTTTAACATTTATATCATTGATTTTAAAAAAAACTAAGGATTTATTTTTATTCTCTTTTGTTACAGATGTCCGCCGGCGCTCAATTGCAGATGGCCCCACAGACCACAGCGACCTTGAGTCATCATCATCCAAATCAGGCATCCCAGCAGCAACAGTTGCCACCTCCCCGCAGCAGCCGCAACAGCAGCAACAACAACAACCCCCGCAGCAACAACAACAGCATTTTGCGAATCATCACACAACGCAGCAGCAGCAAGATCAACAAAATCCCACACAACAGCAACAGATTTTGCCACAACAACATTTGCAACATTTACAACAGCCACAACAGCAATCAAACATCATCCCATCAGCTACACCTGCCCCAGCATCCGCAACAGCAGCAGCAGCAACAACAGCAGCAGCAGCAACAACATTACCATCAGCAATCCCTTGGATTGCAGGTGGTTGTAAGTGGTGGTACGGGTGCCACAGCCGCAGGTGGCAGTAGTAATCCCGACTCGAATATGAGCACTGGCTCCTCGCACAGCGAAAAGGATGTCAACGATATATTAAGCGGAGCAGCCGGAGTCGCAACGGGTGGAGGCGGAGCATTACCCTGTCCGCCCTTTGGGATGCACTCCATAACGGAGGGCAACGACATGTTCATACCGAGCAGCGGGAAACAGCCACGAACGCCGGCCGATCGGAAACGAAAACGAAAGTTGCCCCACAACACAACGGAATGAAGGTGGGGCCAGGAGGCGCAGGAGGCGGCGGCAATGTCAACAATAGTAGTTTAAAGGGCAAATCACTTGGCCTGAATTTGTGTAAAGTCGGTTTATCTGGTGTTCTGTCTGTTTCCGATCGTCTTAGTGGCGGATCAGTTGGTGGTGCTGGTGGTGGAGGAGGAGGCGGTGTGAGTAGTGCTGGTGGTGGCGGAGGCGGTAGCTCTGGTTCGGGTAGTGGAGCTGGCGGTGGTAAAAGTGCACGTCTTCTTTTACCCGGTGGCGGTGGCGGCGTTGTCAGTGACAACAAAAAGATCAACGATTATTTCAATAAGCAGCAACAGCAACAGTCGGGAGTGAATGTTGGTGTTGGCGTCGGCGTGGGGATACCCGGAGTAACGGGTGGTGGCGGCGGCGGCGGCGTTGGTAATCCATCGGCGTTACGTCCACCACATGCCGGCAGTAAATCTCCATCATCCGCCCAACAACAAACACCCACATCGGTGGCATCCAGTGGTGGTGTCGTCGGCGTTGGCGTCGGAGTGGGAGTCGGAGTTGGTGGAGCGCCCTCTAATCAGCAGCAGCAGGTGCAGGTGCAGACGAGCCAAGTGCAAACAAGCCAAGCGTATTCTATGTATCCAGCTAGTCCACAGACGCAGGCACCAAGCCAAGTGCCGCCACCAGGAGCGGATTTCCATTATGCTGCTGCTGCTGCTGCTGCCGCTGCAACCTCCAAACAACAACAGCAGCAGCAGCAACAACAGCAGCAGCAGCAGCAACAACAACAGCAGCAGCAACAACAACGCCAGCAACAACAACAACAGACTTCCAATCAAATGGTTCCTCCTCATGTTGTGGTCAGTGGTTGTTCTTTGGGTCATGTGATGGGTCTGACCTCGCTTCCTCCGCCCCCCCCACACACTCAGAACCAGCAGCAACAGCAACAGCAACAACAATTGGGTCCACCTGCCGTCACATCCTCTGGAGCAACCGTTGTCTCTCGCCCATCCACATCAATTGAGCTCAATGGGATTGGGTGTCGGTGTGGGGGTAGGCGTAGGTGTGGGAGTACCACCATTGCCTCCACCACCACCAATGCCCACATCAATTATCACCTACAGCAAATCGACGCAAACAGAGGTCTCACTGCATGAGCTTCAGGAGCGCGAGGCCGAGCATGAGACGGGCAAAGTGAAGCTGGACGAGATGACAAGACTGTCCGATGAGCAAAAGTGCCAGATTTTGGGCAATCAGAAAACAATTGACCAGCACAAATCGCACATTGCCAAATGCATTGATGTGGTCAAGAAGCTGCTCAAAGAGAAGAGCAGCATTGAGAAAAAGGAGGCCCGCCAAAAATGTATGCAGAATCGCCTGAGATTGGGCCAGTTTGTTACCCAGCGAGTGGGCGCCACATTCCAGGTGAGTTTCACATTTATTTAATGATGATATATATTTGTTATAATATTAATTTTTGCGTTATCTCTTGCAGGAGAATTGGACGGACGGATATGCTTTTCAGGAGCTAAGCCGACGGCAGGAAGAGATCACGGCTGAACGCGAAGAGATCGATCGTCAGAAGAAACAGCTGATGAAGAAGCGTCCGGCTGAGTCCGGACGCAAGAGGAACAACAATAGCAACCAGAACAACCAGCAGCAGCAAACGCAACAGAATTCCAATTCCAATGACTCATCCCAGCTAACGGGCGGCCCGGGCAGTGATCGTCTGGGCGGTGGCGGAGCTGGTGGTGGTGGTGGTAGTGTAGATAGCGGCCTCGGTGGCACCAATGCTGGCGGCCTCGGTGGCGGTGCCGGCGGTGTTGGTGGCGGAGGCGGAGGAGGTGGCGGTGGCGGCGGCGGCAGTGGTCGTGGCCTATCCCGCTCAAATTCCACGCAAGCGAATCAAGCCCAATTGCTGCATAATGGCGGTTCCGGCGGCAATGTGGGTAATAGCGGCGGTGTCGGGGATCGACTCTCTGATCGCGGCGGCGGTGGTGGCGGCCTCGGTGGCAATGATAGTGGCAGTTGCTCTGACTCGGGCACCTTCCTTAAGCCAGATCCCGTCTCCGGAGCATACACGGCACAGGAGTACTATGAATATGATGAGATCTTAAAGCTGCGCCAGAATGCGCTTAAAAAGGAGGATGCCGATCTGCAGCTCGAAATGGAAAAGCTGGAGAGGGAACGGAATCTGCATATTCGCGAGCTTAAGCGGATACTTAACGAAGATCAGGTGAGTGTTTCTCTACCTACGTCCCTCCCTCCCTCTCACTCTAATTCATTAAAATATATCATCTTTCTCTCTTTTTTGCAGTCCCGCTTCAACAATCATCCTGTGCTGAATGATCGATATCTGCTGTTAATGCTATTGGGCAAGGGCGGCTTCTCTGAGGTGCACAAGGCCTTTGACCTTAAGGAGCAACGCTATGTCGCATGTAAGGTGCACCAATTAAACAAGGATTGGAAGGAGGATAAGAAAGCTAATTATATCAAGTGAGTAGAGAGAGAGAAAGAGAGAGAGAGAGAGGAGAGAAGAGAGAAGCAAGGAAAGAAGTCCTTGAAATTCAAATGCAGAGAAGATAGGAGCAGAGGAAACACAGTAATAGTTTTATCCCTTTACCTTTATGCGGGTGGCAATTTCGAATCCTATCCAAGATTTATTATTCTTCACGAAATCAATTCTAGTAATCTATCAGTTATAGAAGAGCGCATTGAGAGCATTTTCTTACCAGTTCCCTATTAAATTTTCCAAAAAATAAAGTTGCTTTCTTTCCAGAACTCACTTCAAATGAATTTATGTAGTTTTATAAAGAAATTTTTAGTTAGATATATGTATGTGTGAGGGGTGTGGGTGGGTGAACTGATGAGAATGAAATAATACCCAAGTGTTGTGTTGTTTTCTTTACTAATTTGCAACAAAATTTGCCCATTTTTTTTATAGACACGCTTTGCGGGAATATAATATCCACAAGGCTCTGGACCATCCGCGTGTTGTTAAACTCTATGATGTTTTTGAGATCGATGCAAATTCATTTTGCACTGTCCTCGAGTATTGCGATGGTCATGATTTAGACTTTTATTTAAAGCAGCATAAGACTATACCCGAGCGTGAGGCTCGCTCGATAATAATGCAGGTGAGTTAATTTTGAGTACTGCTGCCGCCGCCGAGTCGACTTAGCATAACTAAAATATAAATTTGTGGTTTGTTGTACTACTTTTTTTTTGAATTCAGGTTGTATCTGCACTCAAGTATCTAAATGAGATTAAACCGCCCGTCATCCATTATGATCTTAAGCCGGGCAACATTTTGCTTACCGAGGGCAATGTTTGCGGCGAGATCAAAATAACCGATTTCGGTTTATCAAAAGTTATGGACGATGAGAACTATAATCCAGATCATGGCATGGATCTGACATCGCAAGGAGCGGGCACATATTGGTAACTAACTAACTAACTAATTTTCTAACGAATAATGATTTCTATTGGATTTCGAATCGAATATATATATAATATAATGACGAATTTTGCTTTTGTTAGGTATCTGCCACCCGAATGCTTTGTTGTGGGCAAAAATCCACCAAAAATTTCATCCAAAGTGGACGTATGGAGTGTCGGCGTGATATTCTATCAGTGTCTTTATGGCAAGAAACCATTTGGTCATAATCAATCGCAAGCTACCATACTGGAGGAGAATACCATACTTAAGGCCACCGAAGTTCAGTTTTCCAATAAGCCAACTGTGTCCAATGAGGCGAAGGTAAGTTCGAGTCAAGTGCAGAGAAAAGGACTTCCCATTTTACCTCTAATTCTAAATTTTTTTTTACAGAGCTTTATACGCGGTTGTTTGGCCTATCGTAAAGAGGATCGAATGGATGTCTTCGCATTGGCAAGGCATGAGTACATACAGCCTCCTATACCGAAGCATGGGCGTGGCTCGCTAAATCAACAGCAACAGCAACAGCAGCAGCAACAACAACAGCAACAACAACAGCAGCAACAATCCTCAACATCGCAGGCCAATTCGGCTGGCCAGACATCGTTCTCAGCCCACATGTTTGGCAATATGAATCAATCCAGCTCATCCTAGCTGCCAACTAAACGTAATTCCAATTCATAATTCGCCGCCGCCGCAGCGGCAGCAGCAGCAACAACAACAACACCAACACCAACACCACCAATAACACTAACGGCAACAGCAAACGCAAGCGCATTCGGGATAATTGCTGCCGCCGACCAAATACAGCATCTGCATTTGCACCAGCAGCAGCAGCAGCAACATCATCAACAAAATAGCAGCAATAATTATATAATTAACACCAGCAACAACAATTATACAGCAACGCTACTCGATGCAGCGGCTTATTGCTATGAGACTGTGATGGATGGAGGAGGACACTATAAGCAGGCGGCCACAATAATATCATCCAATGCAGCTGTAGCGTCTACAGCAGCGACATTATCAACAGGAGCAGCAGGAGGAGGAGGAGGAGGCGGAACAACAGCAGCAGCAGCAGCACCACCAATGTCAACACCAGCAACACCGCGAGCCTATCAAGGGAAATACAAGCGTTGGCAGCAACAACAATTGCAACAGCAAGCCCAATTGCAACAGCAACAACAAATGCTGCTGCTGCAACAAGAATTGCTTTAGCTTCTCGACGATTGATGACGACGACGATACACTGCCTGCCGACAACAGCAACAACAACAACGTCATTAAAATTCCATTTTATAACTTGCGCGCAACCTGCACTACTTTCTCGTGTAAAACAACAACAGCAACAATTTAAAAATATTGTTGTTTCAAACAATTGCTGCTGGCCGACGGACAACACAACAACAGCAACTACATGCAAATGCTTGCGCATTAGCAGCAAAAGCAACAACAAATTTTGCTGCTGCAGCCTGTTGATAACAGCAGCAACTTTCCAAACCCCCTGCCCCTGCCGCCCGCCGTCCTACCTACCCCTCACTTCATCACTATGGTATTTCGTTTTGGTTGTTGCTGCAACATCACCAGAAAAGAAGTAGCAGAAGAATTTCCACAGCGAAAAACGCGTCGCAAAAGAAAATTAAATAAATTAAGTAACAAGTTGCATAAAACAAAACAGAAAAAAAACAAAAAAAAAAAACTTAAATTAAAGAAAGAAAAAACTATATATAAATATATATATTATATTAAATGTGATAAACAAGCGTTAAGCAAAAAAAGAAAAACAAAAAATAAAAAAAAACAACAACCCAACAAACAAAAAGAAAAAATAGCAAGCAGCAAGCAAATTAAAAAAATAATAAAAAAAAACAAATTCTTAGCAAGCGCAGTTAAAATATAAAATGAAAAAATGCGGAGAAAATGCTGTTTAAAGGCTGCTTAAACCTTTAAAAATAAAAGAAAGAAAAACAAAAACAAAAAAAAAAAAAAACAACAGAATAATTAATTATATTATAATAAATGTAATTTAGGAATTTAGGAAGGCAACTAAAAATTTAAAAATTACAAAACAAAACAAAAAACGATTCCCAAAAAGAGATAACTTTTTTTCAAAAAAAAAAAAAAAAAACAAACAAAACCCTAAACTAAAAGCAAAACATGTAGCTAAACAGAAGAAAAATAATTGCTTGTGATTTTCATTCTCCATATTTTTTTTTTAAAACATTTTTTTTTCTAATATAATTTTGCCTTCTGCAGCTGTTCTTCTTTTTGTTGTTCTTGGCATGCAATTGGGTTTTCTTTCTGGGTTTTGCTTCATTTCAAAAATCGAAACGTCTATTCAGAAAATTTGTTTATTTTAAAAAATTTGTTAAAATGCAAAACCCAAAACCAAAAAACAATTCATTTATTTTGTATCAAAATTTTTGCTACTTTCAAACCAACCGGATATATGCCCTCCTTTCCTCCCCTCAAAAAAAAAAAAAAACAAAAAACCATCAGAAGAAAAACAAAAACAAAAACGAGAAAAAATGTTTAAGCTAATGTGGAATATTTGCATTCAGCTAACAAAACTAAAACTATTTCAAGAGAAACACAAAAGAAAAATCACACACACACACACTACACATAACAGAAAAACAAATAGTTGAAATGTTAAATTTAAATTAAGAACAACAACCCAGCAAACAACAACAAAAGCAACAACAATTTTTATATTTTACAACAAGAAACATTTAACATAAAAAAAGAGAGAGAAAAGTTAAAAGGAAAACCTTTTCAATAAGTTGTACCAACTCTTAAATCGATATATATATATATATATATATACACAAATATATATATATATATATGTATATATAAAACACACAAACAACACACAGATTTGAAAGAATTACACTTTTAATTATATAGATATATATACACATACATGATAATATTAATAATAATAAACTAATGTAATAGTTTTTATTAAAGAATAATATATATATCGATATATATATATATATACATGTTTTTTTTTTATTATTATTATTATTAATTTTAAACTATAATTGTAATGAACTTTATGCATAACATATTGTATTAAATATTAATATCCAAGGCATATTGATAGAAATATATATACATATATGTATATATATTATATATATATATATGTACAGATATTATGTATCTATATAGATATATATATATATATATATATATATATGTGTATATGTGTGTGTGGAATTCGAGCAACAAAAATTTGTAATGTTTCAATAGTTATCTATATATATATATATATATATATAATATATACATGCATACATACATATATATATCTACTATTGTGTATATGTGTATATATGTGTGCTTATCTGTACATGTATGTAAAACCCGATAGAGACGATCGATGATCGACGATCGAGCAAAAGAGAGATGAGATTGTGATGATGGAGCAAGTGTTGCATGGCGGTGTAGTAGTTGTAGTAGTACTAGTAGCGACGAGGGCGCTGTAATGAAATTCCAGAACAAGCAAAACTCAAAACGCAAAAATGATAAACAAAAACGAAAGAGAAAAAGAAAAAGAACTTAAAAAGCCATCATGATGAAATCTTAAACAAAAACCAGACTCAACATTTTTATGCTGAAAGTGTTACAGATCTTCTTTTTTTTTGTCTTTAGTCTATATATATATATACAACTGCATATATATATATATATATATAAATATAAAGAAATATCTAGTACTATAAAGAAAAACATATAGAAATTAGCATACTACAGCGTACAGAGGGGCGTATGAGTAATAAGTGAATATGAGAGAAAAAAAAACAACACAAAACAAAATGATGAAATGAAAACAACAACAACAACACATAGAAACGAAAAATAAAAAGAACTTCCGCCAACTCCATCTAGCCCCCTGACCCTGACCCTGATCCTGCCCCACGCCCCGGCCCAGCCCCCGCCCCTGTGGCAAGTGAAACCATTTTTTGAGTAAATCTGTAAATATTTGATAATAATAATTTAAATTTAAATGTCGTCATACGGAATGAGAGAAAGAGATAGAAATCACACACTTCAAATGCTGCGAGAGACGTTTGAGTACTTTCCTTTAATTTTAGCCTGAGAGAACAGTTCTTAAGTGAGATTTTTTTTTTGCTTTTTTTTCGACCCTGAATATATTAATTTAATCTACTTTTACATATATATAAATATATATGGAATTCTTTTTTTTTTTTTACCTTTAGGCTATATGAAAGCTATGCATATAAAACAATACACATATACATACACACACATATGTAGGAGCGTGTGTGTTGAATTTTATTTTATAGCGATCAGCAGGAGCGAATCTATATTAAAAAACAAAAAACAAAAACAACTACAAAAAACAAAAAATACATGTAAAATGTAAAATGCACATCTTTAAATTATAAAACAATATTTAAATGAAAGAAAAAAAAAACAACCTATTAATTATTATTTCAACGCGTTTTATTTTATTGTAAACTTATACATTTTTTTTATGCATTTTATTTATTATACGCTTGCCAAGCAGCGGGGGGATAAGAGAAAGCCTCCAAACAGAGAGCGTCCAGCAAGGTTATTATTGTCAGAATGGCGCACATAAAGAACGAGAGGCCGTTACTTACATCTTTGAATGCTAAAGTAAAACAAAATGATTATTTAATGGGATAGTCAGTCCGATTGTTATTAACCATGCTTGGATCTATAAATAATCGTTTTCGGACTTCGAGAAGAGTCATTGATTTAAGGAAACTATTCAATTGGGACAAAGGTTTATTGAAATCGATTCTAGGCATAGAATTGTAACTGGCGCAGAATTTGGTATTTGCATGAAAAGTTTTCGATTTTCAAAAAAGTTAAAGGGAAAAGATGAGCATTAAAAAGCGTGTACATTTGTTTGATTTGAATTCATTTTAGTTTTTTTCTCACCAATTGATTTCTGTTCTCGCAATATTTTCAAATTTTCTTCATTTCACTCAAATTTCTTTAAGGGAATTATATTGAGTGATTCAGCAGCAGCAGCAGAGCATGAAACATTAAGCATACCTATTAAGTGTTTAAATAGTACTATACAAATCAAAATACAAATACTTTAACAAGCAGATCAGACGATGACGACCTCTCTCCCTACCCCTTGACCCAACTTGACCCTCTTCCCTTTAAATTATTTGTTGAATATTTTATTAATAATGAAACAAAAATAAAAACAAAAAAACACAAATGCAAAATATAATATTAAATTACAATAAAAATTGAAATTAATAAAATAAAAAAAAAGAAACAACTGATTAAAATATATATATATACATTATATATGTATGTATGTATATAAATAAATGATTTAATAGTTATGCTAAAAAATTATGAACAAAATGATGGAAATAATCTGAAAGAAGCAGACGCGCGTCTCCAAACGTGTAAACGCAAAGTGAAGAATTTTTTGTGCCCGCCTTCTACGCCATTAACTAATTGCTCGCTCGCCCCTCGCTTTTGACGACGGTGGTGGGTTGGGGCGGGGCTAGGGGTGAGGCAGCTCTCTATTTGCCAGCGAAACGCTTGAGAGCGTAGGTAAAGCCCAGAAATAAATGAACGCAAAGATACTAAATCATTAAGTAAACGTAAAAATTTAATGAATAAATTAATTCCAAAAGAAAGAGAGAAAAAGTAAGAAAACAAATAAAAAAAAAACACAAAAAAGCATTGAGAATAAAAAATACTAAAATGATTTAAAAACCAAAACATTTCAAAATCGTTTTTCTATGTGTTTAATTTTGTATCACAGAATGTGAAATGACAGCAAGTTTTAATGATTTTCAAATTTGCCGATGCACGATAATCGATATCGATAGTATGGGGCTTGTGCCAAGACACAGCAGAGGGCGCCGCAGTGCAATGACAAGCCGCAACTAAGCAAAAAAAAAAAAAAATTCGATAGATATCGATACAAGGGAAAAGTAGCAAAACGTGTTGGAAAATAGAACAAATTGTGTGAGAAAAAAAGCGTAGTAAAGGAAAAAAAAAATTAATTTAATAATAATGGCTGCTCCCATGCAACATGAAGATTTGCTCAAGCTAAAGAATTTCATTGACTTTGTCAATGCAAATCCCACGGTCTTGAACATGAAACAATTGCAGTTTGTAAAGGATTTTGTGGAGAAATTTGGTGGTAAAGTGCCCGAAGGTGAATTCAAAATGCCGGATGCAGCTGCCGGGGGGTAAGTTAACCTATGACACAAGCGAGTGCGGCATGATAATATATTTTTATTTGGTTTTGTTAATCTCCCCTTGCAGCAAATGTCCATTTGGTGGCGATGCCAAAGCCAAACCGGCCCCTTCAACTGCCGATGAGCCACAGGCCACCGTTGAATCTGACTCTAGCGATGAGGATGCCTCATTGTCGGAGCCCGAATCAGATGTGGAATTGGATATGGAAGGTACAGAGAATTCGATTTAGTTAAACTATCTATGTAAAGTCCATATTCCATTTCGTTTTTTTTTTTTTTTTTTGCTGAGTCACTAGCTTGTTGTTGTTGCGACTTGTTCTAGAAGCTTTTGGAAATTAGCAACTTTCCAGAGCCATCTGCATTCTAACTGAGAAAAATATCGCCCCATTATCGACTTGTAGATTATTTTTGCTATTTATAGCCAAATTTAAATTTTTACTTTTCTTTTATATTTATAGGCGTCATCAAGGCCGATGAAGATCCCGCCCAACCTATGGGGGATTTCTCTAAAGAGCCTAGCGAAGAAGATATGGATAAGGCTGGAGAGTTTCGTTTACAAGGAGCTGCCGCTTACAGTGAGCAGAAATTCGATGAGGCTATCGATTTCTATACCAAGGCCATTGAGTTGAATCCGGGCAATGCTCTGTTCTATGCCAAACGTGGTCAGGCATTCCTTAAACTGAAGAAACCAAACGCTTGCATTCGGGACTGTGACAAGGCTTTGGAACTGAATTGCGACTCGGCGGCGGCATATAAATTCCGAGGACGAGCCCATCGGCTGTTGGGCCAGTTCCAGGAGGCGGCCAAAGACTTGCGTCAGGCATGTAAACTGGACTTTGATGAGGAAGCCGATGAGTGGCTGCGCGAAGTTACGCCCAATGCCAAGAAGATTGAGCAGCATCGCATTAAGCAAGAGCGTAAACAGGCCGAGCGTAAGATTAAGGAACGTGAACGGGCCCAGCGTAAGGCGCGCCGTCAGCAGGCCAAACAGAATGCGGCCAGTGGAAGAGCTGGAGCTGGTGCTGGCGCCGGTGGACCTGGCGGATTCCCTGGTGGTTTTCCTGGTGGTTTTCCTGGTGGTTTCCCTGGCGGTTTTCCAGGCGGTTTTCCTGGAGCCGGTGCTGGTGGTATGCCCGCAGGTTTCGATATGGCTGATCTGATGTCCAAAATGAAGGATCCGGAGGTGGCTATGGCCATGCAGGATATTATCGCCAATCCAGCCAATATATCCAAATATGTATCGAATCCAAAAATCTTTAATTTACTAAAGAACTTCTTCCCAGGCGGTTTCCCTGGCGGAGCCGATCCAACTGCTGGATTCGGTGCCGGTGAATCAGATCCGCCCAAGGAGGCAAGCAGCAATAGCAACGAGCCAAAGTCCAAAAAGGATGCGACTTCGGATTTCGTTGATGATGGCCTAGACTAAAAAGTGTCAATGGCCATTAACAAATAGAGAGCAGCCGCCAAGCAGCAGCAGCAGCAGCAGCAGGAGCTGCCACACATACAACAATCATATTCCAATACACACACATACACACACACACACGTAAACTCACTAGCAAGACACGAATAAGAGCAGGATAGCATATAAGAAGTGGCTGCTGCCCTTCGTTGGCTTTTCGGGTTCTTGAATTAATAATATTAAATTCCTTATGCCATAAATTGTAACAAAAAAAAAAACAAAAACAAATGTTTCCTTATTAACATATATACACAACTATAAAAAATGTATAGTTGAACTAATGCTCGATAAGAAACCAAAACGAAACAAGTTGCAAATGTTTAGCCTTAATTGTTCACACACACACACACCCACACACACACATAAGACACAACATACTTTTTGTAAAACAAAAAACAAACAAAATTGTACTGAATTAGGATTTGAAGTCATATTCTAATAAGCGAATGCATTTAGCGACCATCATCACCATTATCCTCCCGCACACACACACACACCTACACATATACTCACACACACACACATAAACACACATGTAAAACATTCATCTTATTCATTTAATGATCAATGATCAATAAAAATCTAGAAATGAGCATCGAAAACGCGCCTTTTACACCCAATTCTGGTTGAAAACATAAATAATTATTGAAATTTTATTGCTTAAATTCTAAACTAAATAAGTGTGCTCTTTTTCTCTTAAGGAACTTCACAATTCGAGTTTCACTTAATTGAAATCTCAATCTAGTGTCCTAATTGTTTGCCATCTCACGTGTACAGTCAAGGACTATATCAACCCATTTCAGATCGAAACAAATAAACTCAATTCTTTATTTGCTTCATTCAATTATTTTGTTGAATTCTTGCCTTAAATTTGTGTGTGAAAAAATGTCGATTTATTGAAAGTTGTAACTTTTGATTTGCATAAATGCCTTCATGCATTTTCTTCAGTTATTTACTTTTGTCATTAATTATTTCTATAAATATATATATATACATGTTTTTATATGTGTGTAGTATGTGTGTGATTGTATTACTCATCCATTCTTAATTTAAATATGATATGATGGAGGGAGGCAAAGTGCATTTGTTTTTGCAACCTGGCTGGTTGAGAATTATGATAACTGAAGACATTGATAGCTACCGCCCACGCGTCCCCTTAGCCCCCCCTTTACTGCAGTTACCTCCTACTTTTACTCTCTCTCTCTCTCTCTCTCTCTCTCTTTCTCCGCACATAGTTAGTCAGCGTGTTTTCCTTGAAGTGTACTTGCATTACTCATACGCACAGTAGCTCACTCTCTTTTTCTTATCACGCTCTCACTGTCACTCTTACTCTCACTCTCACTCTCTCGCTTTCTGAGTCAACTGAAATTGCCATGAAAATCTAATAAAATATATTTTGGATACTTTTGTGCGTCGTCCTGGAGGCGTTACATTAAGGTTAAATTGCATTTTGAGAAGGCTGACAAGCCCATAATTCCCTCCATCCTCCATTTATGTGCTTCCAGCTTTTACCATTGAACGCCGCCGCCGCCGCCGCCACCGTCGACGCCGCGATGACATCATGACGTCAACACATAGACCCATTTGGGGGCCACAACTTGTTGTGCTTGTAGCCGCATTCGAAATGCTCATTGCAAGTTGTAAAAATATTCAGTGGGGTATATATGACCTATTTGCCATACAGTAGAACCTTCTTGATGCGAACTAAAGACGGTGGCAGGTTAGGGGGACATTACTGCGTCCCTTATCCTCCCCACCCCTTGAAATATTCTAGTTTTTAGCTTTCGTTCTCATTGTCGTTTTAATTCACAACCTCAAAAAAAAAAAAAGATTCATAATCTTAATAATCCGTACATTTGATTATCCGGAATTGTGTTTCTAAAAATCTGGCATAAGACAGAAATGTTAAAATAAAAATTCAATTCGGTTTGTTTTGAATCTCTTTATTTTCGTTTCATTAGCTAAATTTGTCTTAAGTATCCTTGTCATTTGGCCCAGGACTTTTCAGTGATTTGGCTTTGTTATTTGATTTTGGTATTTTGTATAATGGGCAAATCGCTGGTCGATCTTATTATAAAAGTTCTAAATTTTACCGACTTGTTTTTGTTTTTATTTCGAACGACGACGATGTTTGCCTGCTAGCAAAAAGTGAACAACTTTTTCAGTTTCGTTTTCAACGTGCGCGCGCCAAGACGTACCAACAAAGAAAAAAAGAAAAAGTAAAAATCAAAAACCAAAAATCTCAACGTACCGAAAAAATAAAGTTTTGAAAATTGGAAAGATCATATCCTATATACACATACATTTATATACATATCTATATATATATATAGTGTGTTTGTGCTTGTTGTTTTTGTTTTTTTTTTTCGGTTTCGCGCCCCCGCCTCCCTCCCAACCGAATATCCTACAAAATTTCAAATTGTATTTTGTGTGCCGCCGAAGTCAGCGTATATACATATATCCATAAAGTAAGAATTTGGCATTTTTCTTCGATCGTATACATACAATATAAGCACACACACACACATAGATAGATATGTATGTATGTATATGTAGATCTTGGTATACTAAAATCGAAAGATATAGCAAAGTGTTGCCGCGTGTGTAAATGATTTTTGAATAGATGATTTCAGTTCGAATATTCGATTTCTTAAAGAGCAGGAGAAATGGGTTGGGCTTGTGGGTGTGTGGGCGTGGCTGCACTTATTACTTGCAATTAACTAATTGCAAAGAAATTGCAAGAAGAAGAAATCTGTATTTCCGCTGATGATATCATGTTGATTGCTCGTTCTCGTTTTGGTTTTCTTTTCTTTTTTGTTTTTTGTTTTGAAATACTCATTTCTCTTATCATATCGAAATTGGCGGCATATTCCAGCCCATGACGATGATCACGACGAAGGCCAATGAAGATGATGATGAAGATCCGATTTCGATGGTTTTAGTAGGCATACTTTTAGAATGATATCATATGCCAAATTCACAGTCGTAGCCTGTTGCTGCCTACTCTAAAAAATACAAAAAATACAAAAAAAAACAAAAGAAAATTAATATTTTTTGGGTACTTCGACGTGCATGATACCCTGGAGCAGTTTCCTACTCCAATTGTAACAGTTTATTTCGATTTCTGGACATTTCATCTTCTAAAAATTCATCTTTTTTTCCTAGACACCTTCAAATTGCGATATATAAACAAATTCATTAACATATTTTAATGCCAAAATGGGCGTGGCACATTTGTGGAAACGCTTGAAACATGCCATTCACCCCATTGATTGGTGATAGGGTATATAAGTAGCCGCCTAATCAATTTGTTATATATACAGAAATTTTGTTGCCAACAAAAACAACAAAAAACTTTTGTTGGCTTTTTTGTTTTGATTTGGGCTAGCCAGCGCCAGCGCCCCACCCCTTGATTTCAGCAGCATTATAATAATGATCCCTTACGATGATCACGATGTTTGACGATGATGATGATGATGATGATGATGATCGCATTAGTTATTCATCGCGGCATAGTTCTGTTTCTGTAATCCATTACGTCATCTCTCGCATAGAACAGCAGGAAAACCAGCCAATTGGGCGGAGGTTGGGGGCATGTAGGCATGGAGGCGTGGAGGCCAATGGAGATGGCGTCATATCTTAAACAGCGTTCAATGTATTTGCTGTCAAGGCTTTTGTTTTCTTTTGCTTTTCGATTAAAATGTGTCATAGATTTTATGTTTGATTGATGTGAGAGAATTAAAAGAGACCAGATGAAAGGTATTCCATATCTATGAAATGGATTTTGTGGGTCATTTCTTGTATATCTTTTCTCATCTTTGGTAAACACTTTTGTGGCAACATGCCGCATGAGTGATATGATTGCCCACAACAAGTTATTCATTTCATATTAACAAAATAAACAGAAGAAAGATATTTCAGATTTTTCTAACGTAATTCGATAACACTTGAAATTAACTTGTTAGTTTTTTCAAAAAACTAAACTAAACTCAAGAAACTCAAATAAAAATTCGACTTTAGAATGTCAACAAAATTCTTTCAATGATGATGAGCTCTAAGATTGCCCACTGTGTACGCCTAAAGTATATAGAAATACACACACACGCACACACACACGAAATACGAAATATGCTTGCATATGTATTATATCTTTGTATACGATCGAGAAAAAGTAAATACACAGATTTATTTCTCTGGCAAATACTCTCTGCTCCTCCATCTACATCTCTCCATGCTCATTTGGGCCAGAGTCGCCTTCTACTACTGCGATGTTTCAATAACATCTTTTGGCGAGGCTGCCGGCATTGAAAATAATTTTAAAATTAGACGAAAAACCAAAAAAAAAAAAACTAAAAATCCCTCATACATACAAAAAATGTGGATGATGATGATAAAGATTGGCATGGGTGTGGCTCATGGGCGTTCGATCTGTAACAGCTGGTGAAAATATATAATATCGCGTATTTTGGGAGTGGCCAAAGACAACAATATATGTAGATATTTAGAGCAAGTTAAACTCTTAGCCCAGTTAGCATTCAGTTTGCGTTGAAACATTTTTAAAAAATTCCAATTCTTACTTCGTTTCCTCTTTGTTCCTCGTTTAGGCTCCCGAAACCAACCCACCTTAAAGCCGCACCACCACTACCACCACCAACGTCAAAATGTCGCACTCAGTGACCATAACCCGTACCACCACCAGCACCACGAATACCTCGTATATAGTCCTCAATACGGGCTATCTAAAGACCTTTCCCGGTATTCTTAAGTTCTTCGAGCTGGTAAGTACTAAGCTAAATAAAAAATGTTATACTAATTAATTAGATTAATTTGCATTTTGTTTGTAGGTAATTGGCGCCGCCATTGTGGGCATTTTGGCCTACAACTATGATGACTACTATCGCTGGTACGCTTCGGGACACCAGGATCTGTTCCATTTCCTGATGGCGACCACATTTATGATAGGAACATTTTGTTTACTCTTAGCCTGTCTGACATCGCTCAGCACAGGCGGCATTATAGCCAAAACCATCTATGTAAGTGGCAACTGAGCCGATCGTTTAAGAATGGATTTGATCTAGTTGATGTTATTTTGCAGGAGCTGATCTATCATAGCGTTGCGGCCATATTGCTATTGGCTTCATCCACTGTTCTGTTGCTTAAGCTGCGCGATCATAAGCATGATGGCTATATGATTGCCGGCATTCTGGGCCTGGTCAATACCGTCTTGTACTTCATTAGTGCATTCCTGGCACATCGGTCGTATCGCGGCATTTAAGCTTTTACATCTAATCGAAAAATTGATATTGAATTAACGGTTCAGGCGTGTGTTCAAGTCCAAAACTGCAATCTCGAAGCATTTTTTAAACAAGATCAGAAAAATATATATAAGTATACATACTCGTATATATATGTATACATTGAGAGAGAAAGAGAGAAATGAAGGATTCTTTGTTGTACTGTAAAATGTATTTTTGTTTTTGATTCATTTAAAATTTTGATATTATTGTCTTCGGCGCTAGTTACAATTATAATTACCTATTTTATATATATATATAGATTTGTGTGTCTTCAGGTATATTTTTGTTTATACCTTTTACCAATTTGTCTCACTTTCTACTCATATACCAATTTTTTTTATATCAAAATATTTGTGCAAAGTAATTCGAATAAAATGAGTGTCATATGGTTTATTTTTTTTCTAGAAAACGTGAAGTGTAGCAAAATATATCTATACCCTGGGGATTTTGCGTAGCAAGTAACTCCAACGATCGCTCGAAAAATGTAGATATAAGTCAAACAAATCAATCATCAAATATGTTCCTAAACAGTTTCTTTATTGCCTGCAAAGCAATCAAACCAATTAATCGATCCCAAAAAGATAATCGAAAAACTTAAAAACATTTTTTTTATTATTCAATTTGCTGACCCCTTTTTATTTTTTGTCGCTTTGTGTATTGTGTTTGCCGGCTCAAGGTCAAGTTTTTGTTGTTGAAATTTGAAATAGAAAACAATTGGTTTGTTGTTTTTTGTTTTTAGTTTTCTATATATTTTGGCCACGCTTTGGTCTAATATTTTCTCTGTGACGTACATTCTTGTATGCTGATTCTTAAAATTTAATCAAATTTTTTGTTTTTCTACTTTTAAAGTTTTTGAGGTCAACTATTTGCAGAACAGAAACTGGAATGAAGATGATTATGAGTTCTATTAATAAATTCGTCAAGTAGAGTATTCAAAATTTCGACACATCTTCAGGTAGCTTAAAAATATAGACCGCAATTGAAGGCAACACTACGTATACGCAATCAAAATAAGAATATAGAAGAATTATTGTTTTGTGTATTTGAAAAATATTTTGTTTTGTCATTAAGATAGAATGAATTGAATCATTGGCTGGGATTAGAATGCATGATCCTGTGCCAACTCCAAGTAATACTGGACCGAGGGAATAAGAAAGAAAACAACAGCCACCGATGTGTTGAGGGCAATAAAGAACATGTTATAGACAATGAGCTCATTGCACCAGCCCTCAATGAAGGGTGTTCGCTCATTCAGCATGCAAGTGGCAATCAGTAGGATCATCGTTAGCACGGCACCCACAAGCATCATCTGGAGGCATGACATGGATATGGTGGATATGATGGATATATAATGGAATGCAAAATGTGGATGTGGTTAGAAGGGCTGCTCACCGTATTGGAGGTAATGAAATTGATATCGAAATTACTCAAATACTTGGCCCTAATCAATATCATGACTGCAAACGAATAGAATATGCTCAGCACCAGTGTCCACTTCATGTAGGACAATTCCAGCCAGGTGAGATGCGGCGTATTCACATCGTCCACAATGTAAGTGTTCTCGCAATGCGAATCACTGTACGACGCTGCATCGGTGAGCACATGCACCGTCGAAATATCATTCTCATGGATGTGGACAACTTTGTTGAGCATGTGGAAGGCCCCAAAGCAGGCAATCTACAGAATCAGAGTCAGAGTCATTATTAGATCGGCAATTTTTCTGTTAACTCACAAAGCCAGCTAGAGCCAAGAGGCCAGTGGCAATTCCCAGGCCCTTGTACATCTTTTCGCATCGAGCCAACACTATCGACTACTCCCAGTTAGATGGATGGCGGCGCTATGTTTGGGGACTCATGCAATTGAAGATGGGTGTGCAGGTGAATTTTGAAATTTGTTTTTACTTTTTTGTTATTGCTTAAAGGCTGTTTTTTTTTTGTTTGTTTGTTTTTCTTTGTTTTATTTTACAAATGGTTTTTCATAATCCATATCGTTATTTGGCGACGACTTAAATGCGGCTTAATCATAGGAAGAAATGGGTGTCGGTGTGTTGGTGGGTGTGAATGTGGAACTGTGCGTGTGTTTTTCTGTGTTTGTGTGGTCTTTAAAATTAGTTAACTTGTTTAGTATTTTTTTTTTGTTGATGAAAATACCATAAATAACCAAAGCAAATATGAAAACTAAAATAGGATATATAGTAAAACAAAAGGAAGGAGAGAAAGAAAACTATTGACTAAACTTGACACCGATGTTGTTTACCCGCGTCTGCATATGCTGCAGCACATCCTGCGAAAAGTCCTCGATGGTGGTGAAGCGACTCTTCTGAAAGCTAAATATATCGCTCAGGAATGACAAGAGCTCCTCCCGAAAATAATGGCAAATGTCGCGTAAATTCTCATTGGGACCAAAGAAACCCCAGGCCATTAATGGTGATATTTGCTCGGATATAACATAGAAATGGGCCATAAAACCATTGGGAAACTTTAACATACGCTTTTTGGCCTTCAGTACGGACCAAACGGCAGTGGTGAGTGCCTGTGGAGTAAGAGGAGCAAAGGGAAGAGACGAGAAGAGATCGTTAAATGAAAATTTATTTGTTTTAAATATTTCGACTGAGAAATAACTAACCGTCTCTTTGAAACCGTTGGACAGCCAACGATTTTGGACCACGGCTGTCACACTGGCTGGCGGTGCATCCAGATCCCTAAAGGAATCTAGAATGATAAAGTCCAAGCAAATGTCGTAAAATGTCATGGCCTTTACGTTGCGCTGTTCCAGCTCCATTTGTATGCACGGCCAGCTGTTGGGATCCTGTAAGAAATTCACCATGTCCTCATAGCCCACCAGAAATTCCTTGGTGTCTTTGTCGCCCAGGCATAGCAAGTCTGTGAGTATTTGCCGCCCTGAGTCGCAGATCCATTGGCCAACGGCAGGATCCTTGAAAAGGAACTGGAAGGCAAGTCGGACACAATGCAATTTGGCTAGATACTCAATGTCACTGCTGCAGTGCATCAGCTCCGATCGCATCGTCCGACAAGGCACTGTGTACTCATCGTGATGCTTAAGCGCACTCTGGAATAAGGGATACTCCTCGTAGGAGGTCTCAATGAAGCCCTCGAATTCACGCAGATCTGCTACTTGATCCAGTGCAGAGGCAAAGCTTTCTGCTGAATCGAAATTTGGGTCAGAGCCAGCCCGACTTAGGATACTGCCCGATTTGCGCGATAGACGATCGTCGTCACCATCATCGCCACCAACACCGCCGGCAGCCAGGCCATCCTCCTCGGCCTCGTCTATGGAATGTTCCTCGCGAAAAAGCACCGACCGCTGATCTAGGAAGAGCAACTCGCTCTGCTCCTGCAGCGTGTAGGACATCTCTAGAAGATTTTGAATCTCGCGACAGAACTCAGAGTCCTCAGCTGTGGTCAGGGAGGCGGGTACGCCGCCTGGTGAATAATGGGCGGCCAAGGCATCCTCCCAGAAATTGATAACCGTGTCGAGAGCCTCCATGCCCATCACTCCCAGCTGCTGGGCCGTCAGCTGAGTAACCACTGTACCGCCGACGGTAACAGCATTATTCTGGCCACTGGTCGCCAATACACCTGCACCTATAGAACCAGATGCCATCGAAAGCCGGTCCGAGTAGGCTAACGTGGATCCGACAGGGCTACCCGAACGAGCGGAGGCCTTTGAGCCGGCAATTGATATCAAATCATTTGGACTTCGCATGCTATTCCTCGTCCGTCGTCCTGTATATTTTCTGGCACGACGTGGTGGACGCGGTGGCTTACGGCGACGTAAGTAACGCGACAGGACACCCATAAGAGCCACGCCGGCAGTCAAGGAGAAGAGCACAACCTGACAGATAAACATAAGAATAAGAAGATTGGGAAGAATTTTTCAATGTCTCTTACCTTTGTGGTGGTAGACACGCGAAAGGGTAACAAGCTGCCATTACTCCAGGAGGCTGGCATTATGCGATGCATTATCTATTTGAACACTTCGTGTATGGATGTGTGTGTAGATCTCTTTTTTACGGAATGGGAAAACTTTGTGCAGATGCTTTGAGGTTAGACCCTGCTAGCCCAGCCCAGTTGCAACGCGCGCGCCTCTGACCCTGCTGCACATTGGCCCCTGTTGCTGCACCTCCTCCTTTTACCTCTTCGCCGTGCTTTTTCCCGATTTTGACCAATATTCTTTTGATTCGTCCAGAGTTTGCAACTGTGGTCGTGTGGGTCAAATGAATATTCGCCTATCGGGCCTTCAACAGTACTCTTTAAATTGCAATTTACTTTAGATTGTCAGTGAAAACTTTCACTTTTTAGATTCCAAAAAGACAACAAAATTGCATCACAATAGTTGGATGGGGCGACAATGTGAGAAAAAGAGAAAGAGCGGCAAAAATGCATCAGCTGTTCGTTGCGCGCATATGACACTGGATTGTGTCCGATCTATGTCCATATGGCATTACATTGTCCATTGCATTTAAACTCGAATTGTTAAATTAATAAGAGGCTGGCGGGAAAATTTGATGTGAATATATATCAACTAAGTTAAAATAAACATCCAATTTCCCCCATTTTAATCACAAAACCACAGCATTCATAACGATATCTATCGATATTTTACTCTGCTACGCAACACTAAAAGTGCATTGGCAACCAAAATTGCGTCTGGCCATACTAAACGAAAGTGACACGACGACGAATATTTAAATTGTTTATATTCATTTAATATCTGTATAATTTGTCTGCACAACTGCAATCATGTCCGCCATCGATGAACTGCAGGCTCTTATAGTTGAACTCAAGTCGGAGTTGGAGGCCCAGAAGTCTGAAACACAGCAGCAACAGTCGCAGGCACGCCAACGAATCGAACGTATGTCGGCTGAAGTAGTCGACTCTAATCCGTATAGCCGCCTGATGGCGTTGCAGCGCATGAACATTGTCAAGGATTACGAAAGAATAAGGGACAAGACAGTGGCCGTAGTAGGTGTAGGTGGTGTGGGGCAGTGTAACAGCCGATATGCTAACACGGTAAGAAGATAGCCGTTTCCCTTAATTTGTTCGATGATATTTTTATATGCATATAATGTAGCTGCGGCATCGGTAAACTGATACTCTTCGACTATGACAAAGTAGAGCTGGCCAATATGAATCGTTTGTTCTTCACACCTGATCAGGCGGGCCTAAGCAAAGTGGAAGCAGCTGCTCGCACCTTGAATTTCATCAATCCCGATGTGAGAATAGAGACGCATAATTATAACATAACCACAGTGGATAATTTTGATAACTTTCTGGCTACGATTTCGCAAAGCGGCACCAAGCCAGGAACTCCTGTCGATTTGATTTTAAGCTGTGTGGACAACTTTGAAGCACGTATGGCAATCAATGCAGCCTGCAATGAACACTCGCTAAACTGTTTTGAGTCCGGTGTATCCGAAAATGCCGTCTCTGGTCACATTCAGTTTATACGTCCCGGCGATACTGCCTGTTTTGCCTGCGCCCCACCTTTGGTTGTTGCCGAGAATATTGATGAGCGCACTCTGAAGCGAGAGGGCGTTTGTGCTGCCTCGTTGCCCACCACGATGGGCATTACGGCCGGTTTTCTAGTTCAGAATGCTCTTAAATATTTGCTCGACTTTGGCGAAGTTTCGGACTATTTGGGTTATAATGCTCTAACGATTTCTTTCCAAAAATGACACTGAAACCCAATCCTCAGTGCGATGATCGTCACTGCATATTGAGGCAAAAAGAGTTCCAGGCTAAGCCCAAGCCGGTTCAGAAGGAGGTGGAAATTGTCTCAGAAGAACCCCTGCATGCTACCAATGAATGGGGCATTGAACTGGTAGCCGACGATTCACCAGCATCACAAGAAGTAGATGAGTCAAAGCCAACAGTATCCCAAAATTTGGGAGAAGGTTTGCGTTGGCCTATGAAGCTCCAAGCAGACCAACAGAGGAAACAACTGAGGCATCAACGACGACGACCACCGCCGATGAAACAAGCCTGGATGATTTAATGGCACAAATGAAATCAATGTAAACGAAAACGGAGAAATTAAAACGAAAAAATCTAAGAGGAAGAAAAACCTTTGGATGCCAAGCTTTTCTACCATTTCAAATTCGAGATTTGACAGATCATTCCCAAACGGGGAGCTATATAATAGACACCCGGCTTTGATATTAAAAGGTCCAGAAGTTTTTTTTACACTATGATAAGAAATAACAGTTTAGATCAACTTTGAAGTTTTTTGAATTGAATTTAACCGTTACGTGGTTAACGAAAAGTGCTGAAAATCGATAAATTTGTTTTCAAATAATAAACTTAACAGCACTGTCCAATAGCTAATACTATATTTTTTAGTGTTGGCAATTTGGTAAGGCTAAACACCGTTTTTGCATTTGCCAACACAGGTTTTGTCGCGTTGTCAATATAGAAAAATAAAGGAAAATTTAGCTAGGCAAGCTCAAATTATTAACATTACAAAAGGAAACCATTTTGGGACTGAAATCTTAAATAAGTTTTGACAATGACCAAAAAGGAGGACAAGTCACAGACGCCTGAAGAGGTAAGCCAAGCCAACTAGAACTAGCTAAAGGCCAGCTCAGCTGTTAGGCTTAATTTACAAGGATTCGCCAAAGTGGAGCCGCAGCCGGTTTAACGGCTCACAATTAAAATAAATGATATTGGTATTAAGTATAAATATGTCTATACATATATATACATATATATTTATGCAGCTACCAAAGGGAATAAATAATACCGGCAAAATGCTTATAAACAAATACACGTCACTCTACATCATCTATCTCTTTCTCTCTGGCAGCTCGTCAAGGTATACAAATGGGATGGATCAGCAGTTAAGCATGCTTTGGATGATGCTGTCAAGACATGCCTGCTTGGCGATCGTCCACACTTAAAGGAGCATTTTGGTTTGGTCAACACTCGTCTCGCGCTATGTGCGTTGGCTGTGGGCGTAGCCATAATGGCCCATGCCTGGGATTTCACTCATCCCTTCCCGCAATCGCGTCCAGTTCTTCTCATCAGTGTTTTGGCATATTTTGCCCTAATGGGTGTCCTCACCCTGCACACATCATTCCGAGAGAAGGGCACCTTTGCCGTTGCCGTGCACAAAGAGAAGGAACGCACCTGGGAGGCCAGTTCAGATATGAAGAAATATGATGACAAATATCAGTTGACGCTTAGTGTTACAGATGGCAAAACTGTACGACAAGTTTCTAGTAACAAATCTTGTGCCGCTTTCATCGACACCAATGGCATTATATTGGATCATTTGGTAGCCAATGAAGTAAATCGTTTGTACAACTCCTTGTCAGCGGAAAAGAAGGACAAGTAGCTGCTGCTGGATATATCCATCGACGCATTTACTGTCTAAATGGGAAATAGCGCGAGTCAGAGAGAGAGAGATACAGAGGGGAGTAGTGAAGAACATGTTCAAACTCCTCTGGAATATTAATTTACCTATGTTCACCTTTTCTTTCCTTTTTTTTTTTAATTTGTTTCTCTCATTAAACTTTAATTCGTAGTAACAAATAGAAATTCCAGTAACATTATTTTGAATTCTTGCCCAGCTTGCCAGAGTGAGGCAGGAAAAATGTTCACCTAAGTAAAATTTGGAAAGGACAACCGATATCTCTGTCTGTTGGAACCAATTATTTTCATTGCGAAAGATTTTCCATCTTAATAGGTATTTATACATTTTCTATACATTCTTATTATTATTAAATAATCGTGGAAAACGAAATGAAGTCGATACTACGGGGAATATTTCATATCGATTTGAGGCTCCGAATTTTAATTGGCAATTCAGTGAATTTATTAATTCAAGTGAGCCGGAAGGGAATGTTTGCAACTCTGGCCAATGTCACTGTCAACGACTTTTAAATCTACTAATCTAATGACCATGATTATTTTTCACATTCTAAAAAAAAAAAAAAAATAAAAACCAATTCCACAATGATTGGTAATGAGGATCTAATCGATTTCGACGACGAGGATCTAATGCGTCTTTTGGAGGCAACAATGTCGAAACCCAAAGGATGGGCGAATCAATACTCCGGATATCCTGATTTCCACAAAACCACAAATCACGCGCCCTTGTGAAAAATAAATTTATTCCTTGAGTGCTTTTTCCAAGCTTGTTTTGGCGCGGATATTCTTCCCCAGACCACGTCGGATAGTTCAAGAAGGGTGGCTTTGTGCTGGTTACCCTGCAGCAGTTGGAGCTCGACAACGATAATAAGATGTGCCGTGTGTTGGTTGTGTGCCACAGCCGTTATATGGCCTTCCAGATGGCCAAGGAGTATGACTTTTTTCTTATATATCCGCCAATTAAGATGGACTGGCCGCCCGAAAAGATGAGGATGAGGAGGAGCCCTTTGGGGCGGTCGCCCCCCACCGCTTTTTAAATTGGCACACTTAGTCGTTTTTTGGGTATTGCTGCGAAAAAAAAAAAGCTTAAGCTTTCCCTTTTTAACACTTTTTTTTTTGGGACGAATGCGAAAAATGCGGGTCAGGGCGCCGTCCCGTCCTTGGATCTTTCGCAGCTCACCGCACCCAAGCAAGTCATATGTTCTGCAGCCCCTGAAAAAGACGTCAGGGACATGTGAAAGGACTGATGCCGACCACATTGGGGGTGTAGGGGAACCATAGGATAATTTGACACTGCACGGCTTGCAGCAGCACTAGACCACATTGAGGAGTGAAAAGAAAAAGGGGGCTCTGTATTTGCTGGACATTCTCGAATTCAATCAAGTGGTCATATTCGTGGAGTCATTCCGCACTGTGTGATTTTGGGTGCAGCAGCTGTTGAAAAAAAACTTTCCACCTTGGGCCCGCTGAAGAGTGGGGAAAAAGGATCAATTGCATGGGCTAAAAGAAATTTAAGGATTTTTTAACAAACGCATTTTGGGTGCCACCTCCCCTGGGCCCGGGCATCTATCAGGGAGTGAACTCGATTCAATTACGATATCCCCAAAGACCCAGGGGCCTTTTTTGCATGTGGGGCACAAAGGGGTCGTATGGGGCCAAGGGGCTGGCCATTTACATTATTTCCAATAGAAGATGCCAAGTTAACCCCGCGAGGGCAGGATAAAATTCAATGCGTATTCCCAAATTTGCCGGAGAAATTGATTTGTCATCCTATATTGAAGGACGCTAGGCCACAAAAGGAAAGAAAAAAACTAATTTTTATGAAATACCGAAAAACCCCTTTTTTTAAAAAACTTAAGTGGCATCAGGCTGAAAAAAAGGGCGTTTCTTGTCCAGTGCGTTTCGAAAAACGAATTTTCGACTTAAGAGAGGCTCTTAAAAAAAGAATGTTTTTTTTCACGCCCTAGCGCGATTAAAAACTGCCAGCTCGAAAAATTTTATCGTTGGCCGCTAGGTGCGCTAAAGTCCATGTGAAAAGGTATAAGCTTCGTCGTCTTACTTGAGTTTCATCTTTCTAATACATCAGGTTAGCCTGTTAGGAACTGTAGAATTTGGGGTAAAACGAATTTACAAACCTTTTGGGTTTTTTCGAAAAAAAAAAAAAGGGGTAAAATATATAACCACACAAAACCATACATACATATAAATAAATATATCTAGATTTATACGTACGGAGGGAAAGAGAGGAGAACGTAGATTCGGCCAAGATGAAGATTTAGGAGGAGTGCCAACGCCGCGTCGATTTTGGGGAAAAAAAAAACCCGGATACAAAAAACCAAAAAAATCAAAACGTGACTTAGGGGAAGGGGGAGAAGATTCGCGAAATTGTTACCCTACAAATTGGAGGTGCCGGCAATGCCATTGGCGATGCCTTCTGGCATGTAATCTCGCATGAGCATGGTGTGGACTATCCTCGGGTCGTTTTTGGTGGAATAGTCCCCTAAGCGGGAACGGATCAATGTGTTCTTCAATCAACGGGCCAGCAAGGGGGGGGTTTTACGCCCGGACCATTTTCATCGATACGGAGGGGAGACCAACAGCGATTGAACGCCAGCAGTCGTTATAGGGCCGAGAACTTTGTTGCCGTTCGGAGAGGGTGGAAAAAAATTTCGCTGCGGGGTTTTCACACCGATGGTGCCGAGATTTTTGATCAAGTCCTGGACAAACACGGCGCGAAGTGGGAAAACGGGTTTAAAAATTGCAGGGTTTTAGTTTCTCCATTCGATCGGCGGGGGGAACCGGGGTCCGGTTTAAAATCGCTGTTATGGGGGGCCCTGGTGGGCAGTATCCGGATAAAATTTTCTATGCAATTATTTTACAATACCCTCACCAAAAAAATTGCCAGGTGGTGGTCAGCCATACAATGCTTGTTAGTTTCCCGCCCTGGTTTAAAAACTCCCATCTGACATTCTGTCTGGATAATGAGGCCCTCTTTCAGATCTGCAATCGCAATCTGAAGATTAAAATGTCCGGCTACGAGCATATCAATCACATTGTGGCTCTCACCATGTCGGGCATAACGACTTGTCTCCGTTTTCCTGGCCAGCTAAATGCTGGCCTTAGGAAGATCTATGTGAATATGGTGCCATTTCCACGGCTGCACTTCCTTATACCCGGATTCGCTCCACTCGTCACCTGCAAGCAGCAACAGTTCAGCAAGGGCACCGTGTCGGAGCTAGTTCAGCAAATCTTCTCCAGCAACAATCTGTTGTGTGCCATCGATTTGCGCAAGGGCAAACTGCTCACTGCCGCTGGCATCTTCCGGGGCCGGATGTCGCCCCGTGAAGTAGACCAACTGATGACGGGTGTGAGAAATAAAAATATGCATAATTTTGTCGATTGGATACCGAACAACATCAAGACGGCCATTTGTGATATACCGCCGCGTGGCTTGAAAATGTCAGCGACCTTCATTGGCAACACAACGGCCATTCAATCGCTGTTCCAGCGTCTCCTCGACGGGAGCACCATCATGCTGCGTCGCAAGGCCCCACTTGCATTGGTATACGGGCGAGGGTATGGAGGAGCAGGAGTTCATCGATGCCCAGCAAAGGAGCTGCAGGCCATCATCGATGATTATCGGGGCAGCGGGGATGTAGGCGACGATGGCGCTGGTCATGATGATAATGATAGTGGCGATGATGTGGCCGCCGGTGGCAAACCCACTTGTTCCTACTGCGCTGATTAGTGTCATCTGCCATTCTTATCTCCATCTCGTGGGGATCTCATGTTGCGGTTGTTGTCTCCTTGCGGAAATAAAATATCAAAATTCTCGGTTTTGGTTCTTTTTTGATACATTTTGGCAATTAATCATTTGTTGTTTTCTTAGGGCCTCTGTTTGATCTTTGAAAAAAGAAATTCCGCTTACCAACAAATTCGTACATATATTGTATGCCCATTGAGTTGGCTCTCCCGTTTCCTGCATTTCCTCGAATTGTTTTTGTTTGTGTAGCATTTGCTTGGGATCTATTTTCGGTGATTTTTTTTCGCGTAGGTCAAAAGCCGGATCTGCTAAACTTGAAATGTTGCCAAGAGACATTTACTTCGACATCGAACGGGGAGTGAGTGGCTGATGCCATTAGCATGGATGGAACGGGTTGGTGCGGTGGGGTGCAGTGGATCCCTCCTTGCAGCACAGCTCTGGCTAGAGCAAATTCTGTCGTATGCTGGGGTATGCAATATTTGTCTTTGCCCCCATTTATTAATAGAAAATCATGCTTAAAATCTTAAAGGTTTTTTGCACTTGCGTTTTATTTTTAGTGCGCCGCATTCCTAAAATGCCGTGGTGACAAAAATAATCTAAATACATCCAACCGAAATCCCCCGATCGGATGAAAATGCTCATGAAAATGTGCAACAGCAAATGCGGCGGCGGTTGCAAGTAGAGCACACGCACACACCGGCACATACCCCTCCCCCACACACACACACATATTTCATTTTGATTTTAAACATAAAAAGATTCATAGAAGACATAAGACATATACATACATATTCATTTATGGGCATTGAAAGTAAAAAAAAACCTTCTAATAAAGCTTTTAGGTAGTTCAAAAGTAAATACGTAAAATAAAATGATCGCAAAACCGATTTTCAGAAAACCAATATACAACCAACGTTTGGTTACAAATTAGTGGATTAGTCACTGAAAAAATTGTCGATATGGGAATTGTTATTATCTACAAATACGGCGGAGGCGACTAGCTCTTTTAGCACAACATCACATAAGAATCAATAAAACTTTGTATTATAGCCAAATGGGGCAGCGCGTAATATTGTTCAACAATATAAATAGTGTGTTTGTTGTGAAATCCCTCTGAGAGGTTAAAAATTCGTAGGTTATGCTTTCAAATTTGGCGCACACCAGGCACACTGACCATAGCTCTTTTGCTACTAAAGTTAAAAAATTCACAGTGGAATAGAAACATTGATTTTAGCCATGCCATATAAGAGGACAAAGATAGACGGGAGACAAGCATAAAGGCAATACTGAATCTTTGCGATGAGGCCTTTAAACATGCAGAATTGTTTTTGATGCACATTTTTAACATAATTTGTTTAAGGTGTGCGCGTTCAGTGTTGTGTCTCATAGCTTAGTGTTGGGTAATACAGGGAACCAGACAAATGTAGTCATGAAATAGTGGGATGATTTCAAGCGTGGCTCGAATCGAACGTCGGTAAAACAATTTTTCCTATGTTTGAGTTCGACTCCATTTGTGCGATGTAATTGGAAGCGAACGAGATGGTCGATTGAAATAGAGGCATATAGGTCAAAATTAAATCTTGAGTGCTTGAATGTCCCATTTGAATCGTAATTTCCCACTGTTGAATTTAGCAAATATTTAAAAAACTCGGCAAACTGTGGTGGCTGGGCGAATGTTTGAATCAATTTTTTGTTCGAGCTCACTTTGTTCGATTAGCCTTACTATGTGGAAGGGACAGAGAAAGATAATAAAAAAGCAGGGAGATAGATCCCAACTCCACTCTTGTATGATTGAATTTCCCATTTTAATTGTAATTTCCCACTATAGCTGTTAATCGGGTATATTTTGTTGTCTGGTGTTGTTTTCATTTGTTGTTTTTGTTTTGAAGGTGAGCGGTTGTGCGGCCGGTTGTCGCTCGTCGGTAGTTTTGCTTTTTTGAAACTTCGAAGTCGAAAAAAATTTCAAATTGTAATTTGTGTAAACGAGTCGGACGCGTGAAGCGCATGCGAATGCATTTGATATACGTATATATATTTATGAAAAATCTTTTCTTAAAGGTTCGTGTGTGTTGCTGCAAGTGTTTTTTATATATTTTTTTTTCTGTTTGCTGTAACTACTTACCTACCACCAGCAGCAACAACAACACCACCAACACCATTACATCAAAGCGACGCAGTGTGTTTGTTGTTGTGCCGTGCGTACCACAAAGTTTTTAATATTAAACCCATTGATCAGAATTTGAAATTAAAGTGAAGAATCAAAATGAAAGAAACAAATTCAAAATATTAAATATTTCGTAGCAGCACAGCAAACAACAAAAAAAAAAAAAGTTGCACACAGACTCTGACTCCGTATACACACATACATGCATACATACACACGAGAGCCCAGAGTCGCGGGAATAATTTTTATATGCGTGTGTGTGTGTGTCTTGCAGAGTTTTCGTTGTTGCTATTGCTGGTGCTGGAATTTCTTTAGTGTGACCGTATTTGCAATGCAGAATCAAAGAGCGCGCGCGCAACGGAATTATTAATTAAATTTTCTTGCATTTTCATATTTTTTAGTTACCAATAAAAGTATAAAAAATTGTATAATTGAAACAAATATATAAAAAAGGGAAATCGCCAAAAAAAAAAAAACACCTACACTTACAACACATACACACATCATGTTCACCGAGATGGGCATCTTTCCCATAGGCGATGGCCTGTTGGCTGTGGATGCTGAACGCTTGAAGGGATTACTTGTGTCATATGACATCAACGACATCTACGATGTGGAACAGACGCCGTTTGCCAGGTGAGACAGATATGAGATACAATTGCAATTGCAATTGTTGCAAATGAAACAAGTTTTTTCTTCTTTCGTCCACCCAAAAAAAGCGAAAATTTTGTTGAAGAAAGTCACTCGTTGTCGTCCCCCGTTGGCCCTCTTCCCTGTCCCTGTCCATGCCACCGTTCACATAGTATTTTGTATTTTCGGCTAAATAACGAAAAGAAACAACAAAAGACAAGAAGGAAAAAAAAAACTGAAAACTTCTGCTGCGTCTCAAAACTTGTTTGTCAAGTGTGCCCGTCTCTCTCTCTCTCTCTCTTTTTATATATATGTGTGTGTGTGTGTAAAGTAGAAGCTCTCACACAGCAACATCAGCCTGTACAGTGGGTCCATTTATATAGTTCTCAAAGAGAAAGATTTTAAAAACTTTATTTTTAATATAATAGTATATAGTATATACATTCTCTATCAGCAGACAGTTATCTCTAACTGATTCTTGGTCATATTGTTTTATGTGTTTTGGCACCAGTGTGCAACATCCCCCCTTTTATTCTTCTCCCCACTTCATAGTCCCTTATCCCTATTGCCCACAAACATTTAGCAGCTGTTTCCGTTTGGGCTTCTTCTCTTCCTCTCTGACTTTTTTTGTTCCTCTTTAGCAGTTTCTATTATTTGTTTTGTTGTCTGACCCTCTCCTTGTCCTTGTTCGCGGCCAGCCGCTAATTTCCCATTCGTCGTTCCCGTACCTCTGCTGCCGCTGTGTTTTTTCATTCCTCTTCATTTTTGTTGTTGTTTTTTTGCCCTTTGACTGTCATTTTGTTGCGTTTTGACATTTTTTTTTGTGCGGATTTGCTTGCTTTGAAGGCTTTTCAATCTATCAATATTTAAGTATTAATATGGAGGGAACTTTTGCTGATAAGAAAATTGAGTTTTGTGCCCACCTTATCAATGAATTTCGTAAGCATGAAATTGAACCACTTCAATAAATAGCGAAAAACTCGTCATATGGCGCAGTTTCATTTTTGTTTTTTGGCTTTTGAAACAATGAATAGCTTGCTAATTTCCAATTTAATAAATTCTTAAGATAAATAAATTGACAACTAGACAAGTCTTGAAGTCCAAGAATATATTTAAGATGCAAGTTTACAATTTTTGCTTAAGAAACAATTAAAGTCTTTATATTTTTTCTGTTATCTTTTTGTCGTTTTATCATACTTTATTGTTTGTTTAATTATTGAGCAACCTGGTAACTGACTCCGAGGCCCCAGTCTGAGGTATTAGCAGAGAGTCGTCAATTACTGAAATGAAATGGAAAATTTTGTCACTCGGCGGACGGGGTGGCCAAAACGCGGCCACCAAATCTAAAAGATAAAATAGGGTATAATAAGTGCATACAAACTCAACGAAGACTTTTCAAAGATCTGTTGACGTGTCCTGAGTAGTCATACCCATCGAAAAGGGCGTCGATTTGGGATCTTTCTGTTTGATCCGTTCGAGGGCTCGCTTCTCGCTTCCGAATGCGAATCAACCTTTGATTCGAATTGTAAAACGATTGACATTTCAGTCCGGAACAGAAACAACTACTACTTTACTATTTAAACTATTGGATGTGCAACTCAAACGTTGCATTTTTTAGTAATTTTATGAATTCTATATTAACATCTATTAATTAAATCTATTCAGGGCTGCAGCGCCGTGGCAGCGACCAACCGATAACCTCAATAATAATGGCGCGCACATTGAAAGCGTCTACTACTTTTAATGAACAAATCATACATAACAATTTGCTAACGAATTTTCAGCATTATCATTATCGTCATATCGACACCATCGTCTTTTTATTTCATCACAAAAAAAAAAGTGGAGAAAATAATTGGCAACATGGAAAATATTTGGACAATTGAACATGTCAATCAATGCTCTCCGCCGCAGCGACCTGACCAACTAAATCTTGGCCAATTGGGCGACACGCACAAAAAAATGGGAAACAAAATTATCACAAAAAAATAAAGCTGCTATGCATATAATTGGACTTTGGGGCGACTTTGTTTGCTGACGATGGCGCTGCCCCAATTTATACGCAGCAACAAAAAAATTTTACAACGAGACAAATAAAGTTGATTTTTTTTTCCTTTTTATTTTCGGTCTTTCCAAAAAGCTAGCCCACTTTGATTTCGGCTTAGTTGTTATACACTAACAAGTTGTGGCTACATTGAATATGCCACAATATTTACGTTAAAATCGAAAAGACTTTTAATTTCAAGAGCTTAAATGAAACAAATTTACCATTATCAAATCATATTCCTTCTATAGCATAAAATCAATCAGCTTTCCTTCCAGTCTCTCCCCCATTATTCCATCCACCTCCCATACATAAGATGCTGGCAATTGTCACGCCCGAGGCTGTCGAGGGTTTGAAACCCATTTACCTCGCCCACGCACAAATTTGTTGTAGCAACACCAAAAGCAAAAAGCAAGAAAGTGCGTCATAGTCAGCTGTTTGTGTGTGTGTATGTGTGTATCTGCGTGTGTGTGTGTGCGTGGGGGGATGTCAGACTCCCTTTAAGGGTTTTTTCGAGGGTTGATTTTCTGTTGTATTCTGTGACGTCAAAATGTATTGAGGTTGGATTTGTGGGCCACTAATGAGTTAGGCGCGGTAATAAGCCGATACTCTTGGCCAATGTATTTACTTTGAAACAGACACGAAGAATTTAGTTAATTTCAAACTCGGTTCTCAGTTCTCGGGTTTATAAAAATATTATTCTTTTTTGCTAAAGCATTTCTTTGGAATTCCCAAAGGAGACACATTTTATCAAATGTCTCTAGCGTTAAGTTTGTTTATGGATAACCGCATTTGTATATATTTAAACAGAAACGATACTCCCTCTCCCTCTCTCATACTCTCCTACGCGAATGAGTCCAATGGGTACGCAAATATTGTCTATTCATGTTTTAGGATGGCTCAACGACTTTGTGCCAAACCTATGAGCAATTTTGTAGCACTTGACAATTCATAGTAAAGTTTAAGACCGGCAAAAATGATCTCTGAGGTTAAAACATAATGTTAAGTTCTATTTTGATTAATTTTTAAAATTTGAAAACTCTTTAGAAACCTTTAGAAAAATTATGGAAGCAGAGAAAAAGGAAGAGGAGCGCTTGCAAAAACTTGGTTCTTTGGTTGTTGTTTCTTTTAGCAGTAGCCACACATTTTGACGTCATTTTCTTTTTTTTTCTTTAATGCATTTGTTTATTTTGGCATAAAAATTTGTTTAATTGCCCATTTGAAAAACCAGAGAAGAAGAAGAAAAAGAAAGGGATTGGCCTACCTAAACACCACATTTTAGTGGGGTTGATGCTCCTTTCTTCCTCTTTTTATAGCCATTTTTTTTTTGCCATTCGAACTAATTAACTGAAAAGCAGTCAACGCAACGCCTACAGAAGAAACAAACAAAATGTTTAAGCTACGGCGCCATTTCTGCCAGTTTATAATTTATTGTTAAATATTATTGATACAGTTTTTTTTTCGGTTTCGGTGTGTCGATGAGATGATGATGAGTTCATTTTAATTGAGTTTTTTTTCTGTTTCAATATGCTTAATGAGTGTTTTATGGCATTTATATTTTGGGGGGAATGGTGAGTGTGTAGGTGGTGGTGGGTGTTGGGTAGTGGAAGGAATGGGGGGTTAACAGAGAATTTAATATGGCTGAGTGAAGAAAACTTTGATTAATTCTAAAGGGTCTTTAAATTTATGTACTTTTTATGGATTGATTAATGTTTTTTAATTGAAAGATATAGATTTGAATATTAGAAATACCGCTTTGCTGTACCGTTACAACTGGAGGTCAACATTTCGTTACATTTCTAGTTAAGAATTTTAAGTTATTGGAGCTGCATATGCGTCATCCCTTTTGGAATTTGTATTCAACGACAAACAAATAAAAGACAGCTGACAGAGGAGGACACGAGCTTTTTACGTGTAAAAATTGCGTTTAACTCTCTTCAAAGTTGTCGTCGTCGGAGTCGTTTTCACATAATATTGTGTGTGTGTGTGTGTGTTATCTTATCTTACCGAATCGAGAAACTAGACCAAAAAACCAGAAACCAGCAGCAGCAGCAGCTGAAAATTTACTTGCACACAAATAAGATAAAATTCCGTAAAAATGAGCGAGAGAAAAAGGGATTCCACTGACTAATTTTTAGTTAAAATATAATCTAAAAATATTATTAACTAGTTTCAGCTTTGTAAATTTTCCGCTCGTTAAAGTTCATATGAAAAATATAAGCTAACGGTACATTAAATTTGCCCTCTATACACACCGAGGCTACATAAAAGCCAAATATTTCAAGGTCAATACACATTATGACGATGATGTGTTGTGATGCGATGTGCTATGACCTTGACTGGACTCACCTGAATTCAAGTCCAAACAGCATACTAAAAGGTTAAAGGTTACAAACGGAAGCGAAAAAAAAACGAAACCACAATACAAAGTTGAAATATTCTCTTTTTGAGTTACTACTATTTTGGAATTAAATGGAAAAGTTTTGTAATTTTATTTCGAAATAAATATAAATATCAGAAACAAGTTTTCCAATCATATCCAAAAACCAATTCGTACATTAGACCAAAGAAGCAAAAGGCACCCTCTCAAAACGCTTCTCCTTTCATTTCTGATCTGGTTAGAGGCCATGCCAAGTTAAGAATCAAGGAATTTGGACTCAGATTCAAAGTTAGAGTCACCAACTAAAGCCACCACCAGAGGGAGGGAATTTCGGGTGTCCCAAAAACCAATAAAAATCAACATTAATTGCAGCTGCATTAATCACAACAGACAGACAGACAGACAGAGAGCGAACATTGGGGTGAATAATTGTAATTAAAGTTTAACCGAAAAGCCGCAAACAAACATTGACAGTGTTGTGGGAAGGGAAGAGAAATAGGTGGCTGTTAGATAGAAAGAGGGGGAACGCTGGTTTTAGGGGTGTCAAGGTTGCTGACCTTTCTTAGTTATATTGATTAGAACAGCGATTACAAAGGCCAAAAACCAACCACTACAGTAAGCATAGAAAATTTCTAGCAAACAAAAGAAAGTCAAAACAACAACAACTAGGAAATGTTTTAACTTTATTAATTTTTTTTTTTTCTGTTGATAAGCTGTTGCTGCTGCTTCGCTGCCAACGGCTGCTGTATGTGATATCTCTACGCATGCTGCTGCTGCAGCATTTTACTTCTCTCTACACAAAAAAAAAAAAAACAAAACAAAAAAAAAACATGTTGCTGCTGCACGCCAACTTTTGAGCTGCTGCTCTGATCGACTGCAAGATACACTGCTCTGAAATCGAGAGAGACTGACTGGACAAACTGTTGGCCAAAATAAATATACCCGTTCGTTTGGTCGACTGCAAATTGATTGCACTTTCCTCATTGTTGTCTCCCTCTATCTCTCTCTCTCCTTGTTTCTGTCTCTCTTCTGCATTTATTGTTTTCTGTTGTCGTCGTCGTTGTCAACGCGTTAATTATCTTTTTTTTTTTTGTTTTTGTTTTGCAGTAGCTTCCAGCAAAGTTGTTGCTGCTGCTCCCTGAAGCGGGTGGTGGATGGATATTTGATATGTGTTGTGGGGGAAATTGAAAGTGATTTTGCATTGTTGTTGTTGTTGTTGGGGAAGACTGATTCAAAAGGCTTTCGGCCTTTTCCTTCCGTGAAAATCATCAAAAAGAAACGGTAACAAAAAGAAAAAAAAACAGCAAATTGAAATAGTTTTCACAACAAATATTGTGACGAAAATGGGAAAATTCTAGAATTGAGCATTGTTACGTGCTGAGCACATTATAGATAGGAGTCCAGCCATCAGTAATTTGCTTTAGTTTGTCTAAAGTCCTGCAGACACTCGACTACCTAGACCACATTTGGTTTATGTGAATCGTACGTAAAAGAATAAAGTTTTTAAATAATCCGAGCCATTAAATTTGTCAATGCACTGGACTTAAAGAATGAATTAAACGAAAAAAAGTGAATACTTTAATGGAAAGAAAGTTAGTTTATTTTGACTTATGTAGCTCTAAGTTCTCACATATCTAGAACTTTGACTCTATTATGTAGCTAAATTTGCTGTTAGTCTAGAAAAGAAAAAATTGTTTCATAAATATCGTTTCTTTCATTTGAAATTTGACTTGACTCTCCATTATCATTATTATGATGATAACTTTCTCGATAAGTGTGCGTGTGCGTGTGTGTGTGACACTATAATTGCCCCTCTTAGCTCAATTATTAGATAATCAAAATCGGTCATTTCATTTGATTTCATTTAACTGGAACTAAACTGACTAAAGCAAAACTGCACAATTAATTTTTAAAGACAGATAAAGAGAGAGAGAGAGGGAGAAGGAGGAGGAGAAAGAAGCTGAACGGGTGTTAAGGAAAGGTATAACTCAAAGTCGGTATCTTTTGGCTGACTCTGAGGGTAAAGGCAACCTTCATATATAATATCTTGATTCTTTTTTGTTTTTATTTTTCAAGCGCTTTCTTTACAACACACATGCATACACACACACACACACCACACTCTCTCATACACATACACACACATTCTCAATGGCAATGCCAAAGCGTTTCAATTTGGCATTGCCATTTGCTTGCTTTTTTTTTTGTTTTTGTCAACTTCGTGGCGGTCAGTTTGGATCGGGGATTTGCAAAAGCTTTTGTTAGTTATACTATATACATATATGTATTTATGTTGTTCGTTCTGTTTTGTGCTAACGAGTATTTCATTTTTGTTAGTCACATTTATTTACAGTTTCCCTATTTCGCATTTCCAATTTGTAATTAATTTAACGGGGAAAAGCTGAAAGCTAAAAGCGTACACATTTTGCCGCCATTTAGCGTTAGATGCGTCATCGTCAAGCAGCAGCAACTCTCAGCCAATTGATCTCGCGGTATCTCTCGTTTAATTATATGGCTTGGAATCGATCGATCGGTCGATCAATCGATCGATCCCGCCTCATTGTCAACTTTGTGCCTTCCGCCTGCCTGACTGACTGCCTGCCTGCCTGCCTACCTCTAGCTGAGCTGACCAATTTTGGTATTGATCGAACTTTCTGTTTGGCTCATTTAATTTGAAATTGAAATTGTATGACGAATGAGAAGAGAGGGAGGTACGTGTGTGGGAGGGAAGGGGAAATGCAATTTTCATTTGATGTCGTCTGGTTGATTGATCGATTAATCGCTTGATTACAAACAAACAAAAAGCCAATGTCATATTTACGTCTGATAAGAGAATCATATGTATGTATGTATATACCAACTTTACAAATATATTATATCATTGAGCCCTTTGCTCAAGTGGCGAAGTGTTCAAAGTTCACACAAAACTAATGACAAAATGAAAACAACAAGGTTGAAAGTCGTCGATTCAAAAGTGCTCTCAATTATTAAACCAAATCAACTATAACGCGGGCCGGGGTGGCAGAGGGGGGGAATTCATAACGAGAGATTACATTGTATCATCGATTTTGCAATATTTCATGCATTAAGCAAGTCTTACGACTTTAAATACCTTTCAATTCGTAACTCTTATATTAGAAAGCATTATGGAAAAGGAGGAAGCTCCATTCTTTTCAATTTCTTTGTTGCTAGTCTGTACAAGCATTCGAGCAATCTAGCGCACCTAGCGGTCAACTCTCACCTTATCGCAAGGTGACTTTACTATACCATTTCACCCTACGAATGCATGCCAGAAAAACTATGTGGTAAATTTTCAGGAGTTTTCAAAAACAAAGATTGGATCAGAAACTAAAGGATTGCCACACACTTTTCGACACACACTCTGTTTATTTCTCTCTCGATCTCTTTGTCTCCCTCTCTCTCACTCTTTCTCTTTGTGCTTCTCGATAATGTTGACGAAAATTTCTGCAACTCCATCTTACCGCAATTTACCGTTGCATCAGCAAATGAAATTGTCTAATTGCCGCAGCAAAAACAACAACAACAACCTGGACATGGCCCATGCGGCGTATGCGCAACATTTTGCCCAAGCAATGAAAAACATTTTACGTGATTTGCATGAACAATTGCCAAAAAAGCAAAAAAGAAGCCAAAAAAAAAAAACCCAAAAAAAGCTTGAAAATTCGTAACGCGTAACGTGAACCGCTTGGTCACTCTAGGCGCTATGAGGGAGGGAGGAGTAGCAGAAGAGTGGGTAGTTTGGGGGTATTTGGCCCCCATATTTGGTTGGTACACCCAAAAAAAAAAAAAAAGACTCGACTTGACTCTGTTGTTGCCGTTGGTCTCTTTTTGTGGTGCAGAGGTAAATAAACTTCTTATTGCTGCACCGTCTTTGCTTCACTCTTCACTTCCCTTCTCCTTCTCTGTATTCCTCATACATTCATTCCTCTTTTTCTTCTTCTTCGTTTGTTCGTTCTTATGACTTGTTTTGTTATAATTTTCGTATGTTTATGTTAATTTCTCGTTCACAAATGTTTTTCTCTTTTTTTTTGGGGGGGGGGGGAAGAGGAAGGGGGAGGGAGTTAGGGAGTAGCTGGCCAAAACGTGACATTGTTTTTTTGTAGTTGTTGTTGATAGCTTTAACCCATGTTGACCCGGCTGTCGCCGTTGTCGTCGTCGTCTGTTCATTCCTTGCAACAAAAGTAAGTGCAACAACATTACCACATATGTATACATAGGTACATACACATACACTATCTAGGAACGAAAACGGTACCGAACTATGTATGCCCTTTTAAATAGACTTAAAATTGCTTCGCATTTAAATCCCTTGAAGCGGGAGACTTCACTGATCGATAATAGATTTGCAAATATTTTTTTATACTCATCTTTGATTTATTCGCATTTATTCTTTTTATACCCTTGTGAAGGGTATTCAAAAATTGGTCAGACGTTTGAAACGCAGAGAGGGAGACATTTTCTCCTTGATCTTGATGCTCGATCAGCATGAGAAGCCGAGTCGATATATTTATGTCCGTCTGTCCATCCGGTATATTTATATTCCATTCACTGTGAAAATATTCATATTCATTCGTTTCCCCAACCCTCCTTTCAAACCCGACTACCCCCTCCACCTTCACGCCCCTTTTGCCATTGCATCGCTCGTGTATGTAATAGAATTGTGTTAACTTAAATGTCGCATAAAATTAATCAAGAATTATTTTTTTTTTGCAATTGCTTTTACTGTTCCTGTTGTTCCTATTGTTGTTGTAATTGCTTTAATTGTTATTCAAGAAATGCGCCAAATTACCCCTTCCATCTCCCCCAATCTGTTCCTCCATTCCCTCTCACACTTATACCTCCTTTGGCTTAGATATTTCCCAATGTGCTAGAATTGTGAGATTGCAATTTACGAATGCATTTAATGGGACCGGTATGCTGGAGGGGCTAACAGGAGGTGTGTTGGTCTGTGTGCGTGTGTGTGGGGTGGAGAATGGAGAATAGAATCGGGACATATATAAAGTAGAAGGTTAAATGGCAAAAAGTTTCAGTTTGAAGCTGATGAATTCATAAATTCCTTGATCATTTCTTGGAAATTCTGCGAATTAAGTTAAGGGGAATCGGACACACACACATATCGAGAAAAGGAAAGAGAGAGTGAGAGAGGGTGATACACATGAAATAGGAAGAGGTGAAAAACGAAACTAAAAATGACGAAGGAATGCCAGGAAAAAGCAAATCAAATCAAATGGGCAAAACTCTGGAATGCGGCTTAACGATCGAAACCAAAACCAACTCGAGATCATCTCCCCAACAAACAACAACCACAACAAAAGCAACAACAGCATCATCATCATCGTCATGAACAAGAAGAAGAAGAAGGAGAAGAAGATGGTGTATTCTGCTCTCAAGGTCGTTTGTAGAGCCTTGAAAAAAAAAAAAAATCGTAAAAAAGCGAATGAAGCTGGAACAACTCTGCATAAATACATACACACATACATACATACATGCTTACTAGTCAGGGAGGGGAATATGACCGATGATGGGTAGAGAAACATATAACCAACCAACTTTGTCTTTCTCTCACTCTTCCTCTCGGTTGTTCTCTGTACAAGGCCCATAGTTCTTGCAACTCTAGTGTATATAAAGCAAAAGGAAGACTTTAAAAAACCGCAAAAATATTTCTTAAATTTATTGATGATTTTAATAACGTCGTCCATTGTTCTCCTACATACATATAACTAATAAACACTGCATCACCATCATCTCATCATCATCATCATCATCGTCATGATCGGTTTCAGCAGCAACAAATGTTTCTTCAGTCTGTCTTGTTAAGTCACTTGTGAAATCCCTTCAACTGACAAATGACTCGTCGTTCGTTCGGTCGTTTGTTCGTCTCGGCTGCTTCTCTTCTTCTTCTACTTACTACTCTTTACATAATTTGCACGCTTCATAAGATTTGCGCATTTATTTAATATTTTTTGTTTTGTTTTTTTTTTTTGGGTTCATGAACTGCTGCCAAACAAGCCTACCTGGTACCACAATTTACCTGGCTTTCAAAAACGCATCTATAAAGCAAATAAAGAACACCCAGCAGCAGAGCAACCAGTCAGTCAGTTTAATGTACCACACACTTACACAAAGTGAACACACAAAGTCCCCAAAAAACCAAAGAAATAATACACTGATTAATTATCAGGGAATAAGGGGGAATCCAATGGTATTTACGGGGTGTCGAGATTCTGAAAAGGGAGAAATTGTCAAGCGAATGGCCTCCATGACTCCTGCTCCTGCATGCATGATAATCTTTACCCCTTCTATATCCCCTTTTCGTAGACAATTTTATCTAGTTTATTTGATGATGATTCTTGGCCAAATTGTTTGTAAAATTATCTATATTTGAGAACTTCTTAATTATTGGTATTGACTTTTTATCATGTTCCAATATCCTTATACTTGGTTAATTACCGTGGAAGGTCTTTTCTTTTGTTCAATTTACCGACAAAAACATTTTTGAAAAAAAGCTAATTAACAATGTGGAGGGGGGGGAGGGGTGGGGGAATAATAAGGGAATGGAATTGAGGAGGCTGCTGTTAATTTGTTTTTAATTATTGAAATTTATTGATTTTTAATTTGTTGTTCGCTTGCCTTTGCCTTGAGTTGTGTCGTGCCTTGAACCTCTCTTAAAGTATTGAGGCAAATGTGGCTAAGGATTTCCAGTGAAGGCCAAGCCAAGAAAGAAAAGAGGCAGAGATAGAAACAACCTCCCACTTCTCTCTTTAGTTAGATTTATAAATAACTTACAAAAATAGAAATAGAAATAGAAACACAAACCACATGGACGGCCTTTTTATTTTGTGTGGTATTTTCTATTCTTCCGTTTAACATTAGGTGACTGTACAGGCTAAGTTGCCCCTTTTGCATGTTACCTGCATAAATTATTATTCTATTATTAAATCAAAACGTAAAATTAATAAACTTTTTTCTCTTCTCTTTCAGGTATGAAAATAAATACTTACTAAAGGCATTGGATATGTATGATTATAAAAGTGACTGACATATTTGGGAATGTGTCTCCCTCACTTAGTTTTAGGAGACAATAGATCGACTTCTCTATTAGATTGCTCACTAAAACTTCTCAAGTTTAGTTCACAAAGTATGTATAAATTATAATGATCTATCATATGGACAGATGATGATCCAATGAAGGCAAAATGACAACAATAACAAGTTCAAAACGTACGAACGTCCTCTTTCACGACAACTTTTAATGGGAAGCAAGAGGGAGGGAATCTACCCAGTACAAGGTTTATAGCATACTAACTTGCCCCAAGCTCAGGCCCAGGCCTAGGCCCTTGCATAATTTGTTCCTCATTTCTTTTGTACAACCTGTAAAAACCAACAACATGCAGTCAGTCAGTCAGTCAGTCAGTCAACAACAACAACAACAACAGCAGAAACAGCAGCAGCAGCTGGGTCTTGGGAGAGCTCAAAGATCAGCAGCATGAAAAGATGATGAACAAGTTCTAAAGAACAAGAAGAAAATGAAGAAAATGACAATAAAGAAGAAGAAGAAGAGGAAGAAAGGAAGGAAAGTCAGTTCAGTCGTTGGTTGATTGGTTGGTTTCTTGCTTGACTTGGTGGGAAGTCAAAGCACTTTAAAGCACTTTGAACTTTTACGTGTATATAGCAGAGAATGATTATTACCGGGCAAAATGAAAGGAAGGAGGGAAGTAGGATGCGACGCAGGGAGGGGGAGGGTAACTAGATGTTGGGAAAGACAAATTGTGAGTCAACAACAACAGCAACAACAACAAGCAAAGCAACAACCAACCCAGTTAGTTAATGAATAGGAAAATTCTGACTTAAAAACGACAGACTTGACAGACAAATAAATAAATAAATAAAGTAGAAAACAAGCTAAACGGTAAAACGCAGAAATAATAACAAACAAACAACTAAAAAAAAAAAGGGAACACTAACAACAACTATTGCACAATTGAGATACATATACATACATACATATGTATGTATGACAAACGATAATGCTGATCAGTTTAGAGCTACCTATCTAACGATCTATCGTTCTGCCATTTTATCTATGTATGTATGTATGTACATATCTGTCTATTCGTTCCTTCACAATGTAATTTCTTTGTAACCTTAACATTGTCGATTGATTTCCAGTCAAAAAGTCAGTCCAATGACTTCGTGTCAAGTCATGCAGAACGGAATACCGGAACCTCTTCTATATAACTAACTGTCAAGATGGATTTTAGGCAATTAGGAAGAGGATGAGGAGAAGGGGGCAAAAAAAAAAAAAATTACTCACCCAAAAACAACAACAATAAGACAGCAAGCAAAAAGTTCAATGTCAAGATTTTCGGTTGAAAAGGTTTATTGAACTGACGAGCTTAGCTTCGCCTCCTCCGTCTCCTCTCCTCTTTGATGGTTGTAAAAGAGAAGAACAACAATAATAAACAGAAAACAAAAACCAACAAAATAACAAAATGATGTCAACTGACTTTAAATTGGTATTTTATGAAATTCAATCTATCCATCAAACACACCAAAACACGGGAAAAATTCCACTTTTGGGCTAAAAATCTTAAAATCGTTAAAAAAGTGTATAACCTTGAATCAGCCCAATAATTCCTTGCCTCAAATGAACTTATCTCCTTTGCGTAATAGTCAACTTCTACAATTAGAATCCAACGGGTTGGACGGCTTGCAAAGAGGACCAAGTTATGTAGAGAGTCTCATCTAAAGCTCCAGTCAATCGATTGAAGAAACGACAATAAATGAATGTTATTTTGGTTTTTTTTTTCAAAACGTAATTAACACGAACTACGAACGAAAAAGTTTGCAAAAGGCAAAAGACACACACAAAACACACAGAGCTCTGGGCGAGAGATAGAGATAAAAAGTCAAACACACACACACACACACACACACACACACACACACAACACACACACACACACTCGCACACACAGATAGCTCTGTTCGTCTTAAACACAAGCTTTGAGAATAAAAATATCAAAACCAACAAAAATTGTTTCAAACTTGAAATGAAAAACTTCTTGGAAAACATTGAAAGCAAAAAATATATTCAATGCTTACGTTTAAATAGTTTAAACGACTTTAAAATACACTGCTTAAAGCAAAAAGATAAAGTTATATACATATATATATATATATTTATATGTATATACTGAGGAATAGATATAAAAAAGTAAAATAGTTGCAATCGATTGACTGTGTCTTTTCTTATACACTTCTTTCATCCCATACGGCTATATAGAGGGTATTAAAACGCTCCAATGTATCCCAAAATCTGTTCATGTTTTGTTTGCATGCATATTTAGTGTTTTTTTTTTTTTTTTTTTTTTAATGCTAACTCAGCAAATACTCTGAGCCAGTTTCAGGTTTTAACTGACTGAGAAAAAGATACAGATAGAAGAGATAAAGCGAGAGAGAGAATCGTATATTGGCTTTGGAGTCTCTGTCTTTGTCTCTATCTTTTAGTCTTGGTCTTGGTTGGCAGTGCTGGTTGGTGGTGGCTTTAGCTTGAAAACGACCTTTGCAAGTATTTTTATATGTATGTATGTATGCACATTTTTTTTTTTCTTTTTGTTGTTTTTTGTGCTTGGCTTTCGCGGGCTAGTTTGCTGCTGCCGTTGCTGTTCACCCAAAAGTGGGCGGCATGTGGGAAATATGCAAAACCAAGAAACAAAGCAGTCAGCCAGACACAATTAAGCCAAAACGAAACTCAAACTCTTACATAATCAATAGAAAATTTGCTAAATTAAAGCAAATGAATGTTATCTATTTGTATATGACTTCCGCTGAGCGAAGGCAATGGGGAAATGAGCTACCATCTAGCAAGAGATCAAAGTTGAGAAATTGGTATTCATCTGGATGTCTCCATAGAGTCATTAGACTTTACTCCAGTTAGTTTTCCATTATTACGGGTGTTTTAGCAGCAAATGAGCAACTAAATATTAAAGCTCTTAAATTATGTTCCAGAAAGAAAAAGTTGTTCATATAAACATGCATACAAACATACATACATACGTAGCGAACAACTTATGCTCCTTTGCATCCGGCTCGTCATCGTCATCGTCGTGATTCGTGATCGTCGTGATCGTCATCATCCAAAACTGTCACATTAACTTTGATGAGCTGCTGCAGACCAAACAGCCAGCCAGCCAGCCAGCCAGCCAGTCAGCCAACCCAAACAACCATCCAGAGACCGGAGACCGGCCAAGTCGAGTCCCAGTCGAGGAGGCTCAGAGAGTCGTCTAAGCAACAGCAGCCGCCGTCTTTGCCGCCAACCGAAAGTCAGCTCAAGAGGCAAACGCAGCGGAGGGGCAGACAGAGGCGGCATTTGAAAAGTGCAGAAATGCGGCAAGCGAAAACTGAAAAGAAGAAATTTTTATTTTTAACTTTCACCGGGGCGACAAACCCAGCGGCAAGAAAAAAAAAAATAAATAAATAGCAGCAAAAAAAAAAAAATAAATAAATAAATAAGAAAGACAATATAAAAAAAAGATGCTTACAGCATTTAGAAGTCATCAGGCTAGAGAGAAAGAAAGAAAGAAAGATAAAAAATAGAAGTAAAGAAATTGATGATGTTTTTTTTTTTTTTTTCTCTTCCAAGCAATAAAAGAATCAAATTGTGGCAAGTGATTGTGATTGCTGTTGCTGTTGTGTCTCTCTTTTATCTTAGAAAGTTTGTCATGGTCGCCATCAATCCGTACATATGTACATATGTACATCTATCAGTACATCAATAGCTACATATGCGAGTGCGTTAAGGAAATCCAATACGCACAGAGAGCTGTGATATGTGTGACTTGTTGAAGTGAACGTTTCTGTTATTATGGCAATGAACTTTTAGCCCAGCGTTAAATACAGTGGAAGCTCGCAAATTAGAACTTGAACTCTTTTTTGTTTTTTTAAGTAGAGCTGTGGAGAACCAGGGGGAAGAGAGAATTGTTAAGAAATCTACGCCCACCAACAAAAAGGAGACGAAAATTGTCGAAAATCGCTTTTTCGGCAAGGGCATCATCTTCACTCTGATAATGATGATGATGATGATGATATGACCTCGTTTAGCCCTACTTCATCCACATGCGGCACAATCAACAACAAGCAACCTCTACATACCTACCTACCTATCTACCTCCTACTACCATTATTCACTCACTCACTCATTCACTCCAAGCAATTCACTCACTCACTCTTTTCCACCTCCTTTATCGCTTTGTATCGCTTTTGCCATGGCACACTGACAGATGCTTTAACTTTGGGCCGGCATATAACCATTACCGCCATTAACCAACCAACCAACCAACTAACCAACCAACCAACAACAACAACAGCGACACAGAGCCAAGAATTGTACAATAAAAATACAACAAAAATGTCAAGAAAACAAAACCAACAAAACAAAGTTCGTCTTTAGATTCAACACCCCAAACCCCACCGCCTTCTTTACCTTCTCCTCTGCCTACATCTTCTTCTTTTACTTTAGTGCATGTAAACAAATTGCATGGCAACACACATACTGAGACACGCACACACACACACACACTCACATACATAGCGAGACAACCACCAACTGACCTTAGCACTCAACACTTAACAACAATAATAACTGAAGATTAGCAAGAGACTCATAGGAAGGTTGGGTGGAGGTATTAGGGGAAGGTGAAGGGGGGGGGGGGGGGGGGACTAGTGAGAAATTTCTTTAGTTCTTTGCATACCCTACAAACCCGATGTTTGATGGACAGGATATCAAATTTGTCTATTCTTTTTGCGATTTAAGAGAAAATTAAAAGAGCTTTGAACATTTGCATGGGTATAACTAACCATGGATCTATCCTTACCAATTTTTGTTTTGTTCCTTATTCTTCTTTTCTATTTGTCTTGTTGACGTCAACAAGTTGACGTTTCGTTATTTTTGTTGTTGCCCCACACGAAATGTTGTAAACAAAAGACCGTTAATTGACATAGAATTTTTTGGTTTATGTCTGAGACCGACCGACCGACACACGACCGTCTCGTCTCTGCCTCTCCCTTCATCTCTCTCTCTCTCTTTCTCTTTCTCATTTTCTTGGCATTGTTTATGTCCCAAAATAATTTCCATAAAGTCTTAAGTCGAAGCGCGGTCATATACCTACATAATTTCTTTTGTAAACTTTAAAACAAAAGCAACAACACCACCTCCAACTTCTCCTCTTTCTCTTTCTCTTCCTCCTGCTCGTCCTCCTCCATTTCTTCTTGTCATTCCCCTGTCCTCATTATTTATATAGCATACTGCTCCCGCTGTGTTTGGTTGATCCGGTGGTCGGTGGGCCGGCTCTTTTACGATATTTCTAACCTCTGGCGAAGAGAGTGGCGGGGGCAGGGGAAATGGCTGCTTGACAATGGACATGTTGTGCATAGACAAATCGGCCCAAATTTATGTGAGTAACAGCTGATTGCAGCCGATACATACGTAGACTTTGCCGACATTTGTATACCCTGTAAGCCGAGAAGAGTCTTTTGAATTCGTCGAAATCGGATGAAATTAAGTGACACCATTAATATTTGCTAATTAGTAAAGTAAAGTAATAAATAAATTATATAAAAACAAATTGGATAGATCATAAAAATAATGATGGATGGGAATTGACATTAAGCAACATTAATTCAAAATTTGACCTTAACAAAAAAAATATATAAGAATTTTGTATAAATATTTTTTCTATTTAGTTGTTTAAAATTAATTTTGTGGCGCCAGATTGCAAAGTGATTGAAGTTGACTAAAATAAGGGGGGAGGGGGCGAAGGACTACGCCGACAAGAGGACAGATATTGATATTGCTAATAATTATAATAAAAATTAATAATAATAACAATAAAACAAAAGACAACTTGAGATGTTGATGTAGCTGCAATTTTATGTAAATGAACTTGAAAATTTATTTTATTGGTTGATATTGTATATTGTATGAGCGCGGAGCTTACTTTTTATCACCCCGCGTCGTCGTCGTCGTCGTCACCGTCGTCGTCGTCGTCACCGTCGTCGTCTCTTAGTCATTATGCAAAAACGCGCAAAATAGCGAATGGAGGAAAAAAAAAAATCAAATTAACTGAATGAAACAACCAACAGGGAAAAAAGTGGAGAGCGAGTGAGAGATGGCATGGGCTTGGGGGGGATGGGGAGGAGGGGGTAAAAATGCAATAAACAAATAAATAAATAAAAAATAATAAACAGTCATACGTCGTCGTATCCAAGTAGTTTATCCGAGCAGAGCGAGTGTGGGTGAACTATGTGTTATATGTGGCAAAGTACTTCAGATTTCCGCTCCATTACTCACTCGCATTCACACTCACACTCACACTCACACTCACAACTTACAACGGAGACCGAGATAGATACTGAGACTGAGACTGAGACCGAGACCACCACACACCGAACGTCGCCAACCGATCGAATCTCCATCAATTATCTAACTGTCAATTGTCTCTTGTAAATGTAACTCATACCAAAATTTATTATAATAATAATATTGCATTATTAATTATCAAAGCAAAAGTCAAGTTAAAAACGCCGACATTGATATACCCTACACGCTAGAAGGGAAAGGAGACCTTGTCATAAGAATATCTACCATCAATCCCAAGAGAATCCAAGCCATAGATGAACTATAGCTACAGGGTTAAGGTATCGATATCTGTGTTTGCTCTCTTACATAATCCATCTTTCGCACCGCACTTGGTGAAAGGTTAAAACCCAAAAAAAAATTTGTTTTACAGTTCATTAAACTGTTAAGGAATTCCAAATCTATTGACCTAAAAACAAAACCGAAACCAAACCAAACCAACAAAAAAAAAAAAAAAAACGACTCAAAAGAAACAACTGACAATTGAATTGTTGTCTGAAGTAAAAGATAGATTTTGCAAATGAGAGAAAAAAGATACAGAAAATAAAAAAACCAAATCATTAAGCAAAGCCCAACAATGGGACAAGGCAAGGCCAAAACCAGCAGGAAGAAATGTTGCGATGATGAAATGAACTATGAACACATATCCGAAAAAAAAAAAAAAAAAAATCCATACGTACTTGCAAATGGCACAAGGCCGCGGTCACAAAGCGCCGCCGCCGCCATAACAAAAATAGAAAAAAAAAAAAAATAAAACCCCTAATAAAACAAGCAATTTAATTTCCCAATCGACTAATGATAAACGAATTACTATCAATATAATCAATACGATTCGCGAGTGTGAAAGGATTAAGACAAATAAAATTGATACATATAAACCATATATGTAGATATATAGATAGGAAGTTCAGATGGAGTTAAAAAAGCGAATTGAGAGAAGCCCAGAACACAGATATTTTAAAGTGGAACTTCTTGTCAGCCAAATCTATCAATTTGTAGCAGATTCTTTTAAATTTCAAAGGCGAAAACTGACTGATTAATCCTTACATATGCATAGAACGATTCTTCTTTGTTATGACTAATAAATAAATTTCGTTTACATAATAGACTAACTTTTTACTTAACGCAACATTGTCTGTCGCCGTCTGACATATTACCTAATATAAGTTTTAGATAAGGTTGTTAAATAAGTGTAGATAGGTAAACCTTACTCGCGACTTTCGACATTTTGCATCGTAATCATTTGTTTTGATTCTTGAGATTCATTACTAGTTTGCTCCAGAAAACGGAGAGCATCACGACCAGGGACGAGGGGGAAATGAAGAAATATGTCATTTGGGAAAAATTTTCAGCCAATGTGGTTTTTTTTTTTTGTTTAAAAGTGGGTTTATAAATATGATAAGCACTGTAGTTTGTCGTGAAGTGCGCTTAGATCTAATTTGACTGAAAGCAATGGTTCAATCGGTTAATCTGTATATCATTTAGACTCTTTCACTTGTCGATTATTCTTCATGACTCCTCAGTTCCTCGATAAGAGTAACAAGCAACATGTAATTTTAAAATTTTCGCGACTTTTGTTGTTGTTGCTGGCCCCCGGCATTATTTTGTTCACACTCTCAATCTGGTCATAAAACACATTGCGTATACGCAGCATGTGCCGCTGTTGTCTCAACATTTTGTTGTTGGTTACGTTTTATTTTTTTTTTTTTGTTAACTTGTTAAACACATTTTGTAGACTACCTTGAACGACCTTGCCGTCATTTAGGCGCCTGATTTTTTTTTTTTTTTTTATTTAACAAACTTGGTCAAAATGCAGTCGCAGTTAAGCATTTTCAACTGATTTCTCTGTGTGTATATGTTTTTTTGGTTTTTTCGATTTTGATACGCTTCGATTTCGTCGCCTTTTTTAGGCGTTTTTTGTTTGTGTTCACCTGTGAGTGTTGAATTTTACGTTGGGTTACGCTTTAAATTAGTGTGTATGCCAGACTGTGTGTGTGTGTGTGCGTGTGTGTTTGCGTGTGGGCCGATCTTTGGTCAGCAGCTATGACGATGACGATGATGATGATATGAGTGTCATCATTGACACCAGCTCCGGTCAACTGAAGAGACGTGGAGAAAAGAAATCGCCAGACAGACGCCTACAGATCGTGTCTTAAGTATAAAGCTTTAACTCATTCAAAGAAAAAAAAAAAAAAAGATTAAAAAAATTAAATGGCATCGGTGACCAAAAACCCAAGCCCGTACCTACCTGCCTACACCTGTCCTTGCCATGTCACACTTACAAGCTTCGATTTGGCTCAGAGATTCCAAGCGATGGCTCTGACTCTAACTCGGACTCTTTCCCTCTCTTTCTCTGTCTTTCTCTGCCGAACCACCTTCTCTTTTCAATTTGTAATCTTAAAGAATTCAAAACTTTCCACTGGTCGAAATCTTTAGAATTTTTTTTTTAAAACTTGTTTATTTCAATAATACAAAATCGAAAACAATTACTAAAAAAGGTGTCTCTAACGGTCTTTTTTGAAAATATATGTAGACCTAGATTTATGTATGTATATATTTTGGTTAGCAAACTTTCAATGCCAAAATCAACAAAAAAGCAACCAATAAAAATTTTGTGTAAAACCGTTACACGGAGAGATTTCTATGCCAAACACGCGCGTTTGCTTGAAAACAAAAAAAAAAACTCAGGAAAAAACCAACAAAACAAAAAATAAAAAAACAAAAAACTATGGAAAACTTTTAATTGAAATGCAATGAAACCCATAGCCAAACGAAACGAGCGAACCAACCAACCAACCAACCAACCAACCACCCTATCAACTTGCCCTTGAACTTGAGGTTTTGTTGTTGGATTGTGTTGGATTCTGAAATTTGAGATTTTGGCACGAAGAGCGGTTGGAGGAGATGCCGAAGATCGTGACAAACTATTTGGCAACAATCAGCAAACTGACTCGAAATGACTGTTTATGGCATATGGAACGGAACGAGCGTATGTACGAACGTTTTGATTTGGCAATCAAAGTTGGCACTGCCGCCAAAACAAAAGCTAAACATTACAAAAAAAGTAACCAAGAATAAACAACACACACACACACACACACACAAAATATGTACATATATAAATGTTATTTAATACTCAGAAATTCCATCCAAATGTAACTCGTAAAGTCTTTTAAAATGTAAACAGATTGCATATTGAATTCTTACTTGGTTTTTTTTCCTTTTTTTGAAGCCGTTCTGAAGTAAGCATTGCTTAAAATATTCAAACTGAAACCTATGGATAATTGGAATACCTATAATTATTTATTATAGTTTAGAATTTCATTTGAAATAGTTTTCAAAACTCCATTTGTAAACCAAACTTTTTTCGAAAGATCAAGCGTACAGTTCTAAAAAAAAAAGAAACGTTCTCGTAAAGGGAGAGTAGGGAAAGTTTGAAAGAGTATACGATTTTCGGCAAGAACAGACAATTGAGCTTTTGTCTTTGCCTTTTGATGTTTGTTGAGAACGACAGCAATGATGGCTTTATATTGCCGCTGATCGAATTGTTGTATCTGTATTGCTCACAGCTGGTTATCAGCTAATATGGTAATATAGAAGACCAAACCAAACCAAGCTAAACCGAACCGAACCTAACCATACCAAACCAAAATTCATTTCAACTCTCAACACCTATGCGAATATTAGATTATTAACGTGTCTTTGTCTAGTTTTAATTAGCATAATTTGCATGCAAATGGTAAATAGAATGAGACGTTATACGAATACTGAATGGGCGCAAAGAAGGAAAGAGATAGACACACAGACAAACATAATGTTAATGGGGGGTGGGTGGGGAGAGGGGACCAGAAAGGGGGGGGGGCGGCGGCGGCGGCGGGATCGTCGATACACAATTGTGAAATGTGTCGAGTGGTTTTGAAGTTTGATTTGACAGCTGGAGACGACTTATAAGCTGCTCTCAGGCGTGTTCCCAGTGTCAAATTAACCGCCATTAAAACCAGATTGCCCGACTGCCCAAGATAGAAGGCAGGAGAGACAGAGAGATAGAGCGGCAGGTGGCAAAAGGAGGGGAGGGGCTGGATACACTAATAACAACAACAACAATAATAATAAGCGAGCAATCAAATGAATAAATTGTGAAACAATAAATGTATTTAAAAATACAAAAAAGTTGAAATGAAATTGAAATTGTAATTTCCATTCTCGTGCGCGTTTTTTTTTTTTTTTTTTGGCGCGTTTTCAAGCCTTGCCACCCGCACAATTTGCGCGCGCGCGGCAAACGCCATCAAAGACGACGACGACGACAACAAAAAGATTCCAAAATGGAGATAGAGCTGCTGCTGCTGCTGCTGCCACATACAAGGCGCAGAGAGACTTTGCCTTTTCCGTGTTGCCCCCGTCACCAAAACTGGGCAACGAAATTGGCGCCGCTAAAAACAACAACAACAAAGCGCTCTAGCGACAAAAATCGCTCCCATGATATGAGCGGGCTGGGCGGGTCGGGGCCGGCGGGGGCTGTTTGGCTGGAACGTCAAACTTCAATTAGTTGTTGTTGTTTTTGTTATTCATAAACATAAATGCTCAATAAATTGTAATCCACCCCTCGCACAACAACAGCAACCCAGTTGCCTCGCCCCCCTCCTCCCGTTTACCCCGTCTATGCTGCTGTTGGCAAATTAACAGCAAATACCAACAACTCACGGCTAGAAAATTCCACAGACAACGAAAAACAAGTTCCGTCAATCCGACAAAAAGAGAGAGAGAGAGAGAGAAATATAGAGAGACAAAGATGCGAGCAAGACTTCATAAGGGGGAGGGGGATTGTGGAACCGAGAGAGAGAGAGAAAGAGAGAGAGGTCGGCTAATTTAGCAATTGATTTATGCATGCAAAAGCAATAACAAATACTAAACGAGGAAGTGGAGTGAGTCAGTATTTCACCTAGCACTCTCCAAGCAACTAACTAACTGACCGATCAGCAAAGATCATCAAGAATCAGGAATGCTTTCTTCAAATAAATAAAACCCAGGAGAGCTAACATTGACGTAGAAGGCGGTAAGAGAATCCCTTAAGGTGGGGTGGGGGGTACTTCCAATGGGGTGCGTCTCGAGATTGATAGTTTTGTTCATGTAAATTGGGACTGGGAATTTTATTTTATTTCCAAGCGGAACTTGAATCTTTAATTTCTCTCTTATTTATTTATTTTTGCCCATAGGCAAAATAACGAACGATTTTCACATTGCAAAAGTTTTCTCCTTAACAACCAACCAACTGGTTAATGCTAAGAGCAGTCCATTCCAGTCCAGTCCAATCGAGTTGGCCAGGGATTTGTCTAGTGCGTGTGACCCCCGATTAAATAGAAAATTTATCTAGCTGAGTGGGAATGAGCGGAATAAAAATGAGGTCAGGGCAATGAGTTATGGGTTTTTACCATCCCAATCCTTCCCCTTCCCCCATCGAGCGACCCCCCTTGATTGAGTGAGCTGATGAATCTTCAAGATATTGTTTGTGACTGAGGGAAAAGACGCAGAGAGAATCGTTTACATTTCGATGACAATTCTGTAACGATATTTGCTTAAATAGTTGTTTAATTTATTTATCCATAATTAATCGTGTGCTGGTGAGGGTGGAGGTGGGGGTAGGTTGGGGAACGGCTTGTCTAACATTCGTTCGTTTTGGCCTTTGTTAATTTGCCGCCAAACACAAAAACGATTAATGTGCAGCCAATATTTATTGTTTTAACAATATATTTATGCAATAATTGCATTAAAGTGGTGCCATTAATAATATTTTTGCCACCATACAACAGCTCACCAACCAACCCCCCCCCCCCCCCCCCCCCTCGCACCGTCTACCCTCTCGCTGCCCCTTCTCTCGTCACTTCGTCTCCAACTATCTATCTATCTGAGCATTTATCCATCCAATTGCCGCCACCAAGCCGCGGCCTGGGCACCCACACTGTATTGCGGAAGCTGTTGACTCTGACCTTAAGAGGGTCCCACCTCTCCACTCCTCGTCACAAACCTCCTCTACCTTATTGTTAACCTTCTCTTTCTCTCTCTCTCTCTCTCTCTCTCTTACAACCAATCGATCCATCGATCAATTGTGTAATAATTTTGATGTCTGGATCAAGTTTTTACTCTGTAAAGTTAGTTTTTTTTTCTTTTTTTTTGCAATCGCTGCCGCCGCCATCACCCGCTGCGTTTTGGCCGCATTGAAAAATTGAAATTTTGCGGGTGGCCAATCTTTTTGATGTGTTTCTGGCTTTGCTTGCCACGTGCAACTGGGCGTGGCATTTAATTCTATTTTTATGGGCGACTGCTCTTACCAAAGTCGTGCACCAGCTCCCCACCCCCCCCTTAAAGTACACTCAAAAAAATATTCTTGGTCAATTTCTGACTCACATTTTTCAAATGAAATTTAGTTTTATGTTAGTCATATTTAGAGAGAATTATTCAAAACAAAACGAACGAAAGTTAAGTTAGAATTTACACTTGCTATCGATCTTAAATTTTGGATGTTTCGAATTCACAGGGTTTTTTTTTTTTATTTTAAGTGTAACATTTTGTTGTTGTGTCAATAAAGTGCCGCTAGACTTATTTTTTCTTGTTCTTTTACTATGCACTTTTTTATTTAAATTAAACAAAACAAAACGAACAAACCTATAAGCAAATTGAAGAAAAAAGCAGCAACGCAAATAAAAAAAAAACGCAAAACCTCTTTGAACTTTTGCCGCTGCCATAACAAGCGGGACATTTGTTTTTGTTGTTGTTGTTGTTGCTTCATTGGTTCAGTTGGTAAATGCAAATTAAAAGTCTAGTGCAAAAACTTAATAGAACAGTAAGAACAAAACACTTTAACGAGGGACGGAAACAAGAATGGGGGCGTAGGAGGAGTTTGAGTAAGAGTAGAAGAAAGGGCATTCTCAATTATATAATTTTCAAAGTCAAGAAATATTCTTAAAGTTGTCAATTTGTTAGTGATATAATAATGGTCTCTTTAATTCTATGAATATTTAAGAAACTCAAAGAAATTTCGAACTGGGATCGAATTTTTTATATCAATTTCAGCCTCGAAGGAACTATTAATTATATATCGATACATTTGCGATTATTTCCAATTTCAATTAAATGAATTTAGAGTATATCGTACTTCGTTTTGGTTTTTGAATCTCCGTCACTAGAGATATTTGTATATATGTATGTATGTTTGCCTTAGCTTTTCCCCCATTGCCGATAAGAGACAAACACAATTACCGACTGCGTTGTTGTTGTTGTTATTGTTTTTATGTTATCGTCACTCAATTTCAGCGCCAACCATACTCACCACCCCACCCCACCCACCCACTCGAAGTGGAACCCACTTGTGCCCACAATTGCGTGAGTTCGTGTGTCTGCGGTGTGTGTGTGTATATGTGTGTGTGTGCGTGTGAGTGATATGGGAAGAAAACATGCGACTTGGGACATTGAGACTTTGAGACTCCTCCAAAGACAGTGAGCGAGCGAGCGAGCGAGCTACTAGCGACTGTTGCTGCATTTTAATTTATTTTCTTGTGCCATTTTACGCGCAAATTGAGGACAGAGAATCGACAACAACAACAATAATAACGATATCAGTAGCAACAACAACAACAACAATTAAACGCAATGCGGGCTTTATTTTGTTGTAAAATTGATAAGAAACTGACGATAGAGAAATACAAAATTTTTAGAAAAAAGAGCATGAAATATAGAGAAAATTTCTAAAAAATTTAAAAATTTGGTATAATTTGTTTAATAATCTCACTCTTTCTTTTCTTTATTTACAGGTAAGCAAATATGGATTGTGAATGACTTGAAATCAAAAATAAAAAAAAGGAAAGGTACAGGTTAGAGGAGAATTCCAAAAAAGTTTGTTTTATTTGATGTTGCCAACTGACATTCAAAGAGCCATTTGATGATTTTGATTGCTATATTTACACATTTCTCGCCCAGTAGTCCGCAATCGCCCCAGAGTCAGACCCCAGTGGTTCCATCTCCAGATATATCTCCAGTATGTATGCACTTAGCCTCACTTGCTCCTCTCCGATGCACTCTAACTCCAACTCCATTAGCTTCTGCTGCACTGGAAAATTGTGTTAATTGAATTTTGTCTGCTGCTGCCAATTTGCCTGCCATTTGTGGTCACGTTTTGTTGGTGGTCTATGTCTTGGACGGACTGCGGTGGCGGCGGCGGCACGCCTTCTCCTGCAGCAGCAGCAGCAGCAGCTCCTCTCCTTCTAACCGACCGACCGGACGCCTACCTTTTGCCACTTTACATTTTGGTTGCGCAAAATGTTTACACTTTTTGGCCAACATTTTCGTTTCTACGTTTTTTGTTGTGTTTTTGTGGGTCAGCCATTGAAAGTTGACTGCCAATTGCAGTTAACCAATTAGCGACGGCTGCTTCGTCGTCGTCGTCGACGTCGTCACAAAACCTGGTCGACAAAACCGCTTTTCACTTACCAGCTATTTAGTTTTGGGTTTTTTTTTTTCTTCTTTCGTCTTTGTGACTTTTTGAGCAATGGCCCAATCGTTTCTGTCAACGAACCGCAGAAAGAAAAAAAAAAAATATAAAAACCTTTGCTTGCCTTGTGCCGGCTGCTTCTTTCGTTCTTGGCCGAAATATTTTTGGGCCCTCCTCATCTGTTTGCCCCTTTTTTTTCTCTTACTCTTTATTATAAAATAATTGACAACTTGCTTGCGCTTTTATTGGGTCTCATCCAAGTAAAAGCAAGCAATCAACCAAGAAAGAAAAGACAGTAAATAAATAAAAAAAAAAACACACACATTGCAGAAATGAAAAGCGCGAAAAATTTACACACACGCATGGGGGGAACGACTGAGACAAAAATGGAGAGAGAGACAGAGAGAGAGAGAGAGAGAGAGGGGGAGAGGGACGAGAGAATTGCATGTAGAAGAAGCTAAACTTGAAAAAGAAAGTAGAAAAGCTAAAGTAGAAGTAACTTTCTGTTTGATATCAGGAAATTAACTGAAGAAGCAACTTTCAATTGAGTTGGCAGCCCTGTCTGTCTGTCTGTCTGTCAGCTGTGTCTATCAGCTGTGCTCCTTCAATGTTTTAGCTAATGGCTCATAACGAAAGGCTTCTTAAATAGAACACAATTGAGAAATCGATCCTTAAAAAACAATCAATTGATCTTAAAACTCTCCCGTGCTAAGAAGTGCCTTGCCTGTTGCCTTCGAAGGGACTTTCCCTTTCCTATTTCCTTTTGTTCCTAGATAAAAATCAATGTCCATAACTGTCGTTTCTGCTCTTCCTTTAACCATATGTGTCTTATATTTAATATGTAATCTGTTATGCAAATGTATTAAATTCACTTTTGTTGTTTCTTGCAATTGTTACTTTTACCCGCTCCGCCCTTCTTCGGCTCCTTCTCTTACTCCTATGTGCCTAACTAACCACTTCTAATGCAAATCGTTTGGCTAATTGCAAATGCCGCAGGCGTCACTTGCCGCCCTGTTCTGCCCCGTCGTCTGTCTCAATGGGCTGACATAATAATTACCGCAACTTGGCGACAACAAAACGGGGAACCCCTCTTCACCCTTCACCCTCCATTCTCCATTTCCAACAGTGCGAGAACGAAACAGAGAGAGAGAGAGAGAGAGAGAGAGAGGGAGAGTGAATGTTGAGATCCCGGACAAGTTGCCCAACCGCGTCAAACGCTAATCGTCAGAGCTTGGCACATAGATACTACAAACTTGGTGACTTGGTTGGTAACTCGGTTGGTCAGTTGTAGTCAACGCAACGTTTCCTTTTCGATTGGGTTTGGCCCGTTGCTGTTGCTGCTGCTGCTGCTTTGGCATTGAACCATGAAATGTTTTCATGTTATTTTTGCAATTTGTAGTCATTGTAAGTCGTCGTCGTCGTCGTCGTCGTCGTCGTCGTCGTCGTAGACGCCGTCGTCAAGTGTCTGTCCACAGACTGTTGAACCAAACCGCCCATTAGATAATAAGAAAAAAAAAAAAAAAACCGCCACTATCGTTTAAAAAATTTTATGCAATTTTATTGTTTTCTAAGTTGTAAATTACCTTGAAAATGCTCAACAGTTTGCCGTAAATAAAATTTGGCAACACCTAGTGGAAAATTTAAGCCATTAATGAAAGGAAAGGATGTTGGAAAATTTTATTGTCCTTTTATTTTAAAGCCCTGTGGGACTAAAACTCTTATTTTTTGAGTGCTCAATGCATAATTCTATAAAAAGTCTGTATTAGGATTATATAAACATTAATCAGATACTAGAAGCAAATAGATGTACTCCCCCCTTAGAATAGGCAACAGAAACGCCAAGACGAAGGCCATATACATATAGAAAAATGCTTCATTCTTGCGTTGGCGTCTCGTCAACCACCACATCTCATCCATGTCTTGATCTTGGTGTGGTGGCTATGGCGAGGCGATGGATGGCGCCAGCTTCTCTTAAATCTTAGCATATAATTTGTTAACTAAATTGCCGCATGCACAATTTATTTACGATGCAAAATAATTAATCTGACGGCAGCTGCTCATGGTATGCTGTTGTAGCAAGGCGTGGGGTGGAGAGGGAGGGGGAGCAACGACACACACACACACATACACACAAACAAAACGCAGCGCATACATACATATGTACATATTTACCTCTGAAGGACAGGCCAGAAAAGCATTTTTTCGCATTTTTTCGGTGCCTCGGCAAAAATCTGTCAGATATTGTATTTCAGTTCACAATTTAATGTTAGTCGATGTTGAAATTTGTTGCGCAAGCCAGACAGCCCACTGACTTGCCTGATCTACCCTGTAGCAAGTGAGAGCTTAATACCGAAATCGAAAATGAAACTTAATCGATATATGTATTTATCTGACTCAATGCCTAATTAATCGAGCGTTTCATAAGAAGCTTCAAAATGTCCCTACAACTTGGTCGATGTGAAATTGTCAAATCATCTTTGAAATAATTGATATACCCTTTCACAGGGTATGTAGATTGTGTGCAACAAGAACAATTAGAATGGCATGCAGAAAGCAAAGACACTAGTGAGCAACTAACATACCAAAACCGAAACCGTAACGAAATGAAACGAAATGATTTTGATTTGAAGAATTCGAAATCAAGTTTTTTTTCGTAAGATGAAAAAGATGAAAACAATCCAAGACAAAAAGAAAAGCAGCAACGAAACAAATAAATAAACTATAACAAATTTTCCTCATAAATTATGCAACATTTCCTATTTGCCAAGGGAAGCTTGAGAGACTCTTTCGCGCTCTCCCTCTACCCTATACACGTGGTCCCTCTCCCTGTCCCTAACGCCATATTTACCTCCCCCACCCCCCAATCTCCTCTGGCAAAAAAAAAGAAAGAGATGAGAAGAAAAATGCGGACACTGTTTGGGTGCTGCTGCCTGCGAAAGTCGCATCAAAACCGCGAAAAAAGAAAGAGATAAGAGAGAGAGAGAGGGAGAAAAAAAAAGAAGACAATTGCACAGCAAAAGTGTTGGCTCGTTGTTGTTGTTGTTAGCCAACTCTATTTTGGGCCACAACATTCCATTGTCTATTTTGAATTGCGCCTTGCATCTCGCTCACTCTCTCTCTCTTTCTCTCTCTCTTTCCTTCTCCCTTTTGGTTAATATGTAACAACAACTATGCAAGAGCAAAACTAACTAACTTTTTCCTTTTGGGAAAATATATGTGTGGAAGAAAAAAAAAAAAAAACAAAAGCAAAAGAAAATTTGCAACTAACGCTACTAAAGTGAAGTCGCTTCCCCCGCTCTTTCCCTCACACCAGCCCAACACACACTCACCCTCTGTTGGTCTCTCTTACATACATACATACACATACGGCGATCCTTTTCAAGCACAAGTATTTGTTGGTATGTGTGTGTGTGTGCAACCCTTACGACTTTCACTTGTCTGATCACGTTTAAAATTCTGTTCCATTACTAACTGCTTACAGTAAAAACTCGCGAAACGGTTCATCCACTTAAGGTATAGGCAGATAGTAAAACAAAAAATACATAAGACAAAAGGAAACATAAGTAAGTACATATTAAACAAATGTACTTAAATGGCAAATATGTAAATTAAAATTTGTAATTTGTATGTCTTTTCATTTGCCTTGTTCTAAACTCAAACTCTGATTCGTATTGTGGCCAAGGAAAGGGGGGGGGGGGGGGGGGGGGAAGTTACCTAGACAACGGGGAATGTTCCTAGAGCATTCCATACTTAAACTTTCTCGTGTCTGTGTGAGTGTCTGTGTGTGTCTGTGTGAATGTGTGGTGCACATGAATGAATGTTCATTCAAAAATCGCACGCATGAATGATGAAGAGAGAGAGTAAGAGAGATCAGTAGAGAGAGAGAGAGAGTAAAAAACTAAGAATACTGTGTGGGAGTGTGTGTGTGTGTGTGTGTATGTGGGATTAATGAATGAATGCAACGTATGAATACACATTGCCAGCAATTGAAACTGTAATACACACACCCAACACACACACACACACACACTTACACACAGAAAATGCAGGTCGTGAATGAAGTGTGATTACTATATACATACATACATATGTATACCCTTCCAGATGTGCCATATAAAAAAATATATACTAAAGAAAGCACTTCCTCCCAATCGTTGATCGAGTAGTTGACATTACAATCCTTAATAAAAAACAAAGAACAGATTCTACACACAGTTATAATTTGCATATGAGAAACAATTCAATTGCATAAATAGGAGACATACATACATATGTATGTACATACATGTATACCCTTGTCTTTTTTCCCGTTACCCCAAGACAACATCTTGAGCATTGTTAAGTGCTATCTCACAGCATGTTCATGATCAAATGGCTGTCATTCAAATCGAAAAAGATACATACATACATACATACATACATATATTAAATGACTTCCTGGGTTTTCTGTTTTCAACTCTCATAATTGGGAAAGTGAATAGTAGTAATTGATATCAATTTTCGTTTGATTGATATGTGCGATTCGTTAACACTTTATTTTGGTAAATCGAAGTGCATAACATTTGACTATTTGTTGTTGGTAGTAAAATGAATTTAAAGACAGAATAAGTCATTCAGTATGGATCAAAAAGTGTTATGTTGTAACGATGTGAAAGAAAAGAATTCAGGCACATGCTATGCTCTTCTTCTTCTTCTTCTTGGAATCCTGGTCTTTATGCGCTCGACCCATTTGTAAAAGGGACGAAGAAAGAGGGGCAGCTGCATGCACTAGGTGGGTAGATACTAGACATATGTATGTATATATATATCTGGATGCGCATACTCTCGGTTAGAAGTTTGTCCAGAACGGAAATAGCAACGCGTGCTGCTGGCTGCACACACACATACACACACACACCCACACATACGCACGCACACATACAACTAACAGATACATACCCATTCATTGGCTGCTTTACGCATGATTTTGCCTCAATTTGTGCCGCCGTTCAACGGGGCAACAGCAGCGCAGCGGCAAACAAAAAATGTATTTATAAAAGTAGCATAAAAATGCTACGCCTCATGCCACACCAGCAACAACAACTGACTCTGGGCCCCCTGTCTCCCGCCACCCGCCAACCGCTGCTACCACCTCCCTACCTACCTACATATGTACATACCTCCCTGCCAATGGTCGCCACATTCATTCCCGTTCTTCCGTTGGCGTTGCCATTGATTGGTTTCAGGGATCGTGATTCGGTGTGGACGGACAGTCGGACAGTCGGACAGTCGACGGACAACGTGTATATAGTGCCGTTCTACGTGCCGTGCATTAATGTCGCTGCCCCTCATCTCCCAACGCTTAAAAGAGTTCTCTCTCTCTCTCTCTCTCTCTCTGTCTGTCTCGCTGTTGTGATAGCTTGGCAGGAAAAACGCATTGATCGATAGTTTAAACATTTCCCTGTTCCCTTTTTGTTGTTTTTTGGTTTTTTGTTTTAATGGCTTTTCCATTTGATGTTGAGCAGAAAGCAGCAAGACAAAGAACCCCAACTAACCAAACACCCATCCACCCACTCATCCATCCATCCATCCATCCATTTATTCGTTCTCCTATCATTCGGTCGACCTATCATCTGGAGGAAAGTTTTGCAAGCGAAAATGAAACTTCACTTTTACTTATCGACCAGACAAGCATCCCCCTATCGCCCCCATTCATGCCCCTATTAACTCTTCCCCCTCTATCTAACTCTTGGTCTCCCACTCCTAGTTCGCTTTGATGGGTTAGCCGGTTAGCGTGCAAAAACAAAAACACACATAGACAGAGCGAGATAGTGAGAGAGAGAGATAAAAACTATGGCGCAAGTCATCGAATGGACTGCAACTTTGCCAATTTTTCCTCATTTTTTGGTTTCGTTTCTTTGAGCTGTCGGCTGCTGCTGCTGCTGCAAACCTGTAAAGTAAAAGCTGCTCCAAAAGTGATCTTGGCTCGGTAGATGGCACATGTTTGACCCATTTATTGTGCGAGCGAGATCAGCTTACAAAATATGTATGGATCTGCTCTGGGTTGCCTCCGAGTCGTCGATTTAACTTCCTTTTCCCTTGCCACTTTAGAGTTTGATCATAAAATATAATTAATTAGCAATTAATGTGTGGCGGCCACACATAACAATTTAAAAACAATTGTTGAAAAATATATTTCCACACGGACACAGGCGTGGCTGGCCATTGGTCGCGGGAGATCTGTGAACCTTTCAATGTCTCCTCTTGGGAAGGTTTTTAATATGCGAAGAGTAGAGAGAGAGAGGAGAGGAGATCAATGGCATTCGTTGGGGTTAAGGTTGTGAGCACAATAAACACACATTACATTAGACAAATATTTTCAAATGGTTTCCATGACTTGGTTCATTTATCATCTTACTCAGTGAATGGGAATTTTGTCACATTCACCAATTTTCCGCAAAGATGGGAATTCATTTAGGACAGATCTATTTGAATATCATTAGCCAACTTTACCAACAATTTAGTTCATTTTCACAATTTCACTTCAATTCTTTAAAATTCTAAAAAGTGAGATTGTACTCGAACCGATCAATGTCATTTAAAATGATTGATTGATTTTTTTTTTTTTTCCTTTTTTTTTTTTTTTCGTTTGTTTTATCGATATGCTGAAAGTAAATTTGCATATCCTTCCTTTTCTGCTTGTGTTGTCGCAATAGTTTGTGAATAGTTGTTGGAGGGATGGATTAGTTAGTTGGCATGCATGGCCACATGCCGCCTCATGCCACAATGGGGCAGCGGCGGCGGCGGCGACGCAACTCTTTCTTTCACTTGGCTAAGACCTGGTCTTCGGTCTGCATGTCTAACTAACTAAATGGCTAAGAGTTGCCTATTCTCTGTCGTGCTATCTCTTTTGCTCCGACCCGACAATTATTACTATACTCTTTCCCTCAAATGAGAGGATATACTCACTTTTCAATGCCCCAATGAATCAACCTGGCTTCAATCCCTTTAAACGGGTTGAAAAGGGCACACACTAAAACGTCATTGTCTTAGCCAAGTTTACTCTGTTCTCTGGCTTTGACTGTGATTGGGGTTTTGTTTTGACTTTGATGTTGCGTGCTTAAAATGATTTTTTGCTTATTATTATTTATTTTCTAATGTGAGCACAATTTATGTATATATATATATACATATGTATTTTTTTTTTCTGCTACTCACTTACTCGCTTTTCATTTCCATTTTATTATGACGGCCAGTAGTGCCAAGTGCATTTTCAATGATTATCATTAACATTTTTCAACATGATTATTATCATTTTATCAGCAGCAGCCGACTCTGTGTGTGTGTGTGTGTGTGTGTGTGAGAGAGTTGGCAAATAAGCATTTGATTTATGTGCAAAGATAAAACGATAATTGTTCACTCGTTCGTGTGTTTCGAGTGTGTGGAGTTAATTAGCGAAAAAAAAAAAAAGATTTGAAATACCCCCAAAGGGGGAATATGTCTATATATCGTATTTATGTGCATTGCTTTTGCATATTGCTGGAAAGATATCACACAGCCAGTCAAGACAGTCATACATATGTGAACCAAAAAAAAAAAAAAATTCAAACTAATTGCAACATCTAGTAGTTCCGGCATGTCAAATATGCGGCCTTCCGCCCCTGATCCTTTCACATGACAATAATTACGATCCAATCCTATACCTATGTATGTATGTATGTACATCCTGTTTAGTGTTTACAAGGAAAACACTTTTCAAAATTTCATTCTGGATTTCCTTCTCTATTTAATTCATGATGGCAAAACTATCTTTAAATGTGTAGTTCTTAAAAATACTTATGTACAATATAATTTCCCAGTTCCAGTTTTCTTTGAGCTCACAGTCAGCCAGTCAGTCAGTCAGTCAGTTAGTTAGTGCTATGCGATGCGCTAATGGCTCAACTAAGTCGACGGACGTGAGAACCTTTTGCTGCGGCCCAATGGCTAAGCAATTAACAACCCAGCAACCTCCCTTCTCCCCAACTTCATCTCCATCCCCATAACATCGGTTCCAATTCAAAGTCGGAATCTTTTTACTCTATAAATCGAGCGTTGTATTTCATTATGTGATACACTCTCCTCTCTTTCTCTTTCTCTCTCTCTCTCGGTCAGTTCACCCCAAAGCAATCGTCTTAAACTTGAATGCAATGTTGTGTGCCCCGTCAACGTTTAAAAAACCTTTAACAACGAAAAATTGTTTCCATGAATTTCCCACATTTTCCGCAACAACCATGAAACTTGTTTCCACCAAACCAAACTAAACCGCTGGCCTCATGATGGAGGCGCAGGCGGTGGCAACATTGGGTGGAGAGCGGGGAAAGAGCTGCCTAGAAGGGGGAAAGGAAAAGGCAAACAGTCAGTCAGTCAGTCAGTCGTTGTAAGCGAACGGCGGGGAGAAGCACAAAATGCATTCGCATTCATGTGTGAAAACATTTCCACCTTTTTTTTCCCCAGAGATCGACCCCAGATTGCAGAGTGGTATGAAGAAGAGAGAGACAGACAGACAGACAGAGAGAGAGAGAGGGAGAGGAGCTCGCCTACAGAAAATCTAAATTAGCATAATTGACTTGAAAAGAAAATTCTCCTCCATCATTGATGGGAAAGCGCAAATTAAAAGCAGTTGATCTCAAGTTTTCCCTATTACAAATCTCTTTTAATAATAATAAACTCTTTCCACACTAAGAACAAACATAAACCAGTGCTTATTCAATTTATTTTCAATATTGTTTGAGAAAATATTTACTTTCGTGGTAATTTCAATTATCCAGCGATCTTTAAGGATTTCAAAAATTCTTCATCTAAAATTCAACTAGCCTAAATCATTTTCCTAAAGTGATTTCAAATCGCAAGATAACATTTCACAGTGATGACTAGGCTTATGGCCTTTAATCATAACTGGTTTTTTTTTTAACATTTTATTATTATTTACTTATTATATTTTGCATTCATGATTCATGATTTGATTGGACAAAGTCTTAAGCCCTTGACCTCAACTCAATTTGTGTTTTTTTGGACACTTGGAACGGCTGCAATTTGATGCATTTTTTTTTTTTTTGAGCTGGGAATTTCCCTTTCGCTTGCCCTTACCTTAACACCCCTCCTTGCCCCCTCGCATCGTTTACGCTTTGGGTTTTAAGCTTTTGCTGTTGCTGTTGTTGTTATTAATACTTTGACTTTGGCCTTTTGTGGTTTAACATTATCCAAACAAAACGCTTTGGCACCCACAAAAAAAAAAAAAAAAAAAAAACGAGTTGATTGACAGAATTGGGACAGGCAACAACAACAACAACAACAACAACCAAATCAGAGACAGCAGCAAGAACAACTCTCCACATACGTTTGAAATCTGCATGCGTGAAACTCAACGAAGCGTTAAAGTTCAAAGCGTTGAATTACAACGATGACAAAAAGAAACAAAAACTAACACAAGCAGACAGAGATAGACAGAAGGGTGTGAAAGAGGGTGCGGGGGGGAGTTACATACCTTGGTTTTGACTTTAGGCCAACTGACAGTAACTGCAACAGCGGCCTCCAACAATCAAAATCTCCTACGATTACATCATACATACATACATAAGTCAGAAAGAAAATCCAAGAAGCAGGCAAAGCCTCGACCTGGGCAATACCCTGTAACGAAGTCAAAAAGATTTTGGCCTCTCTCTCTCTTTCTTTTGCTGCGTGATAGGTTAAATCTTCTTCCCAAAGAGAGGAATGAATGAATAAGTCTGATAGACCCGATATCGATAATGGGCATATGAAAAAAAAGGCAACCTCATCTGTTGATTCTTGGAAGATGCTGTCAGGCCACAACCAAATGGTTGCCAAGATTAACAGTTAGCCCAAAGTTGTTGAAGATTTGCTGCGATGGATGATTCATTCAATGGTTGAAGGCATTGAAAATTCTTATGAGACAGAGGAAGACAGACAGACAGACAGATGGACGGACAGAGAGACGAACAGGCAGATAGCAGGCATTCGTATTTCTTCTTCTTTTTTCACTTTCCACTAACAATGCGAGAGTCGAAGAAAGAGAGAGAGAGAGTGAGATGGAGGGGGAGCCTTTGCAGACCATGTCGCGCGTGTACTGCATCGCGTCGCTGACTGCGCGTCACCTGCGTCGACAGCGCCAACTTTTGCTGCTGCTGCTGCTGAGTCAGCGCATTGCAATGGATCGGATCGTTTTGGATCAGGCCAACACACAGTTGGAATTTGGTATTATGTTGTCTCCCTCTCACACTGTTGGTCTCTTTGTGAAAGAAGAAGAACCAAAATGCAAGTAACGGTCGCTCACACAAATGAGTCAAAAATGATTATCAAAACTCTAATCCAGTATTAATCTAAATTGACAAAATCGTCGACTATAGAACAGTCGGCAAAGCAGTGCGAAAGGAATCCCGAAAAGTGGAAACCAAACTGGTTAATAACTTCGGTCTCTTCGTATGAGAAAAGGGTATTGAAAACTTCGATTCGTCGTTATTTAACTGTCGGGATATTTGTATAGACATATTAGTTAAATTTCATTTTATATAACCAACCACCACCCCAGCATAAGCAGCTTAAAGCCCAAAAAAAAAAAAAAATGCCAGCCGATAAAGGCAGAAGAAGGAAGACGAGAAGAAGAAGAAGAAGAAGAAGAAGAGGGGAGAGAAGTGAGCGAGGTGAGCCCGACTGACCTTCACTTGCAGACGATGGCGATCCAGCAGCAATGCATTCATTCGACGGCACCAACAAAAAAAATACAATTAAAGCAAAGTTAGCCCTGCCTTCAGTCCCCACAATCCCTTCATCGCCCATTTTCCCCTCTCTCTCTCTCTCTCTCTCTCTGTTCACCCTCTCTGTGAATATTTTATGTTGTATTTATGTCTTGCTCGCCTTTTCGATTTCCTAAGAAGTCGCTCTCCGGCTGTGATCTGAGCTGAGTTGCATGCAAAGCAGCAACATCAGTGGCAGCTGTTGCCCCAAAAGACTCTCTTCCTCTGCTTCGTCGTCTTCTTCATCATCAACATTATCATCATTTCATTGCATATCCGCTTTATCAGCAGAAGAGCTGACAGCAAGCATAATCGTAAAACACATCCATAAACCTTTTCAGTTTACTTTATTTACCAGAGCGCCGCATACTCTCGAATGAAAAGTATATGGTTTGTTTGGTGGAATCTTCATTAATAGTGTCTTTGTAGGATAGATCCCTGAACTTGGATAGCTGCCCTAGCTTCGTTCGAGAGCGAAGAGCGAGCGGAGAAATCGGATTCCGTGTTGCTTGGGTGTTCTAGTATTCCGTATAACTTTTATAACTTTCTCAACGATTCCGATTCCTTTCCTTTCCTCGACCCCCCCTAGATAAGGGTATTTGGCGTTCGGTTTATTGGTAAATATAGTTTCCAGTATGTCGTTTATAGTGAAATTTTTGTTGCTGCGCGACCCATGATTACGCTCTGATGACACGTATAATATGTTCTTGTTTTGTCGCCCGATGACCCTCCTCTAAAACTCCCTCTCAGGCGTTGCCCTCCCTGGCCTGCCTTTTGCATATGCTGGAGATTTTTGTTCTTTTATCTTAAGTCAAAGACTCAAGGTTCACTTCGATTTTAGCCACAACAAATCTCTGTTGGCTGTTGTTTTTTCAGCTGCCAATAAATTCATTTGTGTCTTGTGCCTCCAGAGTACCAAGATTATGTCCATGACTTGTAGTTGTAGTTGGCCAAAGTTTTGTGCTCTATCTACTGGATCCAATCCAATGGCGGCGGCGACAATGACGACGACGACGACGACGACAGTTGGCAACAATCGCAAAACATGTCTCACATGTCTCTAGCTCTCTCAGCTCTCAGGCTCCAAAGAACTTGAGGAATGCGTCTTATCAATGGCCAGCCAATCAGACAGCAACTGGCAACTGGCAGCTCAAGGATAACAGGCAACAGCAAAAAGAGAACTTGAGCTCCAGCTGAGCCAAATCCCCAGAGGCAGCTGCCAAATGCTAAGCCAATTTATCATAATTAAAGCCGCTTAAAATTGTTAAAAAAAAAAAAAATACACAAAAAAAATAAAAAAACATCAAAATCAAGCAAATCCACATGAGTATAAAGATAAAAAGATATGTATAACCAAATGAAAAAGAAAGGAAGTCGTTCAGGAAAAGGAAAATGAAAAGGAAATGAATATCTCAAACGAATGCAGATGCAGGACAAAAATAAGGAGGCTAAATAACGACCCAGCGAGGCCTTTGACACAATTTCAAGTGAGTGTCGGTTGCAGGTCGTTAGTAAATTGGGCAAGAGGGACAGGGCAGGGATACAGTGTGCTCAAAATGTTTTCGGCCAAAGTGTCCTGATATCTGAAATCAATAAAAAGTGTGTGCAACCTGTGAAATATATTAAAAGTTACTTTCATTTTGTTTAAATTCGATTTTCAAATAATTTAAAAACAAAACGAACACTTTTCACTATGTTTTCTGCCCACTGTTCTTACCTGTAAAGGCAGCAATACTGGCTGGGCACAAACTCCATCATCACCCACCCACTGCCTGGCCCCACAGCGCTCTGAAGTCTCTTTTTTTTTATCTTTTATGTGAGTGATTCTGCATACAAATATGTGCATGAGCTTCTCGGATTCTCGGATTCTCGGCTTCTCCGTAATAATGTCAAGTACTTTAAGCGAGGGCGGCGAAATCTCTCTTCTTTCTCTCTCTCTCTTCTTTCCCCCGCCATTTCCATCAGCATCAGCCCATCAGTCAAATGAACTAATGCCAAAGAAAACCTCTGCCTGTCAGTCCGGACATGTATGAGAATACATATGTATGTATGTACATACATATGTAATGTGCATCTTTTTTTGCTGCACAAATATTGAACCTGTCGCCGGTTTCACCCCTTTGGAGGGCTTTGACACGGGCTTAATTAAAAAACAAAAATTTCAACCAACAAAAACACACAGAGGAAAAGATTTTACTCTGAATGGGAGATTTGTGTGCAAACAGAAATTAATTCTCGCCCAAGCAACATACGCCACGTAATTAAATATATTAAATACATTAAAACTCTATGCTCCTTCATACAGAGGGTATTCAGTTGGGAATATTAGACTTGGTTGAACGATGCGTGCCCTATTAGGAGGGAGGTAATGGGTATCTTTAAGTCCCAACTGAATGAAATTAAAATTTGTTTCGTTTCTTTCTTATTTTGTTTGCTTTGTTCACTGACCAAATTTGTCCACAATTAAAAACAAATGTGCGCAAACTCCCACGCAATATTTGAGCGTTTTTTAAGCTGACCAAAAAAGGCAGCAGCAGCAGCAGCAGCAGCAGCAGCAAAAAAACGTCAAAGTTGTTAGCTTTTAATAAGACGCATTAACAATTGGCATATTTAACGGAAATTATTATGTATTGATGCATTGGGAAAGTTGATTACCTGCCGCCGCCTGCCTGCCTGTCCGATTAACTGATCATTTCGATGCTGGCCTCTACAATTGTGGAGTGTTGGCTAGGCTGGCGTCCTTCTTCTTGTCCTCCTGGCGACGGCCTGGACTGGCGGCTTAACCGACTTCTCAAGATGCACAAAATCAAAACACTTGACAAGCTTTTTGCCCCTGTCCTTGTCTCGTTTTAGTTTGTTGACATAACATCCTCCAGCCGTCCCCTTTTCCCCTTAGACCTTGCTATATTTGCATAACAAGAGCAGAGATGAGGAAAAGTAAATGACGCATTGCGTTCCCTCCCACTCCTCCTTCTCCTCTCTCTACATGGCATGTGCCTGCCTTTGGGCATTGTCCTCGTGTTTTTGCTTCTGGTGGATGGGTCTGGGGCCTGGGGCCTGGGCCTGGGAAATTTAATTGTCACATTAGGGCCCATGACTGTTTGGAATTGTTTTGTCCATGTCTCTTGTCTAGTTAGTCACTTTTAGGAGGCTTTCCAGCACTCACTCACTCAGTCACTTAGTCAGTCACTCAGTCAGTCAAAAACTATTAGTTGGCCTGACTTGAATGTGGATGATGATGATGATGATGATGATAATGACTCTCTATCCCGCCGCCGTCGTCATCATCACCGGGGCATGCAGTAGGTTCAATGCACTCTACAGTGTCCGCTAAAAGCATATAACAAGACGCTGGCTCACTTCAACTGCACTTTAGGCATAGCCATCAAAAGGTAACGAAACGAAGAAGGAACAAAACAAAAAAAAAAACAATTCTTCAGTCTGTGTGTTAAAGTGCAAACGGGTAGGACAAGAGACATGTTTGTATATAATGTATATATGTATATACATAAGTAGGTATTCCAGTATTGCCCCACGGCAAATGGAAGGTAAAAATGCCGTTGGATTGGCCAAACTTTTTAACTTCCGGATAGTTGCTTAACCTATTCAATTCACATGTCACAGGAAACTCTCTCGAGACATTTTAGTTTCTAGAATATCCCAAATGCATTTTGATAATACTTAAGTTTAATATTGAGCAACTATTGGAGAATTGTTTATTGCATTTTGAATAATGTTAATAGATTTCGGCTTTCGAGTTGTTACTAATTACTTAAAATTCAAAACAAATTAAAAAAAAAAAAAAGAAACGAAACAATGATTTTCAATGTTCATTTCATTACAATATTTCACCCGATTTGGTTAGCTGGCTAACCTTTGGTACACCCGCCGCCTAGCCAATTTGCACCTTGTTAACGGATTTGCATAAAAATGTGTGTGACATTGTTTTGTTTTGTTTCATTTGTAGTTGTTGTTGTTGTTGTTCCGGCTGGGTGGGCGCTGAGATTTGCCAATCGCCTTCAAAATCCTCCTACTACTTATTATAGAGTAGAACCCACCGCCACCACCGCCACCACCACACCCCTTTGATGTTGTGTTGTGTTGTGTTGTTTGTTTACACCAAATTGTTTGCCTGATCTGGGGCAATTCAAAACGATCGTCGATACTGACTGACCTGCCCGCAGATAGGGCGGCAAGGAGAGAGAGAGTAAGACGCGTAAACAAATAAAAATAAATACGAAACAATTAAAAGACCATAAACATTCCGAAAAAAAACACACACACACACACACAAAGATGATGCCTAAAGATTTGCAATCGACATAAAGATGTTGGAAGAAGATCTGCGGAATGTCAGGGCTCGATGGGTTCGGTTGGGTGAGACAAGAGGGGCATGGCTGTTTATTAAGTCGGAGCAACAACAACAAAGAGAACGAAAGTAAGGCAATCGGCTTCCTGGCTACTGGAGAGACTGAAGCCTGGAGCTGGAGCGGCAAGCAAATATTAACCAGATATTATCTGGGATAGATAGATTTCCACTTTGAAGCTTAATAATGGAGTAACTTGAACACGTGCAAACCATTTTTTTTTTTTTTTGGTTTCGGTTTTGGCTTTTAGCGCGTTTTAAACGCCTCCATATTAGGGGCGAATGGAATGGATGATGATCGGTTGGATGGATGGATCAGATCAGAACAACAACAACAACCAAGTGCTATGTGCGCGTCAAAAGATCACAGAAAACCAACGGCAATGCCTTGTATAGAGTATGTAGATGCGATCGTCGATTGTCGATCGTGGATCGAGCGAACATACACACGCACACACACACACACACACACACAGTCAGATCATTGTGAATTGCCAAAGCTGACCAAGTTTAGAATCTTCACTTAAAATAAAATCAATAAACTCAACACACAAATTTGGTACTGATTTCAAACAGAAAGCCACAAAAAGCTACGCACACACATCGACATGATGGACATCGACTACAAAATACCCTGCATAGCGTTTTCATAGTCAACATATGTAGATTAAGAAATTTCCAAGCGTTCAGTATACCCTCCTTGGAGCTAAAAAAAATGCTACAGGGTACATATGAGCAAATGAAAAACTAGAAAAAAGGGCAAATTTTTTGTTGTCGTTTTTCGGGTGTGGTTAACATTTCGATGTAACTGAATGACTGACTGACTGGCTACTGATCTAGCCATGAACCTAAGCCCAATTCCAATCCCCATTCCCCCACCTCCCCTCTCGACCGACCTCCTTTCCATTGTGCGTTATTTTAACCTTTAAAAGTTCAGTAACCATTGCCTCGTTGGGCAGTATGGCTTTTATTTTTTATTTGTAAGTTTCGCTAAGAATTCCACGCCCACACCTTCTTTTTATTTTCAAGTTTGGTGCGTTGTCATCCCAAAAAAACAAAACCAAAAATGAGAATGAGAAAAAAAAAAAAAGATAATTATACAAAAAATACAGTAAACAAAAAGGTCCAAGTCGTGCCGTGCCAATAGCACTTTAACAGTCCGTCCGTTACGTAACGAAGTCAACAGAGAGAGAGAGAGAGAGAGAGAGAGATAGATAGCCTCAGAGAAAGAGAAAGGAAGATAAGGGGTTGGTGAGGGATGGGGGGGGGTGTGTGTGTGTGTGTAACGTCGGACAGGCCAATAACTTTATTGCGATCTGAAAAGACCTTGCCCAATTAGGCGATGTTTTTTGCCCGCTGCCAGCCGATTCAACATCGGAGTGCAAAAATTGTAATTTAATTAAAATTTATGTTAATGCAACAATAACAACAACAACAACAATTAAAAACAAACAACATAAAAAAAAATAATAATATACAATTCAGTTAAAAAATTTACAATTTATTATTATCATTAATTAAAATCTAGATAACATTAATAGATCTCTTCTGCCTCTGCCCTTTGCCATTTGATCTTGAATAGTTCAATAGTGTCCTAATGAGGATTTACCTTTATGCTGTATCTGTATATCAAAATATAACTTCAATTTTTAAGTTAGCCATTTAAGTGTCTTCAATGATCGAGGATAGATGAAGCTAAAGGGGATCATCGTTCAACTGAGCTAAACATTTGGGTTTTTGGGGTTTTTTTTTTTTTTTGGTAAAAAATTAGCATACCAAGTACAAGATTTGAGTCTTCATTACATATAGAATCTCCAACGCCGACTTCTGTTTTATGATGCGACACAAGGCAATTTGTTGCTGTTGCTAAACACGGTAGTAGCCCCAACTAAAGCTAAGAGCAGAGCAGAGCAGACTAGACCAGACCAGACCAGACAAGCGACTCTGTAGACACCATAAGACAGGAGCCACATGACCGTCCGTCCGTCCGTCCGTCCGTCCGTCTGTCAGTTCATTTCGTCCGCATTGTCAATGCCAGTGAAGACAGAATAAGAACTGCGGCTGCCGGAACGAAAATCAGGCAGACACCGAAGTTGACAGGAGGAGCAAAGAATGGAGCGCGGTGTGGATAGTTGGAATGGCGTACGGTTAACGGGCGGTGGGGTGAGGTGGGTCAATTAGAAAACCAGTCCACTCTGCCACTGAAGGCGACGACAGCCAATGCACACGCCAGCAGCAGCAGAAGCAGCAGCAGCAGCAGCAATTCTTGCTACTCTCCAAATGGAGTCTTCCTCTTAAGGTGAAAGATCGAAGAAGTAATTAAGTTAATTACTTTATTTTTGATTGCAATGTACTTGCAAATTTAAATGTAAATGTAATTGTATCGGAAAATGCAATATTTCTCTCTGCCCTTATATAGAGTATATGAAATTCGTTTATTTTTTTTCTTTTGGTTTATTTACTTTGTGCAAATCATTAAACACCATTTCGATTCTCGTTCGTCTTCGTTTCTTCGTTCCTTCGGTTGGTTGTCATTGTCTGTCTGTCTCTTGGTTAGCGTGCCTTGCGTGATGCGCCACGTCGCGTCGTCGGAAGAGGAGCAAATGGTTAACTATTTGGTATGCCATCTCTGTCACCAATATCAATGTTACTCTCTCTCTCTCTCTCACTCTCTCTCTCTCTCTCACTCTCTCTCACTCTATCTTTCTCTGTGTCTCTGTTGATTGTTGCCGGAAGCGCAATTGCTTCATTATGGCACGTACTTTGTCAGAGACGTTTTTGGTGGCTTGTTGTGAGTCATTTTTATTTGATTTCTAAGGCGTTAAGTCTTTGGGGGGGGATTTGCTGTGCTTGGTTGGTGGTTATCAAGCACACAACTTAAATGAATGAATGAATGAATGAATGAATGATTGAAATGAATTTTGAACGCAATGTGTGTGGGCTGTGTCATTTGATATAACTCTTTTCCTCTTTTCATTTTTCCTTTTTTTTTTGTTGTTGTTTTTTGTTTTGCAGAGGCAAATTCGCCGCTGTCCGCAGGGCCATACACAAGAATACCGGCTCCCATTTCGCTGCGAAATTCTTAAAACGACGCCGACGCGCACAGAGCAGCGATAAGGAGATCAAACATGAAATTGCCGTTCTAATGCTATGCGAGGGCGAGGAGAATATTGTCAATTTGAATGCTGTGCACGAGACACGCTCGGATACGGCGCTATTGCTGGAGCTGTAAGTATCCACCACCCCCCACCTCCACAGCATCCCGGTCCAGTAATGGGCACATCAAGTACAGTGCGTTCCACACAAATAGGGTCATCATATTTAAAGTTAACTTACAGCTAACTTAATTCCTGATTCCTTGTCCCTATTCCCTATGTGAAGCACACCGTGCTAGATTGATGACTCCTTTGACTAATCTTAACTTCCTTTTCGTAGGGCCACTGGCGGTGAATTACAAACTATATTGGATAACGAGGAATGCCTAACTGAGGCCCAGGCTCGCCATTGTATGCGTGAGGTATTGAAGGCATTAAAGTTCTTACATGATCGCTCCATAGCCCATTTGGATTTGAAACCGCAGAATATATTGCTCGCAGGCGATCGCATTGAAGGTGAGTAAGAGCTAAGAAAGTGTACCCTAAAAGAGATTGAGATTGATTTCCATCCCCAGATGGCCTCAAGTTGTGCGACTTTGGCATTTCACGTGTCGTCTGCGAGGGCATCAATGTAAGAGAAATGGCCGGTACACCCGACTATGTGGCTCCCGAGGTGCTTCAATACGAGCCGTTGTCCCTGCTCACCGATATCTGGTCGGTGGGCGTATTGACCTATGTGTTATTGTCGGGCTTCTCGCCATTTGGCGGTGATACCAAACAGGAGACTTTTCTCAATATCTCGCAATGTGCATTGACCTTTCCGGATAATCTGTTTGGTGGTGTCTCACAGGCGGCCATTGATTTCATACGTCGCGCATTGCGAATTAAGCCAAAGTGAGTTTTGTCTTCTCATATCCTTTGAATCCTCGACTCACTTGTTAATCAAATGTTTATTCCTATATTTAGCGATCGCATGAATGTGACTGGCTGCCTGGAGCATGTATGGTTAAAGGATGAGTGCTCTTTGGATAGACAAATCTATCTGCAAGCGCAAAGTGATGCCGAAGAGGAGGATGAAGATGAAGATGATGACGATGACGTTGAAGATGATGAAGAGGACGTTTTCGCAGGAAAACAGTCGCAGGAAGATGATAAAACACAAGAACAAGAACCACAGCCGTCACAGCCTCAACAGAAGCAGCAGCAGCAGCAGCAGCAAAAACAAAGCAATGGCAACAGTAGCAGCAGCAGCAGCTGCAACTCAAAAATTCCCATTGCCACTAGCAAACTGATTGCCAGTCCCAGCACAGAGACCACAACGGTTATACACACGCTAACCAATGGAATAGGAATCGGAATGGGTAATAGCTGCTTGCCAAAACCTACACAAATAGTGACACCAACGCGTCGGGCATCCGACTCGGATAAGGAGAACACATACACGGCCACATTTGTGAGGAAGCCATCGTTGGCCATCATTCAATTGGGCCATAGCAATGGCGGCAATGCCAGCAGCAGCCTAGATGACTCAAGCAACAGCAGCAGCAGCACAGTAGTAGCAACACTGACTCTCTTTCCCGATGCTCCAACTACGCCGAAAGTGATTCGCAAGACACCCACAGGAGAGGCCAATTCACCGGCCACTTCAGTTAAGGCTTTGGTTAAGAAATTTCAATTGGAAGATCAGCCGGCTGCTGCTAGCGGTGCAGCCAGCGGTAGCATTGCCCAAAGCAATAGCAGCAACACCAGCAGCACTAGCAACACCAACACCAACACCAACACCAACACCAGCAGCAACAGCATCATTCGTAGAAGCTGCAGCGCAACATGTCGATCCTCTGAGCTGCCACTGACAGCTGTACACAAGCAGAAGCAACAACTGAATAGCTCTAGCAACAGCAGTTCCAGCTGCAGTTCGACACCAAGTCCTAGCCCAAGTGCAAGCAGCACTGCCAATCTTCTAATGAACAGCCGTCTACCGTCAGCAGCAGCCGCCGCATCGACAACATCCTCGTCAGCCAGCAACAGCAATGCCAGCACCAGCAACACAAATACTGCCACTCATCATCTGCCGCCGCATCATCATATGCATCATCATCATCACCATCATCATCATGTGGTGATTGCAGCCAAAAATGCTGCCGCTGTGGCAGCCACCAACAACTTGAGCTTGGATCAGGGTATCATCTGTTAGCTAAGGGCCAGCCGTGCGAGCCGCAATGCCAAAAGTTTCTTTCATCGCTTCCTCTGCTGCATGTAACCCACATGGCAAACGGTCCTAGCTGGTCTACTAGGCGACAACACAGTGGAGGACGCAGTCAAGGAGCAACCGATGTAGCATAAACCGTATGGAGTAGAGAACACAAGGATTACTACTATATAGTATATACATATATATATATATGTATATATACACTGTATATGCGTTTCTCTTGTTTTTTTTTTTTTTTTCAATTCAGTTTCTTAGTTTAATCATTTTTAATTACTAGTTTGATCTGCAACAACAATCCATTAAAACGGAAAACAACAAAAAACAAAAAAAAAAACGTAAAGAAAATAGCCTACTAACCCCCTCACCCCTCCCCTGGTCCCATGCATAAAAAATAGAAAAGGATAAGAGACAGTCAAGAGCAATTAGAAATTGGAAATTGAATGTGGTGGCCTATGGCTCTAGATTTCACACAGGCCAACAAACAACGTTCGAGATTCCCCTAGGAATCCCCCACCCCCTCCTCCTTTCATAAACTAATTTGTCGTTTCAATGACCCTGTGTGTAAATTGTTTGTTAGCTAAATCGAAAAGTTTATATAATTTGTTTTCGCTTTCTTTCTTTTTGGTTTATTTTATTTTTTTTTTTTTTGTAGTTAGACTTTTGGCAGTTTGACCGAGCTCTGCATGGCGGCCGGCAATCAAAATTGGAAAACAGAAACCTGAGTAAAGAAAAATATGAATTGAACTTTGTAAAAGAAGAAGAAGAAAAGTGAGTGAAATTGAGAGAAAGAGAGAAATAGTTGACATATCATTCAAATGTTGTTATGTGTCTATATATATATATATATATGTGACTAGAAATTAAGTGTAGCGTGGCGAATAACGAAATATATAGAACGAGCCGTTAGATCGAAGAGTTTGTTTCAACGAATCTATCTAAATGTCAATTGTGGATGCGTCTGCTTAGCATAAATTATACAAATTATATACACAATACACATTATATACAAATACCAAAAACAAAATACAAAAAAAAAACAAACAAGCAGGCAAATGAAGAAAAAAGTAAAGCCGAAGACAGATTAACGATATACAGAAATGAAAAAGAGAAAGTTCTTTCGAAAACCATAAAGGTATGCAGTATATGTAGTATGCACGTATATATACGAAATATATAGAAAAGTTGGCCACCCAAATCGGTGAATATATATATGTATGTTTGTGTTATGTAGGATTCACTCGCTAAAAAAAAAACAAATACTTAAATTAATTATATAAACAAAACGAAAATGTATTATCAATCAATCAATCAATCATATAGAATGTTGATCGCATTAGTAGTCGGTATAAAGATACAAATACATATATATACATACATACATACATACATATATGTAGAGAAAATGTTACAAAACGAAATTGAATTGTTAATTATGTCAATGTGTATGTGTGTGTGTGTGTGTGTTGTTCGTCGTTTGTTGGATAAATCATATGCGCATACATATATCCCCCATATACATACATATACGAGATACGATAAACAAATATATGAATTATAGTGAGATAATTATTTTACCTTAGCTACGCAGCCCCAACCCAACCCGCCCGCCTCCCACGCCTCCATCATCCTGTGAAGCTCCCAATTTCGTTTTTGTTCTGTAAACCCTTTTCCTTTGACATTTAGTTTGAAACCAGTTGGGTTTGTTGTACATATTTCCATTCTTATTAAACAAAAACAAAAAAAAAAAAAATACCTATAAAGATTATTATTATAGTTTTTTTATCATCTAATACGAGAGTTAGTTAAGACATCCATTGTATTTATTAGGCAAAAGATGGAGAAGTAGAAGCAGTTGAAAGTTGAAGCTGAGGATGAAGATGAAGAAAATATGAAACGTTGGCCAGTTAATTGTTAAAGAGAAATGTTTAATTTATCACCGTAACTTATCGTTTCTTCTTTCACCATTATTGCTGAAACCATTCTTATGTTCTGATTCTTTTTTTCGTTTTTTTTTTTTTTAAACCCTAATATTAATAATCATTGCTTTTTTGCGTCTTTGTAAATTAGTAGATAAAAGAAATAAATGCAACTTCAATAATGGTTGAAAACAAACATTGAATAAGTTTCCAATAAAGCGAACAAGATAAAGAAAATTTTGTTTTTCTACTTAGTAATTTCAATGGAATTTTTTTTTTTTCATTTTTTTTTTTGTTTTTGTGCTTAGAGAATATCATCTTTGAATGAATAAACAAAAACACGTAACAAATGGAGAAAAGTTCTATTAAATATTATATATTATATAGTGATTATTTTATAGATAACTAATTTAAAATATATTCAATAAAACCATAAAAAAGTATCAAAAATTGCTTATTAAATGGTACAATGGAATTGGGGACTACTTAAAGATAAACCTGTTAAATTAAATTAAGTCTGAAGGATTTACAGGACCTGCTCATGTCAGTCGACGACGCATTACCAAGACTTCGATGTGACCAAAGGACACCCGAATCGTCCAAGAAATGGCCGAGATATTCGTTTTTTTCTGTTTTTTAACTTGTCATGGAGAAAAAATCGAAAAAAAATGAAAAATCCTTGATATCTCAGTCTCCCGCAGGACTATCGGGAAGTTGTTTACACAGACTATAGTCCTTGAAGAGCCGAGTTGTTCAACCCCTATTTCGTCCTGATCCTTCAAAGGATTCGCGAGATATTCGCTGTTTTTATTTAAGCGAAAAAGTCCTTTTTTCTTAGCTCCCTAAAGGACATTCCAGGATCTTATCATGTCATTCGATGCGGCCCATCAAGGACCTCAATCTGACCAAAGGGCATCCTTGTAGTCCTTGAAATGACCGAGTTATAAGGACTTTTATGTGTTTTTTTTTACTTTTTGAAAATTTTTGCGACGACCCCCTTACAAAAAATTTAACAATAAATAAACGAAATTTCATTGAAAATATGCATTTGTTGTTGTTATTTGGGCTTGGGTTTTATTGTTGTTGTTGTTGTAATTGTTGTTGTTGTTGTAATTGTTGTTGTTGTAATTGTTGTTGTTGTTGTAATTGTTGTTGTTGTAATTGTTGTTGTTGTTGTAATTGTTGTTGTTGTAATTGTTGTTGTTGTAATTGTTGTTGTTGTTGTTGTTGTAATTGTTGTTGTTGTTGTTGTTTTGGTTGTTCAAAAATGTCAAAAAATTGTACTGGAAAAAGTGAAGTACCAGGCGAACAGAAATGCATAGCAGGCAGATAATTTCCTAAAAACTCATATAAGTATGCAACACTTTTTTTACAAATTTGAAAAAATTTTAAATCATCCGCCTACTATGCACTTCTGTTGGCCTGGTGTTTCTGCTAAATTTTTAAGAAAACGGCCGGCCAATTTTCGGCCCGCGAGAGTCGCAAATTTGTACCGAAAAATAGGCAAAGCACCAGGCCAACAGAAGTGCCTAGTAGGTGGATGATTTAAAATTTTTTCAAGTTTGTAAAAAAAGTGCTGCATACTTATATGAGTTTTTAAGAAATCATCTACCTGCTATGCATTTCTGTTCGCCTGGTACTTCACTTTTTTCTGGTGCGTTTTTTTTCGAATTTTTGAGCAACAACAGCAACAACAACAACCACCACAGCAACAACAACAACAATTACAACAACAAAAACAACAATTACAACAACAAAAACACCAATTACAACAACATCCAAACCCAAATGACTCAGCAACAAAATTTCTGTTAAATTTCCTTTATTAGAAACTTCACTAAAAGTATGCTACACATTTTTCATTAAAATTTAAATTAACGTATAAAATTAACCTAAACTTGCTCATAACTCCGCAGGACATGAACCGATTTCGTCAGGACATACATTTTCTGAACCGTCAGGATCAAAACTATCGATCTGCATTCAAGGATTTCCATTATCCTTCAAAAAATTATCCTTCATTTTTGTAAGGGGGTTAGTCGCAAAAATGGCCAAGTTGTCGATAAAAAACCATAAAAGTCCTTATAACTCGGCCATTTAAAGGACTATCAGGATGCACTTTGGTCAGATCGAAGGCCTAGATGAGCCGCATCGACTGACACCATCAGATCCTGGAAGGTCCTTTTGGGAGCTGAAAAAAAAGAAAATTTTTGCTTAAACAAAAATAGCTAATATCTCGCGAGTCCTTTAAAGGATCAGGACGAAATTAGTGTCAATCGACTCGTCTCGTCAAGGACTATCATCTGTGTAAAGGATATACCGATAGTCCTACGGCGAGCTGAGATATCAAGGATTTTGCGTTTTTTACGATTTTTTCCTCGTTTCGGGCATTTCCAGGACTTAGCAAAAATTTTACAAGTCGAAAAAAGGAAAAATGCGCATATCTCAGCCATTTGAAGGACGATTGGGATATCCTTTGGCCAGATGTAAGTCCTGGTGATGCGCCGTCGACTGACACAAGAAGGTCCTGGAAAGTCCTTCAGTTGGTCAAGAAACAGGACATTTTGTCAACAATGGCCTGCATCCCTAGACGACCCTCACTTTTTTTGATGCCAATCGATAGAGTTTGTCGAGGACATCCTAGGAAACCATATCATATCGTCTTGCGGAAGGATTTGCGGACTTTAGAGCTAAAAAACGAAAGAAAAGTTACCTTATTGAAGCGATATCTTTGCAGGATAAAAACAAAACAACTTATCTCATCGTCTGTGTAAAGGTCATCCCGAGAGTCCCGCGAGAATCTGAAATATTGAGGATTTTGTGATTTTCTATGGTTTTTTGCAGCCGGAAAAAACTTCTCTAAAAAGTCGATGACTCAAGCAAGCGCGATAAGAAAAACAACGATTGTGGTAAATTGCTTTATGTAATTTGATTTTTATTCAAACAATTTTTGCTGTCATTTGGTTGTTGGTTTTAGTTTGTTGTTGTTTTGCTGATGCTGTTGATTTTTTTTTTTCATTATTTTTAAATAAATTAAATTGTAATTTCTTGTTGGATGTTGTTGAATTTGATTTCCATCATTGAAAATATCCAAACTAGATGCTAAAGTTTCAACTCAACATTTAAATAAGTTGTTCACATTTTGTATCAGTAATATATGTAGATGCGCATTTATATACACATACGTATATATACATATATATATATATATATGTATATACTAACATATAGAATTAATTGTTTGATATTTGTGTTTAGTATGTCAAAAAGTTGGACACATTTCTTTAGCTTTTTTTACCTTTTTGTTGCTTCTTTTCCGCTTGTTACTATTTTTGTGTTGATTTGTTTTTTTTTTTTTGTTGCTTTCAAACAAATGTTTTAACTAACTTTTAGTTGTTGTTGTTGACCTATAACTAATTGTTGAGGGCGGGTCGGGGGGCGGGGGGGTAGATAAGGGGAGGGAGGTAAGGAAAAAAACAAAAATCGAAAGTTAACAAAATGATAAAAACTAAACATTATCTCTCTGTTTGTCTTATATATGGTATATATGTATGTATGTATGCATATATGTATATATATATATGTATATTTTCCATTTTTTTTTTCTTTCCTTTGCTTTTCTTTTATATATTTAGCCATTTAGTTGCAATTGATTTACAGTTAGGCTCTTAGACTTAATGCAATATATAGTATTACTTAAATAATTTTTAGTTACAAATTTTGTGGTTTTCTTTCGTTTTGTTTTTTTTCTTTTATATTTTGTTGTGTCCAATGGCCCTCGATGGTAGCACATTTTGGTAAGGTAATTTTATCTTGCTTTTCGTATTTATTGCAGGCCTTTTAGGTGCTGGCTTTCTCTCCCTTGCTCTAATGAGAATAATGGGATCCTTGGCCCTAACTCTAAGATCTCTCTCTAGGATCGGCTCCATGTGGAACAAATGAACAATTTTCATTGCTTGGCTTAAGTGCTAATAAATAAATCTGTGTGTGTGTGTGTGTGTTTGTATGCGTGTGTGTGTGTGTGTTTTTATTAGTTAGTTTTATTATTATTATAGTGTACATATATATATATGTATATATGTATAATTAATTGTTGGTATAATGCAGTCTTTACGGCAAAACAAAAACAGAATTATGCTATTTGATTTTCATTTTTCAATATTATTTTCCATTTTTTTTCACTTTCTTTTTTTTTTTTTTGCTTTTGTTTAATAATAATAAAAAATATATTATTTATATACTATATATTTATATGTGTGTCTGTCTGTGTGTGTGTGTCTGTGTGTATTGTGTTTGTATGTGTGTGTGTGTGTTTATATAAATATTCAGTTGTTGTCAATTTTGTTGTTGTTATTTCTTTTCTCTTTGTTTAAAGTTTATGAAACCAAATACATTTTATTTTAGGCGTTTTGCTTGTTTGTTGCTGTTGTTGTTGTTGTTGTTGCTGTTGGTGTTTGTTGTCAATTGAACTTAAACAAAGGGATCGGTACAGATATCTACAGATATATCTCTTTCTATATACATATCTTTAATATGCATAAGAATTAAGCTTTTTTGGGAGTTTTTCTTAATTAAATAATTTATCGCTTGCTTTTGTTTTTGTTTTTGTTTTTCTTAAAGGCAGTTCAAAGTGAAGATGACAAATTTTTTACATTCACTTTAAGTTCAATCTCAACATTGTAAAGTTTCTCATTTAATTTTATGAACTATTTTCTTTATTCCTTATTTCATTTAGTGAATTTCGCAATTTGGTTAGGGGCAGAGGGCGAGGAGGCGTGGTTTTAGATTGCTGTTTACGTTTTTGGCTTACAAATTTATATTTAGTATTTCAACTTAAGATCTAAAAGTTTTGTTTTTCTATTCCTTTGCTCTCTCTCGCTCGCTCTCTCTTTTTGTTTGCTTTTCTTTTCGTCTCTTTTGATTTTCATTTACTTTACTCGTCGTCTCTTCTATATATCTCTCTTAACATTTTCTTTCGTTTATTAAATAATTATTTGTTTTTTTTTATTTATATTTTTTGTTTGTTAATTTATACTTTTAATTTTTATGTTTTTCTTTTCCAAATACACGCAAAAAAAAAAAACTTTTTAGTTGAAATTGTTTCACACTTTTCTTTGTTCCCTAAAGGCATTTATTTTTTTTATCATGTTCTTTTCAGAATTTATATTACTAAATGATTCTTCATATTTCTCTTTGCTTTTTCTTGTTGTCTCTTATATTTATTATTTTAGTTCATTTTCTTGTTGGGATTGCTTAAATTTAAAAATTAGAAAATTTCTAACTAAAGAAATAATTAAAAACAATTGATGGATAGACGGAGGATTTGGTGTGTGTGTGTGTGTGTGTGTATGTGTGTGTGTGTGGGGGGGGGGAGGTGGGGGTAATAACTGTCAAGTCAGCTGAGACTTAAGAAACTTAACAAAATCGAAAAACGAAATAAAAATAATCTCATTATTATAATGAAATGAATTGAATTGATTTAAAGGAAAACTTTAAGATTTTCATAATCTAATAAAACTATTCACAGTCGAATCGATCTTTTCAATATGGAAGGGGGCGTGGCCGATTTTGATCAAATTTGGCAGAAATATTGTGAAAATAAACCAACTGCTTTAAATCCCATGCACTTTCTTCCGATTGGAGTCTGAAAAGAGGACACGCCGCAAGGGAAGAATATAACGAAACAACATGACATCAAATTAAAATGTTAATATTAATGCGCGATATGAACATATACATATACATATATATATGTATATTTATATGTATATATGTTTAGAATGATAATAATTACTATCCAAGCTTTTTCTCTTAATAGATTTCTTTTAGTTTTAGTTTCATTTTTAGTTCTTTTCTCATATGTTTAAGGTCTCAAAGGTGTGATTATGTGTCTGTGTCTGTGTGTGTATGTGTGTGTGTGTGTGACAGTGTGTGTAAGTTACAAGTTGAAAATCATTTGTAATAAATATTGATTAGTAGTTTGCTTTGATTTCACTTAAACAAAATCATAATGCTATATAGTATTATTCCTGCTATTCTACAGTTATATTCTGTCATAGTCCAAGAGATGAAGATGATTTAACCATTGCGAATGATTGTATGAAATTTCAGGAATGGAAGACAGAGACTGAGGGCTGAGGGAAGATGAGGATGACGTTGATGGATGACAAATGTGATGTGGACTATGTGATCTTTAGAGGAGGACTATGGAGATTGAAAAACAAATGATAAAAAGTGCATTTAAATTGATTGATGGTGGCCAAAATGAAATAGAGAGAATGAACCAGTTAAAGATTTAAGCCAAACCAGGCAGAACATTGCATATGCCAAATGCCTATAGATTCGATTCTATCTTCTTAGCTATATCTCTGAGGACAACACCACTTGACTTGGGGGGGGGGGGGGGGGGGGGGGGGGCAGAAGTGTGGATTGGCTTATGATCGATTGATCGAGTATTCCGTTTTTGTTTTGTTTTATTCATCTTTGCTTTTGGTTTTTCTTGGACAGTTTCAAATGAAAAATCGCTTTTATATATTGCTTATGATTCGCTTTTCCTTTTCTAGCTTGTGGGGTATTTTTTTTTGTTTTTTTTTTTTTTTTTGTTAAACTAAATTACTTTTGCTTCTAATTATTAATTGCATTTTAACAACACAGGAACAAAGTTTGTAACTCTACTACAATTAATTTTCTTATTATTTTTATCATAATTGTTTGTTTGTTTGCTGACAAAAAAAAAAAATATGTTTTACTTAAAATTAAATATTTCTCGCATTTTGCTTGCTTTTGTTTATACATATATATATATGTATATTTTGCATATATGTATGTGTTTGTATGTATGTGTGTGTGTGAAAAATTGCAATGTATAAAGTATAATATTAAATTAAATGTATACATTTTTCATAATTTTTAAACTTAATGTAGCATATTTTTGTTATTGGTTTACAAGTGACCAGAAATTGGTGTCTGTATATATTTATATATATATATATATATGCTTATATATATAGAGACACATACATTTACATATATATATATATATGTATGTATGTTTGTTAATTTACATTTGTTTCTTTTGAATGTTCTAGCGCAAACTAAGACTAACGAAAAAAAATATTAGAAAAAAAAAATGGGCAAACTATAGTTAAACTTTCGGTTGTTTTTTCGTATGTAATGTTAAAAAAAAAATGAGAGGAGAATATTTTGTATAGCCAACTGACTGGCCCCTCAGTTTGGTAAAGCTATTTTCAATGAATGGAAATCAAGCAGAAAAAACAAAAAAAAAAAAAAACCAACAAACTCTTCATTACTGAGCTAAAACTGCACTGCATGCCAGTGCACTGCTTGTAAGTGGCCAGCAAATACTAGCAAGCAGTGCCACCTTCTACTTTGTTCAGCTGATTACGCTATTTGCTGCTGCACCTTGGTTCAATTAATGATTCAATTTGTAACTTAATTTGTCTAAACATATACATTCCACTTATATACGAATCTGTGTGTGTGTGTGTGTGTGAGTGTGTGTATATATATAGCAAATTGGTTAATATGTTGTTACAGTATTCATTAGGCGGTGGTTTGCTCACATAGTAAATCATATATATGTATATATATGCATCTATATAGTAAGAAAATAAAGAAAGTCGAAAAGAATAACGTAATATAATAATCTATATAGTTTAGTGAATATATGTTTTATATGTATGTATATATATATAAATATATAATGAGTGATAAGGACCCTCTCTCTTACTCTCAGCGTTATTTTGCCAAGCTTACATATTGTATATTCATCTAGGGGGAAGGGGGTGGGGGGGGGGGTTCTGGGAGTTTGTGACCCAGTGTATAGTTGCTATGGTTCCACAGAGGCTAAGACTGAGACGACCCCTGAAGAGTGTGGTCGGGGTGTGGTGATAGGGGGGATGGCTTTGAATGTTGCTCTGTTTGTTGTGTCCTGTTTGTTATCATTTTCATATGAATATCATACTTACATATATATATATATATATATATATTATATATACATATATGTGTGTATGTATTAGTGATTAATTATAAGTCTATAGAATGCCAATGGTACATTTTGCTGGCCCTGCACGTGTGTGAGCTGCAGAAGCTTCATGAATTAAACACAATATAGCATGTTGCATGTTGCATGTTGCATGTGGCTTGTTGCTGTTGTTAGTTACTTCGGTAGTTGCTTGTTGTGTGCTGACTTAAAGTACAAATGTTTCGCTTCTTTCATCCATTTTGTTTTAAACATAATCTATAATGGTAATAAGAAACAGAGAAAAGGGGAGAAGAAAAAAAAAACAATATTAATATGCTTTTTTTTAAACAATATTTGCAGAGATTTGGGTCTCGATCCAGCACAAAATGTACTTAACCACCGAATGCATTTCCATATTGTGCTGGATAGTTTCCAAATGATCTTATAGTTATTATTTTGTTGTCGTTACAGTTCTTACCTTAAATGTAAATATTTGGCTCTTGGTTTTGTTGTTTGTTTGTTTGTGGTTAAATAGTTTTTTAATAATTAAAACGATATTTAATTTGGATTGTTTGTTGTTTTGTTTGTTTGTTTGTCTGTTGGTTTGTTTTTGTTGCTTCTCCATTTGTTGGCACACTGCTGCCCCATCCCTTTCTGCTGAGTTGGTTTTTAGTGTGTTATTCCAATTCGTTAAAGTTTCGGTTAAATGCTTTGTTTTTTTTTCTTTTTTGTTTTTTTTTTTTTTTTTTTGGGCATTTAAGAACACAAATACACACAATGGGAATTAAATGTATATAACGAAATGACAAAACAAAACAAAAGATACACCCCTTCTTTGAGTGTATATGCTGGTTGTGTTTGTGTTTGTGTGTGTGTGTGTGTGTGATTTTTGTTTTGTATGTCTAAATCCTAAATCATTTGGCATAGGCAACGGTTTCTTTTTTGTTTTGTTTTGTTTGCTTCGCGTTTCACATTCATCATTAATCAAAATCCATTTAAATTTCAATTTGAATGTTGAATCCTTCAATACTGCATCATTCCCATTTCCATTTCGTCATCCTCCTCGATTAGGTCGTCGACATGGAAATCACTTGGCGAGAAACTTTGCTCTCTTTCCAATTGTTGCTGCTGCAGCTGTTGCAGCTGCTGCTTGTGATTGGCTTGCACCACGTTGCGTACTCGGGAGCTATTCTCTTGTTTGATAAAAACATCGACAGGAATTGTAGAGCAGGAGGAGGATTTGTTACTATTGGATGAGGCGGTGATGATAGCGCTGCTGTTTATGCTGCGCAGTGTTCCCATTGCTGACGTTGCGGTTGCTGCTATCGTGGTGGACTGCAGTTTTGTTATTGTATGTCCTCCCTGCAGCGGCGCTTTGAGTGCCTGCTGCTGAGGCTTTACACCACCGCTGTTGACTCCTCCGCCTCCAGCACCACCTCCTGCAGCAGGAGCAACAACATTGCCGAATTTACGTGCCAAAGTGCCGGCATTTGCCGTATCCGTTGAACCAGGATCATTGTAACGCGGACGTTTATTTTGCAATTTGGTTGCCCAACATTCCGTTGCTCGTCGTCGGGCATTGGCACAAATGTTGTCTCCCGTCGATGTCGATGATGATGATGATGAAGAGGAGGCGGCGGCGCTTGCAGTTGCGTTTGATGGCGGATTGTTTGGAGCATTCGTAAAGGGTACATGACGTCGTTCATCTTGCGTTTGATTCGCCATCTGACGATACGATTCGAATTGCTTTAAACGCTGCATGTTGTTAATCGAAGTGGAGGCCAATAAACTGCCATCGCCAACTGCTGACGCGGAGGAGTTTGTGTGGGCAGCGGTTGTGTTCACAAAGATATCATTTTTGGCGGCCACCTTGGCCTGGTTGGCGATCACCTCCTCCACTTCAGTGGGATCGGCACTGTTGTTATTATATTGCTTTTGCTTTGCCCGCATATGCTGCATCTCTTCGGGTGAACGTTGCTTACGGAACTCATAGGCCAGCGGATAAATGTGCTGTATGGCGGCTTCCACATCATTCACACTAGCGGCTGCAGGATTAAATCAAAATTCGAGTTATAGCTAGCAAACAAGCAAAGTAAATTCCAGTCTTTAGACTCACCAGTAACTGTTATGCTGCCGGTGGAGAAGATTTTAAGCGTGGCTTGGGATCGCGCATCTTATAGGTAACACCTGGATGCAATTCGGGCTCGTAGCTGGCATTCTCACGATGCCTTTCCGAGAAATTGACAATTTTAATGGCCCATGGCATACTGCAAGTGCCCAAAACATTAACAATCCGAAAATTCTGAAAGCGTGTGGGAAAACCAAGCTTGCCCAGACATCGGGCATAGCGTCGGGCAGCCACTTTTGCCTGCAAAAGGAAACACACAATCCAAATGAATGAGCCAATTTATCGCATCGAAAGTGATGGTTCTTCTTACCATGATCTCTGATGTGGCTCCGGTGCAGGTTATTCGGCCCGATGACCAAATAGATGCTGTCGTGTAGGGATGACGCAGTTTCATGGTAACCATACCATTCTCTCGCCGATACTCAACATTTGCCCCGTGCAGGGCAATGTCCCGCAACTTGAGATGACATCGCACACTGAACGAGCAGACAACATTATTGATGACAATATCAAGTTCGGGTTCAGCATCGGTATCTTCGGTTGCTTTGCCCGTCGTTAACTCTAATGCCTGATTTTGTTGTTCTTCTTTGATCACAGTCGCTCCTGCTCCTCCTCCTCCTCCTCCTCCTCCTGCCGTTGCTGTTGTCGCTGTTGTTGTTGGCGCCGGCGCTGCCGTTTCTACGGTATCCATTTTGGTCAACAAAAACCGATTATTGGCACCATTGAGAACAGTTGTCCCAGTTCCTGTTCCTGCCCCCGTTGCTGCCTTTTCAGCAGCAGCAGCAGCGGCGGCTGTGGCAGCCGCTGTGGCGGTTGTAAATATCATCGGTTTATTGCCATTTGCCAGGACAATGGTATCCCCATTGAGAAATTTCATGGGCATGGACATTGGCATGGGCACAGTGGCTCCATTCATTGTTGTGGCGGCGGCTGGTTTACTAAATTGGGAGAAATAACGGACCGCTGTACCGGCGGCGGCGCCTGTTGTGGTGGCAGTGGCGGGCCAGTTGCTGCTGTTGCTGTGCTGCTGAAATTACTAACCATATTTGGTAAGGGAACTTTACCAACAACCGAGGCTGTGCCGCCAGTTACAGCCATCGGCTGTCTATTGGCCATAAATGTTGAGGCGGACGTCAGATAGACACGCGGAGCATTGGCCAACACCGAGGATGAGACGCCGCCGGTACCGGCTCCCGCATTGGAAGATGCCGCCTTAAGACCGCCATTCATATTGGCCGCTGGTATGCTAACCATATCGTTTTGCATTAGCCCACCGGTTAGGGGGTATATTGAATGCGATCTGCTGGTCGTCTTGTTGCTGCTAATTGTAGTAAATGCCACGGTTCCTTCCTCTGCGGCTTGTGCCTGCAAATGAAACCGCCGATGCATGAACTCTGGGTATCGAAAATTTTAAAAAAGAATTCTTATGTAAAGTGTTGCCTACTCTTATTTTTTCTAGATAGTCATGCTGCGAATGTTTCCCAAAGTAAGCTCCTCGACTATATTGCTGATTAAACGGCGGCAATCCAAAGCTATTCTGCGCAGCTGCTGCTTGTCGGGCCCTGAATTGAGCTGCTGCCAATTCCTGAACTTTTGTCTGATGTTCGACGTCAGCTGTAAAATGAAGAAAGAGATAAACCTTAGATATTTTGTCCATATAAAAGAGATCGTCGTTTGCTTGCGTTTACCGCGTTGAGATGCCGCTTGACGCACTGCCTCTTCGGATGTATAGTATATGGCCAATGGAATATCGTTTTTCGTATCCTGATGATCGCTGGTTGGTACACCGTTTGGTGGCGCTACTCCTGGAAAGCCAAGTTTATCAGCTGAAAAGGAGATTGCTATGGGCAATGTCTTTGGTGGCGACTGTGGTTTCGGAGGTGGTGTTGTTGGTCTTCCAGGCGGATAAAAAATCGCCTGAAGTACCTTCACCGGTTGTGCTTGCCCGCTGCTTTAGCTGCCTCCGCTGCTTTAGCTGCTTTAGCTGCTTTAGCTGCCTCAGCTGCTTTGGCTTTAGCGGCTGCCTGCTCTGCAGCTCTTTGCACTGCCTCGGGACGCGGATAGATGATGGCCAATGGCAAAGACGGCAACGCTGGTTTAGTCGCTCGTTGCTGCTGCTGTGCTGCCTGTGGCTTCTTGGCTATAACTTGAGTCTTTTTTGGTTCCTCAACTCTTTTAAGGCGCTCTACTAGAATGCTCTCTTTTGATGGGTTTTCTGAAAAAAGAAGAAGAAATTTCAAAAGTGATAAGTATTAGGAAAGAACAAAGAAAGGTAGACAGTCCCCTCTTAAATCTATGTAGAAATGGACGTCTTTAATATATAATCCTTGATCCAAAGGTTATTCTGAAAGCTCATTAAGCACATCGAAAAGACAAATATTTTCTTTCTTTAAGAATGATGCCGGAATTACTGACGACTGTTCTATAGATTTAATAGTCGATCTTGTTAATTAATGTTCTTTCTTCTGCGTTTTTTTAAAGGGATTTCTGTTTTAAGCTGATTTACAGTTATTTTGCTGAAGATTGCCAAAGTTTTTTACCAGAAAATTCTACTATGTTAACCAGCACTGTTTTTATGTGTTGAACAACCATTGGTCTTACCCTTGATTAAATTATTTTCTGGTTTCTTGCACTGAACGCCGATCTTTTGAATGATTGACTGATTTGGACCGGTATTCGACGACTTCTTCCGACTTTCACTCTCTCCGTTAAGCAATTGGAATTTGGAGCTAAAATTAATACATTTAGAATACTCTTCCTATATACATGTTTGTACGTAATTATTAACGAAAACTTACTCTAAACGGGTAAAGTGTCGTGTATTTTCTTTATTCGTTTTCTCGTCTTCGTTATCCTTGGTGTCGATAGTCTTCCTCCTTGGCCTTTGCTCCCTTTCCTTGGCTTCTTGTTGTTGGTTCTTTTGTTCGTCTAGTTTACTCTTTGGATTTATAACAGTTTTGTTTATTACTTGACTTGGTCCAGCTGCTCCTGCAGCTTCTGTTGCTGCGTTTCGGAGGATGTGTCCTTATCGTTGCTTATCGTCGGAATAGACTGTCCCGTGCTGCGATCGCAGACCACCCTTTTGCGGGCTGTCACTGTCGCTGCTATCGTCGCTGCTACAGCAGGTCGTCGTGGATTTTTGCTTTCCCCAACGCTGATGGCGGCAGGGGGGGGTACAACGACTTTGACTTGCCTAATGCTATGAACATTAACGGTGGGTATGGCTGGTGTGGTCTGGGCTCCTTGAATCTTTTCTTCAATAAAGAAATTCTTCTCCTCCTCCTCCTCTTCCTTCTTGGTCTTCTTAGGCTTTTGCTGATGTTGCTGTTGCTGTTGTTGTTGTTGTGATGATGTTGATGTGGTTGTTCTGTATGTCAGTTGTTGTTCGTAGTAATGCTGGGAGCAGGATATTGGTTGGTTGATCTTTTAGATTCGGTTGTAAATTTTTGTAGTTGGCTTTTGTAGTTGTAGCTGTTGTTGTTGTTTGTTGTTTGTTGTTGTATTAAGCTTTACTTTTGCGTGTGGTTGTGTGCCAGTGTGTATGTGTGGATAGGTGCGTGTGTGTGTATATATTATATATAGATTTATAATATGCATATATTGGTAGTAGGTAGGTTGATAGATATTACGCGTAGTTTTGAACCTACTTACAGATCAGCCATTTTTTTTTTTTTTTGTATTTCTGGACAATTAAATTTTTTAGCTTCGCTTTCGTATTTTTGCTTTATTCTTTTTTGCTTTTTGCTCTTGACGCTTTCTTTTAGCTCTCTTTTCTGCTCTCGCTGTCTCTGACTTTATTCTTCTTCTTCTTCTTCTTTTGCGTCTTCTTCTTCTCTAAAACTAAATACTAGTGTTTGCTTCTTTTGTTGTTGTTGTTCTTGTTGTATATAAGGCTAAAAGTGATTCTTGTTAAGTGTTGTTGGTTTCTTTTTTGTTTCTTCTTATTTTCTTTTTTCTTTGTTATTTTCTTTCTTTTTGGCAACAAAATAAAAAAAGAGACAAAAACAAAACCAAAACCAAATACTTTGCTCTTTGAATTTGTGTTTTTTTTTTGTTTATAAATTTTTTGTTTGTTTTGTTTGTGTTTTTTTTTTGTTTTCCTTTACGATTTTAGTTTATATTATATTATTATTTTTTCGGTCTAGTCTTCCGTCTCTTTTCTCCTTAATTAATAAGCTTTTGTAGTTATAATTTTTGTTTGTTGTTGTTGTTCCTTTTAGCAGTCTGCAGGAAAAGAGAGAGAGAGAAAAAAATGGAGAAAAACGATGATTAGCATTGCTTATACATACATATATTGACATAATACATATAGATAGGATATATAGGAGAGTGGTTCATATTACAATATCAACGGCATTCCATTCTATTGCAATAAACGTGTAAAGTCATTTGGCTAATTACAATAAATCCAACAACTGTTAAAGTAAATCGATCCAATTATCGAAATAAAAAAAAAACTGCGCAACACAACCAAGCGCCAACCCATTATCGCATCATCCCGTCCGTCCCACCGACCGACCGACCGACCGGACGGACCGACCCCTCCAACCATAAACATCCAACGAACCGAATCGATTTGGCGACTCTTTCTGAGAATGAACTTATGACTAATTGAAAAAAAAAATCGGAGGGCTCCACATTTAAAGTTCTGGAAGAAACAACATATCAAAGAATATTATAAACAAAAAAAAAGCAACTCAAACCAATGAATCAGTGTGACCAACAAATTAAATGAATCATCTCAGGAGAAGAACATTTGCAACACCCCCTGCCTGCGGCCACAGCAACAGGCTTCTGTACATTGCATACCCCCCTCCTCCCTTTCGGCAAAGAGTCTGAAGGCAATTGACTGTACATATATTTCCTATTTAACAACGATCTTATCAAAATTCTTACAGATTAAGCTGCAATAGAAGATGGCCGAAGAGATCTCTAAAAGATGACTCTTTTAAACCCCCCCACAACTGAAATCCTTTAACATTATTTTTCGCCCTGCATGCACGTGATTTTAAAGGGGTTTTTTTAAAAACCCATGTTAAAAGCTAAATAAAAATTTTTCATGCCATTGAGAAGGGTTTCATGCTGTCTTTACTAAAATTTTAAATTTAGAATATTATTTGGATGGCAACAATATGTACATATGAAATGTATTTTTTACGTTTTATATTAAATATCTATACGTTTAAAGGGTAAACCCAAATTTTTAAAAATTTTGTATATCCTCCCTTGGGGGCACGGCCACACGTATTACAAAAATTTTGGGTCAAGGGACACTTGTAAAAAAAGGGACACTTTTTTGTAAATTTAGCACAACGTGGGACGTCGACATCGATGTAAACAGCAGTGGCACCCGGGGGGGCGGCGCACCCTTCTAAAACAAATTGCAACAACAGCATGCGCGCTCACGACGGCAACGAGACGGGGCCTCGTTTGGTTTAAATAAAAACACACACACAACTCACTCTCTCTCTCTCTCTCTCTGTTTTCTCTTTGGGCTCCCCCCCCTCTCTCAGCTGCACTGATTTTGCATACACTTGTTCTTTTTTCGGCACTAGTGCAAATAAAAAATTGTTTTTCTAAATTAGAAAATTCCCCAATAAATTAGAAGAGTAAAAAACTCATAAAAAACACCCCGAACACATGTGTTCATACAAGAAATTTACATGCCCCTGTACATGGATATCTTTTTCCCATATTTTTTGAAGTAGTATGAGAAAAACCCTAATTTATGGATTCCATCATCTCTTTCACATTTTTGTTTTGTTTTCTTCCATTTCCAATTAATTCATTTACAATTTTTTTAACTAAATTTTTACTTTGGGACTATTTAATTATCTGCTTAATTTGCATTATCTTTTGAAAGAAACTTCTTGATGTTGTCTCACCGGATGTTATGGACTCTATATATGTATAATGAATCATTTAAGTATAAAATAAAACATAAAAAAACTGCAGCTTGTCATGGGACTGCACTTGCAGGCGGAACAAGTGAAAGTGAAAACATGTGAAGCGCCCGCCCCGATGTATGTGGGAGGTTAGGAGAAGTGACCTAAAAACTTACAATTTGGTCCAAATTTTATTTGGAATTATTATTTGCGGCTGACTTTATTATAAAAACGACTCCTTTAACAAATGTAAAATTATTTTCTTTGTTTTATATGCACATATGTATGTACATATATATATTTTTTGTGCTCTTTAAAAATATTTACATAGTTAGGCTAGTATATTTCGGAATCCCTTGTTGGCCTAATGTTATTCTAGTTGCGTGATATTTTTGCAGATCTTCCCTCACTGCCCATCTTTTAGTCCCAGGGTGTTTCCACATTACTTTGAACAATATTTTCGTTTTCCAAAAGCAAGTAAATTTTAAGGAATCTTGTTTCGAAAAGGCATTTTAAATTATAGCGACGTCTTTTCATTTATCTACGCTATTCTAAAAACATTTCCTGATATGTGAACGTACATAAGTTTTGTCCACGCTAATTTACGTCTATGAAACCGTATGTACATACATATGTACATATGAGGGAATGTGCGAATGATGTACATGGGGTGGGTTGGGTTGGTGATAAAGGGAACTTGTGCGTACGTGCATGTGACGTATATAATGGCCAAAGACCGTTCAAATATGCAAATAGGAAGCAATAAACTGATCAAGTAATGAAAAAAAAGTAGCTACCTAATTTAAAACAATGCCATTGTTTGAATTTAAATTATGAATACTGAAATCATTTTTAAAATCAAACGAAATTATATGCATACGTATAACAAAGTAGTTCTCTTGTCTTAGAGCATTTTCATATTAAAATGAAATGGAAATTTAATTGAAAATGTCAGCCATTTTGTAAAATTTACGCAGAGGCGTAAAAAACAAACGTAAAGGCCCCTAGGCATACATATGTACATACATATAAAAATGCGTATGTGGCCACAATACAATATTGGGGAATTCAGTTTTATTAACCCAAAAAAAAAAAAGGCAAAAATATAATTTAAGAGAACGAAAATGAAAATATGTGCGAGAGAGAGAGAGAAAGAGAGAGTGCAATGCACAAATGTGTGAAGAAAAAAAAAACAAGCCCACACACATACACATATATACATATGTATGCATATGTATGTATCTAGATTCTTCTCTGCACCTTGCACAGACATTTAAATGTATGTATGTTTCATATATAGATAAAACAAAAGGCATTATACTAATATTAATAACAAATAACGCAAAAGCCAAAAAGGCAAAAATCGCACAACAACAAATGAGAGAGCAAATGAACTACAAAATTCAGGTTCAAGGCCAATTGACAATTATTGTTTGCTAGCCCGCGCCGTATGTATGTACATACGTGCATACATATGTATGGTACATGCGCTCAAAAGTATGAATTTATGTACTCTATATTAGTAATCAGCATGACAAAATACACAAGTGTGTGTGCCTTTTATCGTCATCCGATGGTCGATCGATCTGGTTTAGCGCAAAATTGTTATATCTGACTACCACCCACCCTACAGCTGATCAGGTGATTAGCACCTTATCCAACACTGACCCGGGCAAGTTTCTTTTTCGTCACTCATACACTTTTTCTGAACATTTATGTCGTCTTTAGCATTCGATTGGTAGATACATACATACATACATATGTATATCGAACGCGAAATACAAAAAAAAAAATACTATTTAAGGTTTTGAAAGTCTGTTAGGTGATGGGGAAGCGTGAAATTTCATAAGTTTTAGGAGGAAACAGGAAACCTTTCAGACTGCTGGCGATTGCTTGAAAGGGAACGAATGAAATTTGGGTGTTAGGAGGAATAGGGAAGAGAAGGGGCCGATCCGGTTTCGTATTAAACAGACCACGTACTAGATATGAACATACATATGTACATATATAAATATGCATGTGTGTTGGCATGCATGTAGTACTTCCGTTCCATTTACAACAAAACAGAGAGAATAAAAATATCAGTTCAACCATGCCCCAGCCTAGCATGTACATATGGGAGAATAGAGGGGTGACAGCGAAAGAAAGAGAACGCGTATGTATGAAAATTGAAAAGTGCATGGTTTTATTTAAGAGCAAATAACAATGCAATCGCCATAGCGAGCCGACTGTCAGCAGCTCCCACATAAAGCTCAGACAACATGCAACAGCAACTATTGCCATCTCTTTCACTACATCTAGCTACATCGAAAGAGTGTGTGTGTGTATGTGTATGTGTTTGTGTTGACTGTAGTTATATTTAAATTGTGGAAAACGGCAACTTCATAATTATCATCCGGCGGAAACATAAGCTGGTCAGAGATTCAGTCGTCTTTCAATATATAAAACATATGTACATACATACAATTCATTCCCTGTAACTTGTAGCTGTGACCACATGATTCATCAGGAATTTCATCATTTGACGTCATAGTTTCTGCTGTTAGGAATGCATTGTTAAGAAATAAAACACACACGCACACACACAAGCGCGCACACGCATACACAGTCTCATCAACAGGTGCGTCTGTGTTAAATGTTAACAGTGCAAATGTTAAGACCCTTAACAAATTTTAACATTTGCTGCTCTTTACAGAGAGAAAAGAGAATAAAAATTAATGAATTTCAAATACACCTGAAACCCATTAGACAATTAACTTTTAAACGAAAAGGGGTTGAGTGACTTTAGAAATTGTATCTTGCCCCACTGTTGTTGGCCAAAAATAGATAACAAATGCGCAATATGTATCGATTTTTATTTATTATAAAATAAAGCTCATCCCACATACCACCCACACACACACACAAACTTAAATGCAATATATTGGGGGATAAAGATGTTAACGTCAGAGTTTACATATGTACCTAAGATGCCATCATTTACAGTCATACGCAAGTAAGTTATGCATTTGACTCATTTGTGGGCTGAATCATATTAAGGATCCCCACATTTACCTCTCTGATCTCATCAAAGCTCAATAATTCCAATTTCAAAGTCACGATTACAAATTACATGCACATGGAAACAAAATTGCAAATAGCAAATGCAAGAAAAACTGGTTTATCTTTTATATATGTAGATGCAGGAAAGTGTGTGTGTGTGTGTGTGTGTGTGTGTGTGTGTATGTGAAAGAGAGCGAGTCGACCCGGCATCGGGCTTAAACACACACACACACACACGCAATTAAAGAAACTCAAAGAGACACAGTGGTCGGAGAGAGACCCCAAGATAGCATGAGCGGTGGGCAAAGAGAAAATGAGAGAGCGTGCGTCATCAAAGACACGCAAAGGCACGTGTTCTTTAACTGCGCTGCACTTGACCATGGCCGCCGTGCCGCCGTTTAATTCCCCACCATCTTTAAGCCGATCGATTAATATACTCACTCACCTCTTAATAGTCCTTAATTAGTTTTTGTTTTGTATTATATAATTAATTATTATAATAATATTTTATTGGGAAATCTCGACCAAGGAGAACCTGTAAAGGAAAAAACAAAACAGAAATTAATTAATAATTCGAGATCCTGTGTTGCTTAGTCATAAAGGGGCCAGTTGATCGGTTATACATAGATATACATTTGTATCAAATTTCACATTATCGATAATGCGGCTAACAGGTTTACGATCACTTCTCTGACCATATGGCAGCAGAGCCGTGTGAGATACATAATCCCTTTCTTTTCTTTGTTTTTTTTTTTTTTTGCAAGGCCTACATATGAAAACAAATAAAAAGGGTCCAGAGAAGCAACTTCATATTTCCTTTCCAGGTGTCCACAAGCCGACACAATAAAGATACAGAACGGAAATGCCGCAACAAACATACACGCAGAGAGAGAGAGAGACACACATGATGTATTTTATTTATTTTTCCCCCTCATCACTGACACTACTCAACAAAATGTTATTTGTATATTGGGGGCCAGTGTTGAAAAGTATCATAATAAAGCGGATGACAGTACGTTACAACCCCCAAAAAGGTCTTGCCCCTTTTAAGATGTCAATGAACTTGACGGCGGCAACGACGGCTGAGACTGGCTCGAAAAGAAAAGAATAACCATATAAAAGTCGTTGACATTTTGAGGTCCTCTACCACACGCACAAGCCGGCCGGACAGATGACGATTTGTAATGATTAACCGTTATGGTAAAGAAGAACAACAACAAGATTGTGAATGCCACATGATGCCTCCTGCACCTCCCCTAAAGATATCTGGTTTCTTCAAAATTCAAACTTATCTCAAATTGAATGAAAGCTAGAGATGAGAAGAGCGAAAGAAATGAATAATAAGAGAGAAGTCACAGGGACATCATGCAGACAGGACAAAAGACAGATGAACTGCCGGCTGCTGACCTTGACCCTCAGTGCTTAGGTGATTGAACTAACTAAACTGCAAATATGTATGTACTTATGTATATTCTTTCTTTGTGTGGAATATGTTCTGACTACAACTTGTTTTCTTTCTTTACTTTGGCAAAAATACCATAAAAAATCTTTTGATGGAATTTGCCTAAAAAAATATTTGAATATATCCAGATTCTAGAATATTCTGAAAATTATTTTTGAAAATCAAGATTTCTCGAAAAGCTATTGAACATTCGTTCGATACCGGGATTTATGCATCTATAAACAGAAAAAATTGACATAGTATGAAGCACCTCTTTTTTCCACATTACCTTGGATAAACAATGTTGTGCGGCAATACTTTTTGTAAATTTTCATACAGGTTGAAACAAGGGCAACATACATACATACATACATACATACACACATACACACATGTCGCCTTGAAATTGTCTAGTCACAGGGTGAAGTTTTATTACCTACACGCGATTTTCATTTTTGTTAATATATTTCGTTTTCTTTTGAGCGATAATCAATTAAACCAATACTAACAATAACTAAATAAAGGTAGGTACATAAAAATGCTGGGCATTGGGCAGGGGAGGGGCCCCAGTGTAAATACACTGTAGCGGCAACAGACTTTAGCACCAGCAGTTAAAACAAAAATTAAATGTCGTTTTTAACGGGATGGCAGGCAAAAAAAAAAAATACAAAATTTGTTGGTACAACTAAACGGGGTCACGCCAAAAAGGAAGATTCTTTGGCTTACAAAAACAAAGAAAGCACCGATCAAAGCAGAAATCATAAAAATACAAAACAGTTATGTGCGCACACACATACACACATAATACAGACGTTTATATAAATATGTACACGGTCACGCTATTATGTCTTCGTACAAATATATTTGATTATTGTTTCATGAGAACTATCTGACGAAGGTGGGCGAAGACTTTCTCGAGAGTCTGTGCTCATATATATATTTGTTTGTGTATGTGACTCTGCGTGGGGAAAAGAAGCGGATAAAAGGGAAGAGCAAAGAAAGTAAAAGTTAAAATCAATGAAATTTGCGTATTTTTAGTTTTTTTTTTTTTTGTTTTTTGTATTGTGAGACAGAGATGGCATTAATCATTTAATGGCAGAGAATTTTATCAGAAAAATCAACAGTTTTCAGGGTGAACAAATAGAAATGTTTATAAGTTTTTTTTTTAAATATGTTTTTAAAAATATAATCAAAGACGTAATTGACAAACAACAAGTACATATAAATGTTTTAACGATAAGCAACAATCTATTTCTCTTTCGCTCTCTCTTTCTCTCTCAGCCTTAAGAAAGAGGGCAATTTTCAGCTGTTAAACAGCTGTAAAACAACAGCAGCAGCAGCATCGTCGTTGTTGACGTCGACGTCAATTTTAGCTAATAAACTTGACAATCAATTGAACCTGCTCCCTCTCCTACTCCAACGCTCCTCTCCCATCTCACCCTAATGACGCCCGCGCCACCTACAAAATATTGGGATTGGTTTTTGTTGTTGCCAAGTTAGTCAGAACGGACGACATCGATCGATTGCTCTCTCACTCTCATTTCGCTAGCTACCGATTTCGCCCCTCTTCCCCTCTCCCTCTTTCACACTCTTCCTGTTCACTCTCTCTCTCTCTCTCTCTCTAGATTTGCATCGCTCTTTTAAAACTCCGACGTGCTCTAGTTAAACAAAAAAAAAAAAAAATCCAAAACCAAACTTATAAAGCCAATTTTAACAAAATATAAGAATTTAAAATTCACACTTTGATATAATAAGTGAATGAAAATGGGAAAAATGAAAACGCAGAGCACACACTTAAAGCAATTTGTCCATATTCATGTTTCATTCTTTTTTTTTCTAACAAACTGGGTCAATATCTTAATTAATTTTAATGGGGCTTAATTTAAAAGAAAAAAGGGAAAGCTCTTATGTACATTAGTACATTCATACATAAGAACACAATGGGTTACATAAATCATTTGCGTATTAGTATGTATGTATATACATAAGCGGTTTGGGCTACTGGCTGACTGAATGTCAATTGCTTTTTTTTAGAAAATGCCGACGACCCAACAGAAATTCGGGATAATGTAAGAAAAACATTAAAAGAACATATTTTAACTGGGTGGAAAGCATATAGCATTTAATTTTTATACTCTAAAAAAACTTGACTTCCATAGCTCCTTATTCAAAAACACACAATTTTGTCTTGGTATTATCCTCTCTCCTTATCTCTCTTACTCTCTCTCGGATCATAGCACTAACAAAAATTGAGTTTATTCTTATGGAAGGCATTTGATATACATACATATGTAGTTTATACCGATCTAAACAAAATTTGGGATCAGATCCAACATTTAAATATCGAGCCTTATTTGATGCTAATCATTCGACATTATAAAAAGAAAAGCTAAGGATTATGTCACTGTAATATTATGAATTTTATAGCGAACTGATATGAAAGTCGTTGAGGAGTAACTAGTGAAAAGAAACTCCAGTGATTCAGACTATAGGTATTCTCTATTAATATGCATTGAAATTCCCCTTTGTTTATAATATGTGTTTTACGATCTCTCGGATATATCATCAGATATAATCATGTGTGGGAATAATGATCAGTTCATACTGGTTTCAAGTACATAAATGAGAACTTGACACAACTAAACAATATATTCATGTATTTTGTCAAACTTTTCAAAGAGCAAAAGGTTGAGAGAATAAATTGTTTTTAAAAAGTTCTTCCTCATTTGTATGTGTACATTTATTTATGTATAATGGTTTTCAAACTTAATAATACAATAAACTCGCTCACAACTACAATCAACAGAAATTAGCGATAAACACGACACACACACACACACAGCGAAAGAGAATCATCTACACATACACACATATGTACATTGTATGTACATGCGGGCGGAAGTTACATATACAAATACGCACATTCATACATATGTACATATACATACATATATACATATATATGTAAATACAAATTATTTATGTAAAGATGCAGAAGAAGTAGATTAAGGAAGAGAAGAAAAAAACATAGTTTTAAAGCAGATGCAGTACCCGGCATGAACGATCAACGACAAAGACGACAGGTAGCAGAGGCGGTTAAAGGAAATAGACGGGGTGGGGGTGGTGGTGGCTAGGGTAGAGTGGAAAAACCGAAGGCAAAGAGCAAACGACTGCGATTTTATTTGGGGTGCACCGCAGCAACACACTGTCTGCCTTTCTACGTATGTATATATGCATACATATATATGTATGTACATATGTCAGTACATACGTCTGTGTGTATTTGTGTGTGTGGGGTCTGACCTCGTTTGAATGTATGAAAAATAAAGAGGAGACAAAATATAGCAAACACACACACACACAGAACTACTGAGGAAAGAAGCCGCACCTAAAAAATCTGTACGAACAACAAAAATCTATTACATCACTTGGAAAATTGACAAAAGCAAAAATATATAAAACACATTTACATACATATATACGCAATATGTATATATGTACATACATATACATATGCAAAACACGTGTGTATACAGGCATGTGTTTGAGAGATTTGATTAATACGCCGTGAAAAAACGTAGAATTTTATTGTTGCTTTTTTAAAGAATATGCAAGAATTTTCTTCATATAAAATTGGTTTAAAAAAAAGTAACAGTAACAGCAACACCAACAACAATTGCTAGAAACTTCTGCAGTGAAGTAAAAATACAAAAATTTATAACCAAGGAAATAAATGTGGCGAGCATTTTTGAGCTACATGGCTACAAAGCTACAAAAGAGAAAGAGAGAGAGAGAAAGATCTCCCCAGTGTAAAAAAGAGAGCATGAGCAGAAACTGAGAGTTGTCTCCCCTTGCATGGAAGTTTGGTGTGTGTGGTTTGTGGCAGTTTCGCCGCTTTTGCGGCGAATTGTAATGCAAATGATTGGGAACGAGACGAAGACGACAGACAGACGTGTGCACATTGGTTGCACATTATTTGTATTTTAGTCGAAAATCGATTTCAATTTATTTTATGGCAACAATAAAACCAAACAAAATCGATAATATTTTAGCGGAAGTAACTCTAAGCTAAGTAATTAGTAAGCTAATCACTAATATATCTAAAATTAAGTTTTGATTCAGGTTTGATATTGCGTCAAGGGCGTGAAGGGTATTTATATATATATATAATTTTTATTTTTAGTTTCACTGTTTTTTTTGCAGGCATTTTGTTTTAACATTGAATTACTTTAAATTTGATCTAATCATAATTATTGGCAAGTCAAAGGAACATATGTCAGTACGTACAAAATAAAAAAAAAAATTGAAGATGAACTAAACAAAAATAAACCACTGTACGAAGCTAACGCCAACACCATTCGGGGCGAACGAAGGCGGTAAAGTCGACGACGACGACGACGACACCGACCACGAGACGCGGACGACAACAGTTCGTTGAAATTTTGAATGTATGAAAACGTTCAGTCTGCCGCCAGCACGGCCCGAGCGTTTAGCTCGAAAAAAGCGGCAGAGCAGCCGCCAAGAGCAAGCACCGTGGGCCCCCCGTTGGAAAATAAGCTGGGTCACAAGGTGGTCTGGCGGCTGCTGGCTCTACACCGTTAGAGTGAGTGTGTGCGAACGAGCTCAGACTCTAGCTATCTCTGGTTATGCACGTCCATGTGCTTCCCTCCCTGTCTCTTTCTCGCTCGCTCGCTCTCTCTCTCTCTTTGTCTAGCTATGTGTATGGTTAAGTGTGTGTGTGTGTGTGTGTAGCGCATTTTTTTTTTGGCTATTTTCCATTATTATAGAATGCGAAATTATTTGAGGAATGCGACAACCGACGACACATAGAGACCCCAGCCACAGCACACACAACACAGCTAGAGACAAAGCGATTAAAAATAGCTGAAAGGAAAAATGAATTCAGCAAAAACCCAGGATACAACAACACAGTGTGAGAGAGAGAGAGAGGGAGAGAATACGTAAAGAGAGATTTAAGACTGTAGAAGACCCACTTTGAACCCAAAAAATAGAATAGCAGACTTTGGTTTTTGTTTTTTGTTTGTTGAAAACTTCCTTTTTTGGTTAATTTGTTTATTCATCTTTTATGTTTTTTTTTTTTGTATGTACTGACAAGACTCTGTTATAGGCTAACAGCTCACTGTTAACGGTGCTCTCTTGCTCTTTCTTTTTTTGCGTTTCAATGAAAGAGCCACAAAGCTACAGAAAAAGAAAAATGGCAGACAAAAATTATGTGTGTGTACGAGTATGAATTAAAAGAAAAAAACTATTATTTCATTTTTTTTTGTCTGATTATGAAATTCAGCGGGTAATTAGCTAAATGTGCGAAAGAGAGATAGATGAGAATTATTGGAATGGTGGGTAAGGGGGAAGAGAGGGGTGGTGGGTATTCTTCCTTTGGCTGTTGATGACTTCCCTTCTGCTTCGTCTTTGTCCCAGCACACACTTTTGCTTAGAAAACTAAACTACATTACAGAGTTAACTAAAATATCACCTTTTAATTATAGTTTTTTCTTTAGTAGGTCGCGTCGTAATGTGTTTAGTTGCGTTTTTCTTTTTTTGTTTTTTTTTTTTTTAACTACGCTCCCAAAGTTATGTAGTGGGTAAGGGAGTGGTGGTGATAGTGATTGGCAGGCAAGCCTGCCGCCCTTTGCTGGCAGCGGAGCTTCTTTTTCGCTCTCAGTGTCGATGAAGAGCTTTTGGGGCTCCGCTGCTTGCTAATAGCTGGATGACGATGACGACGACGGCTGCTGCGCTGCTTTCTGCTCTCTTGACGAATTTGCCGTTACTTTACAATTATTGTTTAAGAAACACACTTTTTATTTCTTTCTTTTGTTGCTGCGGTTGTTTATTGTTTTTCGCTTCTTCCTTTTTGATTGAAAATGTTTAGCTTGATATCTAAACGCAACGGCAAGCAAAAATGATAATTTGTAGTACATTCATGCACTCATATGTTTACACATGTATATACATAGATATACATATGTATATACAGATATATAATGACGGCCGCTACAAAGCGGCAAAATTTGCTCACTCTCTCTATCTCTCTCTCCATGAGTTTCACACACTACCAAGGAACACATTAAGCACACATACAATACACACATGCACAGTCAACAGCCATCAGCCACAAATTGAGAACTTCTGGCGCATGCTCTCTCTCTCGCCCCTGCTGCTGTTGCTGCTGCTTGCTGCAAGAAGAGCAACGCAATAAAAGTTCAAAAACAGTTGAAGTATACCGCGAAGCGAGTAAAAATCTTTCCTTCGTCGTCGTGTCGTCTTCCGCGAATTTCTTTTTTCATTTTTTTTGTTGCTTTTTCGGTCGTCATTGTTGTTTTTGTTGTTGCTGCTGCTACTGCCTCAATTGAATGGGGGCTCTGAGCAATGCGTTTTTGTTGTTCGAAATTCTATATATTCTAAGTGGCCAAGTTAATGTAAAAAGACAAGTTTGATTTGATATTAAGAGAGAAACAGAGAGAGAGAGGAGGGACGGCAAGCGTTAAATGACGAAAAAATGTGCGTGTATGAAATGTGTAAATTTATCATTCTTTGCTTTCTGCTGCTGTTTGTCATCGAGTTGCGTTAATTTATGATTTGATAATCAATTTCTCTTTCGTGGAGATTTGGTTGTGGGTGGTGGTTTCATTATTATTCATTTATATATTTTATAATTTATTATTGTTATTATTTATATACCAGAGTAACAAAAAAAATTGTTGACCAAAAATAAATTCTTAGAGCACAAAAGCGAAACTTCCGACGAGCGACAACCGGCCGCACAACCGCTTACCTTCAAAACAAAAACAACACTGAGAAAAAAAACGGCGCGTTTGCTTACTCATTTTGCTCATTTGCTCAATTTTCGCTCTGGAGGTTTATCGATATTTAAGTGTTGGTCAATGTTGGTAAATATATCGACTACAACTTTAAACAACCGCATACATATATTTTTGATTTGTAATTAAACGTTATGTACTACTGTAAAATTAACAATAAAATTTGACAAATTAAAACTATTATTATAAGGGTTTTACTTCTCCAGACAGATTGCAAAGCAGTAGTTGTATATACATATGCAAAAAAATTCGATTATTTCAGTCAAGTGTAGTGTTGACTAGGGCTACAAAAATATTAAATTAAAAATTTTTCAATATAACGAAAATGGGATTTAGCCGAACACCACTGTCGACTGAACAAGATTGGCATACAAATATTTCGAATAGCGTTAATAGGGGAAATGAGCTGAGGGGTTTTAAAAAGGTTAAAATAATTACATATGTATACGATAACAAAAAGTTCCAGTATTGGTCAATATCGTTATCAAATAAAAAATCCACTCTGCTGCCGCATCAATTTATTTGCCGCTATCTCTTTGCAATTTTTTTTTTCAATGGCCCCAAATATCTAGATTTAGAAAGGGAACAATTAATTTTTGCAGAATATGAATACGTCGGCGTTAGGGTACCTCTTGTTGGGCCTATTGCTGCTAGTGGGTGGCCATGCCCAAATTAACATTGATAGCGATGAAAATTTTTATGAGGAGCTGGTAGTGCGTCCTTTGGCCGGAGATCATGTCAACACATATTTTCAGTTCACCACCCGATGGCATTATGGGGAAAATGAGAGTCGTAAGTAAATTACAATTTGTCGATCAATTAGATTCATTTCCCCGACCCGCTTCTATTGCAGTATTTCATACACAGTTGACGCCGCGAGTGATTGCCGAGCTACTGCAGCAATTCGATGTAAAGGAGCTACACATAGGCCTTACTCAGGGTTTATGGCGTTATGAGACCTGGGGCTATCCTGTGGTGGAAAACAACTGGCGGTGCCGAAATGTGGGCCTGGTTCAATGGTCCCAATCTCACTGACCAGGAGGTTAATCGCCAGTGGACACAACTGGCTAATGTCTTTTCCGGAGTGCTATGCGCCTCGCTCAACTTTGTGGATCAAACCAATAGCATTGCACCCAAATATTTGCTACGTCCGCAATTTATGAGCGGTGGAGGAGGAGGAGGAGGAGGTGATGAAAACCAATCGAAATTCATACGATATTCCAGTTTGCCAAGAGAAATTGTTTGCACAGAGAATTTAACACCTTGGAAGAAGTTATTACCTTGCGGCAGTGCCTCAGGTTTTGCTTCACTCCTAAATTCCGCCTATGTCCACAATACAAAGTTCCATTCTTTGGGCCTCACAGTGCGTACACTGTGCGAGCATCCCGAGAATTGTGTCCTGGAATTAACTCAAACGGCAAATCTGGTGTACGATTTAAGGCTGTTGGAGCAATCAACTGGAGATTTCTCATTGCGACGTCTTTTTGGCATGGGTCTTAATGGTTATTGCGAGTTGGCCAGCAGCAGTCAGATATATGTTCAGCTTAATGAGCAGGGTCAGCGATATCAGTTGGTACCAGCGCCGGCAAAGGAGATTAAGACAACACGCGGTGGACACACTGTCATCTATGGAGTCTATGATATGCAAAAGCAATTTGAAGACCAGGGCGAACGTCTTTTTAACATTGCCTGGGTGACGGCGTCCAAGAGTGGTGATCGCAAGCAGCGTATTGGCGGTGGTCAGCATCAATTTCTGACTCCGCCGCCACTAAATGTCCATCGCTATCTGCTTGGACAGGGCCAAGAGCGCGGTCGCATTGCCACCGAATTGACGAACAATCATTATGAGCCGTTGCCCATTTTGGTGCAGGAGCTTATACCTTGGTATGTTCATGCTTATCTCCACACCCTACGCATACGTTCGAGAAATTTGCAGAGGCATGAGTATACCGGCGCCAAGAAGGATTTGCCCTTCCAAGTGCTGCACTATGCACCCGGCAAGCAGCGGGAGTTGCCCACTCATCTGGAAATAGCATTTGAACTGCCACCCAATAGTGCGGCCCTCATCACAATTGAAGTGGATTATTTGCTATTAAAGTGGCTGGAGTATCCACCCGATGCCAATCATGGGCATTATATCGGTTCGGCCATATTGACCACCCAGCTACCGATTGCACGCAACTATACGGCTGTGCCCATCGATGGCCATCTCTTTGAGCACTCGTTCAATGCCTCGCGACCATCTTACATATTGAGTCTACATACCGAAGCCTTAATTGTATCGTTGCCCACACCTGATTTCAGTATGCCGTACAATGTCATTTGTTTGGCCTGCACTGTAGTGGCACTGGCCTTCGGTCCCATTCATAGTGTGGCCACTAAATTGATCATTGTCGAGCGTCAGTCGGCGGCTCCAAAAAATTTCTTAAAGAAAATCATTTTCAAGCTAACAAAAAAGACGGCGACAGGTAACGGAGCAGCGGACGGAGCAGTTGAAGATAATAAACAAAAACAGACTGAAGTTTTCGGAACGGGAACAGAGTCCTCAGCAGGTTCCACACGTGTGGAGACATTGGTCGAACAGATCAACGACGAATCGTGATCAAAACATATTCCAAAAATAAATGTTACAATCTAAAACAAAATAATTGGTATTTTATTTTAGAGACATGAAGAGTATGATGCGTGGGTGGTAAAAATAAGGAAAATCACTTCTCTTTCTTTTTCAATAAACCAACCAAATCTCTAGATCGTAACAGATTTGTTTGAGTTTCCGAATAATCCCTAAATAAGAAATTATTGATAATATCGTTTGCAATATTTGAAAAATATTTCAAAATACAGGCTTAATTCCAAGCCCTAACTGGGCAGTCGGTCACCTGTCGATTGGGTCTACTCCTTTGACATTTTGTCAAGAACTACTTTAATCTCTTTTTTATAAAGATATCCTCAAATAAACTATTTATTGAAAAATGCAAATTTGTTTCTATTTTCTTTCGTTTTTGTTTTGTTTTTAATATAAAGTTTATTCATGCATTTTTTTTTGTTTTACTTTAAATAGTAAATTTAAATATATTGTATAAATATTTAAAGATGAGTTTACAATTTTGCTGCATCGATTAAACACGAAAAAAAAAAATGGAAAAAACACGCAAAAAAAAAACAAAATACACTACAAAAAAAAAAAAAAGAACATTGATTGAAATTAAAAATGAAAGTGTAAGAAAATGACGACTTTAAAACGGTGGAAGAGGAAGGAGGGGAAATTTAAAATCATTTCGTAAATAAAGTAAGTTAGTTAATAGCGCAGCTAGTTGAGCTATTTAAAATTAATTATCATAATTACATATAGAGAAGCATTTTGCATTACTTTCGGATCAATTACAATTACAATTACTAAATGCTAATTCACGTATATAAGAAATATTTCTGATCTTCTTTTAAATCTTTTTTGTTTTGTTTTGTGTTTAAAAGGAATTACTAATTAGAAAGTGTTTGCCCATCTCCATTAGAAATCGGTTAAACATATATATACGACGAGACGAGCGAGATGGAGATAAAAAATAAACGACGTGGTATGAAGGAGGGGAGGCAAGGCAATAAGAGATGTTAGGAATATATATAGAGTAAGTTCATTTTTGGAAGAGTTCTGTTCACGACTAATTCGTTCATTTAAAGTTGATGACTTTGTCATCTCGTCTCTCTCTCTCTCTTTCTCTCTTTTTCTATTACCCACTTCCTCTCCTACCCTGGCCACTTTCTATGTCTCTGTCGCTTTGTTGTATTCCCAGGCCAATTACCCAATACTTGAGTCTCTCTGGTTTGCTCTCTTTGTTAAATCCTAACTCCAATTACCTCGTTTTTATTGTGGCGGCTGATTGCCGTAGTAGCCATAGGGACCAGTTGGTGGGGGTCCTTGCGGTGCTCCCGGCGGTGGCATTTGTGATCCGGCCGGGCGATAAGCCTGATAGCCTTGCGTGGGCGGATATTGGGGATAGCCAGCCTGCGGTGGCTGATGATACGCATGACCGGGATAGGCGCTACCTGGTGGCGGCCCATAGCCCTGTGGCGGTGGTGGTGGACCGCCATATGGTTGACCAGGACCACCACTGCCTGGTGGTGCTTGCGGCTGATATTGATTGGGTGGCATCGGAGGCGTGGCACCATGAGGCGTGGCACCATTTGGCGGTGGCTGCTGCTGCTGTTGTTGGGCATTGGCTTGAGGATTGGCAGGCCCTCCAGGCGGTGGAGGCTGTTGTTGTTGCTGCTGCTGCTGCTGTCCGGGAGGAGGACCACCACCCGGTTGTTGTTGTTGTTGCTGCTGCTGTTGTTGCTGTTGAGTTGGCGGCGGACCATAGCCAGCAACGCTGGCAGCCGTGGAATATGTAGATTGAACCTGGGTTGGCAAAGGCGACACTCCGGAGACAACAACTGGTCCACCGGGCTGCTGCTGCTGTTGCGGTGGTGGCGGGGCATATTGCGTCTGCTGTTGCTGATTTGTTGGTGGACCACCTGTGCCAACAGCAGCACCGCCGCCTGCAGCACTGCCGGATGGATTTGCGACACCGCCTGGAGTGGGTGGTGGCGGTGTGGATTGCTGAGCATTCGGTCCATTTGGATTGCCAGCACCGCCAGGTTGTTGCTGCGGTGGAGGTGTCTGACTGGGGGCAGCTGTCGTGTTATAACTTCCCGGTGGTGGCGGTCCTCCAGCCACACTGGTGGGCGGTACACCTGGATAGCCACCAGAACTGGGCGGTGGCGCTCCGCCAGCTCCTCCGGCCTGTTGTTGCTGCTGTTGTTGTTGTTGTTGTTGTTGCTGTTGTTGCTGCTGATATGCCTGGTACGGCGATTGAGCATTGCTAGTGGGTGGGCCCGGTGGTGGTCCATAATTGCCCGGTGGACCTCCTCCTCCACCGGCCGCACTTCCTGCCGCCTGGCCATATTGATTCGGATTGGGCGGATAGCCGGCATAGCCCATTGGAGGTGGTGGTGGACCGCCTGCTGTATTCTGTGGCGGCGGACCATATTGATTTACGCTCTGTGGTGGTCCTGGTGGCCCAGTCACACCGACACCTACACCAACACCTGGCTGACCACCGGCTGTTGGCGGCGGTGGACCATACATTTGGCCAGGCGGCGGTGGTGGAGGTTGCTGTCCTGGCACTCCTGGTGGACCTTGTTGGCTACCCGGTGGCGGCGGATAGGCTCCCGGTGGCGGTGGACCCTGTTGGCCGGCCGCTGCATTCGGCTGATAGCCCGCATGACCAGTCGGTCCGCCAGCACCAGGACCGCCATGATGATAGCCACTGGCCTGGCTAGAATTGGGCGGTGGCGGCGGCCCATAACCTTGGGTGGGCGGTCCATACGGATAGGCACCCTGTGGCTGATACTGCGGCTGCGTTTGAGGTGGATAGCCGGGATAGTGGCCATGTTGCTGGGTCTGCTGATAGCTAACACGATATTGGGTCTGCGGTGGTGGCACTCCACCAGGCACACCCTGTTGTTGCTGTTGGGGTCCACCCTGTTGCTGGGGTTGTTGCTGCTGCTGTTGTTGATTGGGTGGCTGTTGTTGCTGCGGTTGTTGTTGTTGTGGCTGCGGTGGCTGCTGCTGTTGATTTTGTCCAGACGGCAGTGGTCCATTGTTCGGTCGCTGCTGATCTGTAAATTGATGAGGTAAAAAATTGAGATTAGTATCTTCGACGTAAGAGGAGAATGTAGAGGAGGAGGAGTAGAAGTAGGAGTTTTTCTTATTTTCCCTTTCTTACACTTACTGGGCGCTGCACTCGGATTTACAGATCCCTGTCCCTGCGGTCCCCCCTGTCCAGGTTGACCCCCCTGTGCATTGGAACGATATGCTGCTGATTGATGTTGTTGTTGTTGCTGCTGTTGCTGTTGCTGCTGTTGCTGTTGCTGCTGGGGCTGGCCTGGCACCACCTGGCCAGCCTGGTTAACTTGTGGGGGCTGTTGTCCTGCCGCTGCTGCTGCTGCTGCCGCTGCCGCCGCTGCAACTGCTGCTGCCTGCTGTTGTTGTTGCTGTTGTTGCTGAGATTGCTGTTGGGCATTGGGCGGCATGCCAGGATGTTGCTGCTGCTGCGGCGGTTGCTGTTGTTGTGGCTGGCCATATGGTGGCATTTGTACAGGTGGCCCACTATCGCCAGCATGCATTTGTGGTGGTGGCGGTGGTCCACCTTGTTGCTGTTGCTGCTGTTGTTGTTGCCCTTGCTGCTGTGGAGGACCTGGTCCCGGACCAGGTTGCTGTTGTTGCTGCGGTTGTTGTTGTTGCTGCTGTTTTGTTGTTTGCTGCTGCTGCTGCTGTTGCGGCATCGGCGGACCACCCATCATGCCATGTGGTCCAGTTGGCGGTGTCTGTTGGCCACCCTGTTGCATGGCCTGAGTTTGCAGAATGTGAGGCGGCTAAAACGAAAACGAGACTCAATTATTACAAGACATCTGTCAAGGAAACAACCTTAAAACCCCCAACAAAAAAATATATATTGTTGAGGGCCAGAACTTAGAAATAGAAACGAAAAAGTTTTGTATTAAACTATCAATGAATTTATTTAAATGGGTCCTGGTCCTCCCACATACGCCCAGTCCCAGATGCTAAGTAAGTAAAACGAGACATCTCGTTTACAATATCGCTAAAGAGCGATCACCGCAAGACTCCTCTAGCATTCTCAAACTTTAGTTCTAAATCTCTGATCAAATTTTTAACTCTTAGAAGATCGTTCCCTATTGGAAGATCGTTTCGACTGTGCCTGGATTTACCTTTCGCAGCGGAAGAAAAAAGCAGTGTGTAGATGCAGACCCTTAATTGAATTAACCATTAATAAAATTAGAGTATAATACAAAATTTAAGAGTATATATTGTTGGTAGCACAAACATTGGTACATAATGGATTGCAATCTTAATGACTTGTGATAATTACCGGCAATATCTGAGAGATATTCATGGCGGGATCGGCCAATTGGGCCAAATAGACAAGATTCCGATGGAGTGCAACATGATAGCTTAGGCACTCTTGCGCCTTGCCCATATTCTGAAAGTCCTGTATGGTCTGGATGAGGCCACAATTCTCGTCGAGCATTTTTTGTATCTGAGCCGAATTGACTTGCGGTGGTAAATTGCCAACTCCGCCGGCGCCCCCAGCGCCACCTCCACCGCCGCCACCGCCGCCGCCTCCTCCTCCGCCAACACGCTGGGCATTTGGTGGTGGTTGACCCATCATGGAGGGCAGGCCGCCGGGTCCTGTGCCGATGCCAGAGATGACACTGCCTGGTGGACCACCAATGCCCATGGGTGGTCCACCAATGCCGCCGGGAACGCCTCTTTGCTGCTGCTGTTGTTGTTGCATACTCATGGGCAAGATACCAGGTGGCAAGCCTCCACCCGGCGGCTGTTGCACCACTGAATTGGTTGGCGGTCCTCCAGGTAGCTGCTGCTGGTTGGGGGGTGGCGGTTGCTGCTGCTGCTGCGGTGGTTGCGGTGAATAAACTGCAGACATTTTACTGGCTGCAGTCTTCTTCTTCCGCTTGGGAGTTTTCTCCTGTTTTTCCACAATTTTAGCGGTTATTATTTACCGGTTGGGGGAAAAAAATATCGAAACTTAACTAAGTTAACGGGGGAGAGGAAAAGGGGTGACAAATTATGCTTGCACGTCTCCCGTTATGTTCTCTCTGAAAAAATTAAAATCGAATTTCTTTTTTTGAAGTTTTTCGTTTTTTTTTTTTTTTTGCAGTGTGCGGCTTTTTTCACATACACAAACTTGCAAACACACACACACACAGCAACATATACACGCGAAATGTGTATAGGAAAAACTTGGGCATAAGTCAGTTTCCAAACTCAACTAAGCATTTCGTCTATAAATTGTTCCCGTCATGTAATTGCCCAAACGATTCAAGAAAAGTCTGCATAATTTTCTTGTTTTTTACACTTAAACTTTTTGTCTTCTACATTGACATTTTTTTTGCAACAAACGACGCGCTTGAAACGATTAATCGTAGGTGACCGTGTACTGTTATCGATTGTTGTGACATACACGTTCGTTGTGAACGCGCAGCATGACACATTAGACACGACTCTAAATTTTGGATTATCCTTATATTATCAATTCATAGTATAAAGCTAAAATTAACATATACGCTGTTTTTATAATATTGCAAATATTTCTTATATTCATTATGCATCTTTAAACAATTTAGAGATGAGTATATCTATTACCCATCTCTAATATGGTGTACGCATGTGCTGCGATTCAAACGATAGTGCCAACAATGCAGGCTGAGAGAATCGAAATGGCTATTTTACCAAAGTGACATCAGCCAAACAGATTTTTAAATCAATTAATGAGTTCATTGACAAAATGCATATTGTTTATGCCAAGTGATGAATTTTTTATGTTATAACTATCTGCCTAGATAATTGTAAATAAATTAACGATGACGATAGCAATATTTATTGCCTAGCCGGCAAATAATCAGTGTCTATCGATAACAAACGCTGGCTGGCCTGGCTTCTGGCCAAAAAAAAAAAGCAAAAAGCAGAAAAAATCAAAAAGAAAAAAACAAAAACGAAAAGAAACATTTCAGTGTGTATGTGTGTGTGTGTGCATGAGTGTGAGAATTTATTAAACAAAAACGAGCAAAAGAAAATACACGGGCAAAATAATATTTATATAATAATCATTGGCCATGAGTTTAAGGTTGCAACAAAACGAAGTTCACATAAAACCAAATTCAAACAAGTGCAATATTTAAAAAGTATATTTGCTTCATTTTTCAAATTTTCTTAACTATACTTTTTATTTTTTCATATGTGTATTGATATAAAAAAATAACAAAAAATATAATACAACGCAACGAAACAGCACAGAAAAAGAGGCAAGGCGACTACTCCAGCTACAACAGCAAAAAGCGCGCAAAACGTACAATTACAACAAAAACTGTAAAGACAACAAAAAAAGCAAAAGAGAAAAATCCTTAAAACAAAAGTAAGAGCAAAAGACAACTTAAGAAGAAGCAGCAGCAGTAGCAGAAGAAGTGTTGCTGGCTTGTTATCGATTTTTGTTCCTTGTGCATGTGTGTGTGTGTGTGTGCTTGTGAGAGAGTAAACAACAACACAACGCAGCGTGTTATCAGCAACAGCAAGAACAACAGCAACAAGCAGCAACAGCACCGAAAACAGTAACTAAAAGGACCCGCCGGCTTCCATAAATGGTGTGAAAACAAGAAGAAGAAAAAAGGAGTTAAAAAGACACCAAAAGAGCGAGACAGAGTTACAGGGGGATAAGAGAACTCAGAGGAACTCACACTGCCGACGTCAACGCTAACGCAAACGCCGACGTCGCTGTCGCATAAAATTTGCCAATAATTATCGAAATTTGTTTGGTAAGAAGATCTCGATCTCGAGCTCCTCTTGCCAAATGATTTCCCTGCTGCAAATGAAATTTCATGCGCTTTTGTTGTTGCTATCAAAAGTTTGGACATGCATTTGCTTCATGTTCAATCGCCAAGTGCGAGCTGTAAGTAAAAAAAAAAAACACAATATAAAAAAAAAAAACAAAAAAAAACTAGTTAAATTAAACCATTTACATTTTACTTCTGCTAACTCCCCAACCTTACTCGCTTTCATTTTTGCGTTTTCGTCATGATGAAATAGTAACATGGCAAATGCTTGATAAGACACCTAGTTCAACTTGCAGTCCCCCGTCCCCTCCTCAACACTATACATATAATAACCCTTTATCAATAATTCTTTTGAATTTTTTGCCGACGTATTTTTGTTGTTTTTGTGACATTTCTAATTGGCTTGTTTCATTAGAAGACCGACGACTACTGCGAGCTAACCGCGCAGTTAGCGCCAACTGCAACGCGCGCCGGCAACTTGTGCTCTCTTATCATCTCATCCATGTTATTTTCTTAGCCTTTTGCCTAACAAGCATGACTATGAGTATTTACTTCAGTGTGTTTTTGGCTTATTCCTTCCTAAGTTCTCCTTCTTTCCTTATGATAAGCATCCTTTGTTTGCTCCTTTTTTTCTACATTTTTTTTTATTTGTTTTAAAAAAACACTTTAAACATACATATGTACATACTCGGATGTATCTTTCTAACCTCCCTAATCTTTGCTTTCAAAAGCATGTTTTCTCTTTCTAACATCTCTAATCATCATTTACCGTTTATAGCTTTCTTCCCATTATTCTTCATTTTCTTATATTCTACTCCAATATATCCCGTTATACATACATATGTATGTATCCCTTTATAATTTATTTATTTCTTGTTTTCGTTCGTTTGTTTTTATTTTTACATTTTCTTCGTCAACGATTTGTTTCTTGGATAAGTTGGATCTTTTTTACCGTTTTCAAAAACTTCTCGTCTAGTTGTAGATTTTGTTGTGTTTTTTTTTTTTTTTTAGTTTACTTTTAATTATAGTTTTATTTAATTTCATTCTGCTAATTTATCTAAATTATAAAAAAAAATTTCTTTGATATATTAACTCCCTTAGTGTTTCCAGTATCAGCCGGTTAAATATGAATTGTTCCCGCTATCGCCCGTTTCCCGACATCGTTTGAGTCTAGTGCAGCGCAAGACATTGGTACTTGATCTGGATGAGACCCTGATACATTCGCATCATAATGCTATGCCAAGGAATACGGTTAAAACCCGGTACACCTCATGATTTTACAGTTAAAGTGACAATCGATAGGAATCCCGTGCGTTTCTTTGTACACAAACGACCGCATGTCGACTACTTTTTGGATGTGGTAAGTCAATTTTTGTTTGGTTCAAATATAAAAAATCAAAAACGTTATCTAGAACAAGTGAATAGCTAATAGATTGATAGTCTTAACTTTTTTAAGAAATTACTATTATAAATAGTTAGGAACCTTTTACATTTGAATTATATTGGCCAATTAACAATAAATATTGTTTTTACAGGTATCGCAATGGTACGATTTGGTTGTATTTACAGCCAGTATGGAGATATATGGAGCTGCTGTGGCCGATAAACTGGACAATGGTCGAAATATTTTGAGGCGGCGTTACTATAGACAACACTGTACGCCTGATTATGGCTCGTATACCAAAGACTTGTCTGCCATATGCAGTGATCTGAATAGGGTAAGATTATTGGATTAAATATTTGACTAAACGTAACTGTCTCAGTTGGTTGGTTTTTGCTATATTAAAGATTCAATGAACTCATATTTCACTTGATCAATTAAAAGGTTCTTCCTAATTTTTCGTTTCTTTTTTTGTTTTTACAGATATTTATTATTGACAATTCACCCGGCGCATATCGTTGTTTTCCAAACAATGCAATACCCATCAAGAGTTGGTTCTCCGATCCAATGGATACGGCGCTGTTATCTCTGCTTCCCATGCTCGATGCTTTGCGTTTCACCAACGACGTGCGTTCGGTGTTGTCGCGTAATTTGCATCTGCATCGCCTGTGGTAGTAGAGGATAGCGGGTAGCGGGCAGCTAGTGCTAGCCACCTAGCCTAAAAACTTTATAGAAGAATACCAATTAAGAGAGCCAACCTTTTTTTCACACATTAACAACTACAATAACAACAACAACAACAACAACAACAACAACTGTAACAACAACAACAACAAATGGTGGTGCTGTGACACATAAACGAATTTTTTCATTATATTAATTATTATGTTTATATAAAAAAAGAAGAGGAAGAAATCAAAGCAGAAGGGAAACAAAACAAAATAATATAATAGTATGGAGTGGAAGAAAAGAACAGATGGCTAGCTCACTCGGTTCTGACTTCTTTTCTTCTTCTTCTATATAAAATGTATTAAAAATTGTCAAATTGTAGCTATCCATGTAAACAATTATTATAATTTGCTTAACTTTTTTTTTTTTTTTTGATTATTATTACTTTTTGTGTTCTTTTTTCTGTAAATTTGTTGTGCAAAGTGCGAAAGCGATGGAAAAGGGAAAGAAAAACCTATTATTATAATTATTACCACTATAGTTAAGTTATTTGTATGTTATATATATATTTGTATATATATATATATATATATATATACATATATACATTTATATATAGATATATATGTTGTATGCATCTTAATATATATAATTTCCTTCTTTTTTTCCCCTTGCAAATTAATTTGAGAGTCATACTGTTGGAATAAAGTATGCGACAAGTGAATTCGAAAGTTCAAATTGACGAACAAAATTTGAAATAAAAGCTACAATATAACAAGTTATACATATATATATATATATATACACACACACACATATATCATAATATATATATATTTAAATTTAAGATTGGAGAACAACTACCACAGTAGCAACACCCAACTTTGTTTATATACATAGGTACATACATAAAAACATACATACAAATTGTTCTGTTCTACACTCAGATCTGTCACAAAATGCACTGCTTGCCAGGTGCTGTTTCATATCGGTTATTTCGGTCGCATATCTGTCGGGGGCTGTAATTTCGTGTTAAGTTTTATTTTCCCATTCTGTATCCGGGCTCTGACCAGCCGCCTATTTGCCTAGAATCGATAATGCGGCTCGTACGCGGCCCTAGCATATATCTATACATATATATATATATATGCGATTCCACACACCACGAATTCAATTTTTCAATGTTATGAAATCATTTCTATACAGAAAATCAGAAATTTATAAGTACAAAAGCGTTTGAGATGAGGGTTTAAAACCACAAAGCAGTGCATTTTGCAGCCCTGGTTATACTATATAACACGATTCGTGGCACAGTTTCAAAGGTTTTCTTGTGAAGACCTTTGACCTGTACTAGAAATTAGAATGCAAAACAACACCGATAAACTATTATTAAAATTTAAATTGTTTTCTATAAATGCATACACACACATATACATACAATACATACATGTATATACGTATAACAAATAATGATACATTAAATTAAGTTGATAGCAACGTTTCCTGGACATTTTATGATATATATATATATATATATCCATAGTACACATAAAAATACATAAGTATATATATAAATAATTATTTAAACAAAGAAAGGGAAAGTTTTGTATAGTTTGCGGAAAAGGTTTACGTATCAAGCAACAAAAATATTTGGCTTCAGGTTGTTCTTAATTCCCATCGGTATTGTCGTACCATAACTTTCTCTACTGGTTAATAATGCCTTTAAATTTTATAAATTTTGATTACAAATTCTGTAGTTTCACAAAATATGTAAAGAAATTTGCAAAGCAATGAAGCGATTGTCGGACTGTCTGGGTTATGGTTATAGCAGTTTCATGTTACTATATTCGGAACCGAAACAAGATTGTAATGTTCTCGCCGTTTGGAGTTCAAGAACAACCTGTTGCATATTTGCGTGTGTGTGTGTATTGAATTTAAAATTAAAGAGCCAAATTGCAGGCTTTTTGATATATCTATCTATATTGGAAACAAAACTTTACGTTTCTAAACGAAACAACTAGGAGTATGAGCGTTGGGAAGTAGCAGGCCAAATGATATCTGGAGAACTTAGTCTGATAATTGAGACAAATTATGGCACATAAAACTAAAAAAAAAAAAGAAAAAACTAAACAAAAAACGACAAAACTGAAGTCTAAACATCACAAAGTATATGAAACATTTAAAATCGAAAGATAAAAGAATCAATAAAATGATATGCTTCCATAGTTAATGTGTTAATGCTAAACCCACAAGAAGATGTTTCCTTCTCCAACTTTCATTTTGTCATAAATTGTAAATTTTGTTTATTTATTATTAAATAAAATGAATACAAAATGCGTGTGCGCGGAGATGTTGTTAATTTTAAGTAGTTTGTAGCAAATTTGTTAAAACGGCAAAGCGTCAAATGAAATGAAAATGATTCAAAAATGAAAACGGGAACACAGAAAAGAAAAAAAAACCAATAAAAAGTAAAGTTGAGAAAAAAAAATTAAAATCAAGATACAAAAAAACAACAGAAAAAAGTAAAAATAAAATCAATAAAAATCCACTTTGATTTACAATTTTTACAGAAGTTTGCATTTTTTTTTTGTTTAATAGTCTTTTGATTGTTCATAATCTCTTTTTTTGGGATTGAAATCTGATGAAAATTGCTTCACCCTTAATAAAAAGCAATTTTTGAAAATAGCATAAATATTTCCTATGAATTAAACTCTGTTAATTAATGATTTCGATAACTTTGCAAATGAGTTTCAAGAAATATTAAGATATTTTTGAAAAAAAAGAAGCTTAGTTAATCTATGACAGATAAATAGTTTTGGCGGGTCGGATTTCAAAAATTTCTTCAGTTAAGCGTTTACGTCTAGTGCTGTTAGACCCATGTTAAGTGTATGTTATCATACCCTTACAGAGACATTTTTAAAATGAAATGTTAGTAAATTTCCAATTTCAGATATCCAATTAAACGGATTTTTTCAACCAATTTTTTTAAATCGTTGTTTAGTTTGGTCCCAATTGGTAATCGAAAATTGACTATTGATTTATATAGCTTGTGCTGCTTTTACTGATAAGTCCCTTTCGGTCATTTTTTTTGGTGATCCAACGGGATGACAAGTCGAATATGATTCTACAATGAAGTGCAGTTAACAGTGCCGTTAGAATGTTATTACGCTGTTGCCTTCGCTGACTAAACATATTTGGAGGTTAGATTTTGCCGCAGACACAAATTGACAAAACACAATAAGAATTTCCCCATAGCATTTACGCAACGCAGGCGAGCAAGAGGTAAGAAAAGCGGGGGGAGGCCGCTCAATTATTAAATTGAGTTAAAATTTATTATATTTGGTAATATTCCAGAGGATTCGTGCAGCAGCAGTCGTACACATGGCAACCGCAGTAGCAAAAGTTGGCAAATCTGTTCACCGCATCTTTGTGGGAAATTTACCTTGGACGGTGGGGCATCAGGAATTACGCGGCTATTTCAAGGAATTCGGCCGCGTCTTATCAGCCAACGTTATATTCGATAAGAAGACCGGCTGCTCCAAGGGTTACGGTTTTGTGAGCTTCAACAGCCTTACGGCGCTGGAGAAGATCGAAAACGAACAAAGGCACGTTCTGGAGGGAAATTACTTGAACATACAAAAATCATAGGCACTTCTCATAGAACAAAGTTCTAGAAGTACGAAGAGAGAGAGAGAGAGGAGCAGGCGGCACATTTTAGTTCTAAGAAGTTTTCCATTCGCTTTTTGTTATATATTTTTTTTTAGTTGAGTTGATTTCTAATTTGTAAGATTATGCCTAACAGTGATTTGGATTTAACGGATGAGGAAGATGAGGAGGAGGATCTATTCTCGATGGCAACAGCCCAAGTGATGAGCAAATCGAGTGTTTATAGTGCCAACGATTTACTGGAGTTCTATGGCTATTATAAACAGGCCACTGAAGGACGATGTGACCAGGCCCGTCCGCCAGTTCTTCAGATGAAGGCGCGCAGCAAGTGGAATGCATGGCACGATTTGGGTGACATGAGTCGCACCGATGCCCGCCGAGCCTATATCAATAAGTTAATGAAACTGGAGCCTAAATGGCTGGAGGAAGCAAAAAGTAAACGCCAATCGCCATCGATACATGGCCAGGGTGGCCAATGGGTGGTGCACTCCATTGAGGCCATGCCTGTGGAGGAGTTGAAACCAGAGCATGAGAAGACCATGTTTGACTATGTCAAGGAGAATAATCTGGAACGTTTGCGTGAGCGATTGCAACCAGATGATTTGTTGCTTCAGGATGAACACGGCATGTCGCTTATCCATTGGGCCACCGATCGGAATGCGGTGAGCATTCTTGAGTACCTGGTCGTGCGTGGCGCCAATGTCAATCAGCGAGATGCCGAGCAACAAACACCATTGCACTATGCGGCAAGCTGTGGACATGTGGAGGCCGTCCGTTATCTGTTAGCCCTTAATGCCGATATGGCACTCTGCGATGCTGAAGGCCAGACATGCTTGGATGTGGCCGATGATGAGAAAATTTGTGGCCTACTCAAGGATGAGAAGAAACTGCGTAAGGCGGCAGCGGCAAATGGTGCCAGCTCCTAAAGAAGCACACACACACAAACTAAATTTTATGTTATAATTTCTTTCACAACTGTTGGACAAATATAAGAAATATGTATATGTAGTCAGATTTATGCACATGAATTATTCTTTGTGGGAATCTTAAAATTTAGATCTAACCATTTGAAGAGCCAACATCCAGGACACTTCAGCTTTATTCATTTTTTGTATTTTTTTTCAATTAAACAGAATCTTGGTTCGGAAAAAAGAATTAACTAACACGTTTCTTATTAATTATTGGGTTTTCTTTCTTGGTTTTTTTTTTTTTTATAAGCACACACACAAACAAATAAGGAGTGAAATAAGGAGAAAAAGGATAAAAAGAGAGAGAGAGAAGGAAGGGTTTTCATAGTTTACAGAAATTATTATTCAGCTTAATAATCTATTTCCACAATTTCTTAATGGACATATTCTTCTCCGAATCCTTTTGCATCACCTTGGCCACGGCCATTTCGAAATCCTCCTGGGTAACATGAACACGACGCTCGCGCAGCGCATACATGCCTGCCTCAGTGCAAACGCCCTTAACCTCCGCACCGGATGCTCCTGGCATAAGTTCGGCGATCTTGCGCAAATTAATGCCTCGCGTTAAATTCATTTTACGCGAATGAATCTTGAGAATATCCAGACGCGCCTCCTCATTTGGTGGTGGGAACTCAATTTTGCGATCAATACGTCCGGGACGGAGCAGTGCAGGATCTAGAATGTCGATACGATTGGTCGCCATGATGACTTTGATATTTTTCGTTGCTTCGAAACCATCCAGTTGATTCAATAGCTCCAACATTGTTCGCTGCACCTCAGAATCGCCACCGGAACCGGATTCAATACGTGACGAGCCAATCGAATCGATTTCATCCATGAAAATAATAGACGGTGCATGCTCCCTGGCCATCACAAAGAGTTCACGCACCATGCGTGAGCCCTCGCCAATGAATTTTTGGACGAGTTCGGAGCCCGAAACCCGAATGAAGGTGCATTCGGTATGATGGGCCACAGCACGGGCCAAAAGTGTCTTGCCCGTACCAGGTGGACCATAAAGTAGAACTCCCTTCGGTTGCGCAATACCCAAGGCATCGAACAATTCCGGATGCTTGACGGGCAATTCGATCACCTCCTTGATCTCTTTAATTTGTTTGTCCAATCCACCGACCATTTCGTAAGTGGAATCTGGCACCTTCTCAACCATCATCAATGACACCAAGGGATCCACTTTGTTGGGCAGAATTTTGTGCAGTGTATAGCTCTCGTTTCGCAGGGCCACACGGCAATTGGGCGCCACATCATTGATATCAATGTTCTTATCCAAATCGACAACAAATTTGCCCTCGGGATGTACTTTCACCAGGACCTTCTTCTTGTCCATTGGCTTCACAACTTCGCCCACATAGCTGCCCTGCTCCTGCAGCAATTGCAACTCTTCCCGCAACATTCGGACTGTGAAAAATCGAAAGATACAAATAATGGCGGGATTGTGGCATGTATGGGCCGACCCTTACCCTTGGCATTAAGCTCATTTCGTTGGGCCTGTAAACGTCGCAGATTCTGACTCTTTTCTGCAACAATCAATTGCAATTCTTCAATCTTTTGTATATAGTAGGACCGAAAGCCTTCGCCCTTCTGATAGACCGTCTCAATTTCCATCTGCAAAGTGTGCAATTTCTTATTTATTTCAAATTCCAATATACATTGGTATTTCAATTAACACATACTCGATTCGTCACAGTCATTTTGTTCGACAATTTTTTTCCTTTTATTGTAATCACTGAAATGTTCGCTAGATATTTTTTTTGTTTGCACGGGAAGAAATAAATTGTGTGACGGCTATGACTCGGCGTTTGTTGTTGGCCAGTGTTGCCAAAAGGTTCATTCGATAATTCTGGCAACGCTGAAATCGATATCGATATGCCGTTTTCTGATTGTTATTGTTAGTGATGACACTGTGATACGATAGCTGTGACACAGGGTGGCAATTTCGGATTGATTTTTATTGCATTTAAATTTAATTTTTGAATTTTTGCCAAGAAGATCTGAAACTACTTTTTTCAATTTGTATTTTGATTGATAAAAATGGTTTTTAAAATTTATGTTAACTTTTCTACCTAACATAATTTCGAATTGGCACATTTATGTGATCTCTACTTTGATTTGAATTGGTCAATTCTATAATTAAAAGGATCGGTTGCAGGATCATTCGTGAGTCGGTTGGTTTTTTAAACGTCTAGATTTTTCTATGAAATGTAATTATTCTTTATCATTTTGTATGAGTTTGGTTTGCCATGTTTGCTGTTTATATATTTAACTGAACCAATTACTAACAATTATAAGTGTCATAATTTTGTTTCTTTTTTCCATTGCACTTGGATATGTTGCAACTAATGTGCTATCCCGTCCTTAACTGAAATGAATCGACTGCAGTTAAAAATTTGTGAGCCTTAAAGATACGAGTGGCCTTGAGTCCTTTGGCTCTACGACATGCCTAGGCTAATGCGAATTTGCAATTTTCGGCTTATGTACATTTGTATGTGCATACACACCTACACACATACATACATATATGCATAAGGATGTATGTATGGATGAACTTATGTTTGCCAATGTTTTTGGTAGTAAATAAAATGCAACTTTTTCTTTTTCTTTCATGCTGGATTATGCGAAAGCGTAAAACATGAAATGACTTTTTGTTTTGTTGTTTGCTTGCTTGTTTCTTACTTTTTTTATTTTACTGTGTTTGCCCTGTTTTGCATATATGTATGTATGTATGTATGTATGTATGTATGTATGTATGTATGTATGTATTGTACATACATATGTAAATACACGTGTGTATATGCGTGTGCCTGTAGATTTTCACTTTATTCATGCATAAACTTGCCTGAGAAAGTTTCGCGCTGCAAAAGTTGCCACGGGATTTGATGGTGGCTTACCCCCTATAACCCCTCCATTACGACCCCTTAACCCTTGTTGGACAAATGCAAATAACATATCGATGCAGCTTTTTCAAATAACCCCTGCACCTATACTCACTCAGGCAACATGCGGCATCACCACCAAAAACCCCGACCCGACCCCAACCACACCCACACCCCCATCCTCAACCGTAACCCCAATCCCCTCTGACCGACCGATGCTTTCGTCTGTTGTCCTAGGGGGATTTAGTGGCAGCCGCCGGAACGTGCTCCTGCTTCTGCACACATGCATCAATTTCCGAAACCACAGGAACAGAACAAGCCTCGCCTATTCCTACAGTCCAGCTTCACCCCTGAACAACCACCCACATCCCCTTTAAATAAATCATAGGTTCTTGATTTTCTGTTGATTAAAAAGCCGCAAAATTTAATTTTCTGCCATAATTTATAGAAATTTTGCATGTCTGTAAATAATTGCATAAATGCGGGGGTTTTTTTTTTCTGTAATAAATGGTTAGACTAGAGGTGGCTGGGAAAGGGAGAATAAGGTGCGAAAGGGGGGGGGGGGGTGGGGTGGATTGGTTGGTGTAATGTTATGCCTCTTTCGCATAGCAATACATGTCCACACACAAATGGCAAGGTGCAAAAAAAAAAAGGCTCAAGGCCGCAACACTTGTTATGAAAGAGATAGCATGATTCAGACAGGTATGAGCATGTAGGGTGTGCCGGTGTGTGCGGAGGGGGCCCGGGGGGCGGGTGGGTAGGACTTACGCGTGTGAGTGTGGTGCGTGTGAAACAACCAGAGGTGCAAAAGTACATAGTTGCCACTTAAAAAAATGGGGGAGAAAAAAAAAAGAAGAACTTCAAACAAACAGTAGCCAAAAAGCTTTGAAGGATACTCTTCTCTCTTTCTCTATCTTTTTCGCTCTCTCTCTCTATGAATGCGAATTGCTTGAAAGGGTAAGGGATGGTAAAATGGGAGATAGCGGCTTACCATGAGCTCTGTATGTATGTATGTATGTATGTATGTATGTATGTATGTATGCATGTGTGCTGCTCTGGGCCATTGACAGTAAATCTGTTCTAGTTGACTTGGCAGCAAGCTCAAAAGCAAAAAAAATAAAAACCGCCATTTAAAGTCAGCAAATCGACTATCGCATGCCCTATATTTGAAGATTATAAAGCTAAATCTTACTTACTAAATTACTTTGTCTTCTGATTTCAATTCTCACTATAGATGTCATCGTGTCCTAGACACGGCTTACGAATATAAATTTTCGTGTTATTGTCCCTATGGAAATCCTAATATGCCCTTTAATTAAAAGGTACATATGTAACTGTACTGTACATACATACATATACATACATAGACAAAATAGAGCCAAAGGCACGAACATGAAAAGACTAGAATGATTTTTCCATGCACAAACATGCATTGAAAAGCAAAAAGAAGTAACCGTAACAGCTACTAAAACGTTTTTGTAAATGTACATAAGTACTTACATACAAATATACATACATATGTACATGTGTATGTATGTACATACTTACAATGCATTACAGAAATGTTCGTTGCAGACCGGAAACGTTTAATTGCCGATTTCAGCCAACTTCAAAGATATTTTTTTTAATAGTTTATACGATAGTGGCTGACCTTTAAGACATATTCAATTAAAAATGCAAAGAAAATATCGCCTTTATTTATCAAGGTAATTTTTCATGCATTACATATGTACATACAAACAAAGAATTTAAGACTTTCACGTAAAGTCCTTGCGTTAAAAAGACCTGTGTGGGTAATGATGGGTGGGGGGGTTCGCCTCGGGTGCAGTCCAAGTTCCATTATCAGCGAGAAAAAAAGGATAAGGCGAATATTATTTGGTTTGCCTCGGGTGCCAAAAGTACTCGGCACAGCTGTAACTAGAGCTTATTTATAAATTAAACAGAGCCACCAACTAATTTACACTATACACAAACACACACACGCACAGCTAAAAAAAATACTTGATTAACTGTTTTGGTTCATCCTTATTTTAATGAATGTCTTCATTTTGATTGGGTCGAAAGGTTAAACGATAATAAATAACACCGAATGTAGTTTCATTCTCACTATAAATTGCGATTTATCATTCAGATGATGCATGGTTAGAGGGTAGATCGATAAGTGACTGAGAACTGAAACGCTTGAAAAATTCTCTAGATGGACTATGATTATTGGAGCTTTAATCGGAAGATTAAGAAACAGCTGATGCATTGAGAGGATGGGCCAATAATTTCTAAGAATAATTTTCTCAAAAAGTCGCAATTTAAAAAAAACAATCTTCAGTTATTTGATCCTATATTCTTAAATCTCATCGTTTTAGAAATTTTGAAAAAGATTTCAGAAGCAACAATAAATCAACTAAGAATTATTTATGTCACTCATTGTACCGTCCCTCGCATGATGTAAACTTTTGCCCTCATTGTCAATTGATAAAAATTTCAATTTGACAATTTTTTTTTGCTCATTGCAATTCTTTTGATGATTTATTCAAATACATTTGAAATATTAAATTGCCATTAAAATTAAAACCATTTTTTTTTTATTTAGTTAAAGTTATTAATCATTTAGTTTTTCACTTTATACAAATACATACATACATACATATGTACATACGTATAGTAAAGTATTTAAGTGGCGTGGCATGTTCTTTTTTTTTGTATTTTATTTTGTAATCGCATTTTGGTGTGGACTTTTTTGTGTGGTTTGCTGTTGAACTACTTCAATTTGCACTGTGCGTCTCCACATATGAATGTGTATGGGTGTATGGGTGTGTGTGTGTAAGGGTGTGTGGGTGTATGTCTGCCTGTATTGTTGTTGCTGGTGGTAGTGGCGCGCAGCAATCATCATCATCATCATCGTTGCGGCCTCTTGGCAACCCTGACCCAAATTCAACTCTAACCAGAGCGGTAACAACTAATTTCGACCGTGTCAACGTTTATATACCCTTTCCTTTTCAAATCGATAATAAACTTTAATCTTCCAAAAAGTTGTAGCTTCAAGTGATTTAAAGATTTTCCCTTTTTGCTTTGCTTTCGAGATTTGGTTTAAAAATGAAAGGTAAACAATGTTCAATAGATATTATTTTCAATAATAAATTTCTTGTTAGTTTTTATTGTAGTTTTTGACAATATTAAATATTGAACTAAAACTTTATTTTCGGCTGACTGTTCCTATTTAGGTTATTGTAGCGTTTTGTTATGTTAGAGTTTTATTATCCTTTTAGCTGTCCACTTGTATTTGCGGGAAAGTTTATTTGACGTAGATGTTATTGCTCTTAATTTTCATGTCACATAATTCCATGGAAATGGATGGGATGGATGGGAATTCTACATGAATTCCCTTACATTATCTAATGTTCTCTAAAGCATACTTTCGGCAGTGGGTTATTGCAGGAAACTGTCAACTGCTGCTCCTGTTTTTTTTTTTTTTTTTTTTTTTTTTTTCTCAACTCAACTCAACTTAAGCCAAGTAAACAATATGCAAACCTAACATACGAATGCCTGTTTCTTGGGCATTATACTGTCAATTCGTTTACACTTCAGGTGAAGTCACCCTATTGTCCTGCCCCTTCGTTCTATAGAGATAGCTAGGCTAGCTAGACAGGCGCTATTGAAATGCTCGAAGGGCGGAGAAGGAAGTAGAAAGAGAGAACGAGAGAGAGAGAGGTGGCCAAACGAAACCAATTTCCTTTTTATGGCAAATGAAATGAAAAAGTGAAATGACCACAGGAACGACAGACAGTGAGAGAGAAAGTGACAGACTGAGAGACAGTCGTGGGGGAGGGGGTCGGGGGGGGGATAGCAAGAGGGAGGGCGAGTGGGAGTCGCATGTAAAGGGCGGACAGGAAATGGCCACTTGGACATGATGGCGACAATGTTCAGGAATGCTTTTGCCTTTTGAATACTTGAACTGCAGCAAAAGTTGCTAGAGAACATTAGTGCAAAAGGGAGCACACACAAAAAAAAAAACAAAAAAAAAACCAAAAAAACAAAAAATTGAGAACGAAAGAAAGGGAAATACAAAATGCTGAATTAGCCAAGGACTCACCCCACAATTGTAGAGTTTCTACAAAACAGAGTTTTAGTATTTCTATCTACATGTTTTTTGCTCTTTTTGGGGCAATCTACCCGCAGCGGCTTTGCGGTGGATTTATTTTATTGCTCCCGGCTCTGATGAAAAAAAAAAAAAAACCACCAAAAAAAAAAAAAAACACACACACACACACACAAAAACGCACCAAAAACGAGGCAAAGACAAGACCCTCCGTAACTTGTTCGACTCGCTTTTGAGATGCCTTTTATGCGGTTTTGGTTCCGGTTTCTATTTAATCCTTTCGCCTCGCCCCTCCCCCGCCCCTTTCCCCTGCCCCTCTCTCTCTTTATCTCTCTCTCTCACTGTGTCTGTTTCTCTGTCGCTGTCTTATTTTCTTCTTCCATATTTATAGATACACATATACTGGGCTGGACTAAGGACTCATGGGGGGAGACCTGGTCAGATGGTTTGCCGGTTTTAAAAACGGATTTTCATTAGGGATTTTGACCTTCTAATTGACATTTACTTAATATTAACCCATTTAGCAATAATTCAACCTTATTTTTTACCTTTCACAATGTTTTTTGAGTGTTGTTTTAGGGGCTACTTTTGGTCGCGGACCTGCATCTACATCTAAATGTATTTTTATGTACTATGCGCATTTCATTTCATTTCATTTGATTTAATTTTATTGGCTTTTAGTGTATGTGTGTGTGTGTGTGCATATTGGAATTAATTTAATTTGATTTTTATTTATTTATGCCAATGGGAAAAACTTTTGCCAATATTGTCTCATGCACTGGAGGCTGCATGCACTTTGTTGGTTAGAATTAACCCCAATGAAAGGAAACATTCAATTCAAGTTTTTAACATTTCACTTTTGATACTCTGTTGTCGTGGTTCTCGTTCTGCCACCAATCCATCAGTCTAGTAAGTCAGTCAGTCAGCGGAGTCAGCGAGTCAGTCAGCTATTCAACTGTGTCCTGAGCCTATTTGTCTGCGTCTGCCAACATGGCCAAAGGAAAGCGTTCAACTCAAGTCCGTTTATATGGCCAGTCATGTAGCACGCATCATCATTTATCAAATCCAACAAGAAAACAAAACAAAGTAGCCAAAAAGAAGGAAGAACATGAAAATAGAACAAATAAAAAAAAAAAAAATAAATAAAAGGGAAAAAGGCAAAGAAATCCAACCAAAAATACGTCGCCGATTTTCTTTCCTACTGTACTTCAATTTTGGTTCCTATTTTCTTTTTTTGTCTTTTTTTGTTTTGTTCGTTTTTGGTGTTTTGTTTTCTGTGGCGGCTTATCTTTTTGCCACTGTGACTGTGACATTGATGGGCTGGTAACAACAGTGCTACAGTGGGGCAAAGTGTTGGCTCAATAGGAAATCCTAATATAAACTTAGAAATGGCAAAAAAAAAAAAAATCTCTACAAATATCATATAATTAAGATGAATTTGCACCTTTTTTTTTGTCTCGTAACATCACACTGAAAATCAAGTTCTATCTAAAAAAGTTTAAATTTTAATTTTACAAAGATATCTCTTAAAGTGAATATGCAAACTTTTTATTGGCGAGTAGAGTTTTCAAATAAGTAATGTAGAATTTTACTATTTATTTATAATAATTTCATTTTTGTAGGTCAAAGCATTGCTGAGCAGGAATTTATATTATTTGAAATCAAAAATCGAAATTGTTAGCTGCCGAAATAGCTTTAAAAATTTATCAATATCAATCAAGCTTTTGACAGTCCTGATAGAAGTTGTTTGCATAGATTATTGTCATTACTGTTTCCAAGAGGAAAAAAACTACATATATCTACCAAAATTGGAAATAAGAAAAGCAGTTTTATGACTTAGGTTTTTAGAAATCAAATCGTAAGAACCTAAATTGGTTTTTCTATAAGTTAAAAGAACCTAAACTTTTGTTTTTAAGACACTGTGCTTAAGACACATTTGTTGTTGTTGTCCGTTGTTGTTGCTGCTGTCATGTAGCAGTTAAATCTGCATGAAAAATTAATGCCATGTTTTTGCCGCTACTACCGCTTTGGGGATATTGAAATTAGCCAATGTCCACCACCCCAAATACTCAGCCACCCGAGCCACCCAAGCCAGCCAACCACCCAGCCAGAGTGGCCCAGTTTTCAACGCAGTTGCCTCATATTTGTCTTGTTTACCGTTTATATTTTATTTTCGGAGGCCAAAATCGGTTATGCCCAAGGAGAAAACATGCGATGGTAAAAAAAAAAAAAACGAAAAAATTATATATGTATACATATATAAAATATATATATAGAAAACACAAATTACTTTTCTAAACACGGCCGATATAGATTCGGTGGCGGGACGGGGGATTTGAAAAACACACAAAACAGTTTACAGTTTACAGTTTACAATTTGACTTGAAATTTTTTCCATTTTTTAGAGTCGAATTTGTCCTATTTTTTTTTTTGTTTTTTTTTTGTTTTTGGTTTTTGTAGATTTCTGGTTTTTAAACGGTTCAGTAGCTGGGTCGCCAGGGGCATTGATAATGAAATTGCCGACGCTGGTGTTGCATATGCTGATGCTGTTGCAACTGGTCTTGCTGCTGATGCTGTTGATGTTGCTGCTGCTGCTGATGATATTGGTGATGGTAATGATGTTTTCTGCTGTTGCACTTCCATATGAGCACCTTTAACAAGATCATGCTTCTGTCGATGATACACTTGACTGGCCGAATCACGTTTGTAAATGGTTGCAGGCGTTGCTGTTGCTGTTGCTGTTGCCGTTGCTGATGCCGTTACTGATGCCGTTACTGATGCTGCTGTTGATGCTGTTTCTATATTTTTTCTTAGTAGCTCTGGATTTTTATACTTTTTCGATGAATCCACATTGATTTGATAATGCTGCTGCTGTTGCTGCTGTGCTGCTGCTGATGGCTTATCTTTCGTGCCCCAATTGGTGTTATGGTTGCCGGTGTCGGTGCTAATGTTGCTGATGGTTTGGCTGATGTTGTTGCTGGGGCAGCCATCGGCTGACTTGTATTTGTTGTTGGCAAATATTTTCTAGCTGTCGATAATATGCCTGAGCGATTACATGTCCGTTTAACGGCAATTGCCGCTTCAGTGGCCATCATAATAAGTGGTCCTTTTAATGTTGCTTTGCCAACGCCGTTTGTGTTGCTGCTGGCATTTGTGTTCCCTAATGGTGGATCAGCAATCACCTGTGGTTGATGCGCCTGCCGTTGAAGCTGCTCCGCTTTCATCGTTTGCTGTTGGGTCTTGAAGGCATGCTTATATGCCGATACCTGTGAGGCACTTGCCACAAGCAACTGATTGCCTAATTTCAAAGTTGCCGACGGTTTGGCTGCTGCTGGTGTTGTCTGATGTCGCTTGCTTTGCTGCTGCGATTTACTCGTCTGTTTTATGAAAGGAGCGGGCGGAGGCGAAGGCCTCAGAGACTTATTCTGCATATAGGATTGATGGCTAACGCGACTCAACTGGTTATTGGTTAATGGACTTAGCATGACTTTCGAATTAGTTGACTTTCTCTTTAGTTTTGTTTTCGATTTGGTCATCATTGTCATCATTGTAGACGTCTTAGGCATAGAATGTTGTAGCTCCTTACGTTTCTGTTTTGATTTTGGTTTCTGTTTCTGTTTGTGCTGTCCTGCTGGCTCCTCTTCTTGTTGGGCCTCCGTGAGGCTTCGCTGCTGATGCTGCGTTCGCCGTATTACCATCGGCGCCAGCGGCCTCAGCGGCGGCGATTCAATAAGCTCGCTGGACGTGGATTTTCCTGTGGTTGTTGTTGTCGTTGCTGTTGCTGTTGCCGTTGCCGTTGCTGTTGAATAGTTACAATTGCTTCGTTGCCGATGGTTGGTATGGAGAACGTTTTTAAAGCCCAATTGCTTCTTTTGCGCATATTGCGCACTATGATATGGCCTAACATCCCCAGCATTGCGATTGAAGGCATAATGGGTGACTGGACCATCGGCAAACTGTATACACTCGAATGGCTTAAGACGCTCGCCCAGCCCCAGCCCCAGCCCCAGCCCCAGCCCAGTGTGGAAACGTGTTGGCTCTTTCATTTTCTCACCATGCATGGCATGCTGCTGCTTATTGTTGTTGTTGTTTTTGTTGTTGTTGTTGTTGTTGAGTTTGAGGTCGAGGCCGAGGCCAAAGCGAAAGCGGCGCTCCCCCGTATTGGACTCGTCCTCGTCCCTGCTGTCGTTCCTGATGCTGCTGCTGTTCCTGTCCCAGACCCTATTATTATTATTGTCCTGATGCGCCTCATAGCGCACAGCCAGGCGTTGCTTTAGTGCCTTATCAATCACCATTAGACGTTCCGTTTCCGCAACATTATCGCTGCAGCGACGTGCAGCCGCTTTAGCTGCTGCCACTTGGTTGGATTTCTCCATGGCATTCATGTGATGCATACGACTGGGCGGTGTCTGTTTGGCGAAACCAACCATTCCCAGTTTCAGTGCCGTCTGTGGTGGCCTTGGTGGCAAGCTCACCGAGCGACCACCGCCAAACAATGTCAAATCGCTGTCATCTGGCGGCGTTTCCAAAGTATTCGATCTCTTGCGATTGCTGGTGGCGATTGGTTTTAGGTGCTGGTGGTGCTGGTGGTGGTCAATCACGGTCACAGCGCTGCTATCGCCGCTGGAACAGCTCGAACTGCTGGCACTCATCATCGACTCCCATAGATTTTATAGCTGCGGGGCAGCACCCGTGCCGAACGAGATGGAGCGGCGGCGACTGGCCTGCATGACTGTCTCAAGCAGATTGCTCGAGTTGGCGGTAGCGGCCTGATCGGCCATCTGTTTGTGAGTCCGTGGATAGGTGTCGCCAATTTGGCCGCAGCGTTCCCGTTCGGCGGCCTTTAACATGCGCAGAGGTCCTGGGTTCTCCTGGCGGCCCTTAGCGTCGCGGGAGTCTAAGAATCACAAAAGAAAGAATGTGCCATCGATCCATTCCAACGAAGAACGAAGAAACAATATTCGATTTTGGGTTCAACTTACCTGGATTATAGGGCAGCACCGAAGAGCTGCGTGCGTAATAGCTTCTCACTGCGTTCTCGTATAGCTCGTTGGTGCTGCGCAGAAACCAGGGATGCATGCGCCCATTGGCTCGCATTAGACGATTAAGCTGCTCGGGTTTCATTATCTACTTCGTGGTCCTCGTCGTCGTCGTCTTTCTCCTCCTCTTCGTCCTCCGCCTCCACCTTGTTCGCTTTCCTTGACTCTAGATCTCGTTTCGTTTCTTCTCAACAGATCAGCTAGACTCGGGTCGGCTCGGCTCGGCTCGGCTCAATTCGGCTCGTCGCGTCGGGCGCTCGAGCACCTCGGACGACCTCGTTCGTTTAAGTGGTTATTATTGCTGGATTGGTCTTTTTTAATTATTCCGAAAGTTATAGATTGCGCGAACTCTAGGATTTTGGCTCTTGCGTTTAACGCCTGCCAATTAAACTCGAAAAATTTTGATATTTGTCGTACTCCTAAACTGAAATAAATTTTTTGGGTTTTTTTTTTTGGTCGAAAATTTTTGCCTGCCTCAACCCGAAACAGATCACTTTGTTACTGATATTCAAAAATTTACAAAAATTAAGTACGACAATATAGAAGAAATGTATGTAGGAAATATTATGAACAACACAAAACAAACAAAACAAAAACAATTCCTTTTGCCTTTGATTATTGAGACATGACAACGGCGTGTCGGAAGGAAAAAAAAAAATAAATATATAATAAAAAAAAAATTGCGAGAATTATAGAAAATATGTAGGTGTTGTGTTGGCACTGACGATGTTTTATATAAATCTAACACAAACAATGAGTAACAATGAAAAGATTCTAAAAATGAAATACGATAAAAGGCCAACTAGATTATCATTAAAAATTTGTTTAGTTTTTCAAAAATTTACCTATTAAAGTTGAATAATAATTGCGAAAACTTCACATAGTTGCGAACCCATGCTCGTAGCCTGCATTCTAGAGCACCTAGCGGCCAACTCTGCTCCTTTGACGGTTCTAACTCCTATAACTTGGCCAATTTTATGAAAATTGAAATTGAAAAGTAATGCGAAAGATAAATTTGATGGCCTTAGCTTTAGAAGACTCTCGGTTTTGGATGTCTCAATAGACGAACTCTCAATTTTGGCAACTTACATATAACTTTTCATCCCAAAGCTACAGGATATAAACAGACTCTTAATGCCTGCAATAATGGTTTATTTTTCCCATTCACTATTATCTTTGGGTTTCAAGAGCATAACGTTTCCATGTAAGAGTAAATCACGTAGAGGAGTGGTTTCCCAATAATGAACGAAACATGGTGGCTCATGTCAAAGTGGAAAAGTGACTTTCGTTGTGTGTTTCGTTAGGATTTTCAATTCTACATTTCTGTTTGTCAATTATTTAGACCTAACATTCCCTTGTACTCATTCATTACCAATCCCATCTAACTAAACACATATACATACAAACAATGGACACTCTGCGGCACCTCTCCTCCGTCCTATTAGTGTACTCCGACTCTGACATTGATTTATCAGCAGCTGTCAAGTGGCTTTATTTGCCCATCCACTGGCCACCGGTCTGTTCGTTTTGTTCGTCTCTCAATCTCCCGTCTCCCGTCTACCGCCTGTCCACTGCGTGGTGGTGGTCAAGGTAAAAACGTAATAATTAGCCACATTGGTAAAGCGATGATCTGCAGGTCAAGTTGGGTCCCAAAAATCATGACATGCCATTTATATATACCCATACAGTTTATATCTGTATATAATATATATATATATATATATATACGTACATACATATATCTATTTCTTTCTCACTGCCATAAGCACCGAGCCATCAGAAACTAGATTTTCAGCTTTTTTTTTACAGCAATTTGTCAAAGTTTCTCCTAACTCCCCCGCCGCCCCCTTTACCAAATGAAGGCAAAAGATATGATGGTGGATGGCTGCTAACTTCTCCCGTTTCCTGCAGAGGTTGACCAGTCACTGATGATGATGTTGTTTGCTTGGCCCCCCATTCCCCTTTAAAACCAAAACCCTAGCGAAAAGTTCGCAAAATGCACAAAAAGCATCGAGTGCGCGCACGCGAGCGAAAAAGAGAAAGAAAGCAGGAGCGAGAGCGAAAGAGAGAGATAGAGAGAGAGAGGGAGACATAACGTGTCAGCGGGAGTGAGAAAAATCAGAAGCACCAGCATCTGATCCCTACTGCAGGTTATTGGCTATGTGTTGTGTGCATGGCCATCCGAAAATTGGTTTTAATTCAATTACAGTGCGTAATTTATGCATTGCTTAGAGCACCGCACCTATCACACCCAGTAGAACAAACCCCCCTCCCCTTCACGCCACCCAGTCGCCGCCTCCTGGCAACATTGGGGGAGATGCCGCAACCACAGTGTAAACAAAATCACAGCCAGATGCTGGTTGCCCAGGTAAAATCGTGCGTGACACGATAGAAATGCAGATACAAAACCTTTTTTAGAATTATGTCCGTCGTAAAGAATTTGTAGCATACTTAAAGGGGAGCTGCAGCATGAAAGTACATAATATTTGGTCTTTGTTTTGCCATTGCAAATCTTAAAAATCCTGTGACACTTTTAGCGTGTTTAATGTCTTGACAACAAAGTCAAAGCAGCTTGCAGTAACTTTTGTCGACGTCATACAAATAAATGACATTCAAACTACAATACAATTCGAGAATCCACATTTCTTTGTTTTTTTTCTAGATTAATCATTAAAGTTTCTGTGACAAGAAGATTCAATCGTACCGTTTCTTTTTCGTGCATGACTTATTTTTCCATTTAATTGAGTATGTCTCCTCCCATACTTATCGAATATAGCCTTCTCAATCTACTGTAAGATGATTTCTTTATGTCATATTGGTCCGATTCCTTTTGATTTCGCCAATTGCGTTGTGTATATTAACAAGCAGCTTTAGCACAAAATTTCATTTAAAAAGCTAAAAAATAAAGGGACTGATTTAAAATAGAAACAGACAGACCCTGACTCTTCGCAAGGGTAATAACAATTAATGTGGTTAAATTACAATAATCATATTTTTTAAGCTAAAGTGTGGAAAGCTCTTGAATCTACATTGATGAAAGAACTGTACTGCTTTGCAATCAAACAAGCAGTGCTTGAACTGCTTAAGTAGTCTTTCGCTACAACAACTTTTACAAAGTAAGAGATCAAAGACAGTAGGAGAGAGAAAGAGAGAGAGAGAAAGAGAGAGAGAGAAAACGAGTGAGAGTGTGTGAGAGGGCAAAAGCAGAACCTACAACTTTTTACTTGGTTTTTTCTTTTACTTCTCCTACAAAATCCCTACTTAAAACTTTACCTAAATTAACTTAATTAATTGGCACATCATTCCGTTACTGTACATATAACGGCAACCCATCACTTGCCCCTGCTTCGTCGTCCTTTTTTTTTTGAGTCGACATGCAGACCTCCTTCGGACCTTCTTAATTGTGGGCGAGAGACAAACAGTAGGAAAATTCCTTTCCGTTTCCTTTTCAAGTTGTCTGTGTGTCTCTTTCTCTCTCTCTCTCACTCTCTCCCTGTCTGTAAGCGTGTGTGAGTGTGTGGGTGAGTAGGAAAAATTGTAAAAACGTCGCCTGCTGTGAAGAGCATTTGCCTTTACCCTCGTCCCCCACTCCCTTTGTTCTAAGCTGTGCCACATTAGCAAGTGAGGTGCAAAGTTTACGAGTGTCCTTTTTTTTTTTTGTTTTTTGTTGTTTTTTGCTGCTTTGTTTTTTTTTCTTCTGTTTCATCTTCGTCTTGTTCTTCTTTAAGCTTTCTTTCTGTTTTTTTGCTGTGTGCTGCTTTTTATGTTTATTGCTGTTGTTGATGTTGTTTGTTATGATTTTGAGTGGAAATGATGATGAAAACTTGTCCCCACTGACAGGACATAAATTTCTGTTCTCTGTCGTTGTCTCTCCCTCTCTCTCTTTCTCTCTCTCTATCTCTCTCTCCCTACAATGGCATCCATGTGCAGTGGCCCCATTGAAAATTGGCATATTCATTGCATTTTGAAGGTAATTAGACTAATTGACTTTTAACCAGTTTACCGCGGCCTCAACATCTATCCCAAAAATTGTGTCCTTTAACCCGACCTCTCGTTGCACCTTTTCTGCGTTTCGCCATGCATTAATATTTAATGAACATTGTGTATGTGGGTGTGTGTGTGGGGTGTGGGTGGGGGGCTGTGTGTTTTTTGTCGCTTAATTGCATATATGTATGTATGCAGTTGTGTGTGTCTTTGGTAATTTTGGTTCAATTCAAATGACCCTTTATTGTTTTATCGATTTATTGTAAGTATTTTAAATCGAATGAACTCCCATTAATTTATAAAATAAATCTGCCCAAATCTCTACTTAGTTTTTATTCAGCGTTCAATTGTTCAATAAAATATCATGCGTATTTTAATCAAGCTCTATCAAATTTAGTTGAAAACAATTAAAATCTTTAACTTGGCTAAATGAATTTATTTGATGCACTTTTGGCCCATCATTCACTTTCAATTGAAGAAAAAGTGAGGTCTTTATGCAAGAATAAAATAAAGGAAGCATTTTAATTTTTAGTATAAGGCTTTTTGACTATATATATAATACACTATAATAATTGTTCTTCCCGAAACTTTGTCCACAGACTTCTTTTCACTAGCTTTGGGTCAAATGACTCAATTCATTTACTTAGTTTTTAAAGAGTGAACGAATTAACTCACTCACTAACTCACTTATTCTCCAATTTCCTAACTTACTTATTCAGTTCGTGCTTAACCCGTTGGTTTACACTAGCAACACTAACATTTTGGGCCCCACCAACAACGGAAACAGCTGGTCACACTTGCTGATCAGTAAACAAAAAACCTCAAAAAACGGGAGCAACTGAACGTGTTAGTTAGTGAATAATGCAGTGAAAAGAACAACTGAACAAGTGAGTAAGTCAAAAATGAACATGCTCATCTGTTCAATGCAAAAAATTGCGCCATTTTTTTGCTCATTTAGTGAGCGAAAACTACTTGCCACGCATTTCATATCGTAGCACAGTCCTTACATCAACCTCATTTGGTTATTTTCTTTTAGAGTATCCTGTGAGTTGAATCCAAGTGAATGGGACTAATTTGATAATTATCAGACTGCTATATTGCCTATCTATGAAGCACCAAGGCAAACGAATACAGTTCTGGCTAAAATTTAAGTTTAATTTTATTTAAAATTTAATTAGTTTGGTGTATATATTTTTTTTTTTTGTTAATTTTTAGTTAAAGATTCATCTGCAAGAGTGTTAAGACCTCGTTCAGAGGTCAAAGTTAGTCTGGTTGAGTGAATTGCTTAGACACTCGATTGAATCCAGGCTTAAGTGAAAAACTGTGATACAAATCAATCAACTGTGCTTTTCTTTTTTATCAAAAAATTTGTGCACCAAAAAAAAAAAAAAATAGAAGAATTTTACCCACACGGGCTATAAGCTGCATCACCATCTGACCAAGAGCGTGTAAGCCACAAAAGTGGCGCGAGGCAACGAACGAGCGGACCAAAAAAAAAAAGTTGAAGCAGGAATTCGGGGTTAAAAGCAAAAAGAAAACCGACTGAGAAAAAAAAAAAAAAACAGCGCAGGACAGCGAAATGGAGATGAATGATGTGCGGGGGCTTTAGAAACAGTTGCCACATGGCGTTAGTCAAGCTCACAAATGCAAGTCAACTGTGCTTAGTGGCTGCTGCACTCTCTTAGTTGTGGCAGTGGGCAAAAGGATTGGGAGGAATGGCTAACGTGGCATGCCATCGCGTGGAGGAGGAATGGAGGACTCGCTGTGTGTGTGTGTGTGTGTGTGTGGGTGAATCGCTCATTCATTCATTTGCTCAGTCAGCCATTCATTCATTTCCTTGATTATGTTTCTTATCAATGATAAATGAATATGAACGAACGTACCCAGCACTCAAAACTGCTGTAAACTGTTAGCAAAGTGAAAGTAAAACCAGAGAAATGCAGAAAGGCTGCCCTTCCGGTATTGGCTCACCATCCAAATGTAGATCGACCTAAATGATTACCTGGATTATCAGTAGTTTAACCTAGTTTATTTAATAATTATTGTTTCATTGAAGCATTTCAAAACCAATTTTGAATTGTCTATCGCGAAATTCATGAAATCGATGTGCCCAAAACTCCCGTTGCGGCACTCATTAGGCTGGCTAACCAAGCAAAGTTTTTTGGTGCTTGCAAAGTCAAGCGCAGGCCAAACTGTTTCTGACGTCTGCATCAGCTTGAGCGAGGACCCAGACTTAGATCCGTGCCCGGATCCGAACGCGACCAGGACCCATGACCCACAGTTGATTGCCGCAAAGAGTTTCTCTCCCGTTTTAGCTCCTTCGTTGGCTACGTTTGCCAAAAGTGGTTAGGCACCAAATTCCCGATAGGATCTGTATATCTTTCTCTTATTCACTCTTTCACTTTCTGTCTATCTGTCTGTCTGTCTGTCTGTCTGTCTGTTTGTCTCTTGCTTGCTAGCTCGTTCTCTTGAAGTGGGCGCTCGCCAATTTTCCAGCACTTTAGAAAATAAAATTTTTAACAACTTGCCGAGGCGGTCGCTAAGTGCGTCGACGTTTAAACTCCCCCATGAGGTGAAGGAGGCAAAAGCGAATGAGAAGGGGAAGGAGAAGGCGAAGGGGAAGGAGAAGTAGAAGTAGAGTGGGCTGGCGTCCATCAACTTGACGCTGTCCTTGCCTGGACGCAGCCCCATGAGTTTAGTTTCGCAAAAAGTTTGCTGCAGCTGCAACTCAACTGAAATATGCAAAAGACTATACTCATCATCATCATCCTCATCATCATCATCATCATCGTTATCATCATTTTGTTTCGGCATCCTTGACGATGATGTGGACCTTTAAACATCAATTACGCACACATTTATGTGCTGCATACATATGTATGTATGCCACGCCCAAAGAACAGACATACATACATATATACCAAAGACTTCCTAACTCTAACCCATTAGGAAAAGTTTTTACCCATTGGCCCGCCTGCTTACCTGCCCACCTGCCCATCACCTGTCGTTCGATTATCTTTGTGCAATTATGTCACACTGCTTCGTTGCAAAGGGGATAAACAATCCTGTCCAGGCTATGCCCTGCATTATTTATGTCAATTGACGTTGAATAATTAGCCTTTTCCTTGTCCTTCGCGATGTTTAAAACTTGCTCTTTGCTCCATTGACCACCTTAAGCCCCAAACCAGGCAACCAATCCGCCCGATGCCAATCACCAGTCCTCAACACCCGCACCCCCAATACCGCCAATATCCCCAACATCTCCTCCCCCACCCACCGTCTATTGAGAGTGCAATTTGTGATATATGACTATGTCAATGGCTGCCATCAATATTTCCTAGCTAATGACTCCTCCAGCTTGCAGCGTCATGAGGGCAGGCTTATACATAATGAGCGAGTGACAAAAGGGACATACTGAAAGGGGTGAAGGGGCGTGGCCAACAGCAATGTAAGCATTGTAAGGCCAACTCCTAATGAGGCTAAAGATGACCCCAATGATGAGCAGAAAATAATAATAATAATAATAATAATAAAATATTGTAATAGCCGCTCACAAATGCCTGAAATGAAATGTGCAAGGCAAAAGCGCTATCGATAAACAATTATCGTTAGAAATCAGAAATAGTTTTTTCATCATTCCTGAAATAAGGCGACCAAATGATAGTCTTAACTAACTAATCAAATACCTCATTGATACAGGATTTAAAAAAGGATTTTAAAAAAAGATTTCAGTTCGCAAATATTTCTTAGCCTTGCCTATTTTTTGCAATTATTAAACTTTTTCAATTTCCTTTAACTCATATTTTTCAATCAAATATCCTTAACATTTATGAAAATGGTTTGAAAAAAAAATTGCGAACTTCGCAAAGTGATTTCGTTTACTTTTCTAAAGAAGAAAGAGATTATCAGAATTATTTTACAAAATTCAATTGAAATGCAGGAAATTGGATCAATTTTTTGTTTTCCTATAAAGAGTTATTTTCTAAATATTAAGTTGAAAACTTAAAAATTTTCAAAGAATGGATTTTTGCCGCTTTCACAATAAAACACTTGTCAATTATTAATGGGTCTTGAAACAACAATAACAACCAAAAATCAAATACAAAAACACAAAAAAGAAAAAAAAAAATTGATAGAATATAAAATTTTTAGTAATTTTCGTTTTTTTTATTTTGTTTGCTGTCGAACAGACCTTGGACAAGACATTGACCCTTATGATTCCCATTTGGGATACGCTTTTTAAGGGGTTTTTGGGGCAATCAAACGGAATGTTAAAATCTGAGAAAAAGAAGAAACAAAAAAAAAACGAAGCGAGAGAGAGAGAGAGAGAGAGAGGGGGGGGGGGGGCTCGGGGAAAGACAAGGCACAAGCAATGTGAGAACTCTTTGGCTCGTGTTTTCGACATTTTTTTCGTCATGTGCTGGGGGGGGGAGATTGGCTTTTGAGACTCTTCTTTTATTTTTTTCCTTTTGGTTTTTTGTTTTTTTGTTCCATCTTCTTTGCTTTTTGGGGCTGACTGACAAGTGTGCCGAAATGTCCCAGGCATTTGTCATGACCCCCCGAGAGTGCTGGCTGACTGAGTGGGTGTTGGGTGGGAGTAATAGGAATGAAGTGAAACGGTTGTTGGGAGATGTCAGAAGTCAAAGAAGTCGCACACACACACACACACACACACACACACACAAACACACTTTGATACATACGTGCATATGAGTTTCTCTTCATATCTTGTCTCTTGCCTCTCGTCTCCTGTCACTCAGTCAAATAATAAAGGCAAAGCTGAAGGCGTCCTGCTGGATACGTTGCCGAAGGAGCACGAGTGCGTGAGCAAAAGTTAGCAATTGGCATTAACAAGCTGGTTGTTATACAGTTTTGCCAAGATATTTTAGCCTTCCCTTAGTCCCTTCTCCCTGCTCATCATTCACAGAGACAAACAAAATGTTGCCAAAGTCACCATAAAGAAAGATTCGGTCAACAGTCACTTACAATTAGATGGTAAAACAAATTCCCCTCCCGCCCCTCCTGCCAACCGATCTGAGTGATTAGATTCTCATATGATTTTCCTTTCGAACAACCCAATGCAAAACATCGAATTATGAAAGAAAAAGCAACCAGAAGTTAATAATATTAAATTAGAGACCCATTGAAAGATCAGAACTATATGTAATAATGTTTCCGATTTATGATTTGTAACTAATAAATTTTTAATGTAGACTTTGCCTGCAATAGATTAGGCGTTCTCTTTAGTCTTTAGTCTATCAAAGCTTAGTCGACTCTTAATCCAAATAAATCACAACTTTAATTATTAATTTAGATATTTAGAATAAATTTTTTGGCGTTTCATTTAATGTGATTTCTGGTCGAAACTGATTTCTCGCCTAATTGTTGTTTGATTGCAAAGCTTTTAAATGTTTTGCACAAACAATTAGAATTTGCGTGTGAATTTGTGTAAAACAATTGAATTAATAATTCAATAGTTTAAGGCGTTAATCGGCCAATTTGATTATTTGCTCTTAATTAGTTGCTGCTTAACTGGGTCACATTTAATTTGTGTGATCAGAGGTTTATATTAGAATAAATCTGACACTAGATGACAAAAAATGGTCATAGCAGCAGAAATTGAGCACGTTATAATTAGTAAATTAACAAGAAAATTACTCAATTATTTGAATTTCTTAGTGAGTGATTTTGCTATTCACTAGGCCAATAACAGTTCAAATAAAACTCGATGTTATATGTCTAACTAAAATCTGAAGAAAGCTGAATTATCCACAAAAATCTTTTTATAGCAATGCCAAAGAGATATTTATTAGATCAATGGTTTTCTAGAGTTCCAAATGGCAATTAAGCTTTTGTTTAACGTATTGAAAATCAAATGGAATTAACTCTTGGGATTTAAGTAATTTAAGTTTACCTTAAATCAGTTTCTCCACCTTGGCAATCTCAGTTTTTAGGTAATTTTTGAAGTTTTGCTTTTTTTTTGTATTGTTCTTTTGTGCGCATTTCAAATGCAAACTTGGTTAAATAAATTGCCACCTGATAGAAAAAATCAACAAGACGGCCAAAAGGGTATCAGAAAAGGACCTCCAAATGGGCGCGGCACGTACGCACCTCACACGCACACACACACACACACACACACACACACACACACATATACACATGTCCTTTCAGCTGTTGACTTTGTGCGAAGGGCACCAACAAATACAATTGCCTTTTCACTTCTTCCTACTCATCCACTTTCGCCTCCACCTTCACCTTCATCTCTTCCTTCGCATTCGTCTCTCCCCTTCGACCGACAACAGTGAACAAATTGACAAAGGCGCTAAAGTGAAGTTGCCCCTTAGGATGTCTTTCTATTTCACTCTCTCTCTCTCCTCTCTCTCTCTCTCTCTCTCTCTCCTCTTTCTATAGTTTAGTTTATGCTTTGCCAGATTACGCATACGCCGCGTGTGTCACGCACCAAAAGATGGCACAGCCACGCCTATTTTGCCTTTAAAATGAAATTAAATGCCTTTGATTTATTTATTTATTGAAATAAAGTGTATTCCATTCGGCTACTTCTTTCGGTTCGTTACCTATAACCGTTTTCTTTTAAAAATTAAATCGAAATAGTTTCATTTGTTTTAAGTATTCCAATTTTTTAACCACAAATTTTGAGTTCTTAGCTTTCGAAGCAATTATTTTAAAGATTTTCTGTTTGAGTTTCAAACATTTTCCATGGAAAAAAATCAAAGCTGAAATCAAAATCAGAGAAGTTCGTTCCCTATATTCAAAGGGGTCTAAGATTTTTTAAACCAGGTTAATCAATTTTGTATAATCAACATACTGTCAATTGGTTTGGAAACCTATTTTTTGACGAGTCATTTACTATATTATGAATTTTTCATAAATTTCTATTTCTATTTTTGAGCGTATTGCAAGTTCGTTAAATTTTTCCATTGAGATTTGTCAACCTCAATATTGTTTTTCGTTGCTTTTGTCTGCTGCCTGAGTTTGGGCCTGGGCCTGGGTCTGGGCTTGGGCCTTTGTGTGGTGCTCGCCTTCTCCTTCTCCTCCTCCTCCTACCATCTATTTTTCGTGTAGTAGTAGCTGCTCCACATGACATGGCCCTGGTTGCTCAGTTTGCTGGTTGTCGTATTTTTACCCTTTTTTTTTTTTATTTTTTTCCGTTTTTATTTTTACTTTCTGTGTGTGTGTGTGTGTGTGTGGGAGAAAGTGCGCTTTTTTATATTTTTGGTATTTTTTTTTTTGAATTGGTCGCGAATTTGTGTGATGCTGTTTTATTTTCTTTTTTTTTGGTCTTTCGCTGCTTTGATTTTTACTTCTTCCTTTTATTTCTTGCTTTCTTCCTTTCTTTATGGACGTCTGAGAGTGTGAGCATGTGTGTGTATGTGTGTGTATGTGTGTGTGTGTGTTGAGTGGCACTTGACAAAGTTATGACACGCCCGTAGGTGAGGCCAGAATGTTAGCTGCGATGGCGATGACGATGACGATGACGATGATGATGATGACGGCGACAACGATGTGGATGAGCATGTGGACGCCACTTGGCTGTCGCCTGCAATTGATCCTTTCTCTCTCTCTCATTGCCAGGTGTTAAAAAAAAAAAACAAATAGAAGGGATGAAGGGCTTGTGTGCTTGAAATGTACTTTTACCGATTTCTGTTTGAATTCGTTGGGCGTTTTTGCCTTTTTGTGTTTTTTATGTTTTTTGCTGCTCAATGTTCATCAACTTGTCATCTATCATCATTGCGTTTCCTTTATTATGGGAATGGTAGTGGTAGCGGGTTAATTTATCAAACTAAATCATATCAAAGTTTCACCAGCCGGCGATCATTCTTCTGTTTGAATGCCTAATTATAATTCCTGTCATAGGAATGAAATTAAAAAGGATATAATTTCTTTTGAAGGTCTTTTACCTATCTTAATTTCTTTCTTTTTATGTCAGATGCCAATTCTGTTTATACTGTCGCTGTCTAACAAAAATCAATTGAAGTCATTGCCAAAGCATTTGTCATTCTCAAGTGAAAGTCGTAAAAATTGTAATATTCAAATCGTTCGATTTGTCTCTCTCGAACCCTGCAAAAGAAGGGTATATTTATTTCGCTAACAGCTTTGCGAACGACAATAATAACAATCGATTGAATACGATTGCAAGGGAATGCAAACTTCTGGATGTTGGCCCTTCAATGGTTTGGCTTTTATTTTTGACAAGAAAGTTGGTTGGTTTCCTTGCGCAATTTCCTGTCGCCGTTAGCACACGTTGGGCGCCAATTATTTTGTAGGTTTTTTCTTTTGAGCTGAGTAAAATGTCATCGATGGGCCAACAGGTGGCCAACCACGGCCCCAACCATTGTCTGTCTCCTGCTTCCGGCCTTTACCCGCCATCCGCCATCCGCCTAACCCAGTCAGTCATTGTGCTCTGGCAACATTGTCAGTACTTGATTAACAGGAGGATGCGAATAAAAACTTTGTTGCCAACTGTACCTCGTCGCACTTTAGCTGTAATTTTTCGCCACTTTTAATGGCAGTTTGCATGTTTGTGAAAGAAACTTTCACTTCGATTTGCCGCCAGGCTGACTTTTGACTTGCCTTTTCTTCGTCCTTCATGGTTTTTCCTTTCTCGTTTGCTACGCATTCAATGCCCTTTTGGTCTCGTCACCTCCATCCATCCACCACTTTCACTGCCACTTCCCCTACTCCCCCTTGCCGCTCTCTCTCTCTCTTGCTGCTTACTTCTTATTTATTTGGTGTATGGCAAACAATTTTTTTTTTTTATTGCTTTTAGACAGTTTTTGTCATTGATCACATAGGAGAGGTGTCCTTACACCATCATTCTGATGATTTTGAAAAGTTTTCGATTTAATGATGTGGTCCTGGCTGCCGCCTTAAACGCCTATCGTCCCATCCCATTCCACTCAGCCATCATCAGAGGTGTACGCAATCCAGAACCGACTATGGCAACAAATGACAGCCATTTAAGTCGATCAATCCATCTTCCCCTTCTTTAATAGTCGCGTGTTCTTTTCCGTCCCTACCTTCCTCCCTCCCTCCCTTTACAACCGGTTGCCATTAGCTTTTCATTATACATTTTTATGCCGTCGATTTGCAGCTTTTAATTAGGAAAAAAGCTGCAAGAGACCGCAGCAAATTTCCGTATATATTTTTTTATAGTCTCCTTTTTTTTTTTTTTTTTGCTGATAAGCCTTGAAATATGCTTCTTCCTTTTATTTTTTATTTTATTTTTTTTTTTGGGTCTGTTTATGACCATGTGAATTTTTGATTTTAAAATCAGTTTATGAGTCAATTTTATGCTTATGTTAACGACAAGAAGAAATGCCAAAAAAAAAAAAAAAAAAAAACCAGAAAGACAGTGGCACACGATGAGAGTCCAAGAGAAATGAAAAATTCATAAACAGACGACTTCAAACAAAAATTTACGCCTAGTGCTTAAAAGTTCAGAATCTTTGTTAATATCTGAGTCTGTTATCCTATTGGAAAACTCAAGAACTTCTAGAAAGTATAAAGTATATTCTTTTCGTATTTTTTAACACTAAAAAGTCTTTTTCTAAAGCTGCTACGCAGTTTTAAGTGTTGCATAATGTTCTTTGGATTATGAAGTATTCTATATCAAGCTTTCTGATTGAAAATATTCATTTCAAGTATATATTTCTTCTATCAGAATTTCAGTTAAGATTTTCCAAATGAAGCCCATGGTTTCGCATAATGGTTTGTCGATTAGTCAAAGTGGAAAAAAAAGAAGAACGTTAAATGGTTTCCGTTTAAGGTTTATGTATTTTAATTAAGCAAAGCTTTAATTTTCTAAGAATGAAAAGTGATGGAGTTTTCTCTATACTCTTTGCATACTCTGTCTAGTTTTTCTTTTTCAAAGCTTGATCTTCTATAAATATGAGAACAGTTCAGGTCTCTGTCTTCTAATGCCACTTTCATCTCTTAGATTTCTTAGGGTATTTGTTAGTCGGAGACGTTAGCTAATGTATGGCATGTTTTTACACCACAGCCTAGTTTCTCTTTGTATTTTAGGCGGGTCAAAGGGGAAGAGTGTAAAACTCGAAACTCAATTAGGTTGCATGCATGCTCGTTGCCTTGTCAAACACGTGGCATGGTGGCATGGTGGCATGGTGGCATGATGGCAGAAAAGGAAGCAAGGTTTGGTGAAAGGTAGAAAGGAGAAAGCGGGAGGGGTAAGGGGATAGGGTATCAAAATCACGCGACAACAGAAAGTACAAGCGAAGTACACACAAGTACAACAATTATCAGGATGAGGAGAAATAAGAGGCGGGGCAAGGGGTTTAACAACACTAAATACCCAGCAAGTGGAAAGTGAAAAGTGAAAAACGGAAACGGAAATGGCACACACACACACATACACACACTGAAACACACAATGCAGAGAAACAGAGAGAGAGAGAGAGAGAGAGAGAGAGAGAGAGGGGAGAGAGAGAGAGAGAGATAGCGGCGGCTATGAGGTATGCTGTAGAATTGTAGAATGTGTGTCGCTTGTAATTCATAGAAATAGCCTCCGATCCGCCTCTCTCTTGCCTCCGTCAGACCTAACCCACTGTCCACCGTTATCCACCGTCACCCGCAACGTTCGTCTCGCTACCGAACCATGACCATGTTAGCATTTTCTCTTTCTCTTTTTTTTTCGCGTGTGTGTTAAAAATGAAAACCGGGCAAGACAAACGAGTCCGGGACGTGGCACAAACGTCACTACAATGCCCAAAACGGAGCACCAGTTTCCTTCTCTACTACTGACTAAGTCCGCACAATACCCTACTAACCATCTCCCCCTTTCCACCCCTCCCCCCCCCCCCCCCACACTCTGACATGGCACCGCTTCAGCAGAGCTTCAAATTCAATTCGCTGCGCCATGTTCATTGTTTATTTTTCATTTAATTTTACATTCTTTTTTTTTTTTTTGTTAAACTTGTTTTTCTTTTTTTTTTTTTTTATTTGGTTGTGTTTTATTAACATCTTGGTAGAAGAACATGAAGAGAGTACATTTTATTTTTCCCATCTAGAGCAAGGGGGAGAGAGAAAGAGAGGAAGCCCATCAGAAATTGACGATTTAAAATGTTGGAGAAACAATTGTCTTGCAAAAATTTAATTGATCAGCCTAGAAATATATATATACGTATGTACATATATAGACCGAATTGTTCAGATACTTTAGCTTAGTTTTAATTTCTTTATCACTAAATTCACGAGTGCTTTTTCCTTTTTGTTTTATCACATTCTTTTGGCTTTTTGTTGTTTTTTTTCTGCTAACATTCGTGTCGGCAAATTCAATTATGGGGCGTACCGAGGGCGAGGTCTTTTTTAGGGGGCGTGGGCGGGCAAATTTTGCGCGTAAATGACAAAAGTTTTGCAGCTCTCGAGTGTTGATCTTTCAGCCAGGTCGTCGGGAATTGCGAGGAGTGCGGCAAACACACAACACTCTACACACGGTAAACGGGCAACGTCGTTAGCTGCTGCCAGTTGGACAGCGAAAAAGGAAGAGAGAGAGAAAGAGAGAGAGAGAGATAGAGAGAGAGAGGGACAGAGCTGTAAGTGGCATCCTTGAAACTTGCGTCAAGGCGCCGCACGCAATTTGCTGCAACAACGTTGAGAAAAAAAAAAACTAACACCCTCCCTCTGCCTCGCCCACTTGAACAACAACAGGAGGAAAAAAACAAAAAAGAAACCAAAACCAACTCAAAGGTCATTAGAGAGTGCGCTAGTCGGAGGAATGAGACCGAGACTAAGACTGAGACTGGAACTGGGACTGGGGTTTTGGTTTGAGTCTGGGTTTCATTTGCCACGGGCTTCACATGACCACAAGGCACAAGGCAAGGCACAAGGCACGGCAAGAAGAGAAGCGGCATGGCAAGTGGTTGCAGTAAGTGAATAAAGCTGACAGGAAACTCGACACACACACACAAACACACCCACACACAGTGTAGTTGTCAGCCGTGGTAACTGAAATGTGCCAAATTGAGATAACCATTAAAAATTCAGTTGCCTTGACCTTACCTAGACTTAAATAGTAGGACTTTATCAAGACCTAACATTGGCTCGAATTTGGTTTCAATTGGGAGTCAAACTTAAAGTCCAGCCTACGACTGACCCAACTTGGGCTTAGACAATCCTTGAATCTGGCTAAACCTAACCAGGTCTTAATGACGACGCAATTAGTATCCAAAAAAAAAAAAGGGTCCAATTAGACATGTCTTTTGGAGTTCATTTTGAGTTTGAGCCACATACTCGAAACAATATTTTCATCGTCATCATCGAGCCATTAGACCTGACAAAGTTAAGCAAATCATTTTTAATGTATGGGCAGGGTCACCGGCAAATGTTCACCTCGCTTTTAACCCAACTCAGAGCTATCAAAAAGCCAACTTCATTTCAGCTTGATGCCCCCTTCCTATCCTCCAAAACCGGGATAACTCAAACGAACAAACGAACCAACGAACGACAAACCAACGAGAGAACGAATCGACAAAAAAAAAAAAAAAACAAGGAGGAGAAAAAGCGGACAGCTGCGCCCTAGTTGAGGCAGTTGAAGCAGTTGACAACATGCAACAGCATCAACGGACAACATTTTCCGCCTCAATTAATTAAAATGTTTTGTTTTAATGCCCCAACAGCCTGGGCCCCTGTAGCTCAGGACAGGATCAGATCGGCGTTCCCAATTTCCTGTTGGCTCTCATCGGGCCAACCTTTCTGCTTCTGCTTGCCACATTCTGAGGCGCAGTCTAGTGTAAAATGCTGATTGATATTTCCCGGTTAATAACATGGGATGCCGTCTGCCTACCATCGGGTTGCGCGGGGGGGTGGCGTATAAATACATAACGTCTTCTGTCTTTCAGTTTCAAGGTCGCGTAATAAAAATTAAGTTCATCCATCATTTATGGGCCAGGCCCCAGGAAAATTGGGTTGCTTGTCGAAATTTGATGGGGCACAAAGCCCATGGAATGGGTCGCAATGAGTATGAGAAGGGATGCGTTGGAATGGGAGGCGACGGTTGGGGGGATTGCCTTGGAGTTTGGGTTGCCTCTTGTTGACAGCAGCAACAACAACAACAACGACAACGACTCAATTAGTTGCTGCATTTACATAACATTTTAAGCAAGTTTATTTAATTTAATTGTTGTCGACTTTTCGTTAAATGTCCGTCCCTCCATCGGTCCATCTGTCCCTCCATCCGTCCATCCGTCCATCCTTTTGCCTTTTGTTATGTTTTGTGCCTTGCGTTTGCGTTTCTTGATGTTGTTGTTATTTTCTTAAGTTTTATTCATTTTATATTTCACTCATTTTTCTAAATATGGCCTCGTGGCTGGTTAGAACCCAACCACAGAGCCATAATACAAAAGCAAAAACACAATAGAAGCACATAAATAATAATTTTCGATGCGAAACAAAAGAGAAAAGGGACGAAGCAAAAGCGGCAAAGCCAAAAGCCAAAAGCTAAAAGTGAAAAAGTGCAAAGTGTAGAATTGAAAGAAAGTGCTAAGACAGCAACTTAAACGTATACTATATATATAGTCATAGTCATAATATTATAATGATTTGCTAATGGTCAAGCTATTGGCATGCATTTACATTTCCTTTCAACAAATTTAATGCAAACTATGATAGTATAGAAAATTATTTATTACTTACCAATCAATTTCATAAGAACAATATCTATATGTATGCCCTTTGACTGGGTAATCGAAATATTTTATAGCTGGAATAAGAGAGAGGAAAGAAACAAATAATTACATTGTATCTCAGGAATATTAAAGATGATTTTATCAATTAAACTTTGAAGCGAAGGAGGAGCCAAGAAGGTAGGCAAAGAGAGACCTACTAGGTGGTTGGGGGAGGGGCGGGTTTAAATTGTAACAATAATTGGCATCCAACTGGTATGGATTGTAAGCTTTTATCATGATTATGATCACCTTCCATTTGCTGGCTATTATAGTAATGCGAACAGTTAGCCAAATTAAGGATACTCGTCAAATCAATTTATTTATGAAAATTTCTGACAGAGCACGTGACTGAAAACAATTACACACACACACACACACACACACAAATGCATCACACATACATCACACACGTGCATGGCATTAATGCAAATGAGTCGAGGCATTGAAGTTGGCATTGGAGTTGCAATTGAAAGCAGGAAGCCAGAATGCGAGAATGCGGAACTCGCTCGACTTGATGCCAAATTGAATTATGCTGCATGCCAAACGGGTTAATGAAAATGCGACCAGCTACTGGCTGCATATTCCGTACGTACATACGTACATATATACGTTCCGCACTTGAATTCAGATTCAGATTCGAGCTGAATGATTGTGATGAAGCACCAAAAACCGAACCCGTTGACCCATTCCCAAAAAAAAAAGGGAAAAGACAGAAAACCAGCAGACAAAGACAGAGACAGAGATGGAGAAAACACAGAAGCGTGGTTGAGGTAGAATAGCAGAAGGAGAATGAACGTGGGGAGAGACCGTGTAACCGCACCTACATAGATAGTGGATATGTGGGATGCAGTGGTCAGCTTGCATGCAAATTGATGCTTTTTGTTGGGTTTCACATTATGTTGGTTACTCTACTGCTGCTGCTGCTGCTCCTGCTTGGACTCTCAACAAGGATTTGGTTTTCATGCAGATTACGACAATGCCAGAGTAAACGTCAATGAAGAATGTGACAGATGCTGGTGGCAAGACAAAAATAAATTAGTGGGCGGCACTACCAAAAGGATGACGAACAGCAGCAGCAGAAGTAGAAAATGGCATAACCAAAAAAAAATATGATAAACGAATGCGATGGGAGTAGAAAATGAAAATGAGATGCCACCAAAAAACCAACAAAGCGAGAATTAAATGAAAATTGATCAACTTCATATTTGAACGAAATTGTCTGTCTAAATAAATCAACGTCATGAATACAATTGCATACAAATGCAACGCAAAGAGATCTGTAAACAATAATTTAATAAAGTATTCCAAAAAAGGAGTTTTTTATTTTCTATTCCGCCCCCCCAAAAAAAGGGGGATTAATATAAGCCAACACAATAATTAGTGTCACATCAGTCTTGGTTAGTTTGTTTGAGGTTAAGTTAGATAATTCAGACCCAACTAAACTCCAATCATGCAACATGGGAAACAAGTTAAAAAAGAGTTTTAAGTAAATTGATTGATTTCCATTTACCTATTCCAACAGAAATTTCATTAAAAAGCATTAAAATTTCAAGAGAATTTCACTCAAAAGACAAGTTTACAATCAATAGAAATTCAGATCTCTATTCTAAATGAACGAACTGGCCGCAACACGACGTATGCGTGATATATATCTTGCATATTTTAAGCTCTTTGCTTTGAGTTTATTGGTATAAGAAACTTTATTATAAAAAAGAATATTAACTTGAAAAATTTATGAAATGCATCTCAAAATAATATTAACTAAACGACTTTTAAATTAACTTTTTATTTTGTTTGATTGTCCCACATGACGTATGAGCAACATGAAGTCGTTTTCGAAATTAGTTATCATTGAAAAACGACAGAGAAAAAACGTCTATACTACTTGTATGATTTTATTTGGAATTGCCATAACCTTCATCTACTGACCTAGATAAATGAGTATTTAGTAAATTAGGTAGACAAATTTGATTTGATTAAATGAAAGGATTTTTAAGGAAATTATTTTTAATTGTTTTCTTGTTTTTTTTTGTAATGTGTTTAAGATTTTTGTAGTTTTGTTGTTAAATTTTTAATATTTGTTTTTGGATTTTCGGATTAAAATCGTAATGTTATTTTCAGGTCAAGATAAGGATGCGACCCAATAATAAAATAGCATCACTTATACGCACCATACGCCGGCAATAATCATAGAAATAGCCCCCGCATTACACACGTTGCGCATGCCAGGGAAATTTTAACAGCCAACAAATGGGGGGGGAAATTCTTTAATGTTCTTTCTCTGTTGTATTAGCAGCAACAGCAACAGCAGCAGCAGCAGCAGCAGCAGCAGCAGCATCCTTGGCTGCTATTTGGCATCAGGACAAACAGTATGAAACAGGACTCAGCGCAGACGGCACGCGTTTCGCAACGACGAGAACGGTTTTAAAAACAACAGCCAACAGCAACAGCAACACAAGAGTAGCAAGCACACAACAGCCAACAGCAACAACAGCAACAACAACAAGAGCAACCACAACGCGCGACAACAATAACAATAATAACAAAGACAACAACCAAAAGTCGTACACTTTTTTTTTTTTTGCGTGCGTTTCTGTGTGTGTGTGTGTTGTTTCGAAGGAAAAATCTCAAGTCGCAAGTCGAATTTGTCCTTTTACTCGTTCGTGTCGCGCTCTGTGTGTTTGTTTCGGTGTGTGTGTGTGTTGTGTTGGTGTCTGTTGTGTCTGTGTCGTCAAATTCTTTTTTTTGTGACTTTTTTTTTGTTATTTTTTTTTTTTTTTTTTTTTTGGTCGACTGTGTCGTCGGTGTCGCGCATGTGACTGCCCTGCCAGCTGCGTAGGTTTTCGGATTTTTGTTATTTTTTTTGAAACTCATTTTTGTTTTTGATCTTTTGGCACAAAAAAAAAAAATATATATATCTAGAGCAAGTGGTTTAAGCAGGACAGAGCAGAACTTGGGACAAGTTGCTAATTTGATTTGTGGTTTAAGGCAAACCTTGTGAGCATTTTCAAAACGTGAACCAAAACGCGCGCGCTTACATAAGTTGCTTAAGTTGTCTAAATACAGGGGAATGGGTTGGTGGGAGAGGGGGAGGACGACGGTTTTGACGGTTGGGGCTAATATCTAATCTGTTTAAATGTTATTTAAAAAGTTTTTTGTCCATACCAAAGAGCAAAAGCGTCTGCACACACAAATTATATAGCTACAAAAAAAAATAAAAATAAAAGAAAAATAGCATAGAGCAAAGTAAATGGCGCGCTGTCAGGGCCATTGTCTGAATTGCTATTGCCTACTTTGTGGCGCGCGCGCGTTTTCTTGGCTTCTACTATTGCTGCTGCTGCTGCAAAATTGTTACACGGTCATTGCGGAGGTCGCGCCAAAAGAGACTAACTAAAGCAATTGCAACTGCAATAACAACTACAGACAACCAACAACAACGGCAACAGCAGCAGCAACAGCAACAGCAACAACACAAACAACAAACACCTACAATAGCCTGCATTAACTGACAATAGAAAGATTTCGTAATGCAATTGCACATAAAATTGTGCCGACACAGCGCATTAACTAAATCAAAATTTTCAACTTGTTGCTTATATTATATTTTCTTAGAATAAATGGAAATCTTCATTTAATTCACTTTTCCTTTTTGTTTGGTTTTTTTTCTGTCTTTCTCAGCTGTTTCGAACGACAAACAACAACAACTAAACCCGAATTATTCTGCACTTTCTTCTGCCACAAAAACTAAGAAAACTAACGTTAAAAATAAATTCCAAGAAACACAAAAAAAACCAAAAAATTTCAAATAACAAAAAAAAAAAAGCGAAAAAGAATTAAAACACACAATAGAAACCCTAAAAACAAAAAATAAAATAAAATATATAACTAGAGCCCAAAGCAAACCAAAATCCAATTTGAGTTTGTGTGTGTGTGTGTGTGTGTGTGTGTGTGGGATTGTCTCCTTACTGTGTCTGTGTTTGTGCGTGTGCGTGTCGGTATCGGTGTCTGCGTGCGTGTGCGTCTGTGTGTGCGTGTGTTTGTGTATGTGTGTTCGTGTGCTAGCTAAAGGAGAGACAACTACGCTTTTCATTTATCTGTCTGCAGCAAGCAAATTTTTTGTGCCAAGGTAAGATTAGCATAGACATATAAATACGCTCACATAACACACACACACACACACATCTATATATATATATATATTTATCTGATATCTAATAGACATCAACCAAGCAATCACATGGAAGAGCAAAGAATTTACCTTTCACTTGAACAGATTACACAAATGATTAAGAGTCACAGTCAAGGCAATTACGAGATCTTTTTTTTTTTTTGGGCGTTGCCCACACTCAAAATTAATGAGAAATCCCTAAGAACATGAAATTTGGTATTCGCCCTAAAAGTTTGGTCTATGAAGAGTTTGGGATAAGCATCTGAGCAAGTGTGAATCTCAAGTCAGTACGTCAACGTCCTTCAAAATTGAGACTTGAATACTGAAATAGGAATTTTATTTCTTACTCATGGATTAAAAAATTACAAGATTTGCTAGATTACTGACCCAGGTCACACCCCAATATGGATAAGGATATACGTGCTTAAACATTTGCCTATATGCTGACATTTTGCACATATTTCAATTTGGAAACATTTCGAATGGGACCTCCTACCTCAACGGAATGCTTCTTAACCAAGTCTTAAGCATTTAGTTAAAAATTAAATTAACTAAACATAATTAACTTAGTAAGTAGCGGAAGTAAGATATCAATGGAGAATCAATTTAGCTCAAGCCAAAGACTCCAATTGATGAAAGGATCAGTTGCTGGTGCCATCCATCAATTAATGGTTTATTCTTGACTCTGGCTGAGTACTTTGTATATTTTTAGCTCATTTTTGTTTCTGTCACAAAGTTGTTAATTGATTCATACACGACAAACTCCGCCCACCGCATAACACAATAATGATGTGCCACGCCTTTCGTACTTAATTGCATACCATTTTTTCGTCGTGTTGTGTTGTGTTTTTTTTTTTTTTTTTTAATTTAATTCTACTTTTAAAAAGAGACAGTCCAACGGATAGCAGAAATAATACCGAAGATAATGTACCCTTTTCTCAAGAAATTTCATAGCAAACTACCTAAAGATTTTTGAGGTTAAAGCAATCATTTCTAATCACAAATACGAGTTTGTCCTCTGAATAATTTCAAGTTAAAGTGAAACAAAAAAAAAAAAAAATGCCATGGTATCTGCGTTGTGAAATTCTGATGAAAACAAATATACCCATTTGGCGGGTATATAAGAAAAAAAATAAATACGAGAATTGCCCCTGTGCGTATGCAATGGGAAAAATGTTAAAATGTTTGCCCAACAATTTTGAGCGATTACGAAATGTGTGCGTGGGTCTGGGTTCTCTGTGCATGCGGGTGTGTGCGTGTGTGTGTGTGTGTGTGTTTGGGTGTGTTTGTGTGAACAACTCTCTGACATGAATGGCTCTAGTGGGAGTGAAAAGTAACAAAAGCAGCTGCTGCTGTTGTGTAGTTCCTGTTGTTGTTGTTGTTGTCGTTATTGTTGTTGCTGTTGTTGTTGGCGCTGTGGTTGCCAAATCAGGCAAACGCGCCTGTTTTATTTATTTTGTTGTTGGCATTGTTTTAGTCCAGTTTCCCAGTCTCCCTCCCTGTGTGTGTGGTGTGTGTGTGTGCGTGTCTGTGTCGGATATATGCTTAATTCATTCTTCAATCTGCATTCATGTGCCTACAGAGAGGAGAGGATTTTAATTAAATGCAATAACAACAACAACTTCACTCAGACACAGACACACAGCACACTCACACAGCAACAGAAGTAGTTCCTGTACCAAAAAGCCAGTCTCAACTTCAATTTTATGCACATTATTAAGCATTCCAACTTATTCAACTTGATCTAAAGACTTGTTCAAATTTAAAAATGTTTTTTTTTTTTTTTTCAAAAAAATTCCCACAAAGAGTTGGCCATTAAATTAATATTAAAACAAGCAGTTGCTGTCTTTATTTTCCAAACTATTTTCATATTTTTTAGATTAAAAGAGCTTCAAAGGGGGGAAGGGGAAAAGCACACACAAAAATATCACATCGTCTAAGAAAGAAAAAATTATTCTCAAGTTTTAAAAGAAAAACAATCTAATGTGGCGGAGTCCCATAAAATCTCACCTAAGGAGTGGGATGGGTTCAAATTGGGATTTTAATTTTGGGTTAAAATTTGCTCACATAATTAAAGGATGTTCCTTTTTTCAAAGATTTATTTTAGTTTAAGCAAAGAAATGCCCCAAAAAGTATGCAACAATTTTGCAAAAGGAATACAAAAAATGCTTGAACTGCTTGAACTGCTTTACTTGCATTTATTATTTTAGATGAATATGAGTTCAAGGGATAAGTAAGTAAGCCATCCCAAATTGACGTGATCTAAGACAAAATTATTCAGACGAACCAACGTAAAGTTCGTTAAGTACATTTACACATGTTTTGTGCATAACATCAACAATTCAACTAAATGTTGCTCAAAGATTTCGCTTTTGTGTTTTTCAAGTATCGAAAAGTTACCCTTGGGTCTTATTGTTAGTCTAAGCAATAATAACTAATAACGATTTGTGTATGCAAATTAAACGAACTGATTAAATGTTAAATTCAACACTTGACAGCAGTAGCAAGAGCAATAACAACAACAACAATTACAACTACAACAACAATAACAACAACTTTATTTAAGTCACAAAAATTATTGCATAAATTTCTATATGTATTTTGCATTTAAATCGTTTTAATTGTTGCCTGCTGGCTGAATGTTAGCAATGTTTTTATGTGTGTGTGTGTGTGTGTTTGTGAATGAACTTAACATTTAGAATATTCCATTTTCTCTCCCTTTTCTGTCGGTTCTCTAGCTTTAGTTCTATTGTTGTTTCCTATGCTGTCTCTCTGGGCAAAACAAAAGGGCGACTCGAATTTCATTGCAGACAATGGGGCGTATGAGCAATAACAAGAGCAGCAGCAACAGCAGCAGCAGCAGCAACAACACAAGCAAGACTGAACGAACATTGCGAACGAGGCAAATAAAATGTTAACATGGCCAAAGGGAAAGGCAAAATCGTTTGGATTGTGAATTTTGAGTAGCCCAAAATGAAGAGATTAGTGAAATGACCACCACCAGCACCACCCTTACCACCACCACCACCACCACCACCACCACCTTCAGTAGAAGCGCTGCAAAACTGGGCAAACAAAAAGAGACGAGTCAACACGGCAGGCGCTGAAAATTCAACTCGCAACGGGGAACGGGGAGGAAAAGAAAAAAGGAAAAACCAAGCCCCGGGGAGGCAGTTAAAAGGCAAGCGGAATGACATGAAGTGTGCGGTATATAGCGGCGGAGGGAAGGAGCTTAGTCTGCTCTGACCTGGGTCCATGATTCGGTATCAGCTCTTCTGCTTTTGCTACTGCTACTGCTTCTCCTTAACTGCTGCGCCTGGCTCCTTCTTCTTCTCCCTTCTCCAACTTGGCCGTTATCCTTGCTTGTCGTTTGGCATTTGCCTCGTTGCTTTTTATGGCCCATGTCAAACATTGCAAATCAGTTTAAACTAACATGCGAAGAGTATAAAAGAGACAGACAGCGAATGGAGAACAGAGAAACAAAAAAAGGAAGAAAGACAGAAAGAGAGCGGAATAGAGAGACAGAAAGAAAGGCGGTGTCAAGCGTAGGCGTGGCAATGTGTTGTCTGCATTGCAGCTAACGCTTTTCTTTTTTTTCGTTCCAACTAAATTTTCAATTGAAGCCAACACATTTTAAAATGCCTTTGCATTCTCTTTACCTGCTAACCCTCTGCTTACCTGTTAATTGTCTGAAATCTCGGCAAAAAGTCGAGAGAACTTGGAAATGCAATTAAAGCAAAAGCAATTCGGTTCGGCAACAGCCATGCCATTATTTAAACGCTAAAACTAGTTGCGAATTACAAGGCTTTATAAACGTTTCTATCACTAAGCCAATGAACATGGAGGACTTATGGCTAGCACTACTATAATATTTTGCAATTAACTTCTTTCTTATTTGCTGCACGGTATTTCAATCTCGGTGCTCGGAAATTGAGCTCGGAATTGAGGTGTTTGTTGCCTGGTCAATTGCAGCAGGATTTATTGGGCAGAAGTTTTTAACACGTACATACATATGTATGTATGTTCCCCTTTCCCTATTAGCCCTCTGGCCCTACACTCACTCACCTATACAATTAACCAATTAACACTCACCTTATTCCTCGTTTTTCACGTTACTCATACCCCGTTCCCCTTGCCTTTATGCGTTTTGTTGTGTGCACTTTTATTTTTATGAGTTTTTATGACCATTTTATTGTTGTTGCTTGTTTGTTGTAAACAAAAATTTGTTTGCTCATAAAAATTTTAATTGCTGCCACACAGAATACAATGGGAGAATGCAAAAAAGCAAAACACAAAATGGAATAGTCAAAAAGGCAAAGTTTCCGACCGAATTTTGTATGCTCTGTTGAGAAGAGATCGAGTCGATAATAAGTGTTCATCCAGGAGTCCTGTGCAATTTTATGCTAACCGTTTTGGCAGGGTACAATCAAGAAGGAAGGCAAAAGCATACAAGGCATAATGAGAACTGTGCAAAAGTGAGAGAAAAGTGTGCGAGAGACAACGCAGCTAATAAAAATAAATAATAACAAAAACAAAAACAAAAAAAAAAGAGCAAAATAAGTAGCAAACGGCCAGGCAACTGTGGCGTGCTATGTGTGTGTGTGTGTGTGTGTGTATGTGGGTGTGATGCCCGAGAAGTGGCGGGGGGAAGAAAAGGGAAACGCGTTTGTGCGTTCAATTAGCTTGACAGGCAGATTGTGGGCAGCGGGCCAGCAATAAACGAGAGGCACTTGAAGACTTTCAAGCAAATCGACAACATTTTCATTTTGTATAGCATACTTTAAGGAGTCCACCATGTGAGAAAAGGAGTTTCAAAAGCTTAATAAATAAAATAATGAAGCTCGAAAAGTTTCATAAGAAAAATACCAATTTCTATATTTAAATGAAACGAAGCAGACTTCTGTATAACCTTAATGTTACGGTTGTTGCTATGCTATAACCGAAATGAATGAAATTCGGGACACACTTGAACTCTGTTGAAGAACTTAAGTAACGGCCTCCTTTTCGCTTGGACCAACGCATTCTGGCCTGTCTTCCTTCCTGTCGTCACTTTGCCATGCCATCCGCCCTCCACCCCATCCCTTTATCATTCATTCTCTTTCGCTTGCCTTGTATCTCTTCTTGCTTTCACTTTCTGTTGTGGTTTTCAATGTGTTTGCCCTGGCAGGCCGCAGTAAACGCATAAAATGCGTACAATAAAAAATTATAATAAATATGTGTATACATATATATGTATGTGTGTGTGTGTGTGTGTGTGTACATCTCCACAGTTTTTCGTTATTTATTTTTTGTTTTTTTTTGCTTTTTACTTCCTGCTGACTACTGGCTGGTTGGCTGCCTTTGCTTTGCCTCTGATTCGCGCAAACTTTTTAATAGCACTGAAAATGCCCCCTGCCAGAAAAGAAAACCGAAAGGAAAACCCACCACAGGAAGTATTTTGAGATTTGCGACGATGACGATGGCCTCCCGGCTTAACATTTACGTCTCCCGGCTCCCGACACTCATTACTTCTCTTCTCTGGCCTTTTGCCCTTACTAACTTTAGGGTCTTTACATAGTATTATGTTGGTAGCCGTTTTAAATATTAAATGTTTCCCTTTATATAGTGCTGAGGCAAATTAGACCGACACACTTAACTGGAACTCAATATATACTACATATAACCAATAGAGCTAACCAAAGAGAACTCTGTTTCTCTTTCTATAAACCATATACTTAAGTGACCTTAACCTATTTGACTCTCTCTCTCTCGCTCTCTCGCTCTCTCTCTTTAATCCTAATAAGAATCTGAAATTTCAATAAAGTAGTTTTGTTTTGTCTTTATTTAAGTGACAAATGAGTAGACAAACAAATTGGCAAAACTCTCAGACGGAAAGAATAAATCATAATAAAAATCACAAATATGACATATTACAAATGGTTAAAGTAAATAAATAAACACTAACAGCAACAACAACAAAAAAAAAAAAGGTTGACAAATTTGTATGGAAACTACAAAATGGATAACTAACAATCACCACCCAACACCACCTCCTGCTCCTGCTCCTTCTCTAACCAATTTTGTCTCTTTTTCCCCCTTCTTGCTTCAATGTATCTCTCGTCAAAACGAAAGTAAGCTTATTTGCATATTTACCCAATATTTGCAGTGCAAAAAAAACCCTGGCAAATTGAAACTCTTGAAATAATAAAAAAAAAAAACACGTATATCAAATATAAAATACAAAGAGAAAAAGAGAGAGAGAGAGAGAGGGAAATGCATTTTACATATTTGTATTTTGTGCACACAACATTGAATGCAAAAATCTTTAAAAAAAAAAAAAAACAATTGGCAAATGGATATAAACATATTAAGATTTTAGAAATAAATTAGGCAAGAATATTAGAATAAAAAAATTGTAAGAAACACACATTTGAGTTTATTTTGTTGGGCCAGCAAAATGAATGTTTCGAAGTTAAGATAAGTCAATAAATAATTTGTTGAAATTATTTTTCAAAAATAAACTGACAAGCGAATAAATATATGCACATAAATGTGAGAGACCCCGCCCCCCCACCAACTATTCTTTGCCCCCGCTTGGTCTTAACCAACTGCTCTTTAGCTTTGCCTTAACAAAATAGACAAATCTATGAAATATGCATAAGCATCTGCCATTTGCAGTCATTTGAATTTGAATTTGAATTTGTGCCTGGAAAGTCCAGTTTTGGCAATAATGGTAAAATACATACACAAACACAAAACACACACACATACACATATTAGATATATTTGTATTTGGCAAAGCTAAAAAGGATAAGCCTAAGAAGCATATGCAAAATGAATCTTTAGCATAACAAATATGCCCATCGCAGAGTGGCCTAAGGATTATTGATGCCTGCCTGGGATAAACACGTACAATACAACTTACAAAAAACAAAGAATAGAGGATGATGGTGATGGGGTTGTAGGGGGGGGGAGGGGTTTGGTTTGAAACAAGATAGAATGACTCTTTACCAGCTAAGTAACTTTGGCCTGATGACTGGCAAACAAAAGCAATAGCAAATGGAGCAGATGGATAGCGGAGTGAGCCAGAGCAGAACAAAGGCCAGACATTTTTTGGCCACATTAATCGAAGTTGAAATGCTTTGAATGAGTGAATGAATGAATGAATAAGTGAGTGAGTGAGTGAGTGAATGAATGAAAAAAGGAAGGAAGGAAGCTCTAGGAAGGAAACACTGTAGACTAAAACTGCTGCTGTTGCTGAGTCAAGGCTTCCTCCGGCACAACGCTCCCTGGCCCAATCCCCCCCCCTCGCACCGCCACTCGAAATAAAACGAAGCGGACAAAACGAGGTCAACCCACATGCAGAGCAGGTGGTAAGATGGTAGCAAAGATCCATACCAAAAACTGTAAAGACTTAAAGGAAGTCTTATGATTTATTTGCCTAAACAATTGATATGCCCAAAACACAACAGGAGGCAACCGAGAGTGGGGCTGGGAGGGGAAATCAGTAAGAGGGGCGTGGCCCAGACATTTTCACAACTCTTTGAGAGACGAAGATGAAATATGTAAATAGGATTTATGGTAAAGTTTTAACAGAAGCTAAGAAAACAACAAGAAAAAACAAAGAAAAATGAAAGGAGAGTAGAGAAGAGAAGAGAAAAGTAACTTACAGACATAAAATTTGAGAACTGCAAAGAACAACAACAAAAGCAAAAGCAGTAAGAGACAGAGACAGATACAGTTAAAGCGAGAGAGAGAGAGAGAGAGAGAGAGATATGAATGGGATGTTGAATAAAAAACATATTTATCCAAGTGAGTGGATGAGCAAGTTGTTTAAATGTAATGCGAGAGCTAATCCAACAATTTGCCATACATTTCTTAAGTCGAACAAAAAGGAAAAGTTCTTACATTTGATAGAACCTCGCAGGCAATTTACATACTACAATACATATATGTATGTATGTAGATTGTCCTTGTCAGACGCTTTCTAAGATACAAAATAGAAAACCAGAGCAGACCAGGGGGAGAGCGAATTTGTACCCTTTTTTTGTGTGATCGAATATATAATATATAGCATTGAATTACATATATATCCTATATGTATATATGTTAGAGGTGGGAAACTATCGATAGTTGAAACGGTCGATAGTGCAAATAACATTTAAGAAGTGGATTGCTTGATACTAAAATAAAAAATGTGATTTCAAGTGCGTCATTTATTCAGAATTACTTAATTGTTTTAATCAAGCAATCCACTTCTTAAATGTTATTTGCACTATCGACCGTTTCAACTATCGATAGCTTCCCACCTCTAATATATGTATGTACAAATAAAAGTCCTCATTTAGGATTTGCCTTTTGATTTCCTTTTTAAGCAGATGTATTTATCATATATGGAATAGGTTTGATATACTGACTTCTCATATGATACATATCACATAATAACGATTGAACGATCAGTCACTCCGTGGTTTTCCATAGGCTTATTAAAGAGCTTAACAATTTCTAGTTTTCTTTGCATCCAAACTACCACAGGATCGATCTGTCGAGCATTCAGTTAATATTAATTTTTAATTTTTTTTTTAATATCTGTAAGAAAAAATTAAAGACAAAAACTTGCTGGGTATGGCCCGCTCTTCTGGTTAAATTATAAATTGACTTTAAGGTCTGCTAAACGTTCAAGATTCTGATCGTTTTCCTGTATTTCCAGTTAACCAGGACCAAAAAGCAACAGAAAGCATGCTGTCTCGCACCACATAAAGCACAGAGGGCCGCCGATTGGAAATTAAGAGGAGGTGGAATTAAATGCTGCTCATTGTCACATACAAATAGAGGTAAATTTGTTTGGAATAACTATTCAGTCTACCCATGTGATATTTACCTACTCCATTCACAATTTGCTTGTTGTCTTAGGCGTTTCACTTAAACTGCTCGTCCTTCATCAGTCTCTGCATCAACTCACCTCATCACTTGCCATCCTTCCACAGAGACATCTTTCACCCAAAACAGTTTTCTTTCTTCATTTGTTACAGCCCATTCGCCAGGTTTCCTTTCCGCACTTTCTCCTCTCTCTCTCGCTCTCTTAGTCACTTGTATTTCCTACATTTTACCCTTTGTTCGTGTTGTTGTGTATTTTGCTTGCTTTTCCTCATTTGAAAATGTCTTTCAGTTTGTCTTTTTTGTTTGTCATGTGAAAATTAAGCCGTCAACTGTTCATCCTCCTGCGCCGCATCTCCTTCCATAACCGACAACCTTCCAACAGCAGCAGCAGCAGCAGCAGGAGCAGCAGCAGAAGGAGCATCATCATCATCATCATCATCATCTTCATCGTTATCATCCCTAAAAGCTACTCACTTGGCAAAAACTTTTGTGTGGCACTGTTCTTCTGTTGTGCTATGCTTTGTGTATGGGTGTGTGTGTGTTTGTGTTTTTTTTTGGCTTCTCCATCTTCTACGACTGTCAACTTGCTTGTCGTCTGTTTGGGTATTTACGTTTTCAATAATTCATGCTTAAAGGATAATCAGGATATGCGTGTATGTAAATTTTGATAATGCCATTTTCGAATGCCACAGGACATTCTCCTTGCACACACACACACACACAAACACACGCATGGCAGTTGGCTCGTTGTGGCTCATTGAGGTGCTTGAAAACATTTTCACACCTTTTTGCATGCCCCATTTGTGTTGTGGTGCCAACAGCCAACAGCTAACAGCTAACGGCCCACAGCCCACAGCCAGACCCAACACCAACCTCAACCTCAACCTCAGCCATCCACTTAACCATCCACCCACTCAACTCACCCATTTTTTCAGTTGCCGCCATTTGTTCTATACACTGGAGAAATATGTAGCAAATGCGTATAAAGGCAAACAGATTGGCTTAATTATATTATATGATATTAAAGACGCTAACAAAATCGTCAAAAAAAAAAAAAAAAGATCTATACGTATAAGATTTTGTCAATTTAAGATATTATAATAATTTTCTTGCTTAACTAATTTTACCCATTTAGTTCCCTGCGTAAGTTAGACAGTGGCAAATCAATTAAGGACCAAATGCAAGTCCTTCCAAACTCCATTTGTCGCTTAAGTGTTTTTGACTGCAAAGTCAATGTTTTTTGCTTCTATTCCCAGGTTAAGGATTCTGGATCTAAAGATTCTCAGAAGAAAAAGCGTTGTAATATTCCCAATCTTAGAATCCAAGCTTAACTAAATAAACTAAACTTAATTAATTACGAAAATATTAGTGCCCCATTTCTTTTATATGAGTCAATTTGTTGGCGCTAGAAATTACTTATTGGATGGCCAAAATTCTGAAAGTAATTTAAACAAGTTGAGATCTTTAATTGCACAAGCATCGCAAATTAGCATTGAATAACTTAAGTTTTGTTGCTAAAAGTTTTTAAAGTGAATGTTCTCAATGTTCTATGGACATTATGGAAGGCGGAAAATTTGAAATTTAATAGAAAATTTCATGTTACATTCATAGGGAATTCATCACACTTTCCGGCCAAAGACGCGCGCAGCCAAGTCACAATTCAATTCAATTTTAATGGCCTTGGCAGAAGTGGATAAGTTGAAGATTTCGATGATGTTGTAGAAGTTTGTTCTTAAGTCTTGGTGTGAAAACTTTTTTGGTGGTATTTCGTAATGGCATTTTGACGAAAATCTTCTAATAATTTAAGTTGACATTTAGTTTTTTTTTTTTTTATTTAAAAAGAGAGAAGAGTATGTGAAGTTCGTGTGGAACTAAATGTGATAACTTTTGACTTTTGATGTCGATGTCGACGATGGGAGGTACATACATAGCTGCAGGCAGGGAGGGAGGGAGGTAGGTAGGTAGGTAGGTAGGTAGGTTGAAGATTTGTTCTTTTATTTTTTTTTTGTTTTTTTTTTTGTTGCTTTTGTGCCTTTTCATTGTGTGCGCGCTTATTCTTGATTCACTGGCCGCCTTGTCTTGTCCTTGTCTCGTCTTGTAATTTTTGGCAAATCGAGAGGAATGCCGCCAGAGACGAAAGTGTCTTGCCCGAATGCCATGGCAGTTAGTCATTCAAGCTATTTAGTCATTCATTTCATGCATTTATTCACTGACTTGCAAGGGGATGGGGGGATGGCGGGATGGGTGGGTCGTCTAAGGTCTTCACACCTTCTTGGAAAGGTTTTTAAGGGAACGGGGGGAATTGTGGGTGGCATCTCTTTTGTTTGCTCCCAGGTGCGACTCATTTGCTGTTCACGCATTTTTCTTACACCATTCGCTTGAATTTTTAAGCACCTGCTACTGATGCAGGAGCAAACGAATCCCCTTCGACTTTCCGCTCTTCCGCCGCCATCTCCAAGTTTCTCAGGGGAGACTGTCAGCGAGGCCCAAAATGAAAAATGAGCCAACCCAGATGAGTTTCTTTCGAGCGAGAGAGCGAGACAGATTCTCTCTGCTTCTCCCACGCAATGTTTTGCTTTTCCCATTTGGCAGTTTTCTTCTAAATTGCTTTCACTATAGATAAGTTTGTGGTTTAAAGGGACGTCTTGGGTGATGGCAATGGGGGGGAAAGGGGGGTGGGGGAAAGGGCGTTTTGCCAATCTAAACAAAACATTTTTGCATGCAAAATTGTGCAATCTGCGAGCTAAAAGCTGAAAGGTCTCGCAACATTTTCCCATATGTCGATAAATTAAAAAAAAGAAACAAAAACAAAAAAAAAAAAAAAACCAAAAGTACAGGTGGGCGCCAATTGGGCTGACTGCTCTAACTGGGCTAGCTGACTGGCTGGGCGTGGCAAGCATGGCATGTACTCGTATGTTGCAAAAATTCAATTTAGTTAGATTTTTATTTACTTTGGCTTTTGGTCTCCTCTATCATCTGACACTAACAGGTGCATGCATATCGCAGATCCACACACCAACACACACCAACACACACCAACACACACCAACACACACCGACACACTCACATATATACATATGCATATATCACTCGGGTCGAGCGTATGTCAACTTCAGTTAACCTTTTCTTCGCTTCTCTCAACCCTTTTCCCCTATTGTCCTTCTACTAGTTTTTTGGTCACAGTTTGCAAAAGCCAACAAAATTCTCTTTTATTGTGTTTTACCATTTTGTCTGTGTGTCCCCCGCATTTCGTTTATAAAAAAAAAATCGTCTTGTAAGCATTTTCGGACATATTTTTCATATTCCTCGGACACTATCTCAAAGTAAAAGCTTAAAGAGGCGAGCGTCATCTAAAGTGGCCTAGAATAACTGACAAAACGGAGCTTCTCTCATTGGATCTGAGAATGGAATCACAATTTACAATCTCCTTCGAATAGGTGGCTTATCTAGGTTGCAACAAAAAGTAAGATCTTATTCTAAAGAAGTCAATTAATTAATTCTTTTTTCCTTATGTATCGACGTAAAAGCCCAACTTACTAGCTTGACTCAAACACACACACACACACACACACAAATGAAAAGTTGTTAGCAAAAATGACACACAAACAAAAGTTGTTCCACTTGTCATTCCCAAGTGAAAACGATTTGCCATTTTGGCACTCTTAAATTGAATCAAATTAATGGATCATTGATTTTTCAAACTTTTTCATTTCTTCAATATAATTCCCTATTAAATTTTGTGCAAAATTTTGGATTTCATTTTGGTAAGATTGTTGCATTCCATTCGCGGTATAAAAACCTTTGCTGTTTCACAATTTATTTGCCAAATTGCGCTCGCTATTTCTCCTCCTCTCTCTCTCTCTCTCTCTCTTTCTGTCTCTTTCTGCGCGTGTGTGTCTGTCTATTTCTCTCTCTCCTTTTCTCTGGGCTGCCTTTGTGAGCTGATGCATAAAATATGTGGCATGTTTAGAGCAAAATTATCCACAGACCTGCTTTACTTTCAACACTCGCTGCTCTCACACAGTTGCACACGTCTTTTCCCTCACCCCCCCAACCCCCCCTTAACGGCTGGGCGGCTTCACCTGTCTCTCGTTTTTCGAAAAGCCGTTTTTGGGCTTGCCGTATTTTACTGCTTAACTGCATATTTCAACGTTTTTGCATCTTTGCGCGACAATAATTAAAATAGTTGCTGCCTATCGTCGCATTACGCATACGACGCGTATGCTAACCAACCCATGCCCAATTCCTTGCACCGTCTGAATGTGCCCGCCTGCCTCAATATATGCAGTATGTAATTCATAATGCGACGCCAACTTCCGCTTCTTGTTGCTGTTGGATGTTGCTGTTGTTGTCGGCTGTCGTCTACCTGGCACTTATGAATATTTGTGCCGCGTTTTTTTTGTAGTAGTTGTTGTTTTGCCAGCTAAAAGCGCGCAATTTACATAGATGTAGTTGTAAATTGCATGTAAGTGTGTGTGCATATCTATGTAATTGTGTGTGTGAGTGTGTGTGTGTGTGCGTCAGAAGTTTTCTTTCTGTTGTTGTTTTTGTTTTGGGGCGAATGTTTTATGCATGCGTTGACATCATTCACAAATGATGTAAGGAGGAGGAGGAAAAAGAAAAAAAAACTAAATGCAGCAAGAAGAGATGATAAAGATGAGCAGAGAAACAGAAAACAGAGAAGGGGCCAACAGCAGTTGCAGCCGGCATGGACTTTTAATGCAGTTTTGTGGTGGATTCTGTCGCGACTTGTCATAAATCAAAAATAATTACTTTTCGCCATAGCAACCCTAGGCAACCCTATAGCCACGGTACTCGGTACTTTTGCGAAATCACACTCAGGTCTGGTTGGCCGGAGTTGTCCCTTGGCCACGCTCTCGTCGTCCTCCAATTGGCCCCATGTGCCTTGAGGTTATGCAAGCTGCCAATTTGCGAGCGAGCTTCAATGGGGCTGGCTGCAACCGAATTGTGCAAATCAATCAACTTCAATCAAAAGGCTAGCAGAAATAAAACTCAAGGTCAATGCTGGTTACTACTATTACATCTCAATTATGGAAATTAGAAAAACATTTGCCACATTTTGTTAATTTCCATTTCGAATAAGTTCCTTTTCGAAATTGTGACAGAAAATTTTTGTAATTTTCTCGGTTACTATGACTTTCGAAATTCAATTTTTGCAAAAAAAAAAAAATGATTTTAATGGCTTGAGCACGATTGCCCAATTCGTTTTCCATTCCAAAGCAATGCGAATGGGATGGAACAATGGATTTGAAACATAATGCTTCTTTTATAGCATACTTATGGGGTTCGAGGTACATTTTGTTTTTTTTTCTACAAGGCTCTGATTCTGAGTTAATTTTCACATTGATTTAAATAATTTAATTAGTTATAGCTACAAATTTATTATTTATATAAGCAATTGTATTTATTTGAATTGTTATCAAAGAAAAAAGCATGAACAATTAAGCATTCTTGGAGTCTGAAATTTGTAGGCCTGTGTTTGGTTTATTGTCCTGTGTCTTGTTTTGTTCTTTTTACGAGTTTTGTGATTTTTTAATTGATTTTATTTGATGCTTTTTGTTCGTTTGGATTTTTTTTTATCTTCGCGTGGTGTTGTTGTTGTTTTTTTTTTTTTTATTTTTCCAATTTCAAATTCAATTTGTCGCAATGTGCACAAGAGAGCAGAGAAATAGCTAAAGAAGAGGCGAAAGTGAAAGGCAGGGGATAGGGATAGGAAACAGGGGAGAGAGGTGGTATGCAAAGTGGTATATGGACGTGTGTGTGAGAGAGAGAGAGAGAGATAGAGAGAAGTGCTTAAAAAATAATGAAAATAAATACAATTATAAAGCGAACGAGCGAATGCAAGCGCAGTCTCTTTGTCTGGCGGAAATCGGCACGTACGCCAGCCCCCTCAACCCCCTGTACCCACTAAACCCCTCATCAACCACTCTTCTAACCCTGTAATGCCTGCCTGAGGCATGGATGGGTCGTTGTTGAAAACTTGACAAGACTTTTAAAATAATTTTCTCAGCGAGCTGTCCTGAGTTTCGAGCTGCGTGTGTCCAGTGACTTTTGATGAGCCAAAAGATAAGAGTTTCTTGCACTTGTTTTTGTCTTATCAGCAAATTGCAACCCAAAAATAGGAAGCTTGCTAAGAGAAAGTGAGAAACGCAGCGTAAAAGAGGAAGAGGAGTGAGAGAAAGACCTCGACGAGTTGGCAAATTCAATTTCTTAAGTGGCAACTTGTCCTCTCTTCATTTTTCCATCTCTCTCTTTCTCTCTCTCGCTCTCTCTCTCTCTTCTCTTGCTCTCACTATGTGGATCCTGTGGCCATTGCCTAGGGTAATGCTAATGCAGCCAACGGCAACAGCTTAGAGTTCCGATGAGCTCTCCTTAAATGTGCTTGCCAGTGTCCCATTGTCCTTGAGTCCTGTTGTACTGTCCTGTCCTGTCCTGTCCTGCTGTTGTCTCCAACTTGCGGCACACTAAGCGGCTCAGTGCCAATGCCTGTGCCCCTGCCCAACCCCGTGCCCTTCAGCTCTCGGTACAACCATCTCTTGTGTCTCGGCAAACGTAACTTGTGCGTAAAGTTTGCCGAAGCATGCCACAAAAACACTAACAGTTGAAGTAACAGGACCAGATGCAGGTAAAGGGATGCATTTCTCTTGTTTTCTGAGCCGCATCAGCTGCTACTCCTGCCACTGCCTGCTGTTGCCTCCTGCTGCCTGCTGTTGCCGTTGTCTGCTGCATTCTGTTGCATTGTTTTGTGGCTTTGCGTCGAAAACGCTTTATGCAAGAAGTTTTTTTTAGGAATTTGTTTTCGGCATTCTGAGGTGAAACAAGTAACAACCAAAAAGTTAAAAAAAAAAAAAAAAAACTCAACAAAAACATTCAAAAATCTAAAACAAACTTTACATTTTGCAACATTTTCGAATCTTAAGCCAAGTCAGCGAAGTATAATTAAAAATAATACGGTAAAGTGCTGAGGCATTTGCATAGACAAAAGTCGTGGGCTAGATTCTTTCTTCGTTTAACTATCTTAAAATGCATTTCTCTTAAAAACCACAACGAGGCGGTTTTTTTTTTTTAACAAAATAAGAATTCAATTCACTGTTAAAAGCTTAGACTATGCATCTTACTAATTTACTAAGTAAGATTTTTTATAAGATTTGCCCCATACACTTCTTAACTTAGCCATATTACACTGCTTAGTTGCACTGCTTTTTTTAAAAGCGACCCTTTTGATCGATCAATCACATTTTTCAACTGAGGTTTCAGAGGCGACTGCTTGATTTCCCAATTGTTGATCAAGTTTCTCCCACTATTACATAACTTAAGTGGATATCATGTGACTAAAAGATTAAGTTTGTTTGATTAAGTCATTCATTGCAAGATTCGGAAATCCGTAAAAGAGGAGAAAAAAAAAACAATCTATGTATGTATGTGTCCAGGATGTAAAATGCTTTCACTTTTGCATCTCTCATTCGTATGGTTTCTGGCCGCTCGGCCTGTCCAATGCAATTGCCAGCAGACGTAGCAGCTAGCTAAAGTCAGGAGAACTGGACGGAAAATGTGCGTGTATAGCGATAAATAGTCTAGGCCCCATTTTCTCTCTGTTTCTTGTTCTCCCCACACTATTTCATTTTTATCTCAATTCGCCAAAACCGAAACAAAAAAAAAAAAAAAAAAAACCAAAACGAAAAGCGAAAGTTTTGCGCTTTGGCGTTTCATTAAAGTTTTTGGCTCACAAAAATAATATACGAGTAGCAGGCGTGTGCGTCTGTGTGTGTGTGTGTGTTGGCAAAAAGTTGTAACTGCTATCAGTTACTTTTGCATTGAGAGAGAGAGAGAGAGAGACAGGAAGGAAGAATGGCTATAGAGACGACGGCGACATTCACATTATGAAGATAAGCCATAGAAAACAAAAGACCCAACCTCCTCCCTCCCATCCCAATCACAATCGCAATCGCAATCCCAATCCCAATCCCAGTTCCAGCCCCAACACAATCCAATTCAAACCTAGTCCAAACCAGTCCCCAGTCCCACAGGCCCAGCCACATAGCCATACAGCCGCCTACGCAAAATGTTTTGACTTACCCTCTTACGACATTTTGCCGCCATGGCCGTTCGCTTGGCCGTTTATTGATAATTTCTCGCAAAATAAAAGAACTTTACCTAAGAGAACTTCAATTTAGTTGGGGTAGTGCTTTGCGTATAATATTTTTCTTTAACTTCAAGCAAACAATCAACAAACACAATTCTAAATCATGAATCAGTTTAGTTTGGGAAACTTCTAATATAAGATATATATATATATATATAGATTGAAATTTTTGTAGGGTATAGATAAGTCTTTGCAGTTGAAATGAATCTAGTTCGCTTTTTTCTACGTTTTTCATATTTTAGTTTAGGTTTTCTGTGGCCAGCATGCACACACACACACACACACACACACACACATGACTGCTGGCTCACGGCCTTGCCTTTAAACCCTTTTTTTTTTTTTTTTGGAAATGAAATGAGTTGCTATAACTTTCACCGGGGCCAAGTGCGTTTATATTGTATTTCACTCCATCTGCCTCTAGTTTTACTCTCACTCTTTACATACAAGCAGTATGTGTGTGTGTATGTGTGTGTCTGCATGTTAGACACAAATCAAAAACTTTTATTGCTCGCCCAACCAAGCTGAAAAGCACTATTAACTGTCTTTCGCACAGCGACTACATACAATGTTAGTTCATTTGTCTGTCTTCTATTTACAAATGTTCTTTCTATAGGGGGACACATTTTTGGTGTCTTCGTTAAGTAAATATCGGTAGAATGTCTTTAATAGCATTGTAATACCCTTAATGCCTTTGTAATACCCCTTTCATATGCAAGTATCTAGGTTTATCGATAACACTCTGGTTTATATCGATAAGAGGAGGTCAAGGTAAAAGCGTACGTGGGCGGACGTGCCCAGTTATCGACTAATAATGGAAAGCAAAAACAATTGGTCTATCGTTTATCGTTTCAACGATATAATCATTCAAAGTTAAACTTCTTGAATATCTCTTTTCAGAAGTAAACTTTGAACTTGCTTATTGAAATGTCAACGACGTTGTTCTTTTTGGCATTCTATTCGATTCGAAATGTACAAAATACTTAATTGACTTGATCCTTTTCTCAAGAGTTTACCTATTAATTAAAATTTGTTTTAAAGCGAATGATTTGTTATTGTGGCACTGCTTGCTAACGAAATGAAAGCAGTTGAAAATTCTTAAAGTGCAAATTTTAAATTCTTAATTCTGTTTTGAGTGAAAAGGAGAACACATTTTTGCTTACTTTTCTCTGTTTTTCATTGCTGCTTGTTTTTTTTTTTTTCTCAGAAGGGGGAGGTGTGGGGTTTGCTTATCAGTCAGAGCTTTTTTTTTTTGGCTGAGTGCCTGAGTCGCTCCCTTTTTGGGTGTATGTGTGTCACTTTATTGCTTTAAGTAAGCAATTTGAAATTTGAGCTGGCAAAAGAGCCAACAAAAACAACAACAACAACACATTTGACAGTGGCAACTTGCTTGTTGTTGTTGCTGTTGTTTAAATTGCTGTGAGTTAATTTTCTTGCACATTGTTTGACAGACAGGCTGCGAGTGAATGAGAAAGAATGCCAACGACAGAGACAGAGAGAGGCGGCGAGGGAAAGAGATGGCATGTCCATCAACATGATTTAAGGGTTAATTTAATATTAAATTGAATTTTCCTTAAAGCATTTCGGCTGCTTACTTACTTCACTTCACTTCACTTACTTCATTTTTACTTAGTCCTCTGACTGATGGCCAAAAACGCTGAAGAAATTCATTTCTTCCTTTTTTTTTTTTCCTGTTTTTGTCGACTGCAAAATTTTTTTTTTTTAATTACAGTAATTAATGCGTCGAGTGGAGCCTGAGACTGAGTCGCTGTTGTTGTTGTTGTTGTTGTTGTTGTTGTTGTTGATGGTGTATTTGGCAATCTGCCAAGCCTTGGCATCTTCATCATCTTGATTGTAATCGTCTTCACTTCATCATCATCATCATTATCATCTTGACAATGCCAACATGTCGTATACTCAATTTCGAGGCATCATGTCCTCCTACAAATGGCGACGTGAGCTCACGTATCAAAATGTATGAACGCAAGGCAAAGGCACAGGGCAAAGTTGCCTATTTCCTTTTCTTTCGTTTCCTTTGCTTTCTTTTCTTTACTTTATTTTCCATTTCATCGTCGTGTTGAAAAGCTTTGGAGCCACGACCACGCCCACTGCAAAATAATATGAAATGAAATGAATGCATGCAAAATAAAATGAATTGTAAGTAAAAATAGAAGAATCTACTTCACCAGAGAATTACTAATATAGCCCGGCAATTGACAGGTGAAGAAATGGTGAAAGAACACAAAAAAAAAAAAAACCAAAAATCAATCAATAGCCGTTTATATAGGTTGTGTATTATAACCGATATTATCTCTCTCTTAACCTGTGCATTTTTTCGTAAAGAAAATTCCAGTCTAAAGAATCGAAAATTTGTTTTGCTTCTAGAAAGTTTAAAGCAAATTAATACTATTTATGCCTCTATTTTAATTACGTTCTAGAAATAGAAAGAGTTCGAATTTTATTTTTTTCTATTAAGATTTATTAAGCCTGTTCCATGACTCTCATTGATGAGTTTCATTTAAATTTTATAATTCAAATGAGTCTAAAGAACATAATCTTGAATATATATGTGAAAATTCTTTTGCTGCTGTCGTTTGAATGAATATGACACGTACGTTTGCTAATTCAAACACTACTCACACACTGACTCATTCACACATTCGCTCACTCACTCACTCACTCACTCATTCATTCACTCACTTACTGTCACATGCAGACACGTAAACATATGGAAAGCCTTTAGCTAGAAAACAGAAGAAAAAATAGTTGAAGAACAGAAACCGACTTAAAAAAATAAATGCAGAGAGAAACGAGAGAGAGACAGAGAGAGAGAGAGAGAGAGAGAGAGTGAGTGAGGAAAAGAGAAAAACTAAAACACATTGCGCATACGACGCATTGCACACATATATTTTGATATGGCGCTTATTATGATGAATATAAAATTTTTCAAAATGCATTGCGCAAAAGATATTACTTTACTTCGCTTGCGAGAACCTTTAGATTGTTTTAACTGTATTAGAATTCATTTGGTTTTATTTTCAAAAACAACTACAAAGATAAAACTTTTGTAGATACATAGAAGATGCCTTTGGCTATGTGTATAAATATTTGAATTTGATATTCAATTTCCGGTAGAGTTCATTTAAAGTGGATAAATAAATTTTCTAGCCAAAAATAAATTATAGTATTTATCGGAAAGTAACGATTGTTTCCGCTCAAATTCAGATGCGACTGGATCTCTGAACATATTTACAACAATAACCATATCATTCCCCATATGCCCCATTCATTTTTGTGCCTCGACAACTTTTTGGCAAAATTTTTAATCGAGGTAAGCAAAAGCAGACACAAAACGTATTTGCCAAGGGGATATACATAGTTTGGGGCAACAGGAAAAAAAAAAAAATAAAGAAAGAAACAACTGCCTGAACGAAGAAAGGGTGAGGGATAGGGGGTTAGGGGTTTCACGGGGGAAAACGAGAAGTTTCAACGGGATATGAACGTACTGCAAAACAATGAACTTTCCGAGCGCCTCCTGTGGGATGTGGCCTAGGCCCATTCGCTTTTCTCCTCTCCTCGTATTCATGTGGCCAAAAGCTCTGTTATAAAAATGGCAATTGAGCGTGTACCAGGGTGTGTATATGTGTGTGTGTGTCTTTCTCTCTCTCTCTGTGTGTGTTGTGTGTGTGTGTGCTTGTCTATATTCAGAACCCTTAAAACATTTCAGTGTTTTAATTTTCATTTTGTTTTGCTTCTCTTGAATTTGTTTTTTGAGGTCTAGTTAAAGGAGCCCAAAAGTCTGCAAATTGGTACCCAACCACAAACGAAGGCTGTGGCAGAATTCCATTAGAATTAATACAATTAAATTCTCTGCTAAGACGCTTTAATCATTCGCTTTTTGAACATAGGTACACACACACACACACACACACACACACACATATACACACCCAACCATATCTATTAGGTTAATGCTCTGTTAAGCCCAAGTTAAAACTTCTATTACGCCTCTTTGTTTGTGTTAATTGTAATAAGCCTTTGCTTTTGTTGGCTTACCATTAAAAGTTTAGCTAAATAGCATGTAGCAAGTAGTTTCATTTACCTAACATTACTCTAAACTCCAATTAGGTTGCTTTTCTTTTTTTTTTTGGCTTATTTGACTCAACAAGTCAATAAGTTTCGGCAAAGCCACAATGATTTAGTTTGCTAGAGAGAGAGCAAATAGTACAGTTTGGTTAAGTCTCTTTTGTCTGTTGAAATTGTTGCCAACTTCAAAGAGTTAGTCGCTATTAACTGATAATTATAGCATTGAATATCTTGTAGATTCCCATTCATAGGTTTTGCGGGAATTCGCCTTTTTTTTTTTGTTAGTTTACAGTTTGGTTTTATGGTTTAGTTGAGGCCTCATATGTATGTATATAGACCAAATATATAATAACAATGCCTGGGCCATAGCACGCACGCAAACAATGGCAACAACAAATATTATGGCCAAAAACAATCAAAAGTGGCAACCACAAAATAAAAAACAAAAAAAAAAAAGAGGGCCAAGAAAGGCAAACAAAACACAAAATGAAACGAAATGAAATGTTGTTGGCCAGCAGCAAAAAGCTACAAAAATGGGAGCACACACACACACACACACACACACACACACACATGAACATAGGCTACTTGGCCAGCTGGAACTGAACTGGTCTTGACTGGACCAAGTAATTTGGTCATTTTTGGGCCACACTTCTACACACACACACACACACACACACACAGACACAATAAATAACTCAATTGCAAGCTATTTGCTTGAAAAGTTTTCTCTGCCCTATGGCTGCCTTCTGACTTATAAAAGTTCCCCCCATCCCCTATCCCCTCCTCACACACACACACACACACACACCCCGTCTGGCTCCATACCTTCATTGCTCGTGCTGGCATTTTGTTGGCTTTCCTCTCCGACCCAAACATTGGCATGCAAAATAGTTGAAAAATTTAAATAACCAAAGAATGATGAGGGAAATGGTCGGAAAAGGGGGGGGGGGGCTGCTAAAAATAATTCATTAAAAGAATATCAAGTGTTAAAATTCACACAATTTACAAAACACAAAAGGAAATTGTGCCAATGGCAATTTGCTTCTCGCTCTCTCTGCTCTGTGTTTGTGTGTGTGTGTTTGGATAAGAGTGTTTGTGTGTGTGTGTGTACATTTGTGTACTCGGGCATTTTGGCACTCGCAATTTTACACACACACAAACATTCATTCAACCTAAGCAACACTAAGCCTTACAAGTTGATGTAATTTTAATGAATAATAACGATGCATTTGTTTTCAATGCGATACTTATCCAAAAAGTGTAATTAACATTAAATTTTGGTTAAGGTCAGGTCAGGTCAGGTCAGGTCAGACCAGTTTACGTTACACGAAAGTGAAAACAAAGAAAACGTAACGAATTATGTAGAATTCTAGAAATAATTTTAAAACAGAAAGCACATTCTACGTTCCACAAAAAATTGGTAGTTGTGTTTCAAATTAAAAAGTTTAAAAATGAAGTGAACTTTAAAAAAAAAGCAGGCAAGTTAAAAAAAATTAGAAATATTGAAGAAAATAGCTTAAGCTAATTTATGTATCTGGCGTCTAGAAAATTTGACAGCCAATCCCTAATTTAACTAACAATTTTGTTTCATTTTCCTTTCTCATGGTCTGTTTCCCGATCTATTGTATTTCGCACTTATATTGTTATAACTAATTTTATAGAGGCGCGATTTTTGTGATTTTGAGAAATGTTTTTTCTGCAACCATGAAAAGCGTATATAGACAGATTTTACCAACATAGCCTAAAAACTGAGAGATTTGTTTATCTGGGAACAGACAGACATTTTTGTAGATGGATTTCCCTTAAAGGAAATTAGCTAAGTTAAATTTTTATTTCTCTTTGTGGAATAAATATCTTAAAGTGCGTCCGAATATTTTTTAAATTGACCCAAGAACAATGTATTTTACTTGATCTGGAGTTAGCTGAAACGAATTACGATTCATTATAATTTGATTTTCGATCGATAAAGCAACAATTCGATTCGCTGCATCCATTCAATATATCAGCGTTAATTTTTGATAGTACTTTTCCACTTGATGATGTTAATGAATACCTTTTGAACAGCATTAAAATGAATAAATGCAAAACTGAGTAGCAGATGGTTTTTAAGGACGGCATGCTCGATGAATAAATGGATGAACGGGTGGTAAGGGGCAAGAAGACTTTGTATGGGGTTGGCTGGTTAGCTGGTTGGTTTCGTTAAACTTTCGTGGACGAAGAGGTGTGTGTGTATGTGCGTGGGGAGGTGGGGTAAATCAACGAAATGTTAAATAAGCAAAACGTGACTTTATTCGCAAAAATGATGAGGCCAGCCAACCAGTTGGTGAGCAAGAAGCAAAATGCAAGGGGATATACGGATGGAGGCCGATGGAGATGGTAATGGTGAAAGGAGATGGAAATGGAAATGGAGGCGGTGTGGTGTGGTGTGGTGAATCGAAAATCCTGCCTAGGTCCTGCCAGCGTCAGGCTTAGCACCTTACCAGTCACTGATGCTGCTGCTTCTGGTGCCTTTTATTATTGTTGCTATTGTTGTTGTTGTTACTGTTGGCTTTAAGTGCTGCTGGCAGCTGACGGCGACGACAAGATGAAAAAGGAGATGAAAAAAAAAAAAATACCAAAATAGTAGTCGAAACCAAACGAAAAAAGTGCTGACAGCATTTTTGGAAATTGGCGTCGAAGGCTGTGCAAGGATTTCACAGGCGACAACAAGTGCGTCTGACAGCCATGGGACATTAAAGCTCACAGCAATGTTACCAAAAGCCAAAAAAAGAACAAAAAAAAAAAAAACGATAGAGAACGAAAAAAAAAAAATGAAAAGCAAGGCATTAAAACAAAGCAGAAAAAAAAACCACTAAAAAGCAAACACATACAGAGAAACCAAAGCTTGTCATAAAGTGTCAAAGTGAATTGAAAATTTCCATTAAGCGTTGAAAATCTGCAAAATCCATTGCGACCGCAGAAACCGCGCAACAAAACCGCAGCCAAAACAGCTAACAACAACAACAACAACAACAGCAATCAACAAACCAACCTTGCTGAGTCCCTTAAAAGTTGCAGTGCTTCTTTATAAGCGATTCCAGCATAAAAATCAAATTCAATTGAAAGCTTTAAATCTAAATCTATTAACAGAAATATTATTTTGGCGCGTACATTTTTCTCAATTATTTTTATTTATTTTGGGTGCTTTGGAACGCTTAACGGTTAATTTTAGCTTAGCTCAAGCTAAGCCAATAACTGATTCACTTAGACCAAAAGCGTACCCAAGACAATTCGAGGAATCCAAGGAGAAGCATATTGAATGCCATCTGAAGGTGTAGGTGAAGGGATTCGTTTTTATTCGTTTAGTTTTTCTTTTTTTTTAATCAAGAGAAATTCAGATTGATAACAAAACTTGTAAAGTTTAATTGAATTCTATTTTTTCATTAGTCGACGAATACTTTTGTTAAGCAGATGTGACAAACCCATTGAACTGCTGAATTGATATGTGCTCATCGTCTAATTAGATCAATTTAATATGTCTTTAAAAATTGTCAAATTTTGCTAGACTAATATCCCTTTTTTGCTTTTGAGGGCAGCTTAAGAAGCAGTGGCATACATACATCCTTTTCGGCTGGTCCTTGTTGGTATGCGTGTGTGTGTGTGTGTGTGTGTGTGTGTGAGTGTGTTTGTGTTCTCTCCTTCATGATTGATGCCCAGTTTGCGCGAGATTTCGTTTTAATGCCTTTGACAAATCCGTTTCTAGCACAAAACGAAAGAATGACGGAGCCAATCCAAAACCAAACCAAGTCGAGGCGCGACGAGGCGAGTCGAGTTGAGGCTGAAGCAAAGTCTTAATGACAAAAACATTTGAGCGTCAATTTTTTTTTTTTTTCCCTTCCGTTTTCTTCTATGTGCAGGCGACGTGTCCTTGTCAATAGTAAGGGCCTTGTCTGGGTGGTGGGCCTTAACCGAGAGATGGGAAAAATGCCTTAAAGTTTTCTTTTTAGTTAGTTGGCTTTGTAGTAGTACAAGCCGTATTTTGGGCACATGAAAGCTGACAACGTCCATTCCATCACTATAAATCGAGGGGAGGAATTATTGTTCGTGCGTTTCTTCTATGCGATTTTTTTGTTTTTGCGCCATGCACTGTGAGTGTGCTAATTTTTCCAACGATGCTAATAGTTTGGGGAAAGGGTCGAGGGTCGAGGGCAATGATGGGCATGACATATTAGGACACAAAAGAGATGGCAAACAGAAGGGAAAAACTGATAGAAAGAAAGAGATAGAGAGTGTGAGAGATTTTGTGTCTCCTTACGCCCCGATTCGCCCCCGCCCTTTCGCTCTGTCGGCCCGTAACGAACTAAATGAGATTTTCATGCTGGCAGGCAGAAGGAAAAGCAAAGGAAAAGCGTGTGTTGAAATTTTAAGCGCTGTTAAAGGTTGCAAAAGCTTAGAAGCCAGAGCCAAGATGAAGATGAATGGGCGTTAAACGTACTGAGGAATTAATAAGAGGATAAAGACCAGGCCAGGCCAACAAAAGTAATGATGATAATGATGATGATGATGATGATGCTGGTGCTAGTAATGCCAAGGCTAAGGCTGATTAGGGCAAAGCGGAAAGGCTGGCGGCAACTGTCAAATATGCAAATGAGCCAATAAAAATGAAGTAAAAAATTAAATTAAATTCAAATTGAACAACAAATGTGAAACGTTTTGTAGGAAAATGTTAGATTTCGTTTATGATTTGTCCAGGCCAAGCCAATGAGAGTGGAGGCGGAGGGAACGAGGCTTAGATATTCAGGATCAGGGCCTGCTGTTGATGCCTAATGCTTTGACGGTCCGCCTTCACGCACTTCTCCTACTGACTGCATGGCGTTTGACATAAAAAGCATAATTGATTACACACACACACACACACACACACACACACATACATTTAACAAGCGAGACACACAAACCGCAAGCCGCGCTGACATTTACCACACCTACTCTCCCCCCCATCTCCGGCCGCCTCACTCACTCTCCTCCTCTCCTTCTCTACCCGCACTTTGTGCTCAATGCCATTCCCACACACACACACACACACACACATCCTGTTTTAGAGGCAGCTTATGACGCTATTCAATTATGGCCAACTTAATGCGCAAATTTGCTTTTATTTTGAAGCAACAAAAAAATTGCATTTGCCTACGGCCCCCCCCCCCCCCCCGCCCCAAATGTCATTAAAAGCCAAAGAGTGACTGAGCAAGTGGGCAGCAGGCGTCGAGCAAGAAAAGCCTGCTAAAGCTGAGCGCACAGAAATCTATGAAAATTAACCGATTTTCCCTTACCAAGCGCGAATCATTAATGTAGTTTTAAAAGAATTTTCGTATTTTCGTTCTTTCTCTTCTTTAGCCCACTAAGATACCCATTAAGAGATTATATTTTGCAAAATATTTAAAGATATTTTTCGATTTGAAGTTTAAACGGAATTAATGCCCTTCAGAGTGGGTTGCCTGCTGCACTTTATTCTATTGCATACATTTGGGCGTCTTTTATGTGAACTTTATAATTGAAGTATATGCATTTTTCTTTTCGGTGTGCATAATATTCAAAAAATTAAGTTATTCAAATATATATATATATATGTACATATTTATATAGTAAATTCAAAAGTTAAGTCACATACTTGTGAATGCAGTCAGTCACTTTGCAATTCCATTTTGATTGACTTATTTATGAGAGTCTGTTTCTCAAAGGTATTCACTGGCTCTATTATGAATGCATTCGCTTTAAAAAAAAAAAAAAAAAACAAACTTTGCTATGTCAATAATCCATGCATAGTCCAGAACGCCAAGTCCCTCCCTCTGTCCGTTCACGGTGGACGTGCGACAAGCGAGGCAGGGGAATATTCGACCGGAAGTTGCGCGCCAACAGGAAGTGACCCGCAACACACAGCCACACAGAGGAAGAGTTTTGGAGTGTATGTGTGTGTGTGTGTGTGCGTGTGTGTGCTTAGTAAAGTGTTTTAATTATAATGAAAATTTGCTTAGCACAATTTTTTGTTACGCGGTAGTTTGATTTTGTGAAATGAAAGGGAGTCTCTAAAATATTTTCGACCACTGACGGCAGAAGGGAAGGAAAATGGTAAAATTAATTTTAACTACAAAAGTTTTAATACCATTTTTTGAATACATCTAAAATGTTTGCGTGTGTGTGTGTATGTGTGTGTATAACTACATGGACATCGATTAACTTTTCAAAGTGCATACTAATTCATTGGAGAAAGTTAGTCGACAACGTTTTGCAATTGCAAGTGTTTTGAAACGGAAATCATCGGTCAAGTTGGCTCCTAGACTCCAATGAAAACGACGTGCTAATTGCCGTTGATTTGCTCTCTACCGATTGGGTCTTTGAATTGTAGCCACGAGCTCAATAAATCAGCTGAATGCATCTGTTAGCTGAAACGCAGGTTGGCTGAGGTTCTTCTAGTTAGCTAGGCAAGACAATGCCCAAAAGAGAGAAGGCGGGCGAAGGGGAATGGCAACAAGAATTGTATGCAATTGACATACCTTCTTCTTCTTGGGCACAAATGGATTTCCATTGCAGGAGAAGAAGTTTAAATTGAAATTGGACTGCATTTGGCATAACTTGAGTATTTAAAAGGATTTTAAGTAACACTTACACTAGGCAATTTGTCGAATTTAATAGATCTTTTGCTCTTAAATGTAAAATGCCTAATTCCGACTCGTAGAATATTTGGCCACGCGATTTGACAAGCCTTTTTAGCAGATGCTGCTTTGAGTGGTTTGTGTTGGTTCTTTGTATGGGAGTAGGTGTGGGCGTGGCACTTGAATGTACCTAGACACAGACACCCACACACACACACACAGACACACACATGCATAAGTTGACAATGCGAGTGGCAATTATTTAACTTGATTTATTTGCTTCAGTCAACAGAAGCAAAGAAGAGATGTGGGCGGGCATATAAATAGAATGTGAAATGGGATGAGATGGTATGGAATTGACTAGGGGTGGACTGGTTGAAGGCGGCTAGAGTGGTATAATGAAGCGGCTGGTAAATTTAATTAGAGCATCCTCTTCACCTGGCCATCAGGGAAAGCAACTTAAATGACAAAGCAAACGATTCAACGACAAGCAGCACCAGATCCTCGAGATGTGCAGCCAAATAAAAACAACAACAACAAGAACAAGGATAACACAGAGACAACAACAACAACAACGTGGACAGCCATTTGGTCAAGTGTCTCATTTTGTTGATGATGCAAACAAAACGCTGGCAGAAGACGCAAACCGTCCAGCGCCGGCTCGACCGGGACTTAGCCTTCTGTCAATAAAAATAAAAAAAAAAAAAAAAAACACACACAAAACGTTAAAAACTTAGCTGCAAAAAGTGCAGGCCACACAACGAGCGAGGAAGACAGAAAGAGAAAGCCAGGAGCAAAAGAGTGGGGAATAGGAGTAGGTGGCGGGGTTACGTGGTCTAGTAGCAATAACAAGTTCCACGCGAACAAGCTCCGTCCAAGCGGAAACGAGTAAAACTGCCTCATCATAACAAGCCATGAAAAAACGAACATTGCAATGCAAAAAAAGAAACAGAAAATAATAAAAAAAAAAAAAAAAAAAATGATATGCCCCCAACAAAAAGGAAAATATTTTGTGAACACCAAAACGGGCCAAGAAGTGAGTGGTGAATGGAGTGGGTGGCTAAGGAATGGGGGAATGATGGGGGTAAGGGAAATGTCTATAAGTGGGGCATGACCCTGGCATTAAGCCCATTAAATATCTGTTGCCATGGGAGCTACAACAATTGTGGCAAAACCAACTAAAAAATTGATGCTTAAATTCAATTTTATATTAACTTATTAGCTAAACAAAACGATAACCATTAAAATCTTATAAAAAGCTAATCAGACCTAATTTTATAAGTAGCTGCGCCTTAGTTTTTTAGTCAATTGTTTTCAATTCTAAGGGGAAAATCTTTTCTTCTTTGCCATGTTGAATTTTTCAAGATGAAAACCTTGAATTTTGAGTTATTGCTAATCCTACAATTAAATATTATATTGCACAATTTGTACTTTGCTTGTAATAAGCCGCTTTTACGATTCTACATTCGTTTTTGTGGGTCTAATTTTCTTGGGCATAATCAATTCTCGAGCCGGTAATTTATCAAACTAAAACTGGTCTAAACAGCTTATGGAATACATACAAAACCATGTCACACAGTGCGTATGGGCAATAAATTTTCAAAAGAGAAAAGAACCAGCAAAGCCCAAATAAGTAGGCAACAGAAACAAAAAAAATACATGCACACTCACACACTCAGAGAGAGAGAGACAGACGTACAGACGTACACAAGACAACGCAAAAAAGAAAATGAACAGGGCAAATACACAAATCACAGTCAGCAGCTGTGACAGAAATCAACTGCCAAGGCGAAGGCAAAAAGCAAAAAACAGAAAAACGAGAAGAAAAACGAAAAAAAAAAAAACACAAACGCAAAGGGGAAAGAAATGGGGCCACGGGGACGACTGTCACCTGTGTGCATGTGTGTGTGTGTGTAGGAATTGCAGGCCACAAAAATGCAGATGAAAAAAAACCACACACACACACACTCACATACACAAGGACATGTGTGTGGGGTTAAGCAGAAATAAGTAGACAATGAGCCAAAATCTAAGGTTAAACTAGACTGAAGGCTAAGAGGGAGAGAGAAGGCCAGGCAGGAATAGGGCCTGAATGTCAGCGAGGGGCAGAACGTAAATAATTCAGTGCATTAAGCCAAACCATAAATTCAATTTATAGTTTTCGGTTATAGTTTCAATGATATAGTGCTTCGACCTGAGCCATGTTTATGATAGCTTTAAAAAAACTTAATTTCTTTCTTATTCTTTTCGTTTTTTTTTTCTGTCAAGTGATTTGTCTATTGGAAATGGTTTCACCTTTTTTTTTATGTAGATTATTATTAGGAATCGCATTAAAAACGAGTTGAAATTATTTTTTATGAACTTTTCGTTGGCCTTTTTAAATTTCTTGATATTAAAGTGAGTCAAGAGCGTGCAAAACGATTTCAATTTACAATAGGTAAGAAGATACGAAGTAATCAAAATTTAATAATGACTTGGCTTATGAACTTTCCCCATCCTCTACGAATTTTTAAAGTCCGATTAAGTGGCTCAAGTTTAAATTGAGCCAAATTTATTCAGAAAATAGTCAAAAAATTGAGAGTTGTGTATTTCTATTTAGAAAACAATTCAAATGTCCTTTGAAGTTTTTAAGAAGCGCATCTTCTAGACTGTCTATTGGAGGCCTAGCATAGCAGCTTCTTAAGAGTCTTAAACAGAAACATATGAGTCCTCTACTCTGCGCTTCTCAAAATTTCATATTGAGGAAATGACTTGACTCTTTTCTAACTCATGAGACTTTGGCACATTTTTAGGATAGGATTAGGATAGGATTTCAGAAGAAGTTTTTCCTATTGTGTTTTAACCAATTGAACTCTTTGCTCCTGCGTATTTGTGAAGACTGACTGGAGAAACACTGAAAACTGAAAAACTTCTTTTTTTTTTATTTAGCAAAATGGAAATTTTAAAATTTTTTCAATGTACAATTTTAAAGAAACTTCATTGGCAATGTGTGGCATTTGTTACTATTCTCAGTGTGTAGACATAAAAATATATTTGTTGGGCAATTGATAAGCTGCAGCTGCTGCTGCTACTGCTACTCTAACTGTCTGCCTGACTGTCTGTCTGTCTGTCTGTCTGTTTGTCTGCTGACTGTATAAAAATAGGACCAATAATGCTGCTCAATTTGAAATGTTGATGCCCGATGATTATGTTGATGACGCTGCAGCAGCAGTAGCAGCAGCTTTTTAGACTTAACTCTGGCAGCTCTTGGAGGCACTTGAGTACTCAGTATCCATGAGTCGTCGTCGTCGTCGTCGTCGTCGTCGTCGTCGTCTCTAGAAATGCAAAGCACATTGTTAACCCCACTTCATTGAGAATGCTAATCGCACTCATTACACGAAATATGCATGTAATAATAGCAAAATCAGCAACAACGACGCTCAGCAACAGTAGCAGGCAGCAATGGCAGTGCCGCTAAGCATGCCAATGAGAAATTTCAGAGACACAGAGAGAAATGGAGAGAGAGAGGAAGAGAAAAAGACACAGAGCTCATGTTAAATGGGGGGGGGGGGGGGCAAAATGAAATTTAGTTTCAAGCATGCCGTTGGCCAATATGTTTGCAATTTCTAGTTGCTAAAGTCATAATATAGTAATCATTGCCTACATTTTGGCGGCAGATATCTTAGGCATTCTTTTTTTTTTTCTTTCTTGCTTTGTTTAGGGTCAGAGGTCGCTAGTGCCGCTTGTAATGGCCGCCTCATTATGAGCGACAAAAGGCCACTGTCATGATGATGCTGCTGATGATGACTGAAGCAAATGGATGAGGACACAATGAGCAGAGGCACAGGGGGAGGAAGAAATGGCTGGCTGGTTGGCTGGTCGGGAAGGGTTTGTTGCCGGGTTTGGGGGCCTAGGCCAACGGAAGTTGTCAGCAGGTCGCAGCTCGTGTCGTTGTCGCTGGCGAAAAATCGAATTTTTCTGTCGCCCATCTCACATCTGGCAATGCATTTAATATGAAAAGACAACAGGCGAGGACAGAAGCCTTGCTCTGGCATCTGGCAAGGACAACGCCCAACGTCTTAAACGCTGTCAACGTTGGCTTTTTCAAGCTTCAAGTGGCAGCAGCAGCACAGCAAAAGCAACAACAACAACAACAACAACTACAGCAACAAAAAAAAAACAAACCAGGAAAATGCCCCTGGCACATTTTTGCCTCCTTCGTCTTCGTTTTGCGTCTTCATCTCCGTCTTTGTCTACGCTTTGGCTTTGCTTTCTTGGTCTTTCGTCTACGTTTCCATCTCTTGGCTTTTTTGGCCATCGCTGGAAAAGTGTGCGGCTGTTTAAATTGACACTTGGCATCTTTTGTTGCATCAAAAACGTGTCGTTCTTAAGGAGAGAAGCTGCTGAGCTGCTGCGCCGCTGCCATTGCTGTTGCTCCTCCGCAGCTTGTCATGGCACCTGCAGGCGTGCCTTTTAAATATTTGACAGCGTTTGGATAAGGTCAGAGAGAGACAGAGATAGAGTGTGTGTGTGTGTGTGTTTTAGCTGGCGGTGATGGTGAAGATGGAGGTGGATGGTTTGGTATTGTTGTAGTTAGTCGGGTATAAAGACACTCATGACATTTTCCCAAATTACTTCCGAAAACCTTTTTGAGTTCTCCTTATCCTGCCTCACTTCTCCTCATCCTTATTCTCCTTCTTCTTATCCACAACCTCCTTAGTCTTCTTACCTCACTTATGTATTCATTCATTCCTATTATATTATGTTTGCCTGTTTGCTGAAAGCTGAAGATTCTACTTAATTGAATTGAGAAATTATGTTGCATACCCTTGGGGGGGGGGGGGGGTTACCAGGGGTTGGCCGGGTACAAAATAAACATAACATTTCCTAAAGTCAACTTAAGCAGCAGCAGTAGGAGGAGAACAACCATTTTGTTAAAGCGTTTCCGAGCCACTTCTGCCGAATGATTTCTGTCCAAGTTTCCAGCTATCCAAATAATGGCATAAAGATGAATTGAATTGTGTGATGTTTATTGGGCTTATATACTCCAACCAAAATACTTAGTTAAAGGTAGTTAAGGTTGATCATTGATTTGATTATTATATTCAAGCCATTTGTGTGGCCAAATTATAAAGAGTTCCCTTCATCCAAGAGAGAATGGTTAATGTTCAGAAATTAAGAAAATCTACTTGTAATGGGTCATTTTTGTTTTTTTTTTTGGGATTTTTCTAGGAATCGGTATCACGTTCAGGATTATCGCGTTCTTTGAACACAAGCTTAACTTTCTCTGTCCATTAAAAGAAGAGTGCAGTTTGATAATGAAATTAAAAAGCAAGTCCAAAATGAAGCTGAAAATAACTTTACAGAGTAAAAGTTTTGGTTTTGGTTTTGGTTGCTGTAAAGCAAAATGCTTCATTGGAAAATATATATACATACACACACACACACCACACACATACACACATATACATACATACATATAATATTCGTTTGAGCTGAGTCTCTTTGTTCTGGCCAAGTTATTAATTAAATTAACAGGGCCAAGGAGTGAACAAAGACTGGCAGAAACTTTGAGCACCTTATTCGATCCTGGTCCTGGGTTCCTGGGCAAATCTCAAAGGCCAAAGTAAATGAATTATTATGATGAAATAAGCAATTAAAATTCACAAAATGTTTTGTTTTATTATGATTATTATTTTATTTCTTGTGCAAATTCAATTTGGGGTCAAAATGAAAAATTTTTATAATTAAAATGAATTTGCATAAACAACAACAACAACAACAAGAGAAAAGGAAAAAAGCCACCAACTTTTCTTTTGCCTTGTTCTTTTTGTGTACGTGTGTGTGGTGTGTGTGTGCGTGTGTAGGATAAGAAATAGGATAAAGGAGATAGATGATGATGATGATGAGAGCTGGGGACCATATACAATACATAAATATAAGAAGCAGGGACAGTTTGAGATTTTTGTTTTAAGCAACTAATTAAATGTTTCACTTTCATTTCTTGATTGCAGCTCCCACTTGGGCCAACGAAGGAACGAACAAAAGAGCCAAAGGAGAAGGGAGCATAAAAACAAAAAACAAAAAAAAAAACACAAAAAAAAGGCAAAAAAAAAAAACGAAAGACAACGGGCAGGATTGGCATTAAGAAAAGGAAGAATGTACCAGGATACGCAAAAGCGGTTTCCGGAGCAGCAACAGCAGCAACAGAGGCCACAAAATATAAAAACATTTAAAGAATTTTAATCGAAAACTGCCAAGAAACAAATATATATATATATATATATTTACAGTTAATACAAAGATATATATATATATCTGTATACATATATATATATATACTTAGAGAATGTTATAGATACACTTATAAAATATATATATCTCAAGAGAACGCAAGAGACAAAGAGCAATACAGAGAGAGAGAGAGAGAGAGTGGAAGAGAAACAAGCAGTAGATGCGAATGAGAGTAGTAAAAAGTAGACGGAAAATGCAAATATTTCTAATAATTATGTAAATAAATGCTGCCAAATCCAGGACAAAAATAAAAAGAGAGATGCATATAAAGCACAACAACAATAAATACAACAACAACAACAACTCCAACAAAAAACAAGGAAAAAAGGAAACGAAATTGCTTAGCAACTGCTGCGCCTGCGCCCATTATCGTCAAAGCAACTAACTTAACTTAAGCCCTGACCCCGCCACAAAGTCATCCCTGCCGCAGCCCTGCTTCTTTTACACACACACACACGCACCACACAGACGACCATCACGACCACTTGCACCAGCACCAGCACCAGCACCACCCACACAGCAGCAGCAACATTTTCAACAGCAACAGCAACAACAACAACAGCAGCAGCAGCAGCAACCCCTACCAGCACCCCTCTCTCGGCCAACAACAAACAAAACAACAACAAAAGCGTGCAGAGGGAAATGAGATGAAGTGGTTTCAAGTGACCATAGATATGATTCTTGTGCTTTCATTTATATCAAGTAAGTGGTGCCTCATGCTTATATATTTATTAGCCTCTAGCCTCTAGCCTCGACCCACTGGCCCCTGGTCCAGAAGAAGTGGAATCTATCGAGTGGCATTCAAACAAAGCCCAGACCCTCCCGCCTGCCCTACCCCCCTTTAACAACACACACACACACACACAGCGAGGCGCAACGCAACGCAACATAACACAACAAAACAAAACAATCGCATGACATTCGCCCGATGACATCCACTCAACACTCAAAACATTCTCATCGCCCTCTCTCCCTCTCTCTCTCCCTGTCTTGTTGCTACTATCAGGAGCGGATTGACTTTGATAAAGTGAAATTTTAGCATTTACATACATACAGTTTTGTCTTGTTCCTAAAAACATACTGTTAATACTGTTCTATTTTCATTTGTTCCCCAACTAATTTGAAATTTAACGATCATTTAACAGAGCAATAAAAGAACGCTAACAGACACTTGGGAAATTAACAGAGAAACGTTTCGCAACAGAACTCAGCAAATAAATATTTATGCATATTTACAATAAATACAAAATAAAACCATCCTATTGCTATCTCCATGTAATGCAAAATCACTAAAATTAAACGAAAAAATTTTTAGCAGGAGAACTTAAAATAGACAAATTTGGCCGCATGGGGCGCTAAGGTGCTCGAGTGTTTGTAAAAGTGCTCGGGATCTTTTTGAATTTCAAATGAATTTATTCTACTATGCACTCATATTGTTTATTGTGAAAAATGAAATGACTTCGCTTTTGCCATTGTTGGCCATTTGTTTAGTATTTTTGGTCCGTTCCTGTTTCTGTGTTTGGTAACCTTCTCCATCATGTCCATTGAAGCGCTCGAGTGGAGGATGGGGAGGGGAGATATGGACATTGTGATGGTAACGAAGATGAAGACGGAGACAGTAGCGTTGGTCCACCAAATGGTCGACATTTATATATATACATATTATTGCCGCTGTCAGGCTTTATTGCGGCAGCTTATTTTGGATTTCAGCAATTCAGTCGTGCAAGGAATTGAAAGAAACATTGGATGAAAATCGCTGAAGCGTTCGCTGTTGCTCAATCAGTTTTGTTCAGTTTATTTCTTTCGAAAGAGAGAGATATAAAAGCATATATTGTACATATGTCAAACATAATAATAATAATCGCCTTCCTTTGAATGTCTCAAAAGGCATTTTAAGTCAGTAGTCGTCAGCATTTAGCGATCATCAGTGCAAAATTATAGTATGCAAATAATTTTTGATTTTATGCCAGAAGAACTAATGGATTTTTGGTTATTGTCTCATGTTGTTGTGTTGTTTAAGTTAGTTGCAAGTTTGTTTTGCGCTTTGGCATGACTGTACTTTCGATTATTTACAATTTGCATTGACTAAACCTTTACGCTTACATTAAGCAGTCATTTTACAGAATATTTGTTCCGGTTTTTTTTTTTTTTTTTTGCTTTTTTATGTTGGTTTTAATGTTTACCAGACATTTTGTTTGAAAGTGTAGAGTTGTAACAGATGCCACACGCACACAGAGGAAAAGAGAGAGAAAAAGCATAAGAAGAGTTGTCCACTTGGTCTTTGCTTCGATTTGGTTTCACTTTTAATGGCGCCCAAAAAAAAAAAACAAGAAAAAATGAAAGCAAAAAGGAAACAAAGGATGCTGCAAAACTAGCACAAGGCAGCCACGCCCACATGACCAAAGATACAAATGTGTGTACACACAGATACATATTATGCTGACACACACACACACACACACACACACACACATACATTTGGGTGCGTGTTCTTGAATTGATATTTGGGGTATACGTTCGATGCGATGATGCTTTTCCTGCTTGGCCTGCAATTAGAGGCCATTTCCCAGGCATACATATACATACATACATACATACATACATATAAACAGCAACTACAAAAGACATAATACTCGTACATGAGTAAACAAAAAAATAAAGAAGAAGCAGAACATACACACAGACAGACAGAGAGACATACACACATACATACATACATACATATATATTTATTCAAAAGTAAACATAAATCTTGAATCGTAAAATGTGTCTGCGCCTCGTTCGCTTCTTCTTTTGGTTTGCTTTTCTTTGGTCGTTTTCTTTCCCACTTAAACAAGCATCGAGTTTCTTTCGATTTAAAAACCCATAAATTCGTTTTCATTCTTCCTTTGGTTTGTATTGGTCTTCACATTTGCTGTGCAACGGCCTTAAGGGTCGAAAGGGAATCAAAAATTCGCTAAAAATCCAGAGCGCCCAAAAGACGAGGCAACACAATTTTTCATGTCATCATTTTTGGTCGAACGAAATACGACAGAGAGAGTGTGAGAAAGAACGATGAGAGTGAGAGAGAGAGAGAGAGGCAAACATAAATATAAATGGCAGTAAAGCACGCCATACACACACACACAGAGAGAGAGAGAGAGAGAGGAAGAGAGAGAGAGACACATATACATGCACTTGCATCAATAGTTCTGCCTCAAATGGCTGCTAATGCAGCAAGCAGCAGCAGCAGCAACTGCCACGCTCCAGTTTCCGCTTTGTGGCCATTAAACGAGCCACACACACACACACACACAGACACAAAAAGTGGCATAAACACATACTCACACACACACACACACACACACCCATAACCCTGACCAAGTGAGCACTTTGCCACTTCTTCACCCAACCATCCTTACAGCTCTTAAAAATTTACCCCTCAACAAGTTTGTCTCGTAATCGAACAAGAAATTTTAGTATCTCAAATATTCTTCTTCATTCAGTTGATAGATGACTGAAATATTTCTCATTTTCTTCAGCAAACCAAATGAATTGCCTTTACGAATAATGGAATACAAAAAATAATGTTTTAAAACGTTACCACAATCTATTCTGGGACTGCATCTAAACTGATAAAGAGAAATCTATGTATATTTATCTCTATCGCAATCATTTCAATTCCGCGAAACGGATGGCTGACTCTAAAAGAACTTCTTGTTTAAGAAACAAAATTAACAGAAAGTAACTGGCCTCGGGATAACAAAATCCCGGTTACCATTTACATATTTAGCATCGTAAATATTTCCTGTATTACAGCTTATTGTCCTTGCTACGGCTTATGTGTTTGCTAGCTATGATGAGACTGGCCAAACTTCAAATGCCCTTAAACACTTGTGCTCCAGCCTCTTAATTGGGAATATGGTGAGCACAAATCTTATTTTGCAAAGATTCCATAACGTCAATATTAAAAATGTAAGTTAGTTACAGCTTGGCAAAGTTGTTGCAAGACTTAATTTCACTCCATAAGTATGCAATAACTAACTTTATTTTAATTGGCCGAAATATGTTACATCCTTGGTAACTCTAGCCTTTTAAAAAACCATCTTTTGGCCTTTCACTATTTAGAAAGAATCCTCGTTTTAACATTCATTCCTTTTTGTCTGATCCTTTTAATATTTCAATGATTCAGAATCTTAAGAAATTAAACATCTGAGTGGATCTTATGCCGTTCTCTCTCTTTTTGCTTTGATCGAATGCTGGGCAGGGTATTTCCATTATCAGCATTAGCTTTTATGAGAAATTCTGTTTTGCTATTTTGCAATTTTTCACTCTTAACTGCTTTATCTACTGTGATACTAATGTGCTGGGCCCTCTCTAGCCACTTCCTTCTTACACTACTGCTGTCTATCCGTCCAGTCTACGCTGGATTCTCTCCTGGTTCTATACTCTAATGCAATTGCCACGCCCCTGCGGCTGCACTTACGTGGCACTAATATAGAAAAGTGAAGTGCTACGACAACGATGACGACGGCACTTGCTCAAAAACGGGGCGTGTCCGTGGCAGCGTTCTTTTCCTTCATTCTCCTGCCCTCTTGCCAACCAACCACCCACCCACCCATCCATGCCCTGTCCCTGCCCAGCTGTGTGCCTTCTTCTCCTCAACACTTTTACCCAGTCAGTGCGACAAATTCACTGCAGTCGTTGTCGTTGCCGTTGCCGTTGCTGTTGTCTCCATGGCCATGGGTATCCTTCGTCCTTCGTTCTCGTCGATGTCGCCTCAAGTAGAGCAAGCAACAGAATTTGGGTCGCCATCCACCGTTGTCGTTGTCGTCGTCGTCGTCGTCGTCGGATGGCTGCAATTTTTTGGCATGATTCATGACCGCACCATGGCAATGTCGTCTACGCGCAACTTAACACACAAGAGAAGCCAGAGACAGAGCAAATGAAAGGCGCTGCCACAGAGAAGGAGACGCAACTAAAGATAAACCATTGAGATAAAGATAGAATGAGACAGATACATGAAATTTTCAGCATGTGGGATGGTTGGCTGGCTGGCTGGCTGGCTGGCAAGTGCCAAGCCAAATCATGCACAATGGGCTGCAATCGAACCGTAAGCCACGACAAAGCCTTTCGACTATCTCAAATATCCATAACTTTATATCATATTATGGCCACATGCAACACATGCGGCGGGCAACACGGCTTTTAGAAAATCCTGCTGTGTGTCTATAATATGGATCAGCAGGAGATTCTGTCACCAATAATCATAATTCGATGCAAGTCTAGACCAAGTCCAATTGCAAAGGCCCACTCAATTTGGATACTTGAATGCAATTAGTTTTTGATCGAAACAGATAAACTAAATTCCCATACACTCTGTAAACTGTAAAGCTGCAAACGATTCTGTCCCTCTATATCAAGTGCAATTTATTGAAATTGCTTAAAGCGAATTCGCCTTTATCCATTCATTCCCTTTCTCGTTTATTTTATTTTATTTGTCGCTTTTTATTTTTCCAGATTTTTTTTTTTTGCATCGTAAATTCCCCACGTGCGTCCATTGTCTGCAACGAGTGAGAGAGATAGAATAGAGTAGAGTAGATGCAGTTTGGTCTCTGTGCGTTTCCTCTGGCTGCCATTGTTATTGAAAATTGATGAACATACTCGCACACACACACACGCACACACTCACTTGTTAGAGAGGGAGGGCGTCAGGCAGAGAGATAGCGGGTAGTCCAGTGAAAGTGCAAGGAAAATTATTGCAGACAGCCACCCCCTCTCCACTCTCTACCATCTCTCGAATGTGTATTGTAAATCAGGGGAAAGTGAAATTCACAAATAACTAAAGAATAGAAAACGACTTTAAAAAAGGAACATATAAATTGTTAAAAAACAAACAACAACAACAAAAATATTGCCTAGTTACACTCGAAATCAGACAGTCAATTGCAGTGTTCAGACGCTCAAGGAATAGAGCTGGCTACGAAATTATTAACAACAATGAAAAGAAGCTCTATCGATTGGCACCATCTGCCCGACCATAGTTTGCCTGGTCATATTTTTAATGTTGAAATTGCATATGTATCATGAAAAGTTATCTTTAATTTGTTCAAATCGATACTTTAACTATCCCCATTTTACCTCTCTCTCTCTCTCTCTCTCTCTCTGAGTGTAACTAAAGTTATCTATCGATTAAAAAAAAATTGTTGTATAATTTATTTGAAAATTTCGTGCTTGAATATTTAGGTAAAGTGGAAATTTCTCGAATGAACATGCACTCTTTTTGCTGTTCTACCGACAAAGGGAGGGAGGGAGGTATGGCAGTTAGTGGGAGGTGTAAGCTGGAGGTTGTGCGACCGCGTGATGGACCTTGTGCGAAAAGTCATTGAAAACTTTTTCAGCTCTTAAGTACACTTGCCCTTGCCCATCCTTGCCCTGTGTCCGCTGCGTGGTTGTGCCTGTGTGTGTGTGTGTGTGTGTGTGTGTGTGTGTGTGTGTGTGTGTGTGTGTGTGTGTGTGTGTGTGTGTGTGTGCGTGGGGGGGTTTTAATAAACTTTTCAAATGCATGATTGATGATGTTGATGTGGCCTGCCCGCCGCTCTCTCTCTCTCTCTCTCTTTCTCTCTCACTCTTTCTCTCATCATCATCATACCCCCTTCTTTTTGCTTCTGTCTCGCTCTAAACTATCTAGCTGTCTCGTTTTTTGATAAAAGTTTCGTTTTCGATTTTGTAAACGAGTCGCATCGTTTGCCATCGCCTCGCTAATTGTTGTTTGAAAATGCGCCAAATGTAATTACACACAAATGAAAATGCATTGAAGAGAAATTTGTGATTCACACACACACACACACACACACACAACACACCACGCACACACATACATAAAATGAATGGATTGAAAGGCTTTTGATTGATGCTGAATGATTGGAAATTGGGCATGTGATTTTGTTTTGTTTGTTCGAATTTGGATAGAAATGAAAACAATAACCTTCAATTTATATTGCAAGAAATACCAACATACAATTCTCTAAATATTTCAGTAACTAAAATACCTTAGTTTTCTACTTTTCCAATACATCTATATGCATTTGCGAACTAACTTTAATTACAATCTAATGTCACTTAGATAACAGTTTTCTCTCGTAGCGCAGACAAAAGGAGACTCCATTTCACTTCGCGCCAAAGTAGTGAGACCCAACAAAACTTAGCAAAATCTCTCTCTCTCTCTCTCTCTCTGTCTCTTTAGACTCTAGACTAAGTACTTACTTACTTTGAGAAGATGTTATTTTACTGACTTGCATGTGAGCTCTTCTGTGTGGCCACAGAAATTAGGTTAGTTGGTTCTCATGGACTCTGATGTCCTTTGGGCGGGTCAGATGTGTTTTGATAAATGAAGTTGTTGTCGCTATTTCTATTTTCAGCCAAATGAGCCCAAGTTTTGGGGCGGGCGGCGCTTGGTTTCGGGAGGTGTGTAAGGAAAGAACACTTGAACACACACCAAAAAGCGCCAAAATAAAATGGGAAAGCATGACAAACCGCAAAGGAAAAGCAAACGGGAGCCAAAAAAACGAGCTGAAAAAAAATTGTATAATATAAATAAAAAAAATAAAAAAAAGTGCAGCAGAAGTGACTTCAACGGAAATGACAAAACGAGCTGCTGCCATTTCAGCTTATTTTTGTCTTTCTCTTTTCTTTTTGACTCTTGCCTCAGCTGAAAATTGCATTTATCTTCGAGTTGAGTTTTTCCCTCCTTTTTTTTTCTTTTTGTTGTTGTATTTTTCTTTTTATTTATTTACGTTGCATTTGCTAAGTTCTGCCCTCTACTTCAAAAAGGGTTGGGGAGGACATATTCACACACAAACACATCTGGGGCTGGGCTTGGGTGGGGGGAGGGGGGTGTTGTGATTTTTATTGCCTTTGCCTATGTTCATTTTGAAGTTAAGTCCGCATGGCCCATTCCCATCAATTTTCGTCATATTCATTATCATCTGCAAGATGTAGTATTCAACTTTAACCCATAACTTTTAGGAACATATCTCGGCCATAACTTGAGATTTGAGTTCACATTCCTGAAGTTAACCTTTCTTCCACCCTCTATCCTTTCTTCTGCTGCTTCCCATTCCCATTTGTTCGAGCAAACTTTTAGCTAAAGTAAATATTCTCGCCCTCTATCTATCCCTCTGTCTATCTGTGTCCTTCTATATGTATGTATGTATGTGTATAAATAAGAGTAGTTTCCAGCAAAATATTCACCTATAATTTGCCTGCCCAACTTCTATAATTTAATTTAATTTCAACTCATTTTGTGTGGAGTCTGGTGGCAAGGAGTTATTCGGGAAGAGAGAAGCAGAGGCAAAGTGCAAAAAGTGTTGCCCGCTTTTATGGGCTCAGGGCAAAATCACCGCAAGGCTTAGCCAGGCTACAACCAACCACCAACACACAAACACACAGGCAAGCGCACACTAGAATACCGAATACCGAATACCGAATACTGACTGCTGACTGCTGACTGCTCCTTGCCGTTGGCTTGCAGCACTCAACGCTCCTTAGGGCCTCATGCATATTCAAAGAGCATTTCATGAACCTCATAAGCATGATACTCTCTGCCTCACCCAACGTTAGCCCAAGACCAGTCAGTTGCCGGGGCAGTGGCTCGAACCGGTATACCACACACCACATCAAGGTGTTCGTATTTGTTGCCCGTGTCCATGTTCGTGTTGGTCTTTGGTGTCTGTCATGGTGTCAGTGACTAGTAGTTAGGGGCAGATGATGCTCTGTTCTTACACTGTTTACTTATTAAAGCTTCGTCTTGTTGGTCAGTTGAGATAACTTTGGCAACAAAGTGATCTCTCAGTTCTATTCCTCTTCCTCTTGCTACTTCATTTAGTTAATGGAATTGATCTTTAGATTCGATTATCGCTCTTGAGCGATAAAGTAACCAGCTGGGACTTTTGGGGGAAGAATGACATAAAATCACATAACATATTTACAATCAAATGCTCTCTCTCTCTCTCTCTCTCCCTCTTCCTCCTCCTTTCCAGTGTTATTTGCCAGGGGAAATGGTTACAAATCTGCTGTTGCTACATAAATTTACATTGTCAAAACAATTACATGGAACATTATTGGTCTGATATGGCCAAACAGCACGCAGAATAACCATATATATACCAGCAGATAAAGTAGATACCAATACAAAGCGTTAAAAAAGCACGAGGGGTTAGAGACAGGCGAGAGAGAGAGGAGGGGAGGATTTTCAGGCAAGTGAAATATGAATAACGCAATAAAAACGTCTTACCGATGTGTGTGTCTAAGTGTGTGTGTGTGTGTGCGTGAGTCGATAGAGGAACATCGTGTGTGAGTGTGTGTGCAAATACAATTTGCATCTCATGACTATACAGTTACAGATACATTTACAGATAGATGTATGTATAGATACAGATAGAAATACAGCTACAGCTATACACATGACTGGCTGCACATAAAGTGACAGTTACATTTGTCCCACCACATTGCTTATGGTGAGTGTGAGAGAGACATAGAGAGAGGGAGGGGGGGGGGGGGGGGTTTGGGGGATATTGTAGATACTCTCAGATACTTTACGCCTGATATGCTGCAACTCATTTTACATACAAACTGCATTTTTATGCTCAAGACGCTTAAATGCGGTTCAGGTAACCCGAAGGGTAACCCTCTTATCCTCATCCCCATCCTCATCATTTTCCATTACCATTTGTATTTGTTTATCAAAGCGCTAACTCTAGCCCCGCTTTGCGAGCCGGGGGAAGTGAAGAGCGGAAAGTTGGTGGCAATGGAATCTCTTGCAACTGATGCACTTCAGAGCTCTGGATTTGTGACGTATTGCATTTTACGGCTTTCAACTTGGGTTATATTTTTATCTAGTTATTTATATTTATCCAATGTCAACAGAAAGAAATATAGGAAAAGAGAGAAAGAGAGAGAGAGCGAGAGAGAGAGAGCGCACGAAAACATTACTCATCATATTTACAAGTAATATCTGCGTCTTTGAGTTTTTTTTTTACAAGAGATATCCAAGCTTATATCAACTGAATTGGTAAATAGATAAACACTTTAAGAAAGGTAAAAAATGATTTATTAGGAATCTCGAAACTTAATTAACGAAATGACACTGGATAAGCAATTGTTCAATTGCCTCTTTTTGCCCTAACTAAAGGCATGAGAGTCTCATGGCGGTTGGATGCCATTTATTGTGTTTGAATTTCAAAATCTTTTGAGTTTGGTAACGATTCAGAGACCTTAATTTGTTGGTAGATCATTAGTGGCCCACTTAATGGAATAAGAGATTATTTCTGGTTTTTTTTTCTTGTGTTTGATGTGAAAGCGATTTCAATCGAAGTTTTCGATAAACTTGGCATTTTGTAGCTTACCTTTTACCTGACATTGACAGCATGAATCGCAATCTTAACCACATAAACTGCTTGCCTGCCCCAGCCCGAGCCTCAGCCCCTTTTACTGCCTCTGTCAATTGCTCATTTGTCTTCCGGCGGTTTTCCGTGTGTGTGTGTGTGTGTGTGTGTGGGGTAGCATTTAAAAGCCACAAAGTGCGCGGCAAACAAATCAATTTGCCATAATCATCAACTAACAAGGCAAAAAGCAAAAGGACGAAGAGCAGATATGCCAGAGAAGCGGCAGAGGAAGAGAAGAAGCGATGAGATGAGAGCAAGCGTTTCGCTACCATAAATGAATGAATCCTGCAAGGAAGCCAGCGTTGACTGACAGACGATGCGTGCAGCAGTGCCAATGCAATTACATCCTGACATACGACAAGTTCTTCCTCTTGCTTTCCTTTTCCACTTTTCGAAAAGTGACGGCCAAATGTGTGTGCGGGTGTGCGGGGGTGCGGATGGGAGGAGAATGTGGGATAGCCATGTGAATTGGCAGCAACAGCGCCAGCAGAGACAGAGACACGAATTCGCAATTAAGTGATTTTATGGTCGCGTATTTCAATTTATTGCCAATCGAGCGAAGCCCTTGGCACCCTCGGCAACCCATGGCACTCAACCTACGCCAGTTCCCTCGCTCCCTCGCTCCCTCGCTCCCTCTCTCTTCTCTCTCTTTCTCACTCTCTCTTCTTTTTTTTATTTTTGTGCGCCTCTCCCTCTCTCTTTCTGTCTTTCTATCACGTTGACATGTTTTGGAGGGGAGATTGGATGGTTTTCTCGATTTTTTTACATCCAACATTAAACGATATTAGATTTATGGCAGCAGCAGTAGCAGCAGCTCACACACACATAGACCACACACCACACACACACACACACACCCACGCGAGTTTCTCGAATCGCGATAGATGGCAAATGTCGTCATCAACATGAGCATCGATGGCATTGGCATTGGCAGCTCTTTGCTCCGCTGTCAATGGCTGCACTTCCGTTTCCGTTACTATGTGTCTACAGATGTGTGTGTGTGCGCGCGCTTTATCTTGTCAGAGTACGGAACTTGATTACAGTGTCATTCCTATACTTACACACACACACACACACAGGGTTACACAATTACAGACATATCTATTCATGTATTTAACTACATAACGCTCCCTTGCCTCAAAAACAATATCACTTTCGTTTGACGATCGATCCTTTGACTTTTTAATCAAAGGCTTCTTGTTGAAGCCAGAAACAAATGCTTAACAAAAATTAATGAAGTAAGTCGTCGCATCAACTAATTCCTATTTGTGTAAAAATATTCTATTTAAAATTATTTCAATTTAATATGTGCATATAATATAGAACAGGGCTTCTTAAACTGTGGGTCGCGAGCCCTAGGGGATGTTATTGTGTTTTATTACGACCGATATCCCGTCAACGTTTTCAATTAATATATTTTATAGGTATGTGAAACGAATGGGTACGTATTCTTTAATCCTTATTTTAATTATATTGTAAAATAGTGCGATATTACATCTACATCTACGGTTAATATATATTTCATTATATGGTGGAGGGGGTCGTTTAAAATTTCCTAAGCTTGAAGAGGGTCGCTATATAAAAAAGTTTAAGAAGCCCTGATATATAGAATAGAAGACTCAAAGAGTCCAAATTGTATGTATTTAAGACGCGCCTTTGCCAGAAATTAAAATCTTTCTCATTAACATTTTTTTTTAATCTCTGATAGGAATAGCCACCAAGTTAAAAGCATAAACCTTGGCATGTTCGATGCAAATTGAAATAATAATTAAAAATACACAATAAGATTCCTATGACAGCTTAGAGAATGGCTTAGTAAAAGCAACCTTCTAGGACAGTTTTCTGATTTAAGCTTATTGTAATAAGTATCTGACTCACCGACTATTTCTGTCCACTTCAAACTTGTCCGATCAAGTAGCTTCACTTATCTTTTTCACAATTGCATATACAGTGCTCATCATATTTATAACCCACCCAGCAGTCTAAACTTTGTAAAAGTTTGTAACGAGTAATATTCAGTCTCTGGTTAGTAGTCTCATTCCATTTTTAACGGAGTTCCATGAGAAACCATTGGTTATCCAACAGAATAATGCCAGAGTCCATGTGAGCAGACGTACAAAGGAGTATTTGGAGAAATGTCACGTTGATATCCTTGACTGACCAGCATGTTCTCCAGATCTCAACCCGATAGAAAATGGCCGTGGTATTCTTGCGAGACGTGTGTATGCCATTAATCGCCAATTTGAGACAGTTGGAGATTTTAAAATGCAAATTCTAAATAAATGGCAAAGTCCACTAAGGCAAATGGAGGCCGCACTAAGAATCATAATTGGTTTTCCACCATTTTCTAACGGTTTTCGGATTTTTTTAGCCAAACCATGAAATTGGGCTATAATTTTGATAGAGCAAATTGGTGAATTTTTTCTTTGTTTTTACTTCTTTTTAGGAAATCGTTAATTTAAAGTGAAAAAGTTGTTTTTCACTCATAATTCAAATATTAAGCTACTCATTTTTTAAGATTTTGAGGAAATATGTCATTTGGAAAAAATGTAAAATAAAAGTGGGTTATAAATATGATAAGCACTTTAGTTTAACAAGTCCTACGCCATAAGTTATAAACCACTACACTAAACTAAGCTTCATTTTTTTATTGAAAAAAGGTAGAACTAATTTTTTTTTTTTCTAAAATTCACACTTGCTAGAAAAGCAAGGCTATAGCGCTGCTTCTGGGAATTATAAGCTCATTAAATGTTAGAAATGTTTTATTGTCATTCTTCTTTGTAGTTCTGAAACGTTTTATTGAGGCTAGGGATTTAAAGTTTCATTTTGTTGATGTTGTTGGTTAAAACTAAGTCAAACATTCAGATACCCCTCTATCTTTAACCACCACCTTCCCCCCCCTCTTTCCATCCACCATCTTTCCGCTAAAAAAAAAAATAGCTGCCATGCAGCTAAAGTAATCAGCTCTTGGCTGGCTTCCTTTATGCCATTCATAAAAATGGCTGCCAGCTAAGCGATGGCTATGCGACAAGTCCATGGAAAGAGGGGGCGCGTTAGAGAAGGGGGATTTGCTGGGGTATTATGGCACAAAATGCTAAAAGTGTTTCATGGCACAAAAATGGGCGTGAGCGCCGGAGTGGGCGTGGGCGAACGCAGGGTATAGGCGGCATGTAGGCGAAAATACCAAGTTCAATATGGAACTTTTTGGTTTGCTCGTTAGAAATGCGTTAACTATGTCAGCGCCAGCGAGTTCCTGTTTCTCATCATCTTCATCTTTTACTTTTGCCTCTTCTTCTTCCTCTTCTACATTTTCTTCATCATGTTTTTTTTTTGGGGGGGGGAGGGGGGGGTGTGTGTGTGTGTGTGCGTGTTTCCGACATTTCCTACTTCCGTTTTGAAGTTCTGACTCCAACTCAGACCCAAAAATATTTTGTGGCGCGCACATTAAGCGAAATCCCCGGCAAAACAATGCTTTCTCTTTCGCTAACATTCAACTGTCATTTGTGAAAAATATAAAAAAAAGAAAAAAACCAAAAAACACAGACAAAAATTGTTACGCCAGCATTTCGATTTGAAGGCAGTCGACCAACATTTCGACACATTGGCTGCCACTGAGTAAGAGCAACTACCACACACCAACACCAACACCAACACCGACACCAACACCGATACCGTCTCCTACACCGACACCAATAAGAGCAGCCTGGTCTTGTTTTTGACGCATGGCCCATAAAAAATGATGATGGGGATCATGCACGTGCTCTACGCTCAATTCATCAGCTGGCAAACACCTACAAAAACCCCTAACCGGAATGAGGACAGAAGGAGACGATAGACGAAAAAATGTTCGAGATACTATAGTTGATGGGCAGGGCCTGACACTTGGCAAAATATTGCCATTTAAGCTACGGACGCAGCATTTACGCTTGACAGCCACACAAATACATGGGGTGTGGGGAGGTGGAGGGGTGAGGGGCGGGGGACGTGGTGGTGGGGTTTAGGGTAATGGGGAAATATCTGCAAAAGGGTACAAATAGAGGTAGAGCCATGTCAGTACCTAAATGATTGGATTCCAGTTGCAGTCATATCAATGAAATATATTCATATGCATTTGAGTGCTTTTAGAAAACTGTCAAAAGTTTCCTCTAATATTTAGTATGTTGTGAAACGTTAGGTAATTCCATTTAAATACCTACGATTTTTATGAAAGTAAACCGCAATTAACAACACGAATCAAACTTATAAGTTCTTAAATTTTAACTAAAAACTAGCCAATTTAATTCCATTTTGCGTTCTAATCGAAACGTGTGAATGCGAATGAAACGAATAATGGAACATATATTTCGAGGCATTCATTAAGTTAAGTTTTTAGATATTGTTGTAGGCGTCGAGAGAGTTTTAATTTCTTGTGATTCATTTGGTAAAACGCACACGTAGTCTTGAAAACCAAGCTAAGCTAAAAACCTCATCTCACCCAATGAGCCGGAAATGTGGGCTGTCCTGGGTCAGTATTTTGACTGGTTTCCATTTTTCCTCCATTTTCCATTTTCCACTTTCCCTTTCCCCTTACTTTTTTGTTGTTGTTTGCCTTTCTCTTTTTGCACGCATTTTTGTGGTGGCAGGCAACTTGGGACGTGTGTCTTGCTTTGGTGGGGGGAAGGGGATCATAGGGGGGGAAGGCATGTTACTCTTAGGTCAGTTCGCCAACCCAGAAGGCAACGCAAAGAATTATTCATATTTTTTCACCGCCTTCTTCTCCCACCCACTTTTAGGGACCGCCGTTGGCATTTCGTTGGCGCACTGCGTTCCGTTGAAAAGTGATGGAGGCGGCGGTTGGGGGGGGGGGGGGGGGGGGGGGGGCGGGCGGGAAATTGCGGCGAATGCGTTTTCCAGTACCCGAAATTGTGCACCTTGCGGCCATGCCTCTTATTTTGTGTGTTGATTTTTGTTGTTGTTGCCTGTGTGAAGGACCTTTGCACTTGGCAACAAGCAAACAACGTGAAGAAGAGTGAAAAGAACGCGGCCAGATTGTCACCCACATTCGAAATTCCCACATTGCCCATTCGCATTGTTGCATCGCTTTATATTATTCATACGCTCAGTTGGCTGAGTCCTCGATTGCAGTGCTGCAGTTGCAACTGCAGTTACATCGTTGCAGTTGCTCTCTTTTCTGGCTTTTTGTTTCAGTTAGTCCCTGTTTCAGTAACATGGTTTCTGGTTTCTGTTTTGCCCAGTTTATGATTCACAATAATTGCGTGTAAATTTCATGTGTTACCACAAAAAAAACAAAAAAAAAAAAACAAATATAAATATAAGATTTTCCCATAATGATTTCGCACACTTACATACATATACATATGTATTTATTCCCATTTACCGCACTTGTTTCGTCTCCCCCGCTTCTCTTTCACACTCCCCTTTCTTTACTTGGCCTTGCCAAGCGTTTTGTTGTTCAGTTCTTTGGAATTTATGGCGTTGTTTACACAAAAATTGCATTCGCCTTGCAGTTGAGTAAACACCCGCCAAGTCCAAGACCAAACAAAAACTTCTAGCAAAAGGAGCAAAATGTGCAAAGAAAATCAACATTTTTTGGCAACTCAAATTGAAATGGTGGGGCAAAAATTTAAATTAACAATGTTTGAGCGATTGAAAACCAAGTTAAGGCAGTAAGCACGAAAGCAAAAGCTAAATATTTCATCATTTTAAATACGGTGGCATACGAAAAGAATTAGAAAAGAAATATATTAATTGGTTACTGTCCATATTAAATTTTCTATAAGACAATTTTGACCGTTCCGTTTGTCTATGCAAGAGCCTTAAACCTAAAGACTGAAAGAATGATGAACTTATTATTTCATTTGTTAACTGTGACAAGTAAAACTAAAATATTATATTTTCTTTGGCCTTAATTTCACTTTCTCCTTACCTCCTTTTCCACTTCCCGTATATTTGATTGCTAAAAGTAGCAACTTTCAATCGAGTTGTAAGCCAATGGAAAATGTCGAAACTTGTCTCTTGGTGTAGCAATTTTCTCTCTCCCTCTAAAAAACAAACTTCTTGGCTAGCAAATATTAGCGTTCATCTATATAATATAAGATAACACTTATTAATGAAATAGAATTATCTACCATGTGAACGAAGAAAAAAGTGAAATAGTCATTTTCTTTGCTGCACTTGAGGAAAGAAAGAATTTTCTTTCTACATTTGTCTTATGAGGTTTAGACATTGACTTTTGTGTGGCTGTGTGTCTGTGTGTGTGTGCGTGGGTGTGTGGGTTTGTGGTTTTGCTTAACAACTTAAACGAGCCTCAAGGCCGGATGAAAGCAACTTTAACACAACAACAACACATGGCCTTGCCCCCCCCATATAGCCCCCAACCATCAAATTGTGGCACCTCATCCACTTCGCCTGTCATACACTTTGTTCCGTTCTGTTCCATTCCGTTCTCGTTTGCTCATTCATATGGCAAGGTGTGCGACGACTTTTATAGGCCACTGTGTTATACTGAATGTACATACATACATATATGTGAGGGCGAGTGTATGTGTATGTGTGTGTGTTGGATTGTTGCTCGCGTGGGAAACGTTAAGTTAAACGGACCTTTGCGGCGAGCGCTCTTGTCGCCTTACCTCTAACTGGAGGGCATATGAAGCATATGCCTTATAAAGCTTTAGTGTTTGTGTGTATCTGTGTATCTGTGTGTGCGTGTGTATTAGTGTGTGTTGGTGTTAATCGACTGCCTTTCAACTGACTCACATGTGTGGTGGATGCTGGTGGCCTGACAATCACATTAAGAGGTAACCAAAAAGCACATTTTTATGATTGCTTTGCGTGTTGTAAATGTTACACACATTTTGCCACACCCACAAATACACACACGCACACGCTCACACACACACAGCAATTTTATTTATTACATTTATGTTTTCATTTTATGCTCAGACATACGCAAAGTTTTCTCCACTCTGTTTTTGTTTATTTTGTTGGTTCTATATATGCTTCGGTTCGGTTTGCTGCCCTTTTGGGAGACTATGGGGGCTAATTGATAAAGCCAAAGCCCAAAAATGGCAGAGCAATTAAATTTCCATTTGACTGCATATAACCTCATTTGGTGAGTTGTGTCAGAGAGAGAGAGAGAGAGAGAGAGAAAGGGGGGGGGGGCCGGTGGGTGAGTGGTGGGGGTTTCGGTGTGGAGCAAACGGGTGTCCACTGTTGCCAACTTCTAATTAAGCATTTCGCAATTCTATACGCACACCGACTGGCTCCTAGGTCCACGGGGAGTGTTGAGACAGGGGTTGGTTGGTTGGTATATGGGGTTTCCAAAAGCCAAAATGCAATTTCCTTGTATGCGTGAAATGTCCGAGTTTCAGGTTGGCCCTTAAATAATTATTTGCTGTGTGTCGTCCTGTTTCAGCATTCCCGTTTCCCATTTCCCATTTAGGTCTTTCTTTCCATTTAACCCTTACTTCGCATTGCTTTCTCTCTTTCTCTTTCTCTTTCCCTCTACCTTTCTCTCTCTTTCTGTCGAGGATGTGTGTGTGTGTGACCAAGTTGGGTAATTTAACTCCTAGTTGCAGCTCTGATTATGTTTTTCTGTTGCAACAGCAACAACAATAATTAATACACATTGCGTATACGTCGCGTTAGCTCCCTCTAGTTGCATCGCTTTTAATTAACACACACTCACACAAACACAGTGACCCCTGATGAATAAATGGCAAAGAGGGTAGCACCCAAATAGCAAAACAAAAACGAAACCTAAAACCTAAATCAAATTTCTATGCTAATGCTAAAACAAGCGGAAGCTATAATTCTATATCCTTATTTTTGCACTTTGACTGTTGACACGATAATGATACAGACACATTCACATATTGGGCAAAGCTAATTATTTGGATTAGAATGTTACTTTTTGATAACAACTTGGGCCGCGCCGCAGTTTGTATAAATATTTTGAGTTTTTGAGTATCACAGAGGAGCGCACTCACCCAAAAAAAGCTAAGTTCTCTGCGATTCTCATAAGTTGAATTATAAAAGAAACATAAACATTATTATATATCCCATTTCGATCAAAATTTTTAAATGTAATTCTGTCTTTAGGATATAGTAGTATGATCGTAATCAAATTTGGTTTGATTCTTTAAAAGTGGATGGTATTAAAACATTTTAGCCATTCCCTTAACATTTTTAATCGATAAAATATCACAAAATTATCGATCTCAAAACACAACCTAACCTCAAAAGCATTCAATATTGGTTATTTCGATTACTTAATAGAGATCTACATATTGTTTGTTTGTGGCGATCTTGAAATAGAACTTAACCTCAAAGGCATTTTTCATATTTAATTTCAACACATTACCTCTTGTCTTGGGAGACCATCTTGAGTAGTTCTCGTCTATTGCATTGCAAGATTAGAGAGATTCCAATTAGTTGGCGATTCTTTTTGAGAGAGAGAAAGAGAGAGAGATTTACGAGCTTTTCTCTCTGTGTGCGTGTGTGTGTGTGTGTGTCTGTGTAACTTTTTGTTTTACTCTCTTATTATGCGCAATCTGCTTATGGGAACATTACAATGGATGATAGAAATTTCGCATTATGGTCATTGAAACTTATCTACAAGCCGAAATCCATTCTTCTATCTGCCGTCTCTTTTCCTCTGTTCTCTGTTTTGTGGCCGTCAGGGCAAATGGCAATTAATGTGCAGGACATTAAATTAATGATATACGCTGATAACACATACACAGACATATACAATATGCTTGACCCGTCGTTCGATGCGTCCCTCCTCAGCTTTAGCTGAGGCTGGCTCCTTCTTACGGTTTTTGTGCCTAATCTGACTGTCGAATGGGTCTCACTGCTAATTAGCTTTTGGCTTTCACTTTCGCTGTGGTTGCCAAAAACCCAAAAATAAAGAAAGAAGCACACATACATACAAACACACACACACACACATAGAGAAAAAGGAAACAAAAAATCCATTGGACATGGAATGAGAGAAAGGGAAAGAGTGAAATCTTTTAATTGATTTATTCTCGTCTGCCATCATTTGTTGTATTATTGTCTGTGACCCGGATGGATGATGCCACCACCACCACCACCACCACCACCACCAGTGGAGTGGTTGGGGGCAATGCATGAGGAATGATTGGTTGGTTGCTTGCTCGGCTGGTTGCCTGGTGGCTGGGTAACTATTTTAATGCTCTTAGACTTAAGCTACAAGCATTTTTATTGCTCCCATCCGCCATCTATTCTGCCGCCATTCCTCATTCCCATCCCCATATACCATTTACCATCCTCCCTATCAACTTATTCTCAATGATTTGGTTCCATGTAATAATGATAAGCTGATTAGCGCAAGCTTCGCATAATGACATTGGCGACATTTTACAGCTGGAAACCCCAGGCGAGAATCCCAATCAAGCTACAGCTTGAGTTGGTACTCTCCTCCCCGTTTGCTTCCTTTCTTCCTTTTTGCATGTCAGGCAATGAAAAGGAGCGACCGACCAGAGCAACTACGACACCGACAAGGTGACAGAGGAAATTGGAAGTGGGAATCGAGAAAGGGGAAGCAACAACAATAGCTTCCAACTCTGGTCCTGGTTCATGCTTTAGAACGCTTGACTGAGCCCCGATGAAGCTGCCTCCCCCCCACCAGATCTACCCTGTTGTCCTGCTGTCCTGCTGCTTGTCGCTGCCATTGACGGCGCATTAACTCATTTCCTGCATCATTAAGAGGCACCTGCAATTTTCGCACATTTACACCACAGACGACGTGGTGGACGCCTGTATAGTGTGTTTGTGTGTGTGACTTAATCAATTCAAGTTGCCCTTAGTTTCACATTCAAGTCAAGGATAATCCTAAATGGGATCAAATTGCAAAAATGATGGCAAAATGATGGGAATATTTCAAACTTAACTTGATTACATATTCTCTTGTCTATATTATCTCTCTCTCATTATTTCTTCACTTCCAACTTTAATTCGATCGGTGTATTTATATGGTAATTATTTATTTTTATTTTTTTTTTGTGTTTAGGCAGCACAGCGAATCCGGATGCCAAGCGACTCTACGACGATCTGTTGAGCAATTACAACAAATTGGTCCGGCCTGTGGTCAATGTCACCGATGCTCTCACGGTGCGCATCAAATTAAAACTATCGCAACTGATTGATGTCAATCTAAAGAATCAAATAATGACCACCAATCTGTGGGTGGAGCAATCTTGGTATGATTACAAACTCAAATGGGAGCCCAAGGAATATGGCGGAGTTGAAATGCTGCATGTACCCTCCGATCACATCTGGCGTCCAGATATTGTGCTTTACAATAAGTGAGTTAATTAAGTGTTTCTTGATTTTTTTTGCATTTGTTAATGAATGTGAATTAATTGTCATTACAGCGCCGATGGCAATTTTGAGGTAACACTAGCCACCAAGGCCACGCTAAACTATACGGGACGCGTGGAATGGCGACCACCGGCCATTTACAAAAGCTCCTGTGAGATTGATGTCGAATACTTTCCGTTTGATGAACAAACCTGTGTGATGAAGTTCGGCAGTTGGACCTATGATGGATTTCAGGTAAGTCAATAAAGACAAAATTGAGAGTTATCTCTACTAAGCATGGCAAAGAATGATTACACCAGATTTGATCTCTAAAATATTGAGAAAGACATCTCAAAAGGGGACATTCTCTACTGAGTATTTCATGTAACAACTTTAATATAAAGTTCTAAGGTTAAATTCTAAGGCTCTGCATTATTAATAGACAATATTCAAAAGTTAAATATTTATTTCAAGGGTTCAAAAGGCAATACCCAAATTGTAAGATTTATTGGAATAGAAAGAGTTTTTTGTGTGTGCGTTTGTCTGTGTTAGTAGGCGTGCCTATATATGTACATATTTATATAGTTCTGCAATTCGATTGAGGAAATAAATTAAAGTAATATCGATTAAAGTCTGTCTCAGGCGATAGTTTATCTTTTTGTTGGTTATCTCGTTTACACATTAACAAATTGCTCTCAGGTGATGAGGGAGCAGTGGGAGATGCAGAAGGCTTTTTCATTTTTGGTTTGACTTGAATGGGAGCTGGCAAAGGGCGCACTGAGCCTGGTTTAGTGGTCATAAACCGAAATTTGCTCATAATTCGTTGGCCTGGCATAGAATTTCTCACGTTTTATGACCGCAAAACACACACAGAGACAGAGAGAGAGCGAGAGAGAGAGAGGGAGAGAGGGATACAGATATGGACAGTTGGATGGATACACACGCAAAAGGAACTCCATAAAAATGTCTCTGGTGGTTTGAAACATCTACACACACACACACACACACAGAGATCTACACCCATGCACAGTCATGAAAGCAAGTAAGCAGGCAGTGAAAGGACAATAAGGCTGCTTGACACCTGCCTGGTCTGCTCAAAATGGCCAAAATGGCGGCGACAAAAGACACCGACAACAGCAACAGAAACAGAAACAGTAACCAACAAACAACAAGCAACAACGAACAACGAACAGGCATTTTGCTAAGGGCCTCGTAAAATTGTGCAACTGGCAAACTGGTCGACCCACAAAATGCAACAAACTTAGAGTGGAGGGGGGGGCAGGGCGAGGGTGAGAGAGCTGAGAGCTGCCTTGGCATATGTTTAGCGAGAGAGCCTCTAACGGTAGGTCGTTGGGTCGGTAGGTGGATGGGCTCATCCTGTGTGGTTGGGATTGGGGATTGGATCTGGGTCTGAGTTTGGATTTGGCGGATGGCTTTGGTTTCTCTGGGCTTAACATTTGCTGCGACTTTGCCAGCTAATGAAGTGGCATTAGGAAGAAACCCTACCCCACTCTGCCCTACCCTACCCTACTCTACTCTCTTCGGGAAATGAGCTGGCAAATGGCCCGCAGTTCGCGTCTGATGAGGGTTTTAACCGCACACCCACAGACATCCATATAGCGTAAGGTGTGTGTGTTTGTGTGTGTGTGTGGGCGCATACTAAGCTGCATTCGCTGCTCATAAAAATGGCGCAGCCTTTAACAAATTAAATAGTTAGAAACCAAAAAGTTGCTACGAATTTAATGAATCTGCTTAACTTTATAAGTAGTTGCATAAAACTTGCACAATTAGTAACCAACTCGTCACTCAATTAGCCATTAAATCGCTTTCTTTCTATCTCTCTCACTCTTTGTATCAATTAACCCATTAACGCCGTTTGTTCTTTTGTAATTGCTTGAAATCAAATTGTTGTCTAGCAGAAAATTTTTGTTTGACAAATTCAAAGAATTTCAAATGCTTATTTCAATTATTTTGGAGTTCAATTTATGACTGACTGATCGGTATACATATGAACACACTTGAGTTGGTTAGTTTGAAACGATTTCTTTTTGATTTCATTTGTTGGTTTGCTTTTGGCATACAGCTAAAAAAGCAATTAAATAAGTGCATTTTGTTTTTTCGTAAGCTTCCTAATTTACAGAGGACCTTGGCCTTTAATGGGTTAAGGCGTACTTTTCTATGCCTGAGGGTGTGTCTGTGTGTGTATGTGTGTGTTTGTGTGTGTTTATGTAGCATTCAAGACTTCCTTCAAATGTTTAATTGTCAGTCAGTCAGTCAAGAGTTTCAAGGCAAAAGTAAGACAGATGGAAATGTCAATGTTGCTTAACATGTTCATTAAACTTTCGACTTGGCCTTAATGCATACAAACACACCATCACACACACACACACACACACGCTCGCACTCGCTGTAGTTGTGTAGGGGCTAAATTCTCATTTACTATTAAAAGGCAAGGCGCTAACAACGTTTCTGACACGCACCGACATGCCAACCTACCCCCTTCCACACCCCCTTTGCACCACATACATATTATCCCTCAGCGTTCTTCATTGTTGTTGTTGTTGTTGTTGGTCTGGTTGCAGAGCCATCAACATTTCATTGTTTTTGGGTAAACTACACTGAACAAAATCATTTATGATTAATTAAAACTTTGAATGCAAAATCTAATTGTTTTCATATTTTCTTCTATTTTGTTTTTCTGTTTGTGTGTGTGTGTGTGTTAAAGTTGTTAGTTAACTTTGAAATAATGAATAAAAGTTGAAAATTTCTAAAGGCTCGTGAATCCATTAAAATTAATTTATAACATTTATATTTTAGCCCTAGTCTTTCATATAATAGAATATATTATGGTCTATTCAATTTTCTGTCAGTGTATGATTGTTTTTTCCACGCATAAATTAACCGCAAAATAAGCGATATCAAACACAGAGAGAGTGAGAGAGAGAGAGAGAGAGAAAAGGAATTTTCATAAAATATTTATAAACTCGCCGGTAACAGACAACAACTTGTCTCGTCCTGTCCCGTTCTGTCCTTGCTTGTCCTGTTCTGTCCAGTACAGTCCAGTCCTGTCCTTGCCTGTCCAGTTCTGTCTCATCTTGTTCTATGCTTTCGCTTTTGGTTCTGCATTGAAAGCATTTTTTGTATATGTACATGTAACTATGTATGTGTGTGTGTGTGTGTTTTGTTGCATGCCACAAAGTAGTAACTGTATTTCTGCCACACTTTTTTTCACCCACACCGCTTGCATAACGGAAATATTTTAGTAAATCGTAACTTCCTTATAGTGAAATTTCCGCTACCACTTAAAATAACAATTTCCGCCTCAGCAGTTTCAGTTACAGTTTGAGTTTGAGTTACAGCCAGCAGCAGCAGCAGCAGCAGCAGTAACAGTTATTCCTGCATCACACAAAAAGCACCTGGCCGGGTGACGGGCTTCCTGAAAGCCCAACACCGACTCACCAACTCAGCCCCACCCTCTTACCCTAACACCCATCAAGCATCCTGTCTGATTATTTTCCACTTCTTCTACATCGTCTACTTCTCTTCATGTTCGTTCATGTTGAAAGGCATCGGGGCGTCGATTTCCTAATTTTATGTCATGAGCCAAAGTCAAAGGCAAGGTATGTAAGAGTAAATGGGGGCGGCGCTTTGCTTTCTAAAGGAGGTGTGGCGTCAAGCATATACCAGGAATGTAAGTTCATAGGCTCAATTTTCACACTTGATTTCGCACACACACACACACACACACACACAAACACACACACAAATTGAATTAACGTCACTTTTCAAATTTCACGCTTTTCCAACAATGTCCTTACATTCACCTTCTTTCCTGCTCCATATGCTTGTCTCCATCCTCCGTGTATATTGCGCAACAACATGAATTGGGTAAACTCATAAAGATCCATTTGCCTGAAAATTTAGTTACATAGATACATATGTATGTAACTTACCAGATTGGGGGGGCAAGAAATTTGAAATAAAGTTCTTAACAAAACGATATATTAGATAAAGGCATACAGATTATAAATATTAACGATTTATATCGCTTATATGCAATGTATATAAGTACATACATAGGTAGAATTTCTAAACTATTGACCCAACCAACTTTACTTCAAAATACCCTTTGCTCTTTTACTTTTCTTTTTATTTTTGCTGGCAACGTTAAGTTGAGTCAGTTGCAGGTGTCCGCACATGTCTCTCTGTGTGTGTGTGTGTGTGTGTGCATGCGTGTCGTAAAGTCTAGCAATATCTTCTTCTGTCCTGTCCTGTCCTGTCTTGTCTTGTCGTGTTCTATCTTGTTCTGTGCTGTGGCTTGGAATTTAGACAAACCTCCAACACAAATTGAAGGTGCTATCAACTATCTGTAAACTGATCAATTTTTTATATAAACTTAAATTAAGTTCATTTAATAAATTGTTTATAATGATTCATGTATCTAAAATAATATATAATTAAATTTATTTTTTATGCTTTTCCCCACTGACTCATTCTCTCTCTCTCTCTTTCTCTTTCTTTCTTTCATTTGGTCTCTTTTAGGTGGATCTGCGTCACATCGATGAGCTAAATGGCACAAATGTTGTTGAAGTGGGCGTGGATCTGTCCGAATTTTATACATCAGTCGAATGGGATATACTTGAAGTTCCTGCAGTGCGGTAAGTTCACTTTTCCCAACAATTCGTCCTCTCTTCCTCTCTCTCTCTCTCTCTCTCGCTGTGTCTTTCTTCCTGTCTTGGTCTCTATATCCGTTGTTACGTTGCTCGGTACGTCTGGCTGTCGCTTTCTCTCTCTCTCCCTCTTTCGTATTCACTGTCTCTGTTGCTGTCTCTATCTGAACAACAATTTGGCAGAAACTCCTTTGGCAAGTTGTTTGGACGCTGTCACAAAACACAAACACAAATCTTTCAGGATGTCAGGACCCAGGTCAAGGATGCAACTTTGCCTTAGAGATGCTGCTACAGCTACAGCTGCTGCTGCTGCTGCTGCTGCTGCTGCTACTGATGATGATGATGCGCAATGAGGGCGTTCTTTGCTCCATATATGTCAGGGGCGTGGTCTTTATTTACACCTCTTTACAACAACAACAACAACAAGCATCCAATGCGCCCCCAAAAACGCTCCATAACCCGTCCACTGCGTTGGCATTCTCTGCCGCTGCCGCTTATGTTTTCTTGTTTTTTCGGATTTTGAAGTTTTTAAATTAAAAAACTTTGGCGCCCGAGCAGGCATAAGAATCTGCAAAACAAAATGACCTCTTCTTCTGCCCTCTGTCTGTCTAAGTCTATGTGTGTGTGTGTGTGTGTGTGTGTGTGTATGCCTTTTCTTTTCTCTCTCTCTCTCTCTCCCTCTCTCCCTCTTTTTATGTGTGCGTGTGTGTGAAAGTGAAAGCTAACGAAGAGGCTGTTGTTTAATTGCCACGCCCACTTCTTTATATTCGCTTGTGTGCACACATCAAGGCAACAAGCAATTTACGCATCATACTCAACCGGGGGCAGGGACTGAAACAGGGGCAGGGATTGGGGCCAAATGTGCTATGAGTGAAAGTGAGTTTGCGACTTGGCTCTAATGCATTTAGCCCAGAACAAAGGAAAAAAGTACACACATACATACATACCTACCCACATACTTACATTAATGTATAGATGATTTTAAAGGCTTGTTGTATTTTTTTATTTTATTTTATTTTTTTTTTTTTTTTTGTGGGGCAAACTGGTAATTGCTAACTCTTCCTATTCATGTCGTTAAAGCCTTTTTCATAAGATTGAATTTCTCTTTAGAATGAAAGTGAAGGTTTTTTTTTCGGTTATCCTTTGGATGACTTAATTAAAGTCAAAAAAAACACAAATAAGCAGTTTAGTAAGGCAAACCTCTGGTATAACAAGAACTAGCCAAGTTCAGCAGGGACATTGTAATAAGTAAAATTGTTCTTTTCACCCATCAGTTTCTTGAAACTAATTGGGCTAATAATGACGTTTAGTCCTGCTGTTCATATATGCAAAACATATTGATGAACGATTTAAATGAGAGTCCCAAAAAAATTCTTGACATTGGTATTCCGACTTCTAACTCTCTCAAATCGGCAAAAAAGTTTTTGAGATTTCTATTTCCATCGAATGTTAAAATTCCAACAGAAATTTGGGCTTTTCAAATAGCTCAACGCTTAACCCTATTTAAGAATTGTGAAATTGCCAACTATTGGGTAAAGTTTAAACGGATTTTGGCGCCAAAACTAGCTCTCCCTCTATACTATACTCTCATATACTAGAAATCGAACAGAAAATCCCAAAAGAGGTAACGTTATATGAGAAAAAAAATCGACTCTAATATAGTTTTTATATTTCTTTATTTATATCCAGTTTGATATTCAAATTTAGCTTATCCCTTTCTCAACATGAAATTGGTCAGTTGCATGGCCTTTTTGTCTCACTATCTTTTACGATATACATATGTAGTATAGAGAGCATATGTCTTCTTTTTTTTTTTGTTTTGTGAGTGTTTTTTGTGGCTCTATGTCTTATGTTTAATATTCTTCGATTTTACGACATAGTTTTGATTTAGCTTTTTGGGATTTATTCTCTCTGCAATTGTTGTTTAGATGTTTCTATGTGCGAAATAAGTAGCCCGAAATGCCAATGAAATTTTTACACGAGCAAAACAACAAAATAAGAAAATGTTGTAAACAGAGTTGTTGGAAATCGAGTATCCTTGGTGTTATTGTTGTTGTTGTTGGTGGTGGTGGTGTCCTTTTTGGCCTTGTTGGCACGCGTGCCAGGCAACCAGACCACAAATATGCGCGACTTGCGTCTCCTATGTTAGCCATTTTTATTTTTATTATATGTAAGAAAATTTTCTTCTATCATTTGTTGGCTTCTTTTCGTTGTTGTTCGTAGATTGTCCGTGAAAGTCGTGAAAGTGTTGTTTATGGAGGACAAAGGGCAAAAGCAAGAAACCTGCGTGTGTTTGTGTGTGTGGGTGTTTGTGTATTTACCTGTATGTGTGGCATAGACGAAAAGTTTCCTTGAACTATTTTGTTGCGGAAAATGGGCAATAAATCACAGGCAACTTCACCTCTCTCTCTCTCTCTCTCCGTCTCTCTCTCTCCGTCTCTCTCTCGATTCAACGGTTTTTTTCAATGTTATCTTTTGACTAAATTTGAAATCTGCTTTAAATATTCTTTTAGATTAATGCTCAAATACCGTGTCGTCTAGATTTCGATTTAAGCCAAATTGAGATTGGTTTTTGGGAAACAAATTTAGAGATAAATTTACATTGAGATCCATTGACCTTTAGCGGCATCATTTAGTTGATCTGGCAACGCCTGACTATGCCAGCTGTTTCTTGACAGAAAATGGCGTTTGAGTAGTAAAAGAGAAAACTTTTATTTTATTTGGGCTTTCTTTCTTTTAAGGTTTTTTTTTTCTTTTTTGCTAGATTGAGCCCTAATGCTTGACTATGAAATGGGATAGTAAAACTCAACTAGAGATGCTTTAATTTGCTGGCTTGTGTAATGAACTGATTTGAAATTTCTCCAGTGCGTTGTTGTTGTCGTAGGGTCATGTCGATGTGTATGTATGTATGTGTGTGTGTGTGTGTGTGTGTGTGTCTGTTTGTAGGTAGCTCTAGCTGTAACTGTCTGTCAATCAACTTCTGATTGTCTGATTTCATTTCACCCAACCAGCCAACCACATGCCACATGCTTCTTACCCTTCTTGCCGCCCTTTCTCTTTTTGTACATGCCACGCCCATGCATTCTTACTACACCGACTCCTAACACAGAGTCGAGTCGTCCTCCAGTTAATTTAACTGTCGGTGGGGCATTAAAACTGAATCCTGTTAGAAGCAGGTGGGTGGTTAAAGTGCTCCGTGTACGGGTACAGTGAAATGAAGTGAAGCAGAGGGAAGTGGAGAGGAGTAAAGTTGAGTAGAGTCGAGTCGAGTCGAGTCGAGTGAAGTGGAATGCGTGCTGTCCGTAGTATGGATGGGGGTTTCATGGGAAAATTGCTGTACGTGCTGTGAATTATGTTGCAGCATTTTAGGCGCAGCAGCCTGCAGACAATAAAGGCTGCCACCCGAGCATGGAAGTCAGAGGCCGCCGACGCTAACGCCGTTCCCCCGTTACGTTTATATGTATATATTTTTTTTTCGGTGAATGTGTCACGCACTTGTGGCATAATTTACTGCAAATGCGACGCGATACACACACACACACACACACACACACATATATATACAACTCACACTTACATACACTACCGCGTTTGCCTCGTCTCGTCTCTGCTGTGCTGTGCTGTGTTTTGCTTTGCTTCGCCTGCTGTCAACTTTTTAATTCCTGTCAATGACTTGAGCCCGCCATTTCCGTTTCTGGTCTTAAAATGTTATTGCCCCAAATGTATTTTAGCTTTGTCATACAGTTTGTCACGTGCCGGTTATGAAATGTGATGTTTGAGAGACGGGAAAGCGTTTTGCCCGAGTTCTATATAAGTGTGTGTGTTTGTGTGTGTGTGTGTGTGTGTGTGTGTGGCATGATATTTGTCGGCATCGAAGTTAATTGCCAACGATTTCTGTGTTACTTGTTAGCAGCACTTTTGCTGCTGTTTAATCTTAGCCTAAGCCTTATTCAATATCAAGTTAGATTCGATTTTTCGAAAGCCCATTTAATTGCATATTCTATTCACCTGTGCAATTTAAGGGTATTTGAAAGTCGTCATATCAATTTTATGGCCTCCTTAGACTCCCATGGGAAGGCTCTTCCTGGGTTTACACAAACATCTTGGCATCAAATGTGATTAAAATTGGTATTATACCATATCATGACTTCATGTGTGCGAGTGGAATTATTTGGTTTATAAGTGTCATAAATATTAGCTTTATGCATATTCTAAATTATCCAAAATTTGAATAGGATATTGATTAAAAAATCTGATCAAAGTTTTAAAAATTTCTTAAGTACAGTCCCCAAACAAACTTTGAATAGTCAATCTTATTTTTAAATTGTATTTCCCGTAGATCAGCAAGAATATAGCCACCGATTCGTAGTGAATTTTCTGGCCATTGAAAGCAGAAGGGAATATGAACCTTATATCATACCCGAACTATCTCTAGGTCCATAATACCATCTGTTTTTTTTTTTTTTTTCTACCTTTTCCCATACTTTACTTTCGTGGTCTTTAAAATATATTCCTTCTCTCTTTGATTGCCCTGTGGGCCTTAAAGTTGCCGCAGACTTTTTTTGGGATCCTGGTTCTGGTTGTGGTTTTGTTTGGTGGTCCGTGCGTGACCTTTAAAATTAGCAGGCCAGGCACATACTACATGCTGAGAACCCCATTGGGCTTCACCTAGCTGACCCCCATTCCACAATTGGCCGCCTGCCCAAGTCTCTCTGTTCATTCTGTTCCCTTTTGGTTTATTTTTTGGTTCTATTTGCATTGCTTGATTACAGGGCGAACGACTTGTGTTCTCTCTATCTTTCACCTGATCGATTAAAACCATAATTAGGCAACTTTCAAATGCAATACTCTTGGGCTTATCCCTGCTGTTCACACTTGAGTGCCACGCCCATTTGTGGTGCTTTTTCAAGTCATGCAACGAAGCGTGTTTATGTTAGTTATTAAAATTCTATTACTTTGATTTCGTCCATTTTCCACACACACACACACACATATACAATCGAAAGAGAAAGAGAAAAAAAAAACGAAAAGGAGGAAAAAAAAATTACCCGAAACTTTTTGCGGCACAAAGTTCTGTAGTGGAAATCAATCAAGCGTTTGCAACCTTTTTCGTCTTTTTCGCCTCTTTCTACATGTAATTTTTTCTCTTCCTTCTGTCGACCTGCTTTCTGTTCCTCCCGAACTGCTTCTTCTTTTTCTTGGTTTTGGTTTTCCCTATTTTTTTTGTTACTTTCTCCGCCTCCCCGCTGACTAGGTGGTAATGGTCTTGTGGGTTGGTTTTTCTTGGGGTTTTTTATGTTTGCCAATCATTTTGTATTTATGCGTTTTGTTCTTTGACTCCAGCTGCTTTTGCTTTTGCTTCTGTTTCTGTTTCTCCTCCTGCTCTACCTCTTTCTGCCTTTGCTGTCAATCAGCGTTTCGGCCATTTCGTCTGACTGACCGAATGACACAAACTGGCTGGCTGACTGACTGACTGACTGCCTTAGTCTTAGGAGGAGTTTGGTGGCAATTTTGAATTCCCTTTTTCTCTCTGATTCTCATTTTAGTCGTTTTCGCTCTCGTTTCGCTTGTCTAGCAATCTCACTTCACTTTGTCAAAAATCAATTGAAGAAAAAACCAAAGAAAACAAAAAAGATAGAAAGCATGAGAGAAAAAAAAATTGTTGTCATTTTGCTTTAAGCATTTTGGCATTTTCATTCCGCATTTGGGTTTTTATTACGCATACGCCGCGTGATTCCGACGCATTGATGAATTGTTGCCAAATACGAATGGAAAGAGGGGATAAGGCGAAAGAGAACGTGCTTGAAGTAGACAGTGAAAGTGAAAGTGGCTAGAAAGAGGCGGTGGGAGATTGGGAAGAGTGAAGGTGTGGGCATGGGGATGCCCTCTATTTTCCAAGTCAAATCAAAATGAAGTTGTTGCTGGTTGTTGCTGGTGCGGGATTGTTACAGCTATTCCTATTTCTATTCCTTTTGCCATAGTTGGTTGTTGTTGCTGTTGCTGTTGTGCCTACGTGGCGCCAGCCGAGAACTAGGCGTCGATGGGTCCCGTGCCTAGACACGCGCAAGCCTGAATATTGGGGGACGATTCCTCGTGTGTTTTTGGCGGCGTCGGCGGCGGTGCCCATTTCTCCTGCCCTTTGATTTTTTTTTTTTTCTTCTTTGCCTATTTTATGATTTATTGTATGTTGTGTTTTTCGTATGTCTTGTTTTTGGTTTTTTTTTTCTCATTGTTCGAGCTTGATTTTGTTTCTGGGTTTTTTTTTTTTTTTTTGGTTGGCAACAAAACTAACCAAACCGTTACGAAGCTTATTACACTGACCTTTTACCTAATCCCACTCAGCCTCCTGCTACATGCCGGACTACTTCAGAGTCCTTGTTGATAGTTAACTGAGGCCACAGAAACTCTTATATCAATTTGGTTTTTGCGTTTTCCTAGCCAACTTAATTTGTGTTAATTAGTGTTTTTCTCATTACATTTTAATTTGTAGCATACTTTAAAGAGTAAAAAGTACTTTTATATGAAATATGAGTAGATCAGTTCAGGGTTTTCTTTCTCTTTTGATTGATCTAATCTAGTCATTGTTTCATTTATCTTGACTTCCTGTTTTATTTTACATTGTTAAGTCCAAATAGGAATCTCATTTTACTCATTCTCAATGTTTTCTCGGTTGAGACACGCGTCTCATCAAGCACTTTGAGATTTTTCAATCGAACTTCTTTGAGCCCTTCTTCGACTTTTGTTTCTGTTGGTCTGTTGCCTTCGCTTTTACCATTTGACATGTGAAATTGCCTTGGCAAATTATATTTTATGGCTGCAGCTATCAAAACTACCCACAAGATGTTGGCCTTCAGCCTTCCGAGCCCACTCTACTCCACTTCAACCACACCCGCACCCCCACCCACTATCATCCTTCCTTCGTTCTGGTTTCGTTCGTTTTTATTTTCAGCTTCTTCTCCGACTTTTTGTTTTCCTTCCTTTTAGATTGGTCTGCCACATACTTCATTTCTATTTCGAAGGAAAGTCAACTGCCACAAACAGTTAGTTGCCTGGCGGCCACATCCTTGTCGACATCGTCTTCTTGGCTAACCCCCACCCCCCAACTCAGCGGCCCACCCACCATGCCACTTCCCTTCAACAGAGCCTTCTACTTCTCCTACTTTGTTTATTATTTATTTACAATATTTTCTTATTCAAAATGAAGCCGCAAGCCTCTTGGAATTATTGATGGACAGACATACACTACAGCAGAGACCAGGCTACGTTTCCTTCGTTTTTGGTCTACCCCTTTTAGCCTGCCAAATACATATGCACATATATATGTATATATACATAAATATATATTGTTGTCCTTCTCCTACTGCTTGAAGAGTTTTTCTTTTTTTTTTTTTGCCTCGTTTTTTAAGTGCGACCACAAAGTTCTCTCGACTCAATTTGGAAAATTTGCTTCCCCTCTTTGGTTGAATTTATTTTTCCTTTCTTTCCTTTTTTCTTCTCCGGTGGGAACTTAGGCGAGCAGAAACAACAAAGATTATTAACTTTATATTGTACCTACATACACATAGATAAGAGAATGAAAATACTTAACAAAGAGTTGGAGTCGCCCTGCTTGAAAAACAAATTTTTGAGTCCAAAAAGTTGGATTTTTAGATTTTCATATCAATTAAATCTTGGCATAGTTACAAGCAACAAATAGATAGAAACGTTTTCAAAATTTTTCAAATTTTAGCAGCTATTAATGGTAAAATAAATTTAATGGTAATTTTTTATGATCTGTTAAATGATTTTTAAAGCAGTTTGTTTTTTTTCCCCCCTAACTAAACTATGAATTGTATCAATGAACATTTCACACGTCTTTTAATACAAATTATTTTAGCCTTAGTCTAAAGAAAATTTAAGATTTTATGATTTTAAAAATCTGAATGGATGCACAATAAATTGTTTAATTTGATTTAATATTTGGATTTAAATGTTTCTTAATTACATTTCACCAAACTTAGACTAAATTTATAGTTTCATCATCTCCTATAGACGGCTTATGCATTTGAAGCCTTTAGGCCCAACATGTAAAGAAGAGAGCAAAAAAAAAAAAAAAAAAAAGTGAACACAAAAACAAGGGGGAGAAACCGAAAAATTGGTTGTTTTTCCAGCATTTTAAAATATTTATCATGTGGCCGATGATTTATGTGATTGGAGGGGCATATATCTAGGCATATACATACACACACGCATACATACGTGCGTTGGTGTGTGTGTGTGTGTCTGTGTGTGTGTTTGTGCACTGCGGATATGGAAAAAAGAGAAATAAGAAATACAACATTAATAAATATTTACTTGCTGCGTAACAAATTTGCCTAACTGACAGAAGTAACTTCCCTCTCTCCTTTTTCTCTCTTTCTATCATTTTGTTTATAGGAATGAGAAGTTTTATACATGCTGCGATGAGCCATATTTGGACATTACATTTAACATTACAATGCGAAGGAAAACGCTTTTCTATACGGTTAACCTGATCATACCCTGCATGGGCATCAGCTTTCTAACAATTCTGGTATTCTATTTGCCATCGGACAGTGGCGAAAAGGTGAGTACGAATTCGATTATATTGGCGGAACTAGTTCAATTAAAATGTGCATCTCTGATTGGGTATATCTTTCGTGAGTTAGTTCATTTTGAAAACTATTTTTGCAGCTGAAAAGTGTGCTATAAGCAATACACCCCCTAAAAGAGAAAACCATGACCCTGGCGCACATCTGCCATAGCCACGCACTGCCTCGCAATTGGACCGCCCATTTAGCCCATTTGGCCCATTTCTGGTATTTTTTTTTTTTTTTTTTTTGCGTTTAACCAATTGCCATAATTTATTGCCCTGCTTTACTCTTGCCAAACCGAAACCAAAGCCAAACCCAACCAACCAGCTCAGCCTGGCCCAATGTGCTTTTAATTAAAAAACGAAAAATGAAAACAAAAAAAAAAATTTTATATATAATTTCACACTCAAATGAAAATGAAAATGAAAATGCATTTCAACATTTTCGTTCGTTTGTTTCGCTTGTTGTTGTTGTTTTTGATTTGCCATCATTTAAGTTTGAGTAAATAAAATTACATGTTGGATTCAATTTAATGCAGACAAACCTACATACACACACACACACACACACATTAGTACATTGCGGTTCTTGCCTCTTTGTGCTCATTGGTCAGCGAAAACGTCAAAAAAATAATAAAAATTAAAGCGTACAACGGTGAAAAGACCAAAAAAAAAAAAACAAAAAAAAAACCGAAAGGCATAATGCATAAAAATATAAATATTTACACGCTGCCTGGGACTTATGAATAAATTACGGCCAATTTTCAAAATAAATAAAATGCAAAAATAATTTGTGTGCGCTGGCGGTTTTCTTTTTTTTTTTTTTTGTTTTTGTTTTTGTGGAGGCAAGAGGATAAACCCCAACGAGCACTAAGCGGTTTTGCAGAGGTGTGGAGGGAAAGATGGTTGGCTGATGTAGTGGGAAACAAGGGATATGGCCTGCCATATCTCTCTCTCTCTCTCTCTCTCTCTCTCTCTCTGGGATGGTGAACTCATAACGCATAATTTGTGTAATAAATATTGACAGTGCTGAGCATTTAGTCAGGTGGCAGGTGGCATTCAACTGAAACAGAAATAAACTGACAGCACAAAAGGACGTTGGTGGAGGGAATGGAAGTAGCAGGGAGAGGACTAGTGATTGCTTTTCATTTGGACATGCGGATTATCTAGTCAGAATGAAGTGACAAAAGAGTTTCAAATTGTGATTAGTTCAAAGCTGATTGCATCACTGAAATGCGTTGAAAGCTTTTCTGCATTACTGAGGACTAGACCCACTGGAACGGTGGTCATAGTCCCCGGGAGCCGAATATGTTTGGCAGGCAGGCCTCACACAAAGGCCACAAAGGATCACGGAAATAATCCTTGCTTTCTTCCACTTTATTGTCGACTACGTTTGTTGTCTCAATTCACTGTTTCTCTAAGAGGCAAAAATGGTGCAATACAGGATGAAGTCCTTCGGAGGACAATTGATAACAGACAATCCTAGTCAAATGATGGGTTGATAAAATTTTAACATTTATAAGTTATGCAATTCGATTTGCACCTAAAAGAAGTCTGAGCAAAATCTCTCAGCAATCTTATCCTGCGTATTGTCTCGGAACGTAAAACAATTTGTTGTTGGGTTTTTAGATTTTACAAACTGCTTTCGGATAGTCAAATGGGGCAAAAGCTTTGCCAGAGTTTGTTCTGATATTTTGTTTATTGTTGTAACTGTTCGAATACAAACACAGTGTATTGGCCATCTGGTGGTATGTGGAAAAATATCACTCATACTGTATTTTCCTTCTGTTTTCTTTTTATCTTTTATGGCTTTGCAGTCACACACACACACACACACACACACACAAACACAAATACGAACACACACATGAACAAATATTTGCGCCTAAAAGCGGGAAACATTTCTGATTCTGACTTCGAACTCTGTCTGGCACGTTCACCGCATTTGCCCAGCATGACGATGCCTGGTGCCCGATGCCCGACGCCCGATGCCTAGTGCCTGGAGCCATTGCCCATTTCGCCCAGAGAGTCCCGGACAGCTTTCAGCATTGCGATGGCATCGGAATTGGAATTGGAATTGCCAATTTACATGCATATGCGCCACAACGCACTTCATTCATGCAATTGCACGTGATGAAGGGGCATCCAGTGGCAATTGGAAGGGGGGAGGGGTAGTTGAACTGGTAGTTGTGCCCAATACTAAGTAGCCGAAAAAAAAAAAAAAACAAAAAAAACGAAGAGAAATCCCCACCACTTTTGTCTTCTGGTTTATTTTTATTGTTCGAAACAATTACGTTTTATGTGCGGGACAAGTCTCGGACCAGGCACAACCAATGAAATGGACATGGACAGCAGTACCCTCACTCCACAGGGATTAGAGGCCGAGCAAAGGAAAGGAATGGGAATGGGTTATAAATAGGAGGTCAAATTGTCATTTAAAGGCGCGACAAATGCATTTGCCACCTTAATTACACATTCCCCCCTATAAAAACTAACAACAAGAACATTTGCATAAATAATGAGAGAATGAGAAAGAGAGACAGAGAGAGAGAGAGAGAGAAAGAGATAAGAACGGGCGATGATAGCGCGTTTCGAAACACGTTTGAAAAGCGAAAGGATGGTCTGACAGCTTGATAGTTCAATCCTGTAATTTGCGCCCAAAATGCCTCTATATAAATTTAAGTAATTAATGCCGAAAGTGCAAAAGCAAATTCAATAAATTTTCAATTTTCATTAAATAGATTGAAATAGTTTCAGCAACAATTTTTGTATAATGATAAAAGGAATTTCTTTTCCCTTCTCCCTAACGCTGGAATAGGTAAACTTCTTTCAAATTTATTTCTATCTTGGTTTAGTCAAGTGGGGCGGAGAACATCAACTATTTAATATTACTTACTGATTGGCCAGCATAATTAATTAGTGGTACATAACAAGTGAACTGTTTAATTAATCCTTGAATCTCTTTCATTGATTATGTCATTGATATGAAGTTGAGTTAACAACTGGCTTAAGTCCAGTTTATTATGTAGCTACCTTTCAGCAGTTAAGAACAGATTTACACATGATATAATTTTAGGTCTTTTCATTGGCCACATCTCTGGGTCATATAATCTAGGTGGATGGTTGGATGGTTGGGTCATTGGGTGGTTGGTGGGAGAAAGTGACGGCTTTTGCTTTCAACTTGTAACCTTAATTAGGCAACGTCACTAATCGCTTTACAAGTCCCCATTCTCTCATTCAAAAACTAAGGCTAATTATCATAAAATCATTAGGCATCAAAATGTATGCTACACACACACACACACACACACACACACACACACACACATACACGAGCGAGGATGTATGTACATACATATATACAAAGGACCCTCAAAATGGGACTCAAATCGCGCGTCTCATTTTCGACATTTAATTACTTTTTGCACACACTTCATTACAAGCAGCTTAAAGAGTCGCAGTCTAAGTCAGAGTCCCAGTCAGACAGACAAAATCAGACACACACACAGAGAGAGAAAGAGAGAGAGAGAGAAAGGGACATAAATAAGGTGATGTGGCAGGCTCGTGGCAATTTTTCTCATACCTGTGTGCTTAGCATTTAATAATACTTGGTAAGGACTCACGGTCGCAGGGTCGAAGGGTCCCACGGTCTCAACGTGCAACCCCACAAATCATTCTCTGCTTTATTGAGCTCTCAATGTTTTTATACCCTTACCAAGACAAAAGGGTTTTATGGAATGTTTAAAGCATTTTGTTTATTTAGTGTACTTAATGTAGTCGCTTAAATTGTAATAATCAAGTGGAAAGCTAAATTAATCGCAAAACAATTATCGATAACCAAATCAACAACATGATTATTCTACACAAAGAATTAATGCATTTGATTGATGCCGCTCGCCACCAGGTGGCGCTGCAAAGTAGCAACACCTGCCCCGTTGAATTGATTGGAAAAATATATAATCAGGAAAAAGTAATATGTATCTCCCCTAATGAAAATCCCCCTTTTTATATGAAGTAGCAATGTGTACCTGGTTTTAATTATTCGTTATTAGAGTATTTCCTATTCGGTGCAGTGGGAATGACTTTCGATTTGGGGTTTCCTTTTATTTTATAACCAAAAAAAATAAAAAGAAGAAAAATGCTTTTTTATATGCTCATTATGTTTGAAACTTTTTTTCTCCCCACTGAATTGGAATTGAATGAAAATAAATTTGAAATAAGCAATTGAAATTTGATTGGTGAATTTTGAAATTGTTAGCGGAGTAAAATTCAATGAGGCTATTCGAAAATATGAAATCATAAGAATTGATGGTAAGAAAAAAAAAAATCAAAAACTGTAGCATACATTTCGGTTAGTTGCTTAAATCGGAATCGGAATCGGAATCGAAATTTTGTTTTCCCATTATTTATAAGGGCAAAGTGCAAAGGTTTTTCTTATGGGAGTTTATGTATGTATGTATCTGTGTCCTCATATTGTTCTGACATACGCACAATTGTCGCGCCTCCGTGTGGCACTCTGCGTTGCAGTAAAGTCAACTCAATTTACCGTTCTACAAAATGAACTGAACTGAACTGAACTGAATGTTGGTGTTGGGACTTCCTTTCGCTTACTCAATTTCTATCTGACTGTCTGTTTATTTGCAGGTCTCATTAAGCATATCCATTCTGCTGTCGCTCACTGTGTTCTTCCTGCTGCTGGCGGAAATCATTCCGCCCACGTCGCTGGTAGTGCCGCTATTAGGAAAATTTGTCCTCTTCACCATGATACTGGATACATTCAGGTGAGTGTGCGTGTGTGTGTGTGTTACCGATAACTGATAACCGAGTTAAAACCGTGATGCTGCCTCTGTTCGTTCTCAACTGTAAGAGTATTTATTTATGACGGAAAAAGGAAGCTCACAAAATGCCGCCGACTGTTGACTTTTAAAGTTCTTTGTTGCTGTTGTTGTGTTTGGCATATGCCGCATCCGCAATCGCGTCATACCTCCTCCCCTTGCCACCCATTCCCTTCCCTTCTCAATCTTCTGCTGCACGTATGCTAAAGCTCCAACTACCGCCCATCCTTTGTGTCACTGTCCATCGTCCGTCGTCCGTCGTGCGTTTCGTTCGTTCATTGTCGACCACAAGGCAAACTTCATAAATGCTGCTAGCAATTTACAGTCATTTGCCACGCCCACGAAATTCGATGTGGGTGTGGGTGTGGGTGTGGGTGTGGGTAACGGGAGATGCTCGTTGCTGAATGCCTGGATGCCTGGATGGGTAGAAGAGAAGTGACCGCCTAATTGTTGGTAAACAAAAGTCCTGGATCCCTCCCCGTCCCATGGAACACAGCGACCCTGTCTGAGTCAACGAAGTTGACGCAACAGGACCTCGTCTTGGCTCGCCTCAAATGATGTAATTAAGGCCGACCGCCCCGATCTTTTGTCCTTGTTGGTTTTTTTTTGTTTTTGTGTTCTCTTTGCTTTTGCGTTGGCCAAGCTCCTAATTAGACGTGGGCGTTGAAAGTTAATTACCACACTAACACACTGAACGTCAAATGGAGACAGAGAGACAGAAATACAGAAAGAAAGAGAAAGAGAGAGAGAGAGAGAGAGAACAACTCACTTAAGACCCATTTTTGTTCTTTTCTTTTTGCATTCCCCACCTCCCCCTGCAGCATCTGTGTGACGGTGTTGGTGCTCAACATTCACTTCAGGTCACCGCAAACACACACAATGGCGCCCTGGGTGCGCACTGTGTTCATCAACCAGCTGCCCCGCTTCTTGGTAATGCGTCGACCGCTCTATCCGATCAGCGAAATGATGTGAGTATGACTAGCAATTTGTCAACTAAAAACCTAAACTGAAGCTGAGCTAAATTGTTACGTCTTCTCTTTGTGTTTTTATTGAAACAGCAAATCCTCACGCCGTTTAATGGTGCGCACCTGTAATGGACTCGAACTGAGGGATCAAATACCACCGTTGCCACCACCAGTGGCTTTATCGCGGTAAGTGAATAAATTACACTTATTTTTAACCTAACCTTACCCAACCTAACCTAACCAAGCTTAACCTAATCAATCTAAATTGTGTTAACCAACACTGGATCTCACATCAATTCATAATGTAACTTTTACAGCATGCATCATAGCCCGAAGACAACCTCGCGCAGCACTTCGCCACATTTACAACACAGAGTACAAACGCTAAATCTAATGGATGACCTGGGTGGCGGCGGCGTTGGTGGTGGTGGTGGTGGCCTGGGCATGGGCATGGGAATGGGCATGAGCATGGGCATGGGCATGGGAATGGGAATGGGCGGTGGTGGAGCCTCTACAATAACCGGACACCTGAGCTCACTTTATCCGCCGACTATTTCAACGGTTAATCAACAAACCTCGACCACATCCTCGCTAATCGATGCTCAGTATCACAATCAATATCAACAGACTGGCGGCTCGCTGTTGGATCATCCACTGACGCCCACAAAATTCCGTCAGACAACCTCGACGTCCAGCCAAACGGGTCAGAATGGGACGGGCGGTGGGAATCATTATCAGCATTATGGGGGTGCCGGCAAATCCTCATCCACATCGACGCTGGCCCATCAGCAGCAGCAGCAACAGCAACATCAGCAACAGCAACATCAGCAACAACACCAGCAACAGCATTTGTACCGCCAGCAATCAAGTTGTTCGGCCAACTTCTCGCCACTGCCGCAACATGCGCATCAGGCACACGCCTCGACCACCACCTGCGATTTGGGTGGCGGACTGGGCGGAGTCAATGGCAATCCCAATGTGATAAAGTCTACGACGACAGTTAATTCGGTGGCCACTGCCTCAACTTTGGCCGATTCCTGCTGCAGCGGCACTATCCAAATACACCAGGGCATGGGCGCCGGCGTTGCCTGCCAATCCTCGGAATTGCTACAGCAGCATCATCATAATCGACCCACAACATCATCATCATCATCATCGGCAGCCGCCGGCACTGTTACCGGCAGTGTCGACCGCGGCGGTGCAAGTACCTCAGCGGCAGCAGCTGCAGCGGCTGCATCTGGTTCAGGTGGTACACCGCCGCCACCACCGCCGCCAGCGGCATCCGCCTGTGATATACTAACCCTACCCGCCTGTCAGCGTGAAGGCGGCCCCCATTGCTGCACGGGGGGACGTGGCAATGTGCGACAACGCTGGCATACCTGCCCGGAGCTTCACAAGGCCATGGACGGGGTCACCTACATAGCGGATCAGACGCGCAAGGAGGAGGAGAGCACGCGGGTAAGTTTCTGAATACACTGTATCATGTCCTAAATCGTCGTCTAGCCATCTTTTGCTGGCCACCGTCTAATTGAGCCGTTTCGTTTGCATTAAGGGGACTATCAAAGAAATTTTTTAACAAGTATCGACTAAATGTCGTAAAAAATCGCATAAATTTGCTTTGCTCTAGTAGCAAAAACGACATCTACGGTTAGCCACTTCTATCCTATCCTATACCTATCCCTATCCCATATCCTATGAGCCATAAAAAGCAGGCCAAGTATGCATGTATGTAGGTCTTGAGCCACAAATGCCGCTTAGCATTTCGAATTAATCTGTGCAATGTACACTAGTCGCCAGTCTGCAGGAGTCTGAAGTCCGGAGTAGTAAGTCCGGAAGGCAAAAGTCATTCGTATAAGACGATGTTGCTGTTTAATGGGCCTAATGCAATAAATTAAAGAGGTCTTAGAGCGGATTTATTGAAATGCCAATAATCAATACACAAACGCAATGAAACGTTGACACCTATAATATACACTCACACACACAAGAAAAACATGGACATGGACACTAGTTGATGATGCTGATGATGGTCATAAGGCCCAATGCCCTTTCATTGACCTTTCTTTCCTACGTCCAACACACACACACACACACACGTGTTCGTAAGAGCCGATGAGTTGAGGATGAGTGTCTCAATGGGCAGCAAGCGAAAAGTTTTAATGACTTTTCAAGCGCCTTATGAACATCATCAGAAGATGGTCTTTGCTGGTCTTTGCTTATAATGAATGAATGAATGTCTTACAGCTTCTTGTTCTTATCTCTCTCCATCTCTCTCTATCTCTCTCTGTATGTATGTGTGTGTGTGTGTAATGAGAAGACTCACAAAATGCCAATGAAAGTATTTTATTAAAATTACGCACACATTCAATCATTATTGGAATGTCATGATGTGCTCGACTGAGGCTTAGTTAAAGGCAAGAAGAACATGAACATGAACGGACAAAGGACAACGACACTTAGATATGCGAGGCAGCAATACCAACACCAACAACAACAACATTAAGGCATTTACATTGAGTATGTGTCATTTGGCACGCCCAGTCGTCTAATGGGAGTTGAACATATGCTTTGGCAATGGCAAAGAGAGTTCAACAAAATGAATATGAGTTGTGACAGAGCACTACACACACACATCCACATTCACACACACAGACACAGACATACACAAAAACACATCGTGACATACAATACGATGATTTAAATTCCAAAAAGTTGATCAAGATAAAACTGAATAAATTAATTTATTCATTGATTTCACATAGCCAGTAATTACTTTATAAATTTAACGGCATTAGAGCAATTCAATGAGATACATGGAGATATATATCTATATATATATATATATACAACTTTAATGCCTTTAATGCCTAAAATACATACATATGTAAAAGATGAAAAATCCAATACAAGCTAATCGAAAATGAGACTTGGCAACTGATATAGAGAAAAAGACTTTTAGTCCTGGACAAGAAATCGCTTTATTGCATTCGCTAACGAATTTTTTATATCCATTTGATACAAAATTTCGAAAATGCCTAAGTAAATAATTATCTTTATCGTTTCATTTCACCTTTTTTACAGGTAAAAGAGGATTGGAAATATGTGGCCATGGTATTGGATCGACTCTTCCTTTGGATATTCACAATAGCGGTGGTTGTGGGCACAGCTGGCATTATATTGCAGGCGCCTACTTTATATGATACCCGTGTACCGATTGACATTAAACTATCGGAAATAGCATCGACGACGGCCAAGCCGAATGTGGCTAGGCCAGTGTTGTAAAATGTTAGATGAGAGAAGAAACATAGAAAAGGAAACATCACGTCATCGACGTCGAGGTACACACTACATCAGATATGTATGTATGTATATTTCTTACTTTTGTGTGTCTTTAGTTTGTGTCTCTCATTATTTTGGTTTTTCATCTTGGTGTGGAAGTGGCGGTATAAGAACTATAGTTATACATATATACGTACTTAGACAAAACACACGCAGACCTATACATATATATAGACACACGTGCATATGGCATCACACTTACTTACAGACAGTCTGAGAAGAAACAAAAACAAACAAGAACAACTCAAAAACCAAATATATGAATGAAATTCGCATTTGTTTTTTGAATTTTTTTCTCTCTCGTCACAAAAACAAAAAAAATATATAAGGAAACCAAAAATAAAAACAAACAAAATAAGCAACAACAAAAAAACTTGTTCCAACAAAAATCCAACTAAAACTATGTATAACTATATAATAAAGTAAAAAAGGGAGAAAAACAAAAACCAAAAACCTAAAAATAATACTAAAAAAAAAAACACCCACACAAAAACGGTAAATGAGAAAAATGTATTTGTCATATACAATGAACTATAATTAACTTGTACACTACATGTTTTTGAACAAAGGGCAACAGCAACCAACAACAACTGCAACAACAACAACCAAGTCAAAACAACAACAAAACGGTGTTTTTTTTTTCTAGACAAAATGAACGAACTTTTAACAAAAGAGAACCCAAAAAAGTATGCAACATAAAATAATTAAGATGAAATGAAATGAATTAAATATAATTAAATAACAAAAAAATACATATAAAAAAAAAAACAAATGAAATTAGTGAAATTAAATTAGTCTAGCCAAAACGAAGATAATGCGAAAATGGTAAACAACAGAAGACATACCGAAGAAATTAACAAAAGAAAACCAAAACACAAAGACAACAAAAGAATTGTTAGTTAAAAACTATTTTTTAGTTAGCTAAGCAAAAATATGAATGAAAAACGGGGAAAAAAAATTTACAAAAAAAATATTTGCCAGCAAAATGCAAAAGAAGTAGAATGTTTGTATGGGTGCGGGTGTGTGTGTGTGTGTGTGTGTGTGTGTGTGTAGGTGTATGTTTGAGTGTGTTTGTGTGCGAGATTGCAAATGAGGCATGCAAATTAGTGCAAATAAACAGCAGGCGTGGAAAATCCTCACTTGCCTCCTTCAGCTATTTCCACTTCCTTTCTCCTTCTCCTCATCCCTGCTCTTCAGCTGTATCTCCTAGATTTTGCCTTGCGGCAATTAGTTAGCACAAAGCTTTAGTTATTATGCCCCAATGTACGTGCACACACATACATATGTATGTAGATATGTGTGTGTGTGTGGGTGTGCCTGTACGTGTATGAGTGTGCGTGTGTGCATAGTAAATAATCACCATTAGAAATTCAAATTCAATTTTCTGTACATGGCATTGCCTAATTGGCCCAATAATGCTAATTTCCAGTTGCATAATTTACCTGACAGGGGTACAAATAAAAAAAAAAAACACAAAATATATTAATCCGCAGCACCTTCATACCCTTTAATCCCTATTACCCCGCCGCTTCTGTTTTATATTCGTTGCTTTATTGGCGGCATCGTTTATCTGCTTCACAGTTTTTTATTACACATAAAATCAAATGATCCCTGATTTGTTGGTCAGACAACGAAGAAAAGAAACTGTGAACTTTCGTTATATGTACCAACATACATACATATATACGCGTGGGTCTGTGTGTGTGTGTGTGTCAGATTAAAACGTTTGCTGCTGTTAAATTGTTAACAGTTGAAGGGAAATTTTAACAGTGCATTTTACACGAAACAGACGACAAAAGTTTCAATTGCGTTTCGGCTAAAGAAGTTTCATACAACGATCGCAATGAGTCATAATCGATATTTTGATAAAAGTTAAAGAACATTATTTCACTACGATTTTAATCAATTTTTCGCCAATTAAATTAACATCTCAAAATTCTTTGTTTGAATATTTGCAACGATAAGAGAAAAGCATATCCGATTAATTGATATATTAGGGTAGAGCAAAAATAAAATGTATAATATTTAAAAAAAACTTCACCAGACAATTTGTATCTCCAATCAATTCCTAACCCTTGCGAAGCAGCTAATTAACAAAAAAAAAAAAACAGGGTTTTATATTTCCCATCAATATCATTAGACTTCTACATGGATATTCAAATTTCACTTACGTTGTTATTAGTTTTGTTATTCTTCTATTCATTTTTGTCCAGGGCTGCACACTGACACGTTTTTTTACACTGAACACAAAAAAAAACACACACGTAGACACAACATTTTCTTTCTTTCCTTTATCATTTTTGTCCAGGGCTGCACACTGACACTTTTTTTTACACTGGACACAAAAAAAAAACAAAAAAAAACACGCACGTAGACACAACATTTTCTTTCTCTTTCTTTCCTTTACCTTTAAGCAACTACGCCGTTGGCTGCACACTAGCACTTTTTTTTCACACTGACCACAAAACAAAAACAAGAAGAAAAAAAAAACAAAACCTAAAGAAAACTTATTCTTTCTCTCTCTTTCTCTTGGCTTAAGGCAGCTCGTTTTCGGCTCCTTTTCACCTGTTGAATTGACTATTTGAAACTTTTATTATGCGAAAAAAAAAACAAAACAAAGAACACTCACACACTTACACTTGCACATGCATTTCTTTTTTTCCGCGTTTGCTTTAAGAAACCTGCGCCTGCGTTGGCGTCTGTGTCGGAGGTGTCTCATTTTTCTTTTTGCAGTAATTAATGAAGCGACGTACAAGTTAAAATGTGATAAACAGAACTTTAGCCTAACTAAATGCCACTAACACTTTTGTTTGCCTTTCTCTCACTTGACTACGCAAATTTAAATTAATAAATAAAAACACAATTTGCCACCAAAAGCGTGCGATGCCAAAATAAAAGTGTTACCAGATGGCGAAAATCAGTGCTGACTGCCTTGCTTAGTATGGCAAGACTTGACAAAACCAAAAAAACCCCTATTAACGGAATTCGCCAAATTTTAAATTCAAATTTTTAAATTTGACTCTAAGCTTTGAGGCGGGGGCAAAAACTTGATTCAAGACACAAGGTTTCATGGTCAAATATAATTAAAATTAATTGTTGATTCCAATTCTGGTGGACAGAGCATAAATGTATAATTTTTTTTTTTGGTTGCTAAATTTTCTTAAAAATTTCCCTTGCCAATTGAAGTGGTTCTTGAACGTTTGTCGCCTGGATGAAAATGATTGTCATGTGGCTGCTGCATGTCAATCACAGTTACCGCACAGCAATTGTTCTTATCAAGACCGCACACTCCTCTCGCGCCCTCCCCGCGGGGTCCTTGGTGTTGGCTGCTGCACTGCGTACTGCCCTACACATTGTCAGTTTTTTAATTAAATGAAATGCAAGCGAAAAACTGCATACAAAATGAAAAGCCATTAACGAAATTTTTATATGTAGGGCTGAAGAGTGAGCAGCATCCTCCAGTCTCCCTTCATGCAGAATGACCAAGGATGCCGGTACGAAGGCAGATGAGTGATGTCAGCTGAACACGGAACCATAACAGAAAAGAAAGAGAAAACCAAAAAAAAAAATATATATATACATATACCCAAAAAGAATAAGCATAACAGCAAAACGCGTAAAATTTCGAATGCGTTTTTAATGTGAGCAACAACTTTACTTCCTTTTTGTCGTTTGTTGACGAAGGAGACCGCAAATCATAATTGTTGCGGGCAGCATTCACAACAATAATAACACACAAACACGCGCACACACACACACACACTTACAGAGGAAAAGGACATTAGCCTGGTCGTCGTGGTCCTTGCGAGCTGGTGTTTTTGTAATTGCCATTGTTTCATTCATTTAGCTTTTTGGTGCCTGATGCCCTAGTCTCTGGTCTCGAGTCTCGGGTCTCTGGTCTCTGGTCCTGGCGCGTAGTCCTTGTCCGTTCTAGTTTCAGTGCCAAAACCCTCCAATGCCAATGCTCGATGCGTATCAGCGGCGACCATCACAGTGTGAGGCGCTCCTTTTTTGTTTTTTGTTTTTTTTTTTTGCTCCTCCTGCTCAACCTCCGCCCCAAAAGTTCATGCACACACAGTCAGCCCTGTTTACAAAGAAACACAAAATGTTCAAAGGGAACGGAACAATGTTTGGTTAGCAACTATTTTGCATTGTTAACTGTTTGCTCCACTCTTAACTGTAAAATCGAATGGCCCAAACCATTGAGGTTTTCCCTAAGCTCTTTCAACCAAATTGTATTGTTTTTTTTCTTTTAGCCATTTTATTCGATTTGCCTGGATGCCTTCTCATATGTATTTAAGGAAATTGAAATTTGTTAGTCCGGAATAGGTACATACATATGTATGTATGTATGTATGTATGTAGGTTGCTTTGGAAGAGTGTCTAGGTGAATATTTCTATAATGCTATCTTAGCCAATTATCACTGTAGCAGGGATACTTTATCTCTGTATGTCCTCGAGGATGTCGCGTGTCCCAGTCACAGGAGGCAATACAAAAGCAATCATAAAGTTAGAGACCAACCAAGCCCACTTCTCTTTCCCCAACAAACATGGGACCCTTGGGCGACATTTTCCACCTCTCTGCCTCTCTCTCTCTCTCTCTTGCTGTCTCTGTCTCTCTTTCTATGTTTTTTGGTCTTTGTTTGCCTTCAATCGCCGCCTTCTGCTGCGTATCGTTTAATGGCCTGTATCTCTGCTGTATCATGCTGCTGCCGCCCACCTTAACTCAAATAAGAGCTAAAAATTTATTGCTTGCTAATAGGAAAACAGCTTCCACTTCTCTTACGCCTCCACCCCGACCAAGCAGCCCATGCTATGGGGTGCTCCACCACCAAAATATTAGCACAAATGGACAAGACAAAGTTTGTCCGGTAACAACAAAAAAATATGCTTTCAACATAATTTCATGCATTATATTTGAATTGCTTTAGTTATTGTTGTTGCCGCTGTTGCTTGCTGCGGCTACTGCGGCTGCTGCTGCTGCTGCGGCTGTGGCTGCTACTGCTCATTATCAGCTCCCAAACTACCCGTAAAATACCATCACCTGCCCACTCCCCTGTCCAGGCAGTTGTTCTTGCTAATTTGAATTTGATTTCATTTTGAAAACATATTTCTCATTTAATACCACGTAAATACAATTCACAAAGGGTATATTAAGTTTCATGAAATCCTTTAACATGTTTTAGAAGGGCCTTGCAATGAGGGAAATTCTCATCTGTTTTTGACTGCACTTGGCATAGGACTTTAATCTCTGTGTGTATGTGTGAGTCGATTGTCATAGTCTGCCAACCTGGTCAGGTATGTGAAAGTCGTCTCCCGGCGTGGCAACCATTTTTATGTGATGTCTGCGAAAGAATTTGGCATCATAATTGTTGCCTACTATTTTACGTGTGTGTGTGTGTATGGGTGTGTGTGTGTATGTGGAAGCAAATGAGAGTTAATTAGTTAAGCAAAATTTAATTTTAAATAATTTTTTGATGTACTTTTGCTTGGCAAATAAATAATAAAAAAAGAGAAAATAAGAAAAATCACAATACATTAATATGAAACAATTGTAAATTGTTGTTGGCCAAAAACGAATGATTGTATGCAAATGCCCTGTAATCGAATATTGTTGAAAACATTTTGTATTTTTATTGTCATATTTATATAAATACATACATATGTACATATATGTATATGCATACACTTACATATACATATATCCACATAAATACATACATGCATACATTTATGTACAATGTCCTTGCAAAGAGAAATATGCTGCAACAGATCGACTGAAAGCATCTCCAAGCCCATAAAGTCAATTCATATCCGTTTAAATAAAAGTTATCTGCAAATCAGCTTGAACTTGCCTTTCCAGTAACGATTTTATCAACGGAAATCGACCTACATACATATGTATATCCTTTCCGGAAAACGGTGTGATGAAATGATCAAGTAAAGACCTCCTGTGATTTACCATTCTCATCTCAAATGTCTTAATGTTCTTCTGCATGTAAATGAAGCTTTCCTGGACAATAGATATCTTCTTTAATTTCAAACATACATTTTTCAATGGAATCGGAAATGCTTTGCCATATCTTCTGCAAGGGTATACATATGACTTGCCATTGTCCTTTTTCACACACACACACACACACACACACACAAGGAAATTGAAAGTAAATGTGTGCACCTGTTTACACTTTCAATATCATTAGCCATTAAAAACAAATAAATGCCAATGAAGACGAAATGAAGGCGCCAAAATGAAGAAGATTTGCTATAGAAACAAATTATTTGTAAAAACAAACAACCAAACCGAATTCGAAAGGCAAACAGACAGATTTTTTTTTAGATATATATGTATGTATGTACAGTTGGCAACAAAGCATGGCCAACAAATTCGTATATATAATTGTGGGGATTGTGGGAACGGGACGGGACGCGACGGGGGGAGGGCTGATTAACAAACAAACTAAATCTAAATGAATAATTTTTTTTAGAAAGTACCTTTAAATCAAGAACAAGTTTAGCAAAAAACGAAAACAAAAAAAAACCAAAAAACAAACGAAAGGAGAAAACGTAAAAAACCAAAAGAGAGAACAACTAACATTAATTATAATAATAAAAATTAAATTAAATTTACAAATTAATATAAAAAAAGTTGATAAGTATACACAGCAAATTGTTAACAAAACCAAAAAAAAAAAAAACAATGAAAATGAAAACTTAGAAAAAAAATATTTGAATGAAATGATGCAAAAAAACAAAAACAAAAAAAAACACGAATTGAATTAATTCTTAAGAACATAACCTAAAATTATACGATTTATAAAATTATGTAAACAAAGGAAAAAAAAAAAGAAATATTTTTTTTTGCTCAAAAAAAGCGACACAACCAACAAAAAACACAAAAAAAAATATTTCGCGGCACATAAACAACAAATTTTGCAAACAAAAAAAAAAAACAAAAAAAACGAACCAAAATTGGCAACTCAAAAAAAAATGTTACAAAAAGCAAACCAAAAATTTAGCAACTAGTGAGAATTTTTAACGAAAAACCGAAAAATATTGAAAATCGAATAATGCAACAGAAACCAAGAAAAAAAAAAGAAGAAGAAACAACAAACATCGATAACAGCAGCAACAAAACAACAACAACAACAACTACTTATTTATAATAAATTTAAAAAAAAATTGAAAAAGAAAAAGGAAAAGCAAACGTGACGAAAATATATTGAAAAGGCAACACGAAAAATATGAAATAAGAAGTAAAAACCAAATTCAAATAGAAAATTCTTTTCAAATATCAATAAAGCAAGAATAACATTAAAAAAAAAAACAAAGAAAAAAACACAACAACAAGAACAAGAATAACCTGCAAAAATTTGGGTTAACTTCAATGGGTCTTTAAAGTTAATTAAATTACATTTTCAAAAGGAATTCCATCTCCTGATGGACACACAAAATAATTAATTGCATCCAAAGGTAATGTAAACCCGAAATCCTTTCATTCCACCCAGACAAAAGACAATTTGCTTTGCATTCTTAGTACATAGGAATATGTATATTTTAGTTATTGAAAAAAAAACATGTGAAAATTACAACATTTTAATATTTCATTAAGTCACAGCGAAAAAACAACAACATTAAGTTGCATTTTGTGGTCAAGGCAAATTTACGAAACTAGATAGCGAGTTGAAGATTGATTGAGATTGCCATTTTGAGATATAAAACCTGATATAAACTTTAAAGATCTGAATAGGCAAAGAAGGGCTAACAAAATTGAAGTTTTATTCTACATGTAACTAGAGTAAATTTTTGTGAAGTGTTTTTGGATTTCAATTATAGCATTTGTACAACTATAGAACAATTCTTTTTACAGCTCTCATACGACTTGGAAGACACAACATTTTTATCAAGACCGTATGAGCCTTTTGTTCTACAATGTTTTTTGAAAACTCTCAGAAACATAGAGAGTTCATAGCTTTCTTATAAACCGGATCAATTATTATTATTGTGTTTTTGTTATCTTTGCTCTCTTTTCTATTTAGTTTCGAAATTTTTGTCTAGTTTGTAAAGCTAAAAAAAAGGGAATTTGAATTTGGTGAATTTGATGAATAAATAAATAAATAAATTAAAGTAATATAAATTAAGGTTAGTTGCTTGGTTGGTTACATACAATATTCTCTAATTTTATCAATCTATATAATTCACAATTTTGTCACATAGTTTTTTTTATATAATTAAGTACAATTTTCTAGTTGAAGACCAAATTCAAAATTGCTGTTAAGCCTCTTTGTATAAAATTGAGAGAGCGTGTTCATGAGATAGTTAGATACATAGTTAGATAGTGTTTTCTCTCTCTTCTGACAGGAGGTAGTTCTTATGTTCTTCTAAGTATGTATATAAAGCATCCTAAAGCCTTTTGTCTTTTTAGTTCATCATCTTATGCATATTATTATTTAAGTGTTGATTTTTGTGCCGTCTTTTGCTGTATATTACTGTCGCTCTTTCTTTCTTAGTCATTGTTCAGCTCTTCGTTATCATCCTCTGGCTCATTGCCGCGTCCCTCTCGAATGCGTTTCAATTTTCTTTTCAGCATCATAACGCCTGGGATGAAATGACACATAAGACGGGGGGAGATTTATTTAGAAAGGCACAAGGATACTCACATTTAATAGCTTGAAAAGTTTTAGCTGATGCTGATTCCGTTGCTGGTAAGGCATTTACAGTGGATTTCTCATGGGCCAATTTCACTTCCATGTAGGCTTTTTTTAGTGTCTTATAATGACGATACTCAACCGAATCTTTGACCAGAATGCATCTAATAAATGGAAACAAAGGAATACGATTATCTTAGCGTATGAGGCAGATGACTTTATTTGTTGTTGTACTCACTTGGCTGCTGATCCCTCGCCCGAACAATCCGCCGGTGTCGTATGATAGATCTGATGATAGAAATACTGTAACACAGGCGAATTCCATATGGATAGGCCGTACCACAACCAAATTACCACATTCAATGGCAATTTGAAATTCTTAGCAAACAGCGTGGGCATAAAATATTTGAAGGGCAGCAAATTGATAAAGACATGCGACCAGGCCGCTATCCGTATGCCCATGAATAATTGATAGATCAAGCGATTCCGATTCGAGTTGTTGGGCATGGCGAGCAGGGCCAGCAATTCGGTGAGTATGCTGTACAGTCCCAAGGTTAGATTGAGGCCCACGAAATAGTTTTCATACCTGCGCCAGGTCAGAGAATAGAGATGGAGATGGTAAACAGGTAAAGCTTTTAATTTTAAAGACATGCATCAACTTGCCTGTACACATCAATACAGATTAGGGCCAACAGGTAGAGACCCTTGGAGGCAGCCTCCAAGAAATCGGCCTCCTTGAAATCCAGCATGGCCCCATGCAAATAAAATGTTATTATAAATGTCGAATAGAATTGAAATTTCTCCGTCTGGTGGGAGCGATAAAAGATGAGATTCTCCGATGAGTAGAAAAGCGCATATCGTCCCTGATTCTTCATCAGTTGCGGCAGGATCATAAACTCATTGTAAAAGTGCAGGAACAGGCAGCAGGCCGCATAGAAGGCAATGTTCCAAATCAAACGTGCGAATTGTTTCCGTTTGAAATACTTCACATTTGACGACTTAAGGAAAAACTAAGAACGAGCGAGAAGGAAAGAAGAATACGAAAACATTAATTAGTCGTTGTCGTCCACTGGCCCCAACCCCTCTTCATAAAAAAACAAAAACCTCCACGCAAATTACAAACAATAAACAAAACCCCAAGTGATAAGGCAGACTTATAGACCCATAATGGTTGGGCGATGAGTAGCGGTCATTATGTGGCCTGACCCCTATGCTATCGCCCACAGCAGGGCCAGATTAAGGCCTTTTTTTAAAGTGGGGCTTCAAAATGGAGCTAAAACGGATTATTTCATACAATTTTAGATGCACCACAAGATTTGGCGGCAATGAATCATTGTCAAATTTCAATTATTAGAATATTGAAACTGCATCGGTTACTAAAACGATTTGTGGACATACATATGTGTGTGCATATAGTCAGAGATGGCGCTCCTTTAACTTTATTCATTGGGCCGGCGCAGTTATTTAGTCCACCCCTGGACATGCTCGGTTCTATTTATAAACAGAAAATTTGCACTTACCCTCAGAAAGGTGGCGACAATTGCATTGACAATTTCATTTGCACTCACCTGGAACATCCGTTGAAAGCCATAAAAGCCGAAGGATAGGGCCACAAATATCCAGAAAACCGCATTGATCAGGTAATACAGGTCTATATCCTGGACCAGGGCATCAAAGCGATCGTTGGCGAAAATATATTTCAGTGGCAAAAAGAAGTTACTGATTTCGGCCCAATAATCCGGAGGACCAGCCTTCATATCCAGTATGGAGGTCATGATGCCAGGCAGAAGGGCTGCGCTGGCACCAAGCAGCAAGAAAAAATTAAAGAACTGTTTTTTTCTCTTGCCTCGTCTCTCTCTCACTCTTTCTCTCTCACGATGAAACTAAACAGCTGATTTGACCCAGCGAGCTAACAGCAAAACAAATTTATCGGCTCAGAGTTATCGGTTCTAACAGTGCACTGTTAATTTTAACAGCTGTAGGTAGTAAGCGCAATTTTTTAAAAATCATTTTTCTTTGCAGCATCATGTCCTCTGAATTGGCCCATATAACAGATGCGGAATCCCCTGTGGATCCAGTGGAGTTGTTTAAACGCTTAATACAAGCATACGATGATCCGTTGCAAACGATGAATGTGGCTACTGTGGATGAAGAATTTGGTGTACTTAACCGTACAGTTTTATACCGCGGCTTAACTGCAGATAACAGTGTATTCTATATTACCCAGCGATATACACGCAATTGCAAGAATCTAGTGGCGAATCCAAAGACATCTCTGACTTTTTATTTGCCAAATTTAAAGTGGCAGCAGGGGGAAGCTTCCTGGCAGATTCGTTTACTAGGAGCCGTTGCCGAGGAATTACCCGATAGTGAACTCGACGCATTGTGGGCCAAGGAGCAACTGCCGGCCCAAATACGTGCTTACGTTTGCCCTTGCGGCGAGCCTGTGGACTATCAACAACTAAAGGCAAGACATGATAACTTCCTTAAGGAGCATTTAAAAAATAGCGGAGGCAAACCATTAGCCCGACCAGCTTCATAGTATGTTCAAATATGTTTAATTTTTGTATAATTTGTGTAACTTGATTTTTATATTGACAGTACGGCTTTCCAGTTTCGACCCCAACGTTGGGACTTTCTTAAAGTGGGCGAGGGTCAGGTAGCTGACCGGCTGCAATATCGTCGAAAGGAAAATGGCAAATGGCAATCATTGCATGTGGCCACTTAGGGCGCAACACACAATGTAGAAATAACAAAGTCTAAATTCTTTTGGATCTTTCACATTTTATTTCAACAATCGCTTTCTACAAAACAACTAAACGTACATACAATGTATAAAACTAACAACTAAAATTTCACGTTTTTGTCTTTTTTTTTTAAATAGTTAATAAATATTACACAAAACAGCAAAAAAACATATATAAAATGATAGTTATGTATATAGAGCAGTTTTTAGTTAGTTACTACTATGTGTTTTCTACATAATACAAAAGTTATTTATTTCTCTTTCTAAAAATTTTTACATGTATGACAGGCGGTACGGTAAATACAGGGTGCTGCATTACACCGCGTTTACCGTCTCCCGTATCCAGGCTGCATTTGAGGAAATCTTATCGTACATTCGAGGACGTTCTACACCCGTCGGACCACAGGCAATACGCCACGATGAAACTCCGATAAGAGCCCATTGATTGGTACCTGGTATAAGACACTGAACCGGCGCTCCAGAGTATTCTTCTTGCTGTAATCGGTAACATACATAAATTGTTAACTATTATAATATTCGCAAAAACAAGGTTTTTGTTAAATAACATAATATAAAATAATATATGTATATATATGTATGTATGCTTTATAATAGTTTTTCAAATGCCGAATTTCACAATAAGAAGTACCTTCAGTTGCATCCCCCTGTTTTTTTGTTTATGACAAACCGTCCAACGCACGCGACATGCAACAACACGTTATAGACAGAGCAGGCCAAAGCAAAGGCAGAGCAAAACAAAACACACAATAAAACCGTTTGAATGAAATGAGTAATCGCAGTCGCTGCGATCGCTCCTCATCGCACTCTCTCGCCCTTTCTCTTTCTTTCTCTTGTATGTTCTTGGTCTTCGCTCTCTTTCTCTTTTCACTCTCTTGCTTCGTCATAGCGTTTGCTAGAATCAACCCCCACGCTTTGACTCTCTCGCTCTCTCTTCCCTCTACCTGACTGCTGCAGCTGGCAAAGTGAGAGGAGAGGGAGAACAAGAAGTATAAAAGTAGTTGGCGCCCACTGCAATTCAGTTATTCGAGCGGCAACTTTTCAACTGGTCGGACGTAACAAAAGGCATAAAGGGAGCAGAAAAAAAGTGAAACAATTAATTTGCTTAACAATTTCAACATGTTGGATTTAAGAAGCTGCAGTTTAAAGATTCGTTATCAGAACGAGATGAGCTCTCTTATTTATCAATCAGGCAGTACTTACGAAGAAGTCATAGCCCAAGGTAAGCCAAATCTTTTTCAACTTATTGTCACTAAGCTAATCAAAAAAAATGCATTCCTCATAGCCGCTTTGCATTTTGGTATACCGGAGGATGAACAATGTGCCTTGGTCCTGAGCAATGGGAAAGGCGGTTACATTTTTGAGCCCCGTCTCTTTGAATATTTCATTTTGCTATTTCCATCGCCGGAGATTATATTTCATCTGCGGGTGGACTACCAGCAATTGCGACGCGGCGTTAAGAAGGCGAGCAAACGTAAGCATCAGGAAGAAGATGAACAGATTGCGGAAGCCAATCAAGACCAGTCGACGTCGGAGTTAAACTCAGATAGGCAGAAAGATACCCCGGATTATGTTTTTGTGTATCGTCAGAACTGTTTCCTTGGCTCACTGCCCTCCACCTGTGCTGCTCCTGTTCGCCGTCAGAATTGTTTTCTACGCGAGCAGCAACAACAACATCAACAAGATGTGCAAAAAGAAGTTGATGATGATGATGATGCTGAACATGAGCTGATAATGGAGGAACACCAGCATCAGAACTCTCCTCCAAAGGCCAAACGATTGCGTCTACAGCTTTGCAGCAAAAAGCAGCATTCACGGCGCAGTTCCAACAGCACATTGATGTCCAACAGCTCCAATCCAGGCCGTTCCTTACGCATTTAAATGCGGAACAAAACAGATATCCAACAAATTTGTTTTCCTCACATGTACATACATACATACATTAATATTATAGTATACTCGTATAAATTAGCATTAAGTTTAAAACGTTTGAACCACAGCAGTTCCTAAAAGCCTACACCAAAATTGATCAAAAATGTATATATACATACATATGCACATATGTATGTATACATATATACACATATGTATATACCAAAAGACTATAAGAATTTGTTATTAATTACGAAGACTACTATGAAAAATAAATAAATCTTTTCTTTAATCAAATGTATAAAACTGTTTTGCAAAATTTAAAAGTGCCATTAATTGAAGTTGTGTTTGCCGATTGGTCAAGAATTGAGTTTTAGATAAATAACTTTGTTAATTTTGCTACATTTGATCAAAAGTCTAAATTTTTTTTTTATTTTAGTAGACGATTAATATAAAGTAATAACTGTAATGGTGAATCGTTTTGGTATTCGTTTTTCTTCAACTGTACCAAAGAGAGAACAGTTAGATGCAAAAATGGAAGGCAAATTGAAATACAAAAGAGAATGCATAAATTAGAATTGGAATAAGACGCAATAACCAGCGAACGGTTAATCGTATTCCATCGGGAATTACTTCCACCTTTGAGACTGGACTGGAAACTGACTGACTAATATTATGATTAAAGTATTCCAATTTTTAGGCTATATGTAACTCACCGTGCAATCGTACTTCTGATAGGTCGCCTCCATACACATGGAGTTGACGGTGGCTATTGAGACATTCTCACATGGCGCCATGTCGCCAATTTTCAATTGAACACGCTGCAAATGATCGCGTTGCCTGGACCAGCCCAGGGTGTTGCAATTGGTCCAGATTTGCTCGGGTTGTGCAGGAGCTTTGGTGGAACTGCGCGTGGTTGTCGATGTGGATGATGAGGATGACCCGCCACCATAGTAATTGACTTGGGGGGCATGATCGGGCAACGGATAGGCCCCGTCCAATTCCTGCTGCAATGCCTCTGGTCTTGGCATATGTGAGGCTGCAGCCAATGGTTGTTCCTGCTCGACATCCTGCTCATCGTCCTCCCCACCCTCACTATGGCCAGAGCCCTCCGTTGATGACATTTGCTCTTGGGATGGTATCAAGAAGAATTGTTGGGTCTCCTGGGCTAAGCGGCGTTGTTGGGACGGTATTGAGGGCTGCATCATCATCATATGGCTGGCCTCCAGCCGCTCAGCCACGGGCACAAATGCCCGTCTTTGGACCGGCTGTTGACGCCGTTGTAGGGCATCCGGCAGGCAAATGGGTCGCACATGATCAGAGAAGCTAACTGGCGTTTCCAGTCGCACAAGGGCCGCTGTTGAGCCCTCCACCGGACTTTTAATCATGCCAATAATGCGACGCCTTTGCGTCCAGGGTGCCCGGGCCGAGAGACGGACAGCGCCCACAATGGCCATCCAAGTGGCACGGGGCTGACCCTGGAAACAGCTCTCTGTGGTGAGGACCCAATCCTCCGATATTAGGGTGCCATCACAAACGTGAATATCCTCACGGAAAAGGGCCACCAACCAAGGCCAATCGCCGGGTGCCGACATTTTGGGCAGGGACAAATGTTGTTTGGCATTGAACAGTGCCGATTGAATGCCACATTTAAGATCACCGCATCCTACATAGAGCACTTGCCGTTGTGGACAGTGAGTCCGTATGAAGCTAATTTCGGGAGCATGTGGATCCAGAACACGCACATAATCGGCCAGTTGTTCCGTATCGTTCTGCACATCGAAGATTTCCACGGATCTGAGGGACGAGAGTAAAAGCAGCATATGATTAGTCCAAGTTGCCTTGAAGTCTTTTTTTGCTCATTTTTCATTACTCGTAGCCCAGGGACTTGCACAGCGATTCGGAGACGGTTTGACGCACCACCAACTTGGCATCGCCCTCCAAGCCTTCGGCACATAATTTGCCAACAACTCCCTTCTCTGAGAAGACGGCATAACCAGCAGCATGGAAGCGGGATAGATATGGTACTAATGGCTCCGGTTGCAGCAGATCGGCAGCCAATGGGGCAATGGAAACTGCAACAAAGGAAAGTAGATGAAATCAAACCCAATCAGAGAAATATTTGGTTGAACTTACGGCAATCCTTTTCATCGGCACCATCCGGACAATCGGCCTTGCCATCACATCTCGCCTTGCGCGGCACACAGGCTCTGCCCCGTCCACAGTAAAGGGCATTGGGTGCACAAAATGCGCAACTTCGCTCATCCGACAGATCCGGACAATCGGCATAGCCATCACAGAGTCGTGGACTCTGGACATTTGACTGCATATCGCTGACACAATGCGGCTTCTGCTGGCACGATTGACTGCCCGTGGATTCGGGAAAGCGCTCACAATCGAAATGCTGGCGAAAACGTGCCGGCAAGCGACCGCCACAACCGGCCATAAAGGACTCGCAATATTCACGGCAAATGGCACCCGGAGTGGGCTGCATACGTGAACCATGCCCCTGACACGGAGGCTGCAGTAGACGGCAAATGAAGTCGTAGGCTTCCCGATAGCATTCACCATCGACCAGTTCCCGGAAGACAATTACATCCTCGGCGACCTGCTCGTAATTGGCATGACCCAATAGATTCGGATATGTTGTGACATTATAGCCCACATTCCGGCAATAGCTCAGCTGCAGCGGCTCACATTTACGCGGTGGTTGCGGTGTAGTTGTGGGCAATTGTTCCGTTGTCTCATCGTGTCCACCCAGAGGCGAACTGGACATGATGGGCTCCTCAATTAGACCCGTGGTCTCTTTGATACTCAAACTAGACACATCCACCGTCATGTTGGAGAAATGCCGACGCTGTTGATCACTGAGTTCCTCGTGAAACAGGGCCAGTAGGTCACCACTACTCACTAGACCCGCATAAGGGTCAAAGATCATATTGAAGTGCACAATCACATTATTGTTATCCTCGCTCCTTTAAAAAGAAAAAAAAAGAGCTTAATATTCATTTGATTCGGTCTGTCGGTCTGTCTGTTTCCATGCAAACTATTCTCTCAGTTTTGAAACAACTTTAGCCAAAAACTTATTTTTTAGCATTTTTGAAACTGAACCGATCGGACCACTATAACTATGATTATCGATAAAAAAAAAAAACTATATGCCATAGCGAAGAATTGCGGAAAGATTCTTTTTTATTTCAGTTTCCCTTCTTGCAGCCATTTTGCTTTACGTAATAACCGATACTTACCCATCTAAGGCCAATATCTCGCTGCCCTCGTACGCCTCACGCAAATCGGAACGTCTCAGGGTTAAATTAATGCGCTCCCGATAGTCACGGGCTTTGTGCTGGAAACGCAGGGAATTCTGATTGGCCAAATCCATGCTCCATTTATCATTGAGCACCATGAAACGGCCACGAAATATGCGATCCGGCAACGGTTCCGGCCGGAAATACGTGTCTATGGGCAGAGAGCAAACGAATTCAATATTCCAATTGTAGGCGGATCAATTAGAGTGCATTGTAACTTACAACCAATATAAACAAAAATTCCGGCCACCAGGAGAGCTATCAGAAAGCCTGCTATCACAGCGCATCCACATTTTTGGCCATCGCCCAATTTGCGACGAGTGAAACGTATATCCGAATCCGTGGACAATACGGACTCTGATTTTCGGCGCAGACCTTGGCTGTGACTATGCATATGATGTTGCAGATGATGTTGTTGTTGTTGTTGTTGTTGTTGCTGCTGCTGCTGATGATCACGCTCACGTTCCCGATCACGCTCGCGTTCACGTTCCCGTTCTCGTTCCCGTTCTCGTTCTCTATCCCGATCACGTTCCCTTTGGTGTGTGGCCTCCAGTCCTGCTCCGCTACCAATGCCTCCAATTCCATTGCTATGCAAATTATGTGGCTTATGATGCCTTGTGCATCGTGTATTATGAAAGACCTTAGCCGGCTGGATCATAGCTGCCGACACATTTGTGCCAGCTCCAATTCCATTGCCATTGCCATTGCCATTGGGATTTGTATTTGGATTTGGATTGCTTTGAACGATGCCCTGTGTTCGGAAATACGTTGAGAAACAAAAAAAAAGTCATCAATAAATTTTGATGTTGATTATTATTATTTATAATTTTGGTCAATGACCACAAAAGCGTCTTAAACGATTTTTGGTTATTTAAGGCTATTTTTTACGCCACATCATGCCGTTAAATCAATCGACGGAACGAAATTCAACTTGACGCTGTCTTCGTACCCCCGTCTCCAGCTCCGCCCGGCTCCACCCTGCTTCAACCGGCTATTGAGCTGATGAGCACATCAAACCGCTAGCAAGTTTTCCTCTTTCTGTTTAACATGGCTTTTGAAGCCATGCAAATTTTTTTGTGGCATGCAATCATTTTAAACACAAACAAAACAAAAAAAAAAAAAAAAATAACAAAAAACTTTAAAAGTATTAAAAGGAAGCCCCAGCATTAATTAAGGAAATTTTTTGTTGCGTTTTTCTTTTGAGTTTATGGATATTTTGCGTTTCCATTATTTTCCATTAACCAATAATTACAATACTTTTGGCTGAATTATGAACACTTTGAACGCATATGCGCTATATCTATGCTATAATTATTGACTTTTCATTGGGGGAGGGCGGCTTTCGATGCTCCCCCAATCAAAACTAAATACTAATCATACCTACTAAACATATAAGAATAACTATTACCATTTGATAAAACTAACGTGTGACTTTTGTGAATCGGAATAAAATTCCCTAAGTTAGATCTCTAATAAAAGAATTATCTAAATGTCGTTTGTCAGAAAGCATTTCTTGTTGTTTAGTGTTGATGTTGGCTTGAGATAAAGAGACTTTTTGGTTTAAAGAAGGTTGAATATATGTAACTTACAAGACCTTTGAAGAGTCAAAAGAAACTAGGATCAAATGAATTGTTGGCAACAGAGCTGAGTTCTTTAAGCTTTTGTGTCCTAGCGTAAAAATTTAAATTTTTGTAGCATATTTACAGGGTGTAATCATCGTGTGGAGAAGCCTTTACTTAGCAAGGGTTTTGTTTATGCCAAAAATGAAAAAATTACTTTAACTGCAAGTTGGAAATGTGCTGAATATTTGTGGGCGCTAAAATTTAGCATTTTGCCAATGAAAATTATTTGGACCAGCACTTTCTGTGTGTTAGTGTGTGTGTGTGTGTGGTTCAAATCGATATACATAGAATTTGTAGTTAAGGTTTAGTTGAACGGAATTTCGGTTTACGGTTGGATTAACCGTTTTAATTCACTAGAGCATTTCCACGTGCCACATTTGAATTTTATTTGCCATTTTATTATAATCTTAACTGGAAAGAAGACGATTTTTGAGGTAAAAACAATTTCATGTGGTTGGATTTTTATGTATATGTGCGTGTGCTGTGTGTGTGTGTGTGTGTTGCAATTGCAAATGCAAAAAAAAAAATACAATTTTAAAAAATTAATTAAAAAGTAAGTAAGGCAGAGAGAGAGAGAGAGAGAAAATGCAAAAAAACGTATCTCGCGTTTTAGTTAAAGTTTAGTTCGACTTCTATATACCCATTAAAACGAAAGTGGATTTAATTTTTTTGTTGGACTTGGCTATTACGCAATCTATATCTGATATAGTTTTTGGGATTAAGAACACGTTTCGAGACACTTATTCGAAATGTCTTGGGAAATTTGATCACTTAATAAATTAACTAGTTTTTATATTTTAAATAGAAAATAATTACATTTTTTTACATACTTTAAACGAACTTAATTCGAGAATTTATTTATCATTTTGCATTTCTTAATTCCTAAATTGCTGGTTTCTATTGAGCCAAGTGAGATTTGTCAAGCATTCAAGGAGTTCGGCATGGACCAAAACAAATGGCACTAAGGTCTAAATGCTGAATGCTGGAGTTGAAAGTTCTAGCGTTGTCCTAATGTAATATGGAACTTTACGATAGACCAATTCTGGTCGTTTCTCGTTGATGGCCGGTAGACATTCAAATTAAACGTTTGATCCCTTGGCAACAGCGTGAAATAAAGCCTTTTGCAGGAAAAAGTTGCAGACTCTCATAGAGAGCTAATATACCCCAGTTTGTAGGCATAATTATTCAATGGGTATGCAAACACTCAAGTGTTAATGCTGCTGCCAATTGCTGCTGCTGTTGATGGTTGCTACTGCTTCTCGAACGTCTTCTTGAGCAGCAGGTAAACAGGTCAGCAATTGTCCCACTTTGCTGCGGCGGCGTGATGCTGCCTACCCCAATTCCCCCTGCGACCCCTTATGTCTCATGACTCTTTGCATGCCGCATAACAATAATAATAATAAAACAGAGCAACAACAACAAAATGTAATTAAACAACAAATGGTTTCCTCATTTCATAATCAGACGGCGGTCAACGCGCTTTATTTTACTTCTTTCTTCTTCTACAACAACAACAACAACAGCAACAACAACAACAACAGTTGTTGCTTTTTAATTGAGCATGTCCAGTTAAGCAAACTTATTAGCATCATGTTGCAATTGTCTCAAATCTTCATTTCCCACTCACTCGAAGACACACACACCTCACACCCCCCGCTCACCCCACCATTGACGAAGCCAAAAGTCAGTTTGCCAGCGTAACGCATTGTGTGTGAGGTGCACTGAGGCGCGCGCATACGTCAAATGTTTCGATTATCTCATAACATAGACACACACACACACACAGATGCAGATGGATTCGCTGCAGCATCCAGCACTTCCTTAATTATGTGTCTATGTGTGAGTGTGTGCATGTGTGTGTGATATTTAATTACAATTTGCCAGCTAAGCACAGGTGGAAAAGTGAAATAATTCAACGCCATTCTCCTATCCAGTCACCTGCTGCCCGCGGGCATAGACATTGCCACACACCACAAGAGAGGGGCAGAGGGACCGAAAGCCATAGCGGACCGGAAATGACTAGCGCCTCAGTTAGGCTACGAACCACTAACACACATTGAGACAGTGTAAATTGTGGCTCATTTAATGCAAAACTTTTTGACTATCACTTACAGGTCTCTTGCAATTGCAATCCAAACTCAAATTATGATCCTTTATATAGGCAAATATTACAACAACAAATTGAGGACTTCTACTGGATCTACTGGAAACCAAAGTTTGATTGATCTTCAATTATAAACCAAAGTTTCATCTACTTCAAGTAAAGTAGTTAAGCTCTTGACACTAAAATTTTAGTTAGTAAGTTTACTAATCGAGTCTAATTATCTAACTATGTAAATTATCCAGTTTCTAGAGTAAATTCTCAACAAGTTTAACGACAAATTTAAACAAATATCTTGAAAATTAAAATTTTTAACACCAATTTTGCTGTTTATTGAATTATTATGGTAAGATTTTGTATCTTTAGATTAATTTGTTATATTTTCATCCCTAACGCCATATTTAATGGGCCCCTTCGGTCTCATTCTCTCCCCTTTAACGCTCTTCTTTAAAAAAGTGAGAAATATATAAGTTTTTTGCTTTATAGAAAGATTCAAAAGAAATTTCACCTCAAAAAACAAGGCTACAAAACTTATTCGCACCCTCTTTTGGCCTTCCCTTAACCTAAGCTAACCATAGATCAAATTTTAAAAGTTTTTGATGCCGTTTTTGGGACTGAAATTATAATCAATCGGCTAGAAATTGGCCAAATTAGATGATAGAAAAGTTCAGTTCAGTTCGAGCCACTTACCTTCCAATTCTTTTTCTCTTTGTTGCGATTATTGTTACAATTGTTGTTGTTGTTATTGGTCTTTTTGTTGTCATTTGTTACTCCTGTTGCATTTGGATTTGTATTTGCTGTGGCCAGCGCTAATGATTTGTCCGCATCGCGAGATTTTTTAATCTGCAAAATGTAGAAAAAGAATTATATATATATATATATTTTTTTTTTTTGTTTATTTTACAAAACTTGTTAATGAAGACAACACGACAACAAGCAACAGGTGCTAATTGTTTTGGTCAACCAAAATTTGGCACAGGCAACAACAGAGACACAACAGAGCAAGAAAGAGTCAGCAAGCGGAAGAGAGACAGAACAATAAACCAGAGGGAGAGAGCGAGAGAGAGAGAGAGAGAGAGACGGAGGCAGGGAGGGAGGTAGACCAAAACCCACACCCGAGGGCCACAAAAGTTTCATGACTCGAAAAGAAAAAGAAAACCAACCAAATTTTTAACCAAAATGTATATAATGCTCCAATTTTTTGTTTGCCAAAGTTAAATCCCCTCAAGTCCCCCCTCCCTCACTCTCTCTCTCTCTCTGTCTCTCTCTCTCTCTGCCCCAGACCAGCAGCTTAAAAACTTTGTTCCACTGTCGACAGCGACCTTAGCGCAGACAGAAAGAAAGAAAGAAAGAAAGTTTCAGCATTTCCTTTCTTGTTGTTGTTTTTGTTGTTTTTTTGTCTTCTTTTATCTGACTGTTTATTGTTTATGAATTATTTTGGTTTCTGTTTTTCTGTTTTTTCCAGCATATTTACATATTTTACTTGGTCTTTATGCTAAGTCAGCTTTTGAGCGTAACCAACGAATCTTTGAATTTTTTTTTAATATGTGATAATCGTCTAAATTTCACATACATATATATAAATCAAGTAAGTTATATGTCATAAAAAATCTAACAATATGCATGGCTTTATGGTAATTATTATTATTATTCCAAAATTTATAATTTTAATTTAAACTTCAGTTGGGGGAAAAAAAACCTCATTGCTAAGGAAAGATTTTTTTGTCCGTTTGCTATCTCTCTGGAGCATTCATTTCGTCAATACTCTGTCAAGTTTTCCAACTCCAAAAAAAAAAAAAACCGTTTTTCAATAATTATTTGGCATACTTGTTTTCCAAGTTTCTTCATATATGAACTTTTATTTTCTTTTGGCTTAACTTTTACTCCCTCTTAGTTTTGGCTATCAACATTTTGCATCAACATTGTTGTAGCAACAACAACAACACCAACAACAATCATAATAACAATAACAATTATGCTTCCCATGTTAAGACCAAGTTTCGTTTTCGCTTTTCTTTCACACGAGACTAATTAGGAAAATTCATTTTCAGAAAAACAAAAAAAAAACCAACAAACAAACAAACACACATGAGAGAGGGAAGAGCTTGTTGTCGTTGTCGTCTCGTCTCTTGTAAACATGTTTAGCGCAACATGTTGCCGAAACGTGTTTGGGGATATATATTCAGTATGTATGCATGTATATAGCAACAACAACAACAACAAAAACAAAACACTTTCATTTCTTCATCATGATCATCGCCTTGGCTTTGAAATTTTTCGACTGCATTTGGCACGGAAAAAATTCGCTTTCGCTGCAGCTCAATGCTAAAACCAATACGAATGCAATTTACAAAATGTTGCCGTTGTTGCCGTTGTGGCTCCTGCTGCTGTTGCTGCTTCTTCTTCTTCTTCTTCGTCTTCTTCAAATGACACTTGTCAATGAAGAAACGAGTTCGTGGCCTAAGTCTTTTGAACTTCTCTATCGCATTGACTGCACTTTCACAGCAACAACAACAACAGCAGCAACAGCAGCAGCAGCAGGCAACCAGCAGGCCTAAGTGCTCACTCAAGTTGACCTTATGGCCGCCTCCAATGTGGCAACAATACGAAAGAAAGTTGCAGCAACAAAATATTTTAAGAAAACTCACAACGACAACGACAACAAAAATTTAGATGCCAAAAGGAAAGTCACTCTTCAGTCACATTGGCACAACGTCGGGGTCACCATGTTTAGGATTTACCTAAAACTTACTAAAGCTACATAAAACACAGAAACCTGGCTACATGGTAAAAAAAAGCCCATTGAAATGATTGAAACTTTAAATTCCAAAACGTCGGGGTCACCATGCATAGCAGAAAGAGGAGTTACCTGAAATTAGAGAATAAATATAGCGAAATTTCTTGAATATTTTTTTTTAGTTTTTTAAACTATTATGTGGATCTGCAAAAGTTCATTGACCCAATTTCGGACAAGACAAAACCAAAAAAAAAAAAAGAAGAAAAACAAAGAACCGAAACCTTAAAAAAAATGGAATATGCAAATATTATTGTCTTGTATTATCAACCACATTGTGCGGTTCCCATAGATATGCACATATATGTATGTAAACACACACACACACACACCATGACCAAACCCACTTAGAAAACTAAAAAAAAAAAAAAAGTTCGCTTGTTGAATAAACAATTAAGCCAACTGAAAAGGCAAGACAAAAGTCAGACAGATGGAGACCCAATGGTATTCCCGATCATGTTAAGGTATGGATCGCATCGCCCCAATGGCATTTCAATTAATTTCGCTTGTTGTTGTTGTCAAGAACTTTCTACTTCATTTGGAATGCAAAAACCGAAGGAAAAGCCGAAACCTAAAAGTCAGCCGGCTCGAACTTTTCATTGTATTGCATTTTAATTTGCAATATTTGTTGTTGCTTTTGTTTTTTTTTCAGTTTTTTTTTTTTTTTTGTAGGCTTGCGTAGGTAGTTGACATGAGTCAACGTCACACCCTAAAACGGGCAACCCAGATTTTGTTTTTTTTTTTTTTATAATTTTCATTTGATTTTATTTTGAGTTGAAGCTTTTTGAAAAATCAGTTACAGTCACGTTCTTTGCCAGTCGAGGCCTAACCCATCTATCTGGCAATGCCATCTACGGCTATGCAACTCCTCCAACTGGCTGCCTTCTCCTGCCTGCTGCCTGCTGCTTTACCACGCACGTCCTTTATCTTTTACTCCCTCTCCCCATCAGTCTTCTCTAGGAAGGGTCAAGTCAGCAGTTTGATAGCAGCAGCAGCAGCAGCAGCAGTAGACAGCGGCAGCTTTCCCCGTTTCCATCGTTTGTTTGGTTCCATTCCCATTCCGTTATTAATTCGTCACGATTGAGTGGCAGCTGCGACTTGGTTGGCGCGACTGTCTTTTGGCTGCATCGGCTCAAAGCGACAATCTTGTGGCGGCTGTGGAAATTACATGGTGAAAAGCTGTCACAGCTGCTGCTGCTGTCTCCAGTGATCTTTGCCTGCGGTTGCTGTTGGCCGCACGTGGCTTCTAGGTAAATAGAAATTTGAGATTTTAACCAGCCATGTAACTTCTCTATGCAGTAGATTGAACTCTTTGTATCAAAAAAATTTCTATGCTCTATGAAAGTTTAATCAACATGTGATAGAGTTAGGTTTAGGTTAGATCAGAAAATGCGACAAAATATTTTCAAATCGATGATATAATACGAACATGGTCGCCTTTTAAAAATGCATATGAAAAAGATTTCCGTTTCTTAATTAATATCTTTCATGGTCTCTATATAATTAAGCTATTATGGCAAATCAAGGTAAAGTTTATTCATTAGAAGAATAATATCTTAAATGACTTAATTCTGGAGTTACTTTCACTAAAATTGGTGATTATAGCTTTCCTATGGGAGCAATCAATCAAAAGATAATGAAAACTTTTAACCAACTTTTAATGCAAACGCATAGATAAACCATTTCCCAAAATAATAAAAGATTGCCAAAATAAAAAAAAAGAAACATAAACAAAAAGCAAAGAACTTAATTTCCGTTTTCAAAAGAGACAAAAAAAAAACACATTTGCATAGTTAATTGAAATGTATCTTAAATTTGTGTGGTGTGTTTAGCAAATTGTTTTGTTTTTTTGCAACTAACAATTTGTGTGGAACTGCATCGGGCAAAAGTAGAAAAACGAAACACAGAAACAGAGAGAGTGAGAGGGGGAAAGAGAGAGAGAGAGAGAGATAAAGACAAAGTAGGTAAAGTTTGGCGGTTGCCCACGTTGATTTCAGTTCAAGGCTAAAAACAAATTGCAAGCAGTGCGTATGGCAAGAAGGCAAGAGAAACGAGCTGAGATTGGCAATTTGTGTTGCTTGTTGTTGTTTTTGCTTTATTTCTGTCTTTCTTTTGGTTTTTTGTTTTTCGCCAATTGGAAAGTAAAGGGCGGCCAACAAATTTGTCTGTATGTATTTAAACGAAAGGAAATTCAATTTAAAAGACATGCCCATAAATCGCAGTTAATAAACGAGAAGCAGCAGCAGCAACAACAACAACAACACGAGTAGAGACCAGACAGACAGAAGACGAGGTAAAAAGCCAATGCCAAATGATTTGTGCCACTTTCTTTGGGTGGCAAGTAACACACACACACACACACACACACACAAAACATATGGCTCATATGGCATAGAATGTCGATGGGCACAGTGGTCCACAGCGTTTAAACGATTATTAAAGAAAATATGAATATTTTCAGACAGAAAAAAGTCTGTTTAGATGTCTAAGAACTGTGAGTATATATCTGCTTGAACTCTTTAATGTTTCAGTCTAGGATAGGATCCCCAAATTGTTTTAAGCGCTTAGTTTATGTCTTAAGTGAGAGTCTTTTAAAACGCATTCTATGTAAATGCAGTCTATACGGAGGATGTTCAAATTTTTAAAGTCATTTTTACATATCTCAACTTTTAATGGCACAACGTCGGGGTCACCATGCTTAAAATTTACGTATACCTTTCCAAAAAATACATTCCATACAGAGATCAAGTTATATTTTTCGTTAGCTCCATTTTAAGGAATAGTTTTTACAACGATTAGAACTTTAAACGCAAAACGTCGGGGTCACCATGCATAAAATTTACTTTTACATAAGCCAACTTAATGTAAATAAATCGTAGTTTAACTGCTTGCACTAATTTTTCATAGTTTTTGATTTATAATTATGTCTTTGGAAGAAATTAAAATGTCTTTTTGGGGCAGCGGGAACCCACTGTGCACTGCTCTATTTTGTAGACGCTGTCGCTGCCGCAGTCAGCGTTAACGTCATCGTTGTCTTCAATGTCTTTTGTGGCTTTTATTATTGTACAATTTATATATATATATATTTTTTTTTTTTTGCTTTTGCTTCTAATTTATTTCAATGACATTTGAAAGAAATAAGGAAAATGGGCAAGAAGTGGAGGAGAAACAAAAATGAAGTGCAAGCCAAGCAGAGAAAGTTCTTTCTGCCTACCAATCGCCTGCTGCTGCCTCTATCTGCTTGTCTCTTCGACTCTCTTTGGGATCGTTTAATTGACTGATTGCTCATGATTAGAGAAATAAGTACATACGAGCTTCTGCCCCCAACACCCAACACATTCCACTCGCGTTCTCCTGCTCCTCCTCATCGTCCTCCTCTTTAAGCATATTGCGAATCGGTCTATCAAAAAAGGTCAAAACCGAGCTTAGCTTTATTGTCAGTGCTTAAAGTTATCTTTATTTTTTCTTTTTTTTTCTCTTTTATTTCTTATTTGCTATTTGGCATTTGGCAAAATGGCAAAACAAATGCTGCCGTTCAACCTGTTGCTTATGAGTGAAGGAAAAATGCAACCAGGCAAATGGAATGAACGGATGGTTAAGTGGAAAATGTAATGACAATAGCAACAAAAACAACAACGACAACAACGATTGTAATTGGGTAAGAAAACTATGGTGAAATAATTAAAGAAAAATTGTGGCATATAATTGCAAATACATATATACATACATATGTTTGTGACAATTATTTAAGCAAATTGTATAATGAATGTACGTCGGGGTCACCATTCAAATTAATATTACAATGAGAAATTAATTTTGCACTCATAAGGCTCAAATGTATAATTTGTAAATTGTATAAGCTTTGAATGATAATTAATGCACGTCGGAAACACCATAATTATTTGGTTCAAAAAAAAACTTGTAAATATTGAATTCTAAATGTCAAATTTGGGCTAGAGTCGATTCTAGGCTAAAGTAGACTGGACTATCCAAGTCTAGATTAAACTCTTCTTTAGAAATCTTCACTAGATCAATACATTTTATTGATCTTAACATAAATTCGTTATTTAAAATGTTCCATGCAATAATTTTTATTTTCAATATTTCGTTTAAGATTCTTGATAGCTGATTGAGAGAGCATCGAGACAAAGGCCTTCAAAGGGCGCATCGATCATTGGATATTGATTGAGCTTCAGTCTGAAATTGTTGTTTTTGTTAGAAATTCTCAAAAAGAAAAAAAAAGGGCACATACAAAGCGGTAGATTTTGAAAATGCCTCGAGATGTTTTTAACTTTCGTTTTTGTTTGTTTCTTTTTTGTTTTTTTGCTTTGGGTTTCTGTTTCTGTTAAATGGCTTTCCAATCTTGGCTTGTCGTTTGTCATAGTTGGAAATTGTTGGTGCTGCTGCTGCTGTTGCCGTTGTATCCATAATTAAAATGAAACAAAAGTAAAAGCAGTCATTTAACGAAAAAGAAAAAAAAACACAAGCCAAAGAAACAACTGTTTATTTTGTCATTAGTTTTTCCAGATTTAGTTATTACATAAGCTGCAATCAGATTAATTTCAATTTGTTTTACTTTTTTGCCCTTTTTCAACGCTTTTTCTTCAAAAAAATGTTAAAAATGTTACAAAAAATATTTCATCAAATTTAGTTGCTTAAAGCATAAAATATACCCCAGGGCGGCACTGAGCAATGTCTAAAGATAAGATTTGAAAAAAAAAACAAATATTTTTTGGCATAAATAAAGTAAATAATAGTTTTAAGATTTCGATTAAGTAAATATATTGCTTTACCGATTTAGACGAAAATCAAAATATTCGCGGAAACATCTCATTCAATTAAACGGGGTTAACTCTGGTTTGGTTTTTATAAATTTTTTAAAGCAAATGATGTCCAGTTAGTAAAGAGAGATATTAATTTAAGATTGGCGCCCAATTGAAGTATTTTATTTACAGTTTTCCCCACATCAGCCCTCGTATTTGGTATTAAAATACTCCATCCAACCCTCGTAAGTTTGTTACTGTTCTTATTTGAAATGTAAGTTGTTGTTGTTGTTGTTTTTGTTGTGTCACTCTTTATCTTTGGCATTTTGGCAAGTACCTTGTGTACCGTTATGTTAGCCATACTCCCCATGGGCTTAATTTGGTCGCTTTGTAAGTGTCTGTTTTGTTGGCTACTGTGAAATTTTGTTTCATATGGAAATTATAAGTATAAAATAATGCCTGAAGGTGCCGAAACACGCCTCTTCTCTCAGCAGCCGGTGTCAACATCAACGTCAACGTCAGCAGCAGCATCAGCAGCAGCAGCAGCAGCAGCAACAACAGATTCACTGGGGGGCTTCGTCGAGTGAAAGTGCGTCCCGTTATATGTAAAGCCAATTTTGACTTAGTAACTTACTTACCACTCCCCCTCACCTCCTCGCTTGGAAACGCCTCTTTCATTATTGTTGGCCAAAAGAAATCAAAAGTCTGACTTTTATCTCTTTCTGACTTGGCTGGCTCTCCTCATGGATCTTGCGCTTTATTGTTGTTATTTTAATTTGCAGCTGTTATTAATGCAAAATGTTGTTGTTGTTGTTTTTTTTTTTTTTTTTTTGGTTGGTTTTTCATCTCTCTCAGTGTCTTGCTATCTCAGTTTTGTTTTGTTTGTGTTTCTCCCAGCAGCACATACAAATTTGTTTGTGAAATTATTCATTGCATTTTCTTGTGTCTTTCTTTGTTTTCTGTTGTTTTTTTTCTCTCTTTTTCTTCTTAAATTATGTATGATTTTTTGTTTAGTTTGATGAGAATTTTTTTAGAGACAAAATGTCACTAAAAACCAAAAACAATGACACAAAAAAGAGAGGATAACGAATGGCAAATATTCTTTTGAAAAATTTAATTCACAGTTTAAAAAATTTTCAGTGGTTTGTAGCTCAATCTTAACCCCAGATATTATTCAATAAAAATAAAGTTAATCCCAAGAAAATTGCTTAAAGCAAACTTTTTTGATTGAAGTGACCCAAAAAAAGGATTGCCAAATTGTTTGAAGTAACTTTTATGAAGGATCTTTAAAAAAATTAATAGTATTAACTCTAATAATTAAAGAAGAAACAACAATATTTTTCGCTATAATATATATATAATACGATATTTTTAAAATTTAATTTTAAATTTACATTTTTTTAGATAGCTGTCCCAAAGAGGAAGGATTTTTGCAATGATTGAACAAAGTTGCTGTTGAAAATCGTTTTGATATATATGTAAGACCTAACAGCTAACTTTATTTTGTAATTATTTGTTTCTAGGTCGACATGAAATCTTTAACAAGAATTTTCATTTATATTTTGAATAATATTTTATTAAAATAATACTTAAAAATCGAAGATTTTCATTGAAGTTAATCATTTCCCTCATATGATAAGTCAATTGGAAGAGTATTAATAAATAGATCAAGGCCATTCATGTAAGACAAGTTAGCAACAATTTTCAAAACAAAGCACAATGAATCCCAATTTTATTGTGACAAAAGACCAGATACATATAACTCTTGTTTTCTATATATGATTTAATAATTGTTAAGGTATACCAAGCCAAGGTTTTTGCTGACCAAAATTATGCTTGTAGTTTGTTAGTTATTATTGTTTATTGTTGGTGTTGCTGCTGTTGCAGGGCGGGTGTCGGGCACCCACCGCCGCCAACAACGACGACGACGACGATGGCGACTATTGAGCAATTTGGAGCTTTGGCGTCTGTAATTTAAGCTGTGATCTGTGTGAATGTGAATGTGTGTACAAAACACCCAAGAGCAGAAAAAGAGAAGAAAAAAACAAAAAAAACAAAAAGAAACGAGCAACCAACATACACATTCCAATAAGTCTATAAGTCTAGTCTAAAGTCTCTCCAAGAGCTCAAAAGTGATTGCAGCGACAAACTCGTTTGAGTTAGAAACAAACGCAACAACTTTCAGTTGTCTTGAATTTGTTGCTAATGCTATTTTTGATCTTTTTTTTTCTACAATTTTTTTTTGTTTTTTTGCAGCTTTTATGCTTATCTTGTGGATTGGGGGTGGGCAGCCCATTAATGTTGCTGTTGCTATTGTTTTTGCCCAATCACCAAAAAAGAAAAAACAACAAAAAAAAGGCACTCGGCCAATTTGATAAGGCTTAAAATACGAATAGGTGAAGAAACTTTTAAGTCTTTTTGGAATTTTGACAGTGGAATCGAAATAAAGAAGGTTGTCTAACACTCTTTGAAACCCTTTCCCAAAAGTTAGTCTAGAATTTAGTTTTATGCTGATCATTTACATTAGATCTAGCCAGATGTTTTATCGTCCAAGCATTTAAGCCATTTCTAATTACTTCTAAGTAAAAAAAGTAATCAAATTTTAGGAGGAAAACACTTAATTGTAATGATTTTCGACTTATTTGGATTGCACATTTCGTTAGTCAATCAGTTCGTTGCTGTATTTAACCCATTTACCCGTAATACTTATGTTTTAAGTGCATTAATTAAAGAAGGCAAACAAAGAACAAAACAAAAAAGAAGGTAAATTAAATCTTTTAACGAATTGAAAAACAAAAAGAGAACTTCCTTTTGATCTAAGCTTTGTTACATGGAGAACAGTTGAACTAATTATTTAAATATCTTTTCTTTTAGTTGGCCCAAAAAAAAAAGATTTTAATTGATTTGAAGCGCAAAGCAATTATTTGACCAATTCTCAATAGAAAGTCCACACGGAATTTATGTAATTGAATGGAAGTAAGATAATTCTTAACTAGCTTAACATTTCCGCCGCCCGCTCCCTCTTTTTCCCCCTCCCATGTGAGAACTTTTTTAACTATGGCAATTTCCAGGTACGCACTCACCTGACTATTACTGCAGTAGTAAATGTCCGACATCCTGGAGCTGTTGTTAAACACTTTGGGTCTTAGTTGCTTAGACTTAAAGGCCGTAACATGACCGCGTTTCGCACACAGAGAGCAGCGGCAGTGGCAGGTGATCGTGATCGGTCTGGTGTTGGTAGAGTGCCCTCAGTCACAGCAACCTGTTCCTCCTGACCGTTGGCCCGCACTTTTCTATTTAACGTTAGCTGTTTGCTGTGTTTTCAAAAATAACACAAAGGTAAACTACAAATTGTCACACGATTTGAAATCGATAGGCAAAACTGATGCTAATGCTGACGCAGAAGCACACGTTGACGTCGTCGTCGATTGTTGGTTTAGATTTTCCGCATGCTTTCATTAAATGTGGTATAAAATAACAGGTAACAACAACAAAACAAAAACAAAAAAAAAACAAAAACAAAAACAAATAAAAATAAAACCAAGCAAAACAAAAAACGCAAAAATCTTCTTCACTTCACGCTTCGCCTTGCAGAACACTTCACTCCGTTGATGCCTTTTAGTTGTGGGTTTAGCGCATGCGCGCGCGCACCTTTCTTTTCCAGGTGGTAATGCTAGATAACGTCGAACGATATCGAGAGACGAGTGAAATGCGCCAACACACTGACACTGACAGAGACGAAAAGACAGCGCGCAAGAGAGCCAGAGCGAGCGAGCGAGAGAGAGAGAGAGGGAGAGATGGCGTACAAATAGTAGAGACGACAACCGTTGCGGGCCAAGTTTACAAGCAGACTAAACTAACTTAACTTGGCCAGTCGACAAATCTTTGGCCCGTCTCAGCCGTGCAACACACACACACACACACACACACTCACACATATACATACACGGCACACTCATGCATTGGAACGTCTGCAGCAGCTCTAACCGCAATGAAAGTTTTAGAAGTGGCCAACCAGTTTAAGTTTAAATTTTCTTGTATTTGCAATAGTAACGGTCATTTCTTGAACTATATCGATATATTTCATAGTCGATAAGTTTATTAATTTGACTTTAATTTGCCAAAACGCAATATCAATTTCTTTCACTTCAAATAAAATCAATAATAAAGTGTTTATTTTAATTGAAATGTTTAATTAAAAATCAAAGTTGGAAGATGTATAACATGAAAGAAAGACTACGGGAGCTTAGACAAAGTTTGTGACTTACCAGGATGACTCTCTATATGTATTCTTATGTGAGCCTCAACCATAATATTATACAATTAATACGGCAACAAATGTTTTTTGATTTCCTGGAATAATTGATACTTCTACAAATTCTTTTGTGTACATTCTACGCTTTTAAATCGCCCGCCAAATTATTGTGATGCTCGGTGGCTCTATTAGATAAAAATGAAACATTGTCTTAAGTGGCGACACTGTGCTCGCAGCCATCTGTGCAACTTTGGTCACACTAATAACCAAAATCTAATCTAAGCAGGAAAGGAATACATCTGGATTTCCCTAACTGGTCATGGTCGTAGCGCTGCTGTAAACATCTTCAGATTCCCCTTCTAGCAGGGAATTCAATTAAGTTTATATTAGATGAACTCAAATAGCAACGGTGGCGGTGGCGGAGGAGGTGGGAATGGAAATCCTGCTGCTGCTAATGTCTCTGGTCTCGGTGGTGGTGGTGGTGGTGGTGGTGTCGCAGGTGCAGGTGTAGGTGTAGGTGGAGCTGGAGCTGGAGCAGCTGATGGCGATAATGCAGCAAATGCAACAACCAATGGCCCTGGCGATGGCATTATAATTACAGAGCTCAACGATGACCAGGATGCAAAGCGACGCAAATGCCTGGAATCGGATGAAACGCAAGATGGCGCAAGCACTGTGAGTAGTTTGGGATCACACATTAAATGGCGTCGTTTGCCTGAACTACCCTTGTGTTCCTATCATTTCAGATGATTGATGCCAACAGTGTGCTAAATAAGATTGCCCATCTCTACGCCGAGCAATTGATGTCGGACATTGTCCTGCTGGTCGATGGCAAGGAGTATCCAGCCCATCGGGTTATTCTGTGCGCCAGCAGTGATGTGTTCCATGTGATGCTAATGAATCCAGAATGGAACGAGTGCAGCAAACATGTTATTGAGCTGCATGAGGAGTCTTGCTGTTCGGCCGTATTCCCGCAGTTCATCAAATATCTCTATGTTGGCCACATTGAGGTGACACTGCAGACAGTGATGCCCATGCTGGCGCTATCCGACAAGTACAATGTACGAGATTTAATTGATCTCTGTGTGGGCTATATGATGAAGCATGTGGCCAAGGCGGCTACCAGTGGCTATTTGGTCTCCTGGCTGCAGTACACACTCTCCTTTACGCCCACGCACAACGATCTCACCGAGACCCTGAAGCGATTTCTCAAATGGAATCTGGAAATGGTGGCCGAATCGAAGGACTTTGTGGATATGGATCCGGCCATAATGCAGCTGTTGCTGCAGCAAAACGACATCGTTGTTACCAGCGAGTACAAATTGTTTACAATATTGCAAACGTGGCTGCTGCCCAGGCACGATCAGATTGGTTTCATGGAGCTAATCGAGCAGACTGTTATTCACATACGTTTCGGCATGATGACACCGACGGAGGTGGCCCATTTGCTGATCGAGCCACTGATTGAGTATCACAAGGAATTTCTTGTTGACCGCATTGCGATCGGCATGAGTTACCAATCCGGCCAAGAGGATCGGGTGCGCGAAGTGCGACATTCGGAATACGGAGAGCTGCAATTTACGCCACGTCTCTATTGGAATGACACATGGAGTGTGGGCATCGATGTGCATAATTTTGACGAGATAGAGGACTACAAGAACTATGTGACCTGTTTCTTTTCCCAGCGTCACATTGCCGAGACTGAAGATGGTAAGCAAACGCTTCATTCTAAATACTTCTAAAGATTTGATTTATATTCATTGCGATTAATTTTCTTTTATTGCAGAACCTTCAATGACCTGGGAAATTGAGTTTTTTCCGCGAGGTGTTAGATACAATAAGGCCAAAATGGTATGGGGTGAGGATGTGCCCGGCTGTTTGCTCAATACGGTGCGCTTGCGTGTCACTTGCAAAAAGCATCATATCGGCGAGGAGCGTTTTAAGGTGAACGAGAGAGAGAGACAAAGAGAGAGAGAGAGAGAGCAAGAGTGGCGAATTTTTAAAAATAAGATAAGCAATCTAATATTCTTTTCCCTATCTACAGATTGCCGTACTGATTGTGGGCGTGCAAAACAAAATAACGCATATACGAACCGTGGTGGAGCGCACTGAATATTTTACGGATATTGATCGGGTTATTAATCTGGATAATTTGCTACCCTACGAGGAGTTAGAGCATACATCGCTCTATCTCAGTCCCCATTTGACGGGAAATCAACGCAATACACTCTCTCTTCATGTCGTCATAACGCCCATGGGCAAGCACACTTGCCGCGACACGCCGCCATTTCAATTCTAATCAAATCCATTAAACCTAAAATCCAAATCTAATCAAATTCATCCCACTGCAATTGTATTCTATTCTTCCATTTAAATTGATCTGTATGTGTAAAACGATTCACTGTTTCGTATCGGTCACTGTCTGACTGCAAACTATGGCCACTAATTCACGCCCACACCAACCACACCCCCAATTGGCAACATGTTATACAACATCTATATACATATATATATGTATATAAATAGTTTTTATTTGTTTTTAAGTTTAAGCAGAAGCCATCATCATTTGTTTACCCTTTTTATTTCTTTTTTTTATTATGTCTCCAAAAGATCATACGTAACTACATAAGTATACATACATATATGTATGAATGTTGTATGGTGGCCAGCAGCTCAATGCCAGGCTGAACGAATATATATAAATATATATATATATATATACTATAATGATGAAACACTAAACCTTAGACCTTAGACTATATGGAAAAGACATTTTTTCTAATAAAACGTTGATTTGTATAGAAATCACTAAGATTTAATGATCTAAAACAGAATCTTTAAGAATTAATTAATTAGTTTTTTTGGTTTTTCAGAGCTCCTTCTGGAATTCTGAACCAAAAACTTTTGAAGAAAGATTTTAACCATTGTAAAGATATTTGCACTTTTTGTCTGAGAGAATCTTTTGAGAAGTAATTTTTATCTGAGACAGATCTAATTAAATTTTAAATTGAATTTGAATTTATTTAAGGTATAATATAATCCATGCCAGACACAATGACTTCTCAGTCATCTTTGTTATATGATGGCCCAAGCATTTAAGACATGTTTCATGCCAGTTAATGCTGTCAGCGGTGCAATATAATTCAATTTAGATATTCATAGATATGTATATACACACACACACACACACACACCTAAGCATTAACAGCCACAATGTATAAAATTTACAATCTGCAGATATTGTTAATCTAAGGGGTATATCTAGTCTCTTCCTCTTGTATTCTCTTCAGATACAGATAAGTAGATTTCTATATATGTATGTATTTGGAGCTTCTACAAAAGTTCATTTGGCCTACCCCCCAGGAAGGATTGTTCATAACATAACATAGATTTTGATATTAAAAATGATGAGTGGGCAGCAGCAGCAGCAGCAGCAGCAGCGCTCAAAGATTTCAAGGAAAAAACAAAATTTTTGCTTATAATTATCTCATGACATTCACGGACACTCTCATGTGCACTCAAAAGAAGAATCAACATTGACATTAGGATTTATAAAATCTTCATATATCATATGTCATGATACAGTCATATAGATTAGGTGCATATATTATAATACAGACTCACACACATATATATATATATATATGTATATGTATATTGTATATAATTATAGATCTGAATGTGTATATTTGTGTATTTATTGTCAATTTTGGACATCATTTCGAGAGAGAAGATCCTATCATTGCAATTAAAGAATTCCTAATATTTTGCGATTAATACTATTCTGTTAGCTGTTGTTCTTGTTGTTGTTGTTCTTGTTGTTGTTGTGACCCTGTGCTGGGTCGGTCTCTATACTTTTCATTGCCAAGAGCGAAAGTGCTTTTACACTTGCTTGCTGACTTGCAGAATTTGTTGCCTGTTTTTGTTTTTCTTCTTCGGATACTTTTGCTTTTCTCGCGTGTGTGTGTGTGTGTGTGTGTGTGTGTGTGTATCTCACTCTATCATGTTTATAGCCAACACGAAAGTTTTAGCGTTTTACGAGTCCAAAGATCTGCATATCTAAATAATAGAACCAACTATTAGCAACAAGCGACAATTTTACTTACATACAGAGAGCAACACAATTTGTGGTCCGTGCCGGGATTTGGTCTCTTCTTGCGTTTAGAGGTTTGGGTTTGGGTTTGCGTATGGGCATGGGTACGGTTATGGGTATGGGCACGTACAGTTTCGGTTTGTGCTTCTCGAGAGATACGCTTTTCTATTCGTAGTATTCGTACAGTTAAAAAGTCCACGTTTTTTGCCAAATGCTCGACAGTTGAAAATCGGGCAGCAGCGTCATCGGTAATATTGTATATAGCAATATTATTTTTTTTGGTTCTCGTTTCGCCGTTGAATCGCCGTCAACCTGTGTGTGTGTGTGAGTGTGGTTGTGATTGTGTGTTTAAGTGTGCGGAATATTGTGATATATTTTCCCAAATACCTAAATAATTTGTTAAATACAGTTATGGATAATCAAGCGTACGTCATTGACTGTGACCACAATCTTGGTAAGAGGATAAAGACTTAAAACCCAACAAAAAAAAAAAAAAAAGAGAAAAAAACACATATTTTTTTTTATTAAGATTTGTTCAGTTTGCTATGCTTTATTATTGCCAAATTGACTTTTGTTTTTCTTTTGGTAAACATATATAAGATATATTTATATATATATATATATTTATGTAGAATACATATGTGCATATATATATATATATATATATATTAGTATATGCAGGATATATACCAAATTTCTAATATATGTATATATTATGTTGTTGTATATCATATCTCATGAGTTGGATGCAGTTCCTTTTCTCCTTCTTGACTCGTATAAACGATTGGGTGTGTTTTAGGTCTGTGTGTGTGTGTGTGTAAAGAAAGTGACAGTCCTTAAAAAATGTGTAAAACAGAAATTGTTATAAAATATTTCTTCTTTTATTTTGTTTTGGTAAAAATCTCAATCGAATCTCGAAAATTTTATGAAAGTAAGGCACTAAATTTCAAACAAAATATTCTGCTGATTGAAATAAAGTTGATTTTTTGTAATTTCAAGTGCAGAAATCAGAGTAAAATTCGCTGAGCCAACAACAATTTCAATTGCTTTGATTTCTGCACTTATCAACACTAAATTGCCTTTGAAATCGAGCATAGCAAGTAGTGCACTGCTTGCATTTATCAACATTTCACTGACTTTCTTTTAAGTTTGTGTGTGTGTGTGTGTGTTTTTTCGTGTGTTTGTGTTGGGCCTATAAATTGGCTAATTATTGCTTTATACTCGAATTAGAACTATTATTGGGGTTTTCTTTTTTTTTTTGTTTTCCATTTTGGTTTATGCATTGTATATAGGTATATGTAAATGTATATGTATGTATGTTGCATTCGCTAGCTGCCTTTTTGAAAATTGAAGCAGTGTCCTGGTGGGGTGTTTGCTTGCTTTGCCGCTGTGTGACTTTGCAGTTTACTTTTTCTTTTCTTTTCTTTTTGTTTTTTTTTTTTGTTTTCCTTGTTATTTGTTGTAGTTGCAATTTTTGGTGACTGAGTGAAGTTCTAGTGGAAAATGTGGGTCCCGTATATAAGTATGCTTGTTGTATATAGTTTGTGTCTCTCTATGAAATATGTCTTTTTCTTTTGGTTAACTAACTAACTAGTACATATGTATGTGTATGTGTGTGTGTGTGTGTGTATATATATATCTCATCATAACTATTGTTCAACATTTATACTCATAGTATTTATGTATTTGGATATAGTTTTTAGTATGCAAAAGTTAGTTAGAGTTGGTTTTTGCTTGTTTTCTGGGGGAGCCCTCAGTCTTCTGCTTCTTCTTCTGTTTTTCTAGCTGAGTTGAGACCTACTTAGAGCCGACTCCAAACATATTTTTGTAATATATAGTTTTTAGCATATATATATATATATATGTATGTATATATCCCTCTACAATTAATTCGTATTACTTCTTTGATATAGTTTGTTTGGTATTTACTTTCTTCACGTTCGGAAAGTTTAAAAAATGAGCGACAGATATAGAGAGAAGGAGAAGATCCTAGTCAATGGGAACTACGAGTATAATAATTCGCAAATTTCTTTCCCTTTAAATGGCATTCAAATACATATCTAAGGGGTATTAGCCCCATCAATTCTAGTGTTCCTCTGAGACAGTGTGTGAGTGTGAGTGTGTGTGTGTGTGTGTGTGTGTGTGTGATATGAGAGTCCGAATCTTGACTTGTAAACCTGTGTGCCGGCCCTCTTAAAGTGTCTTGAACTAGCTTTGGCCACCTAATAAATGTCTCTGTTGTTGTAGGCATTAATAGTTTCTTACTTCTCAAAGATTAGTTCGCCAGTGAGAAAGGGATTGAGATACGTTTGAGCATCGTAACCGGACACAGTGGCTGTTGTCGTCCGTCGACGTGCTTGTGCGCCGCCACGTCTCTCGCCATGGGCATGATTGTGGGCATGATGCGAGGGTCGCTTCTCATCGCTGGGACTGAGAATCAATGGTATGGGCATTGATGTATACAACTGCAATGGTTGCTGCACAATAGTTCCGGCTGGTGGATTCAATGGCGTATCCATATAGCCATGTGGCACAGAAGGTGTGGCCGCTGCAGCTGCTGCTGCCGCCGACTGTTGTTGTTGTGGTTCGCCAAGAGCAAAATTGGCAGCAGCTGTGGTGCTCACCAAGGGAGAACCGCTCGAGGGATTCCCCATACGCTTTTGTCCACCCGCACGACTCCGATGATGCTTATAGTGGCCACGATGAGCCTTACGTTTCAGATGACCGGAACTCGATATATCTGCTGGCGGGGAAGTATCCAATACCAATGGCAAATGATGGCCATGTGGCGAGATGGCTGCTTCTGCAATACCATTGGACAGATCACCACTGGCGCTGGAGGAGCTGCTGCTGCTGCTGCTGCTGATGCTGCCGGTGGAATTGATATTACTTCTACTATTGATCGTTGATATTCTCGATGGCTGCGACTTTTTGAGCGGCTCAAGCGACTGAGGATGCGCCTGAATGATGGTGGCCGTGGCGAATATCTCCTGGAAGCGATTGCTGGCATCCAGTTGCTTCAATTGCAGGTGCTGCTTGTGCAAGAATTGCTGGTGCTGCTGTTGCAAATGGTTTAGAATGCGATACTGTTCGAGGATGTGCTTGTAGAACTGCTCTGCGGTGACTTCTGATGAGTTTAAAAGGCGTATGGCAATTTTTTCGGGTATCACAATTTTGTCTGCAAGAAAACAAAGCATTCACTTTAATTCGAAAACAAGTAAATTGAAAGCCATTCATTAATTTTTTCTTAGCCAAATTAGTTTTTCTTTTTACATAGAAAAATTTCCATTTATGAACAAAGAAATTTCCTAATTTTTTTAAGTTTTGAAAAATTTTTCTAGAACCTTGAAAAGTATTTATTTTCCAGAAATTTCTTATGCATTTTATTTCATTTAATTTTAAAATTTTTATTTGCAATTTAAGAAAACAAAATATTTTCTTGTTCTCTTTTGGTTTTAATGTTTTTAATAAGGTTTTTTTTTTTTACTTTAACTGCCAAATTAATATTATTTTCAAATGGAACTTTGCTTCGTTCCTCTGAGCTTATTAATTAATGTTTATACATGCTCCAAAGTGAATTTTGCTACGTGATTTTTTTCTCTAACCAACAGACAATTCAAATATTTCAATGATAAAAACAAGCTTTAAACTATGTTAATAAATAACGTTATAAAAGTCTAAGTTGCCGGTTCATAAACCTCTATATATATATATATATCTATATAGTCAAAATCGTTCACAAATCAAACCAACAAAATATGTTATAGTCTACTTTTAGGCAGAAGTTAGTAGATTAAATGGAAATAGTCAGTCTCAGACAGATTCACAATGTCTATCTGTGTGTGAGTGGTTGTGCGTGTGTGTGTGTGCATAGTCGGCGAAACTTATACAAAGAGCCAAGGGCTGCACCCTGCCACACATGTCTCTATAGTCATGAGCGTGTGTGTGTGTGTGTGTGTGTGTGACCCAATTTCGAATTGATTTGCAAAACCTACAGCAACAAAATATGAGAAATATTCACGCCCTTTTGGTGGGAGAGTTTTTAAGTTTCGGTTTCGGTTTCGGTTTCGATGTCGATGTCGGTTTCAAGCTCAATTTGAACTATAGCCTACTTTATGGCCCATGTCCCAGTTTGACCAGTTTGGCTTAATTTGGTTTAGTTTACTTATTAGTTACGTCTCGCTTGGCTAGCCGACCCAAGCGACGGATTTGTTGCGATTGGATTTGTTTGTGCTCCTCCTGCGTATGTACTTACCGCAGTGATTGCCCTTGGTTATAAATGGCCGTATGGTCGGATCCCATATGAATATGTAATAGAGCGATAGCATTATGGCCGCCAATGAGACGCATAGCACATAGACGGCCACTGTTAGGATGCGGATGACCTTACGATTGCTTTGCTGCGGCTGATAGCAGCGGCTTATTGTCTCTGTGGGCGGCAGTTTCACTTTCTCCTCGAGTGAATTGACTTTGGAATTCATTGCTCCGATTCAATTTTGTTTTGATTTACAGTTTGTTAATTTTGATTATAGGTTTTTGGGTGTGTTTTTTTTCCTTTTTTTTTTTTTTGATATGTTTCGTACAACAACAACAAAAAAAAAACACAAGAACCCAAAAATAAATAACACAACAATTAATAAATTTTTGTTTGGTTTTTTTGTTCTTTTTGTTTGTAATTGTAATTGTAAATGCAATATTGTTATTGTGGATGCAGGGCGGACGCGTCGATGTTGTTATTATTATGGTTGTTGTTATTGTTGTTTGTGTTATTGTTATTGTAATCGTAGTTGTTGCACCGCAAAAATGTAAAAATTCCAACCGACGCGTCCAGCGTATGCAAGCGAAATGACGCCCCAGAGCCTGGAGAGTTAGCCGACAACAGCAACGAGAACGAGACCGAGACCGACCAACGACAACAACGACGACGACGACAACGACAACGACAACGACGACGACAGCGGCAACATCGGACGAGTCAGGAGCAACGCCAGGCCCAGGCATCATCATCTTAATCATCATTATTATCTTGAAAGTTGTTGTTGTTGTTGTTGTTGTTGTCGTTGCCATCGTGCTGTTGCTGCTGGTGCTTCTGCAGCTGTTGTTGTTAGTCGTGTCCCATTCTCGATCTTCATTCATGAAATTCATTCTGCCTCATTTTATGTATATTTTTGGTTTCTCCTTCCGTGTTTATGTTTATAACTAAAATCGGAGATTGTCTGCGTGTGTGTGTGTGTGTGTGTGAAAGGGAGAGCGGGAGAGCATCTGGCACGCGCTGATGGCATTCCAAAATAATTACACATCACGTTGGGCACGTTTTAGATTTGTAAGATTTCTAATATTTGCGGTATTGCATGTCAAATTCATCCATCATTTAATCAATTCCGCCCACACTTTTGAGTGAAATATCAATCACAAATATGTGTGAAATTTTGCTCATGAAATTTGCATTCATGCCGAATGCCGAACACACTCACACACACATACACACACACACACACAGAGACATACACATGGCAGGCACAAATTCAAATTTCATTCAACCTTCGCGCGAAGGACGCCAACTCAAGGCAACAAAACTCAACTAAAACTTTCGCTCACCTCAGCTAACATAGCCCAAGCAGGCCATCTTAACCCATACCCATCTCATCCCCATCCCCATCCCCATCCCCATCCATCCTATCCTATTGAATGCAACCCCTAAAATGGCTCAGGTGACACCTTCGTTTTCGTTACGCCATGCTGCTGCTGCTGCTGGGAACAACTGGAACTGTGTCCGCGTAGCTCGTTGTTGTTGTCGTTGTTATTGTTGTAGCTGTCGTCTCGAGGTTAATAAACTGCAACTGGGTCACTAGGACAAAACGAATGCAACTGAGAGCGAGCCACATACATATACTGAAGAGCTGAACGAGAGCCGAAAGCCATGGAACTTTGGGTGTGATGAGAGAAATGGTAGCAGGAGGAGGATTGCAGGTTTTGCAATGTTGGCCATTGATTTTGGTTGTATAAGCTTCATACAGGATGTAGGCCAAATACACACACACACACATACACACAGAAATACAGCCCAGTCAGGCAGTCAGTCATTGTTGGTTAGGAACTTGCCTTAAAGCGCTTGTTTTCCATCGTGTCGACTTTTGGCCTCGAAAATGAATGGAGTCCCCGGCTTAGGGCAATTTCCTTTTCCGTTTTGCTTAGTAACCTTTAAATGGCTAAAAAAAAACACACACACACACACACACAACTGACCGATTCCCATAGAAATTCTATGTAATTTCATGAGTTACATTTACTAATTGCAATGTAAAAAACACCACGCCCCCTCTTCCCCATCTCCTTCCCCTAACAACCGCACCTAACATCCATTAAGTATGATATGGCAAATTGGGCAAATAAATGGCCTGCAATTTATCAGCAGTTTTGATTGTGCTTCTTATAATCAATAAATCATACGCCCTGTTGGCTCTGAATAACTCTGAAATTTGCAACTTGGTTCGCAGGGTTTAGATACTAAGTTTTTGCTAAAGCAATTAGTCATAGGCTTATATAGAAAGTTAGAGGTCAATTTTGTTTAAGTTTCTCAAGTTATCGGAAGCAAAGTTACGCTTATTTCTTTCTTTCTTTTTTTTAAGAGAGAGAGAGCGAGAGAAAATGTTGCATACTTTCAGGCTCTTTTGTATTTCCCTCATCAGAGTTAAACGAATTGGCTAAAGTTATGTGTTGCTTAGCGTTTGTTAGAATTTATTAATTAATGACAGAAAAAAAAAAAACATCTCAATTTATCCAAAACAAAGATGATCATCATTCTAATCTGAAAAACAGGTTTTTTAAATATCAACTTTTGTCAATTTAGAATGTTTTGATTCTTGTTTCATTGTTTTAAGCAAACTTTTATGATTGTAAGTTCCATTTGGAGGAATGGAAGTCGATTTCATTTAAAAGGACAAATTTGGAGGAATGGAAGTCGATTTCATTTAAAAGGACAAAAAAGGTTAGCAAAGACCCAAACTTTGAGAATTTCATTGTAAGCATTTTAAATCCTTCTTAATTCCTTTTTACTTTCATTTATGAGAAATTCTCAAAAACAAATCTATGAGAATTATTTTAAAAAAAACTCTCTTGTTCTTCTTGAATTCTTTCAAATTCAAACAATAAAAATCATGTTTAAACTATTCGAAACTAACTAACCAAAGATTCAAGATTTCGATCCAATAAGTGTCAGACTCACCTTGGTCATTGGTCAGCGATAGCGATAGATGGATTAAGATGAAAATTGAACAATTATAATGAATTAGCCAAAGACCGGGGACTTCTTTTGTCCCTTGAACACTGGCGGCATTCGTGAGTCCCAAAAAAAGACATGATAGATGGATAGAAAGAAACCCAAACTGCAAAGCCCGCACAGATAGATAACAATGACAAAATAGCGGGCAAAGCGTTCCGTGCACGTTGGCTCAGCGAACACAATCTCCTCCAGTTGTGGTGATTTGGGTATATACGAACAGGTGGCACGTCTGGGAGCACTACTACTGGCCAAACGGACACTATTACTGCTGCTGCCGATGGCAGAGAAGGATGGCTCCGTTTCCGTTTTAACATTCGACTCGATTAAATTGACAATTTTAGCCAAATTGGCAACACTTGACGGTGTGGCTGCCGGTGCCGATGCCAAAGCCGGGGACGGAGACATAGACGTAGACGTAGACGGAGACTTTGACTGAGACATGTCTGCTGGCGAAGGGCCTAATGACTGGTGGTCACCGCTGTGTGGCGCGTCAATTACTGATTTTAGTTGTCTGGCGTTGATGTAGATTAAATCAAAATCAGAATCGAATCGAATCGAATCGAATTGTAATGAAATGAAATGACATGGACTTGAATAGACAGACATTGGATGACGCAAACAGAGCAACCAGAGAATGGCGGCGACCCTCTGTTGGGGCATTTAAACTCTACGATTTGGTGGAACGTGGAAAAGCGGATTAATTTTGTGCAGGTCTGTCAACTTTTTGCATTTTGCTTTGCCCTTACAATTAATCCCAAACTGACCTAGCCCAGACCAGACCACACCAGACCACACCAGACCAGACCAGACCAGACCAGACCAGACCAGCCCAGCTCAGATGGACACTCACCCAAATGTTGATAATGTTGTTGTTGTTGTTGTTGTTGTTGTTGTTGTTGTTGTTGTTGTTGTTGTTGTTGATGATGACAATGATGAATATGTTTCGGGAATGGTCAACCGGTCAGAGAGTTGCCATCTAGCCAATGGGATGCGTATGCTTAAATATCGGCAATGGCGGCATACGTGAATCCCAGATGAAAAAATAATACATGGCCAGGGTCAAACCCATTCCACTGACTCCGCCCATATAGAGGATCAGTGTGAGCAAACGAAAGGTTTTCGATTCAAAGAAGTCATCAGATTTTGGTACTTGAATTTCCTCATCTCCTTTAGCCTCATTGACCACAGCGGCCAAATTGGAGAGGGTTATCTGCGACATAACTGATTCTCAACAAAAAAAAAACGAAAGACACGAACTAGAGGAGACCTCTGTCTCTAGAGAACTGAATGGAACGTTAAAAAAAAATACGGCGGAAACATTCCGTGCCATCGAACGGAACGTTCAACTAATGCCAGCAGCGACGCGTTCGTTTTGCGGTTTCTCTCTGCCCCACAATAATAATGGTGGAAAATGGGAGTGAGACTGTATGATGGGGAGGGGGTAGGCGGAGGGCGAGGGGGTAGCCGTGCAATGCGTTGGGGTTATTCCATTTCAAATACACATAAGGCGGACAACGTCTTGGTCAGTCTACACTAATAAGATTCGGCCAAAACTATTTCCTTGCCCTTTCCCCTCTTCCCCCCTAACAGCTACACTTCCACCTCCCCCCACCACCTCATCCCTCAGTGAAATGTGTCCATCACGTGCTCACTTTGGCTAGCCACTTGACCTGGTTTGATTTTTGTCGCCAATTTAAAAAAAGAAAAAAAAACAAAAACAAAAATGGAATTCCCTTTCCCAATTGGACAATTGGAATGAATCAAAAACTTGTTTAATTAAGAAATTGTTTATAAAAATTTATAAAATTTTGCATTTTACTTAAAACTGGCCAAAAAACCTAATACTCTTGGCCCAAGAACAAGCAGCAACCGATTCGAATTCGTGAGAAAAAGAAATTTAAAACATTTTCTGTTATATTTTTTCATGAGTTTTTTTTGACTTTGAAAACGAATGAAAAACAAAATAAAACATAATAGAATTAAAATTGTCATTAATCAATGGAAAATTATTTGAAAATTTTCCCCATTGAATAGTGGGCCAAAAGCCTCTAAAGACAAATTCGTTTCGAAATTTTCTTAGGGTATTCAAGATAGTCTCTTCTTATTTAATTTTTGTTGGCAAATCCAATTAGTTGGTCTATTGTGGTGCCTCTTGGGTGGTTTAGGGCAGTTAGGTGGGTGGTTGGGTGGGTTGGGGGAGGGTTGGCTGGTATGCTGCTATCTCGCTCACTTACCTGTTTATTGATATTCATGCACTTTCTGCACTGGATGACCGCCAATGGAGACGGGAAATTTGAGATGAATATCCGGCATGCTGGAGTCAAAGAATAGCAGATAGTAGAAGGCCAGAACCATGCCCAGGCCACTGATGCCGCTCACATAGATAAAGATTGAGATTAAGCGAAAGGTTTTTGTCTCAAAGAATGGCGATGGAGGCTGCTCCTGGGGCAAACGAACATCGGGTGGCAAGGGCTCCTCCGGCGCTGTCTCTGCCATTGTGAAAATTTTTTATCGAATGTCTGGCATAAGCATGATTCGGCGCCTATTTATAGGCAATGACAATTATGCAAATTGAGAAATATTTAAATTTGACACTAATTGATTGTTGATTCGCTTGCAGGCGGCAAACGGGCGGAGGAGGGTAAGTGTAAGCCGCTGCCACATACCTTCGAGGAGGCCATCACATTGACGGGCGTTGGTTGGTTCCATTACAAGCTGCTGCTCATCTGTGGGCTGTGCTTCATGGCCGTCATGGTGGAGATAATGGGCGTAAGTCTGATCCTGAATCAGCTGCAATGCGATCTGAAGCCAACGCTGGAGGAGCAGGGCATTTTGGCATCGGCTGGATTCCTTGGTGTGGTCCTCAGTTCGCATGCCATGGGCTTTCTGGCCGACACCTGGGGACGTGTGGCGACACTTCGTTATGCCGTCGTCCTGAGTGCCATCTGTTCGATCATTTCCGCCTTCTCTGTCAACATTTGGATGCTGATTGTGTTCCGTTTCTTGACGGGATTCTTCATATCGGGCTGTCAGGCGTGTGTGTTCAGCTTGTGCGGTGAATTCCATGGCAATGGCTCCCGTGTGCGTCATGTGACCCTGTTGTCTGGATTCATGTGCGTGGCCATGATGTTTGCTCCATGTAAGTAGACGCAGTTCTCTTTAGTTCCCCGTAATTGATTCGTTTATTCTTCTCGCTCCTTTTTCCCCGTGTTAGCTATGGCCATTGGCATTCTGCCTCTGCATATTGATGTGCTGGGTCTGCACATCTCGTCCTGGCGTGTTCTTCTAATTGGCGATGTGTCCATCTCTTTGCTGGCCCTGGTCGGTCTCTTTATGATACCCGAGACCCCAAAATATGAGTTAATCCAGGGTCAGGAGGAATCGGCATTGGAAACGATGCGTAACATTTTTGTCCAGAACTCCGGTCGTTCGCGCTCCGAGTTCCCAGTTCAACGCTTAATCCTGCAAAGTGGCAGTGGCGGTGCCAGCCTCGCCAATGTCCATGGCTTCTGTGATGCAGTGCGTCTAATCTGGAGTCAGACTGTTCCACTCTTCTATCGTTCGCGCGTTCTGCACACTCTCAACATTTGCCTCATCCAGTTCCTCATCTATGGCCTGGCCCAGGGCATATTCATGTGGTTCCCCACAATTCTCGGTGTGATGAGCTCCCATGAGACTGGCGACGTCTTGATGTGCACGGTGCTGCAGTCACTGCAGAATGCTGCGAACTCTACCGAGGATTATATTGCGGACAGCATGCACGAGGAGATCTGTCACGTGAATGTTGATGTCAGCACCTATGAGGTAATGGTCACCATTGGCGGATGCTTCACTGTAATCTTTTTGATATTCGCCTATACAATTGATTACACTGGCAAAAGGAATCTGATAAGTAAGTTTGTCCAATCATCCAATTTGAATCTCGAATGTAATCTCTCTCTCTCTCTCTCTCTCTCTCGCTCTCTCTCTGTGTGCAGTTGGTTGGATGTCATTGACCATTATCTCTCTGGTGGCTCTGCATTGGGTGCAACTATTCGCCTTGGTTGTCATTGGTCTAACCATTACGATGGCCATTGGCAATTGCGGAGGTTTGGTCAGCACCGTGGCCATGGAATTCTATCCCACCAATATCAATGCCATGGGCATGTGTTTCATCATGATGGTGGGTCGTCTGGGTGCCGTTGTCGGCAGCAATCTGCTGGGACGCCTGCTCTTCACCAATTGTGATACTGTCCTGTGGGCCATGCTTGTCCTGGTGATACTTATGTCAGTTATGTGTTTCTTCCTGCCGGAGCAACCCAGACAATCCGGCTGCGTATCAATTGGAGCGGCCAAAGAAACGGAATTGCCAACGGCTGTGGCAGTGACAGCGACAGCGACAGAGACAGCGACAGCTCCAGCAACACCGATCCTGCCAGTTCTTAATTCTAAGTAGTTTTCTAAAACCAACAAAAAACAAAAAAAAAAACAAAAAAAACGATAAATAAGAAATAACCTAAACTAAGAAATCAGAACGGGATTTTGGAAATGGGAGCGGGAACGGAAACGGGAACGGGAACGGCAACGCAAACGGGAATGGAAATGGCAATGGCAATGGAAACGGGAACGGGAACGAGAGCAAAACTGCATTGGAAATGGATTAGGTAAATGTTTGTGCCCATTCTCTTTTGATGCCAAGAGATGCTGTCGTCGTAGTCGTCGTCGGTCTTTTGGTTGCATTAACATTCTTCACATTCGCCAGCAGACAGTTTGATGGGGCTCCAACAGGTAGACAAAGTTTCTAGATGGTTGGGGAAGGGAGGGGAGTGGAGTAAGACGATTCACAACTAAACGCATTCCAAACTCTAACTGCAATCGGTTTTTATTTATTCAGTGAACGGTGTTTGCTCCGCAACTGGAGGCCACAGTCACAATCCAAGCAAGACCGAGACGAAGTCCATCTGCTGCCAATCATAACTGCCGCGACACACACACACCACACACACCACATATATACATATACACTCATATATATATCTTTTTATATATATATATATAGAAAGATAACTAACATAACATGTCGCCCAAGAAGCGTCTGGGTATTAGTATTGTCGTTGTCCATTTGATTGCCTAACTGCGCATTTCTCGACTTATATGGACATTGGCCAGATAACCACATAACAACTGCCTGCCAGCCTAGTCTCTAGTCCCCAGTCACCAGTATCCAGTCCCCAGTCCCAGTGCCATTGCCATTGCCATTGCCATCGCCATTGCCAGTTCCATTAGCTACGTGAAAGCATCTTAGTATCTCTCCCTCTCTCTCTCTCTCTCTTTCTCTCTCTCTGTACGACCTCTAGACACAGATAAATTGGCGCTATGCAACCTAAACGTAACCACTATAATTTAAAGACCATTGATCATCAATGAAATTTCACATCATCAAACAAATTTGACCTTCAATTTGAACCTCTAATCTTATCTGACCCGTTCTCTCTCTTCATTTGATCAGATATCAAAACAACAAAAAATTTAAAAATTTTTAAAATTTCCCATAGTAAACTAACTTCTTGAAAGATTTGTTTTACTTAGAGCCTGGCCAGGTGAAAATTTCTGAAGAAGAAGCAGAATCCTCATCGGTGCTTAGAAGTATGCTACAAAAAAAGGCTTATTTTTCAAGGATCACAAAAAGAAAAGTAAAGAAAAACACAAAATCCTTGATAACTTAACTTTTGGTCAGTTTTTATGGAATGTTCTTTGGCCAGACTCAAGTAACAAAAGTTGAAATCAAAGGATATTCTGTTTTTTTTTTTTTTTTTTTTCATTTCGACTCTTTGTCAAGCTTAAGCTGATCTTATCTTTTTTTTCTTCTTTGCACAATAATTGACGATTTCAATACCAAAATGTCTGAGTAAATGTCACTTTCAGGTGACTTTTTCCCAAGGTTAAGATTCTTTCCTCGCCCTTTTTATTTTCCTCTCTCTCTCTCTGGTAATTAAAATCTACAATTGAAGATGCATAGATATGCATCTATCTATTCTAGAAGGTGAAGTCAACAAAACATTTATCCCAAATACGATAATCGTACACATTGTACTCATTGTGTGGCATTGTATTCCCATTGTAGACTTATCGATCTTAGTTGACGGTGGCCAGGCCATTTCAAAATTCAACAAGTGTCGCATCGGTACACATTGGGGAGTATGTTAGTAGTTGTGGCAGTGAGCGGTGTTCCCATCAATCTCTTGATGACTCTCCATCCATCGACCCACAATGGGCACAAATTAGCATTAGCGTTAAGCAAACAAAGTTGCCTTTGCCACGCTGCTGATGCATGGTTACTATACATAACTCGCTTCTGGGTCATGCCAAAGAGGCGGCCCTCTCAAATGGGGAGGAAATTGTATGTGGAAACAGAAAATATAAAGTGCAAGAAGAAGAACAACAAGACGATGATGAAGAAAAAGTACAAGATGAAGAAGAAGGAGTCAAACGTGCTACGTGCCGTGAAATACAAATCAGAGATAAACGTCGCAACAAACCAATTTGGTGGCAAGCAGCATCTATCTCTTTTTCTTCTCTTTTTCTACATTTCTATATACATACATATATACACACACACACACACACACACACACACACATACATACATATATATATATATATATATATTTCTTTTTTTTTCTTTTGGTTTTTGGCTCAAAATAGTTAAATAGTCGCGACTTAGCCAAATTGGCACGAGGCTGACGGCCTGATGCTGGCCAAGCGACCGGCCATCAGCAACCAGCAACCAGCATTGAGCAATGAGCAATAAAAGAACAGAGCGAATCAAGTGCGTTGAGGAATTACAATGAACGACAGGTTGAGCCAGCGTCAGTGTTGAGCAAGTGAATTGGCATTTTGCATGCTAAACGATGATCGTGCGTGAGTGAAACTCACACCGTCAACACTGATTAATGGAGTGATGTTGGGGGGGAGAGGGGGGTAAAGTGTGCCTGTCATAGGAACTAGGCGATAGTTTTACACGCCAAGTGAAGGAAACGAACTGCGGCTGCTGCTGCTGCTGCTGCTGATGATGCCAAATTCAAAAGTGGATTGCGCATGCGTGGAATAGGAATGAGCACAGACGACTACGACTATGACTACGAGGAGAACAACGACGGCGACGACGACGACGACGACGACGACTTGGGCAACTTTGTTGCCGAAGCAGGCGGCGGCAGCCATGTTGAGCTAATGAAGCGAACGACCAGGAAAACGACGAATCGACGACGATGCGGAGGACGTCAATGACGCCCGCCAAGTTCAAGTCCGAGTCCAAGTCAAAAGCGTTATTTAATCACAATATCCCCCTCTAAGTCTGAATATATACATACATACAAATATATATGTAGGTATATATACATATACTTATATACATATATATACGTCTGCATTGGCGACAGGTGCTAGTGCAATGGCTGTGGCTTCGGCTGTTGCTGGTGGTTTTGAGAATCGCTAAAGAATGCTGGCGCGTCGGCCAATCAATTCTGAGAAATGAAAACGCCGTCTTCGGCTCGCTTGTTGGCACATTTGTGCGATGCAGTCGCAGTCGCAGCCGCAGTCGCAGTTGCAGCCATATAAACATAAAAGAATGCGAAGAAGAAATGCAAAATGCAAACACCACCACGAACCATGCGAGCAGCAACAACAGCAACAGCAACAACAACAACAACCACAACCACTTTCCAAATGCATTCATGATGTTTACCGTTTAAATGCGCCCAGTTTGACTGTTTGTGTGTGTAAGTAAATGCAAGAGAGAGAGAGAGAGAGAAAGAGAAGTATCACGAGACACTGCAAAGCTTGCCTGGCACTCTAACAGCAAAAAAAAAAGAACAACAAGGAGGAGAAAAGCAAACTGTTATTCCAGCTACCCACATCACAGACTCTCACACACACACACACACACACACACCATCAGATGATAGTGTGAGGGAGATGGAGATAGCCCCTAAAACAGTTAGCAAAGTTGCCAATTCCCCCTAGTGGTTTTTGGGTCTTTTTGTTGTTGTTTGTTTTCTTCTCATTTTTGTAGATTGCTAGATGGAGATGAGATGAGATGCGGATGGTCAGGTGAGAAAAGTATGCAAGCAGCGTGCGGAAGCGGACGTGCAAATCGGTTTCTGTATTTCTGTCGTGTTGTTGCCTAAATACAGTGATTACCAGATGTCTACATGTATATGTATGTATGTATGTATCGATGTACATACGTTTGGCGTTTAAAAGAAAAAGCAAAACGAAGAATAACCGTTATTAGTTGCCAGCTGATTGATCAAAATTGAATATAAACAGTAAACAGAAATTAGACCATATAACAACAATTTCTTTGCCCCCACCATATTAGGTTAATTGTAAATGATCTTTAACCATGGTCCTTGAGATAAATATAGAATTCCATCTATCCATTTTGTCTTTAAACGTATACACTTGTTGTTGTTGTTGTTGTTGGTGTTGTTGTTGATATCTATCTATCTAGGAGGAGAAAGGAATCTATTGATCGCTAGTTAGCCTTATTGTGGCTATTGGTTTATATTATTGCCAAACGGCATCTAATTGGCAACCGATTCTATGTCATTAGGCCGCCTGATTAGCGGCGCCAGCAAAAGAACTGTCTCAGTTGCTTGGTGTGGCTGTTTTCCTCTTCGTCTTCTTCTTCTTCTTCTTCTTCGTCTGTGTTTGTGTCTGCGGCAACTTCAGCTTCGGCCTGATGCCAAGTGCTCTTTTAAGTGTCTGAGCGGGCGCCAAATCCACTAACAACAAGTTATACGCTGCTGCTGCTGCCGACGCCGCCACCGCCGCCGCCGCCGCTGCTGCCGTACCCATTTGTGTGGCCAACGGCAACAGCGCAGCAAAAGCTCTGCTCTGCTCTGTCCCACTAGAGCAGAGATGAGACTTGATGATCACTGTAATATAATCGCATTCTCTTTAAGTAATTTCTTTAAAAGTATTTTTATATATTGATAATTACATACATATGTTTGTTTTCTGTTATTTGTTTTACTGTTATTTATTTTGAGAAATTTTTTTGTTTTTTCGCTTTGGCTTATCCAAAAAATTTTGTTAAATCTTAGATTCTTCAAATCGTTTTCTTTGAAAAAAATCATCGCATACAGCCAATCCATATTGACATTTCATATTTTATAAAAATATAATTACTATACAATTTTATATTTAACTACTTGGTAATTCAATTAAGTATTACCGAGCTCATTTACGAATCTATGTTTCAAGTGGGGGCTGCAAAAAGCTAATTCCCGGCCTTTACGACAAAAAAATACTGCAAATCTTACAAAATTATTTTTAATAATAAAAAAAAAATAAAAAATAAATCGAAAGGTTGATTTTGAAATGCATGTAAATTGAGTTGACCCAGTATAAAATAAAAAAAAAAAAAACCCCCACACTATAGTCAGCCGATGGAAATTTTGTCTACTTTGATTCGTTTGCTTATCGTTCATACGCCGCGTAGATCCATAAATTCTTCCCATGGCCGGGGGGATACTTAATATTTTTCAAACACTTTTCACTCGGATCTGTCAATAAGTACATAAATTTCAAAGAATATAAATCGAAACGAATGGTCAAAGTTTTAGAACGTCTGGTGTTATTTTTTTGCTTATTTCTCTTTCTTTCATGCTTGATGATTCTCACGATCACGTTTGTATGCTTACACACACACACACACACTTGCATACATACATACAAATACACTGACTGGCACATAGATATTTTCATCGCTAGACCCACATATACCATCCACATCTAGCTGCTGACTTCGCTTCCCTCCCCATTGCCCCCTGTGTTTCTACCTGTGCTTTTTTTCTGGTCTCTGTCGCAGATTTTGAGCTCGTTTCTGTAGCTTTGGTCTTCGGCGATGTCTTCTCGGTCTACTCCGTGTGTGTGTGTGTGTGTGTGTGTGTGTGTTGGTGAATCTTGGTATGCATTTGTGTTGGTGTTTGGCTTGGCTTGGTCTTGTCTTGATTTTCTTCTTCTGTTCCCGACAGTTACATTACGAGGCCAAAGAAAGTATCTTTGACTGGCCTCGCGTATTTCGCGTTCGTCGCTCGTCGAGTTCACACGTGCTGCTCGCTTTGGCGCTTGCGCAGAATATTTCCAATATTCCCGTGCAGATGAGCATCATCATCACAGTCTGATTCTGTATTCGTATCTCTATCTGTATCTGTATCTGTAAATGCATCTCTATATGCAACTGTAACTGACTTTGAGTCCCAAGTGTCTTTCGTATCGTGTGGATTGAGTTTCGTTTATTTTGTCTCCTTCTCGTGTGTGTGTGTGTGTGTGTGTGTGCCCAAAGTGTGCCCAAGTGTATTTTTTTGTTGTTTCAACCAATTACCGTTACAGACTCCTCTACATATACAAATATATAGAGTGAGCGAAAGAGCAAGAGAGAAGAGAAAGAGAGAGAGTAAGAGCGAGAGATCGGTGCATTTTTACCTTGCAGTGAAGTGAGTGTGTCTAAGGTGCCAATTGTCACAAAAAACAAATCTATATATCAAAAATACTTAACATAAGAAAGACTTTATTTTTAATTCTAAGTGTTTATTTTGTTAATTTTTTTTTTTTTTTTGTCTAATATAAATTGATGATTTATTAAGCATCCTTTTGCCAGTCAAGCCCCACCAGGATATACAATCACACAATTATAAAGCATTTGTGTTTAAGGGGAGGCCATTGCCAGTGCTGATAGTGGGGAAGAGGTGTGAGAAGGGGGATGGAAGCGAATGGATGGAGTGTAGAGTCGATAGAGCCGATTAACCAGCTAGACAGCAAAATGCAACCGAGCATTTCATGCTTTCTAATTTTTCCAATTAGCACAAATGCGGCTCGTTGTGTCCGTTCTATGTGTGTGTGTGTGTGTGTGTGTATGAGTGTGTGTGAGTGTGTATGTGTGTGTGTGTGTGTTTGTTGTGCGATATGTGTTACTCTTGCTTCCATTCCGTTTGCCTATCTTCAGAAATCAGAAATCAAAAAATCAAAGTCTCCTCTTCATCATCATCATCATCATCATGATCATCATTAACGTGATGATGATCATCAACTAAATACTAACCCGTTGGAGACTACAGCTCACTAGGTGCTTTGCGTGTTTCTGTGACTTTGATTTTCCCAGCGACAGCGACAGCGAGAGAAAGAGATAGAGATAGATAGAAAGAAAGAAAAACGAACCGTGGAAAAGTCATAATAATAAAAATAATAATCATAACGATCATTCATATATGTTATAGACACAACACCAGCAACACAATAAAAGTCTAACAAATGAAGAGAGAAAAAGAAAGAGAGAGCGAAAGAGAGAGAGCGAGAGAAATAACATGGTGAATTCCCTCAGTTGTAGTTCCCATTCCATTCTAATCCCAACACCTGCTGCATCACAAAATGATCTAAGCACTAATTAACTGCAACTTGACTGGAAATTTCTCTCAGTGTTGAGAGCTTCTTCCAGCTTCTACAGCCTCCAGCCTCCAGCTCCCACAATCACACCTCTCACACCTCTCACACATCTGTCAAATCAATGTGACTAATTACTAATCAGTTTACCCATGATCGCCTTCCAATTCGTTATTTCTTTTTGGCCAGCGGGGCCTCTGTAACCCACTGGACAGAGACTGACATGTGAGTGTTGGTTGGTTAGTTAGTTAGTTAGTTGTTTAGTTGCTTAGTTTATTTTATAGCTTTTTCTTTATGGTTGTTATACCCTGCACCCAAAGAGCGCAAAAGGAGCATATTGTAGATGCCTTAATGTCTAAAGCCTTTTTGACTCCTAAAAATATATATTTTCAATCAATAATGTTGGTCTATAATTAAAAAACTCATTTCCCTGATAAATTATATTAATCATGGACAAGTTAATCTATGTCTCTCTATTTAATACGTTTCCAATATAAAGTGCTTTAAATGCACCGTTAACTACTTTAAATTCTAATTAAGAAATTGAGTTATGCCCCTTTCGCAGTTGCCTCTTGTCTGCCTCAATTTAAGCCAGACTAGAATAGAGAAAGAGAGAGCGAGAGGGGAAGACAAATTTAATAACCTATTAATTATTTTCAATTTGTTTGTTTAAAAAAGAAACTAACTTGACTGACTCACTGACTCACCAAAAAAAGAACACGCGACTTGGTAATAAATGCAATGACAAGTCTTTAAGTTGCCAACGATATAAACACACTTAGCCCATTTCAAGAGAGGGTCGACCCTAAAACCAATGAGAAAACTTTTGCCGACTCCATCTCCATCTCCATCGCCATCGCCATCGCCATCTCACTGACTTGTCAGTCTATCACCGAGATCTATGTGTGTCGTCGTTGTTGTTGTTGTTGTTGCTGTTGTTGTTGCCATCATTTGAAATTCATTCATTGTTTTTTAAGGTTGGTCGACAGTTTGAGGCTTCCGACGACCAGCGACCCAGTAAATTCTATTCCTCTTTCACATAACGTTCGTTCGTATATACATATATCTGTCCAATAAATATCTGTATAGTATAAAATCCAAACCCTAAACATACAAAATCTATGCAGATGATGAACATGATCATGATGAAGCCGCCGCCTTTTCTTTAGACAAATGTTAATTTGTTAAGAGACAAACAAAAACTATGTATTCAAAGATGTATTCATGCATTTTGGTATTTCTCTCTATGTACAGCGTCTAACTGTTCTTTGCCTTTCTATAGATGACAACGCGCCATTAGCCCTGCCTGTCTGCCCTCCCAACGACATTCCAATAATGAAATTGAAAATCTTTCTCATTTTGGGGAAAGTAAGAGTGGTAAAACTGCTAAAATCTCATGCCACTAAATGCATACAAATAACCAATAACAACTTGTATAGGTCTTTAAAAAGAAAGATTTGCCATTATTGCCTAATTACGGTTTACCTTTCACCTGGCGCCCTAACAACTAATTTCAATGTTTCGTTCTCACCGAACAATTTTGCAGATACTTTAAGTCAAAGTCAAATTAAAGGACTCCCTCTCTCTCTCTCTCTTTTTTAAAAACTATTCAACCCAAATGCAACTTAATGTGGCACATATTTCAAGAACTTAAGTTGCAAATACTATCCGCCTCTGCCACAATCTTCGCCTCTCCTTCCCACTGTGCATTTATGTATGCACTTATGTTGTTGTCCTTTCTCAAGATATACATATATGTATTTCTCTGTGTTGACAATCTGTCCATTCTCATTCCCATTCTCAGTCTCATTCAAATTCGCATTCCCATTCTCATTCTCATGGGTGGCGGATGTTGTTACCGCAATTGTCGTGTCAGTTGCAGCAGCTGCTGCTATGCAACATAGCCTGACAGACAGACAGTCGGACAGGCAGTCAGCCAACAAAAGTTTTCGTACAATGTCGTTTTGTGGGGGAGAAGGTCTGGGCAGGCTGGAATTTCCATGGCATTTCCTTTACTGAGACAATTTTCATTACCATTTTCCCTTTACGAGTGCCAAGAAAAAGTGACAACTACCACAAGAAAATGTCATCTGCAGATAAATATTTACTTTATGGAAATGTTATTTGTTTAATATTGAAGCTCGATGTAATAAAAACAAAATTTTTGTATTTTAATTAACCAAAGTAAAAACCCATTAGGCGACCCCTACTCGAACCCCACCGCCAAAAACAGAAAATAAGTGACCAAACTTGCTCTTGGCTCGCCATGAGGTGGAGTAGATGGTAAGAGATCTAAAAGGAAACCAGTTTAATTAAAATCCGGCGCAAAAGAAAGTGAACCATTTAAAAATGTATTTCGTGTTATTTTAGTTTTTTTTTTTTTAGTTTTTCTCTTTGGTTTTGGATCATTATCATTATTATACGTTATTATTGCCCACAGAAGCTGAAAATAAAAATTATAGGCAGGTGATTTACCGTTTAGTTTAGTTTTGATTTTTGTTGTCTTCTGCAACTTCTCCTTCTCCTCCGCTTTGTTGTCCGTTATAAACCGGAGCAACAAATGGCCATTTGATTCGAAAGTGGTTTGATTTTTGGTCGATTTTCAAACATTTTCCCAACTCAAGTGGAAGTAGGAGTGGGAGAAGAAGTAGCAAAAAGAGGTAGGAGGAGGAGAAGGAGGAGGAGGAGGAGTTGTTGAAGAAAAAGTGAAAACCGCAAGGCCATCAGTGGCTGCTGCTGCTGGTGCTGCTTTGGTTACTGCCGGTGCAAGGTGCGACAATTTTCTTTTCCATTTCGTTTGATCGATACGATAATGTAATATTAATGAATAGACGCCGCACTGCCGCCATATTTAATGCCTAGAGGCACCACCACTGAGCGCCACCTATGTGGCTGATATCTGGTGGCTGGTGGCTTACGGAGCGTGGCCGAATGTTGCCGTTGCCGTTGCAGCAGCATTTGCTGTTAATTGCAACCGGCATCGACTTAATTAAGCGTCATCAGAGCGTGCAACAGACACACACACACACGCTTGCCGCAACTGGTTGCTGGGAAGCACTTTCTTTGACTTACATTAGATCCTCCCCTCTGACTCTGCCCGGCTGGGGCTTAATTGGATGGCATTGTGTTGACTCTTTGTGGTAGAACACAGTTAGTTGCTTTGCTTGCTACATAAAGATTGATCAACAGCTGATACAAAATTGTTAACCTCAACGAAATGTGAAACCATTTAGATTATTCTTGGCCTGTTAACGCTCTAGAGAGCTGATAAAAGCGATCATAAGCCTCTTCTGTCTTTAGTTTGAGTGAGAGTCCTGAGAAATCAAAGCACTTTGCAATCAAAAAGGAGGAAGTGCTTAAGATGGGGTGAAGTCTGCATTGAATATTTCACTTTGTCCAAATATCCTTGCTGATCTTGTGTCACGAAGAGATGTCTTCGATAGCTAATATAACATATGTAAGGGGGACATAAGGTCCAAATCTTTATTCTGGTGATTTGGTCTAAGGTATGAGTTCTGTTAGAGTTCTCCAGTTCGCTATACGTTTAATTTATCAACTGTTAATTTTATCAACTGAGAGATGAAAGTTTTTAAAGTTTTCAAAGAGTAAAAGAGGGCAAACATTATCTCGTTAATAAAGAATCGATTAATTTCTAAAGAGAATCACAAAAATCAAGATAAAAACAAATCGAACTTTCTGTGTGAATATCCTGGAAATATGTTGAATATCACTTATGAATAATTAAGCCGTTATATGATCTCTAAATTGAAGACAAACATTGAACATGCATAGATATGTATATAAAATTTCGCTTAGCTTTCTTGGCTCTTAATTAAACGAGAATAGTGAAAATATCAAATAGAAATAGAAACCGAAACAATGAGGCTGCTAAAGGGGGGGCAGAGGCAGAGCAAGAGAAGAGCCAGAAAGAAAAGAGAAATTAATTGGCTCTAAATTAAAAACAAATAAGCATATCAACAATTTACCGTTTTGTCTTCTTATTGACGATGCCGACTCAGCCACGCAGCAACTGAACGACGCCGCCGCCGTCGACGACGCTGACGCTGACGCTTTACAATTTACAGTTCTGTGAACGATTCTGACCGCATTTTTGCGCTTGAATTCAAGTGACGGCAGCAGCAGAGATGAAGAGGAAGAAGACAAAATTATATCGGACAATCGAGTTGAAAGCCGCCTCGTCGCACAGTTTCGATTTCATTTTCACCTGCTGCTGCCTGCCGGCTGGACCGAGCCGAACGGGGTGTGTGGGGGGGTCTTATCTGGGTAAAAGTGTGCAAATACAATAAATACACACAATCAAAAAATACCCAAAGCAATAAAAGAAACAAGATTTTTTTCTCTGTTTTTTTTTTTTTTTTTATTATTATTATTGTGATTGCTATATATTGACTGACTAACTGATTGATTGGCGGCATTTCTTTTCTTTCTTTCGTTTTTGCCTCCTTCTTCTTTTCTTATTTGTACCGTAATAAAAAATAAATAAAGAGGTAAAAACACAGCAGCACCAGCACTAAGGGGAAAGTATTCAGTATCTACACTTTCTCATAGATTATGTGCAGCAAAATAAACGACAAAACCAAAAAAAAAAACAAGAAAGAAAGAAAAGAAAAACAACAAAAAACACATTGTACATATCGAAAATATGCCGATTCCTGCGGCAACTTCAGAACTCAAAGTGGGCGTGTCACTACTCATTGTTCACGTTTTTGGCCCACTGGCCTCATGTTACCCCCCGCCACCCTTCTGGCCATTCGTACATATATTTTAATATCAATTGTTAAAAGGTTCGCGCAAAAATGTAGAGTCGTGTACACCCTTTCCCCTTGCCTCCCCGCTCTGGGCCCACCAACCATATTGAGTGAGACTCTCAGGTTGCGAGGTAATAAAGATGTCCGATGCTCGTCATTAGCCCCGGTATGGGGTGGGGTATGGGCCACAGACGACCCACAGACGGCCAGCGGCGTTTAGCCGAAAATTGTTGGTCAAAATGCGTGGACACACACACACACACACAGCCGTAAATAAGAGAAGCCCATAAACAAATTGAAATTTAATAAACGATCCTCGGCTGGGCAATTTTCGTTCATAACTGAGTTGAACTCAAAAACTTGGCCAGCATTGCCTGCAGTCACCTTACCATAATTTTTACCTTACTTTTACCTTATCTGAAAACATTAACAAAACGGCCAGCAAATTCTAAGAACAAGTTAACATTGCCTAATGGAAAAGTGAGTCGACTCGAATCCCTTTGATCCCATCGCTCTCGTATTGCATTTCAAATTGGCCCCTCTTTTAAGTTCACGATTTGTAAACTGGGCATTAACAAGATTTTCGATGCCACCTTGCGGCCAGAGCGTGACAGAATCAATTGTCCAATTGTGCATTGAACCAATGATTGGTTGGTGGATAGTTAAAGCGATTCCCCAGCCCCACGCGACAACTAATCCGTAGGCCAGAGTGTAAATGTTTCCAGTTGAAAAGTCATCTTTTTTAGTTGGGCTAACTATAAAGGTTTATACGTGAGGCCTTGTCCTCTATACTACTACGTATATAGCTTTTATTGGATTGATAATTCGAGAAGTTAAAACAAAATGCTTAATTTAATATGCAGGCATTTAATATACATACGAGAAGTATAATTGCCTTATAGATGGTATAAATTTAAATCTTTCAATTGCCTTTTAAATCTGCTAAACTAAATATCGATGAGGTTATTCAAGTTCGTGACCTTTGAGGGGTGAGCTAGCTTAGCTGATTCGTCAAACGGCAAACTAGACTCTTTAGTTTTTGAACTATTCTAGGCAATTTTCGTATTTAAGCTTCATATTGTTGCAGACAAAACATTTATGGGAGTTGAACCAATAAACTTGCTAGATCTTTAGTTATCAACCAAAAACCAAAAACCAAATGTTAAAACAAATGTAAGAAACAGTAAGAGAGTTTAAAATAGAATAACAATTAAGCAAGTAAGCTAACATTGATTATTTTCCATAGTATTTGTAATCATTTTAAATGCCTCAATGGAAACACAACAATTAAGAAGCAATTAATACAAAACTGCTTTAATTTAGCTCATCATTTGATTGCTTTTGACTTCATTTCCGAATTGGGTAGGGTATACTTTTTGTGTCAAGGTCACAAGTTATATAAGAATATATATAGGATGTTTATTTAATGATCTAATCCTTTTTTTTTTTGTTTCTTCTCGTTTCAAGATTTAGAAGCAGCGCCCACATCGCCAATATGTGGAGTCCACAAAAAGGTCCTACACGTCTGTGGGACATTAGATTTAGTAGCTGTATATTTATTTTACATTTAACGGTAAGTTAATCATCAACTAAAAAGGTCACGCTGAGCTAGACCTGCTGGAGTCCTCCCCCCCCCTCCCCCCCCCCCACACTAAACATCATATTATAAACATTATCTATCTCGTTCTATGGCCATATCAAAAACAAACAAAATGATTAAAAAAATCCATTAGTCTTGGCATGGAATGTTTCTATATGATAAAAATCGATTTTAATTGGTTGAGAGAAAGAGAATGCGAGAGAGAGAGAGAGAGAGAGAGAGAATAGACGAGAGTGAAACTACAATAATTTGCTTGCTAGAATAATAACTTAACGACTTTTTTTTTAATAATTTTTTTAGTTTACGTTTTTTCACTAATGACTTGTCTTCTACATATATATCACTCATACGACACGTTTAACCTGCTCATTGTCACTCTGGCTTTTGCGATTTAGTTTTCATTTGTATAATTAAATCGATAATAATTGCAGTTTGCAGTTTGTACCATATTTTACTACTCACAAAAAATTTGTATTGGAAAAGATTAGAAGAATATATTATTCAGTCATTCATATCTTATCTCAGAGCAAAACACAACAAATTGTTAAGATTCGTTTTAGTCATACGAAAGGTTTTTATTATGAATAATTTAATTTAACATTTAACTTAGATGGAATTACTTGGGAGTAGTTAGAACTTTTCGCCAATTGGCTTAATGGTTAGCTCATGGATTTGCACATTTGGTGGCGTCTGTATGCAATAGGTGACAGCATCGACCACATCCTCGGCACGTAGCATGGGCAAATCGGGCAGATGAGTTCTCATGTTCTCGTCAATAATCTCAGTATCGACAGCACCAGGACTAATGCTCTGCAAATATATAGATCGTTAGTGAAAGATAATGCAGAGGAGGGCAGAAGGGCATAACGACTTACGGTTATTTTGGCTTGCGTCTCTTGCATTTGAAACTCCTGACGCAGAACTTCGGTCAAAGCGGTTATGGCATGCTTGGACGGAGCATAGAGATTAAGGCTAACGCCAGGCATAACGGGCACAGCATGGCCGGCAATGCTATTGATGATGACCACATGACCATCTTTGATCTGGCGGCGTTTCTGCGATTGGAATGCCTCTCGGGTACACCAGGCCACACCCAAGACATTTGTGTCCAGAATGGCACGCAGATTAACCGAATTGCCCGGCTCGGTGATAGCACCTTGACGGGCCACACCGGCATTATTCACCAGGACATCGGCTCCGCCCAGAGTCTGATCGATCCAGGCAAATGTATCGATTACATTCTGCTCGTTGCTAACATCACATTGCCGGCCATGGAACCGCTTGGCCTGATCCGCTGGCAATGAGGCCTTCAGCTCCTGCAAACGGTTCTCTCGCCGTCCCAGACCCACCACAATCATGCCCTTGGCCACCAGATCTTTGCAGCAGGCCGACCCAATGCCAGAGCTGGCGCCGGTCACAACAGCCACGCGATTTAACCAACGATCCATATCAATCAAAATGCACGCTTCAACTAAACCCCGAGCGAACACTGATCGAGCTTTTTATAGAGATACAAATGTATCTCACCACACTCACTCACTCACACTCATTCGATTCATAGTAAAAGCTAACCATGACCAGGCATAAAAACCCAAAACAAATTCCAAATTAAAAGCTTATTCTAGAATAAACGATTTTTAGCCAGTCATTGATGAATATCGTATAGGAATTTCTATGTATACAGATAACGAGCTAAAGTAGAAAGGTGCTTAAAAATCTAATTGTTATTTATTAAATACGACATTGACTATATATGTACATATATAGAAATCTAAGGGGCGTGTTTTCGCTTACTGAACAATCAACCTATTTTCTACTTAACCTGACATGATTTAAAACATTGAAAAGCGCTTAACAACTTATGCAGTTGGGCCAATCCAATCATCTAGAAACATTTTTAATGAACAAATTTAACTTAACTTAATTAACTCAACTTAACTTAAACTTATTAAATATATAAACAATAAGCATTAAACAGAATATTTATAGAATTTAAACAAACTTTTGAAAATCTAATCAACTTTACTGCAGATTAGCTTAGAGAATTCTCCATTTTTAAATCAGAGACTAAAACATATAACATATATGTTAGATCTTAGATCGAGAGATTTAAATAATTATGATTATTCAGTTTTTATCTGGCATTTCAATAACATATGTAAATTTAGTAAGAAAATTAATTCAAGTTTTGGTTCTCTCACATTGTGAAAGACTGTAAGAACTCTAGACAAACTGGCACCATCTTCATCCTCATTCTCATTCCCATTCTCATCCTCATGGTTGTCGTTGTCGTCGTCATCTTTCATCTGCTTATTCTATGTAGACTTGGCAATGTTGTTGCTAGCAGCAGCAACTTTTACTGCAAATTCCATTGGCAATTTATTTATACATATTTTTTTTATTTTTTTTTGTTAGTTTTTGGCCAGGCTAGTCAGGCTAGGCCAACATTTGGCAAGGTAGTTTGGGGCAGGTATGCAAAATGGCAGGAGTGGACCCCAGACGGACAGGATTGACTAGTTAGCTTAGTTGCTATGTCTAAAACAAAGTGTGTATGTGTGTGTATTTCTACCAATTCCAGTTTCCAGATGCACTGGAATTTGTTTTCTCAATTCGTTCGTTGAGCCTGTCGAGCGGCTTCCGGCTTCAGGCAAAAGAAAAGTTAAGCATTTCGTTTTTATTGATAACATGTTTTGAAAATAAAAAGAAAGAAAACAAAAAATAGAACCTAAATAAAGCAATTAGTAAAGGAACTACACACACACACACACACACACACAGGAAAACTAATGTGCTAATTCCTTTCCAGATGCAGGTGCACTGGTTTGGGGGGGGGGGGGGGGGCTAGTTAGCAGTGCCACAGGTGCCTGAATCTTAGTTTCGGTCCAGTGTTGGGAATTGCGCTAATTAGAAATTATAACGGCTTAAAGCTGTCAGCAACAATTCCCATTCCCTCCGCATTCCGAACAACAACGCAAATGATGTGTGTTTTTTTTTTGTTTTTTGTTTTTTTGGTTTTCATTACAGTTTAGTTTAGTCATAGCTGGTAATGAATTGTGGCCCATGGATCGGCCAGATGGTATGCCAAACATAGTTTCATTGGAGGTAATGTGCGGTAAGGATCACATGGACGTACATTTGACATTCTCCCATCCATTCGAGGGTATTGTTAGCTCCAAAGGTAAGATGCATATACAGAATGCGGAATTCCATTTTAATATGCTGATGATTAATTGCCGAATTGCTTTCTTTTATGCTTACTTGGTTTCTTGGTTTCTGGTGGACAGGACAACACAGCGATCCGCGTTGCGTATATGTGCCTCCCTCGACGGGAAAGACGTTCTTCTCGTTTCGCATCTCGTATTCACGTTGCGGCACTAAACCGGATCTCAATGGCCAATTCTATGAGAATACGGTAAGCAGTCGAGTCGAGAGGCCTATTGTGATCTTATCCAGCCAACCAGCCAGTCGGCCAGCCGGCCAGCCGGCAAGAGAAATGATGTTTTGGGGCGACAATCGATGAATGCTTTCCCACAGTTCAAGGCATTCACCTGCATGGGTTTTTTTTTTTTTTGGTCTTTCTCATTTCGTTTCATTTCTTTTCGAACTTGTGAACCAAACAGGTAGTCGTGCAGTATGACAAGGATCTCTTGGAGGTCTGGGATGAGGCGAAACGTTTGCGCTGTGAATGGTTCAACGACTACGAGAAGACAGCCTCCAAGCCGCCGATGGTAATTGCCGATTTGGATGTAATACAACTTGATTTTCGCGGTAAGTCAAACACAATTATAAAATTTGAAGCCCCCAAACGACTCATCGACCACTCTTCTACCCGCTTAGGCGATAATGTTGATTGCTGGATGGAGATACAGCATGGCAAGGGACCCTGGGCGCCACCAGTGAGCGGAATTGTGCCACTTGGCTCAACGCTAACCCTTGTGGTGGCCATCAATGACTATCGCGGTGAGTTTTTAATTGACTTGAAAATTGATTGAAATTCTTTGACTCATTTCCCAATTCCACAATTCGGTGTTCTTTCTCTTTTGGCAGGTGAGTTTGATATGCGTGTGAAATCGTGTGTGGCCTCTGATGGCTCCGGCCATGTCATCAATCTTTCGGATGAATTTGGTTGTGTGCTGCGTCCCAAGATGATTTCACGCTTCCTCAAGGCACGTGCCCCCGACGAGAGGGCAACGGTCATTACATATGCCTTCTTCCATGCCTTCAAGTTTCCGGATGCTCTGAGTGTGCACATCAAATGTAAAGTGGAGATTTGTCGTCATGGCTGCTTGGATCATTGCCAGAATTCGGGTGGTGGTGGTGGTGTTCCTGGTGCTGGCGATTTGCTGGGTCTGGGACTCGGCCAGGGCAATGCCCATGAGCGCAAGGACGTGCATATGGGCGATGCCATGGGCAGTAGTAGCAGCAACGATCTGATGCACGATCTGCCAATGTCGCCACCGGCATCGGGCACAGGGCAACATGGCCTGAATTTGGGTCTGGATCACGATATCTTCTATGAGGACATTATACACGATCACAAACAGACCATTATGGGCGGTGGCCACGAGAAGAGCAGTGGCAATCTACAGCCACGACCTGTCCACGAAGATCCCGAGGAGGTCGATCTATCCGATCTGTTTGGCGACGACGATCTCTCCGATATGGAGGGTGGTGACGGTGAACGTTATTTGGGTCTGAAGAAGAGTGGCAAATTCCCGCATGGACCACGACAATTGGAGGCACAAAAACGTATGGGTGTTCCGATGGCTGGGCCGCGTTCACTTGAACCCAAACAGTCTGATCTTAATGACGATGACGATGTGCCGCATCCGGTTTATCGGCCGCAGGCAGAGGCTCTAAAACAAGCACGCGATGATCATATTGATCTCGATAACGATAACGATAACGAAAGCGATGCGCTTACGGAGGCAAAGTCAAACAATAGCAGCGGCAGTTCATCCGCATCAACAACCGCATCGAAATCGGAAATACCGCGACCAAGACGCCGCCGTTCACTGGTTATAGCCGATCGTAAGGTGCGCAGTGCCGATGTCGGTGTCAGCGGACTGTACGATGTCATTTCCGAGGCGGACTTGGCCTTCTCGCCTGATTCAAAACAGGAGGCGGTAACTGTATTCCAAGGCAAGATTAGCGAGGAAGTTGTCTATGGCATTTGCATGCCAGTGCCAGGATTTAGTATCCTCTTCATTGTGGTCATATCGGCGACAATTGTCTCGGCTCTAATTGCCGGCTCTCTGCTTTATCGCTATCAATTGCAAAAGGAAGCACTGGAGAAGCAAACACCAATGCCAGTGCCAGGTACTTTGGCCTCGTGGATGACATTGCGTCTTTTCCGACTGCGTCACATGCAACAGCAGCAGCAACAGCAACAACAGCAGCAACAACAACAACGACCGCAACAACAGGCTGCCAGTGTTGGACATGAGACAGTACAGTGAACTCCAATTGTCTTCATCATTATCGTCATTATCATCATCATCATCATCATCATCATCATCATCGTCATTATTATGGATCACCTTATGCTGCTTTCTACTCAAATTGTTTTTTTTTTTTTGTTTGCCTTACTTTTTGCTTATATTTTGGAGCAACAACCGACTGACCAATTCGTTCATCTGAATAATCGTAAACATAACCATAACCGTAACTGTAACCGAAATTCTATGACAAAAGAAAATAATTCTTATGGATTTCTATCTATGTATCTATTGCACGGGGCGTACTCGTTAGTTTTTATTAGTTACCATAAGCTTAGCTTCTCGTCAGCTTCTCTCGGGCAACATTGCAATACACAAAGAACTCTCGTTGAACGTTGTCGTTGTCGATGTCGATGTCATTGTCCCCGGATGATCCGGTCCATGCTAATATTTTTTTTATATGTTTTATTTTATTTCCATTCGATTTGTTTAGTGGTGCTGAAGTATAAATACATGAGGTTTTTTTTTTGTTTTTTTTTTTTATTAAATTATTGTTGTAAAGTGGGTGCATTTAGTCGATGATGCGGTACTCGTTACTCGTTACTTGGTACCGAAACAGAGGTGCTATCTATCTCTCTCTCTCTGTCTCGCTCTATCTATCTACATATCTCTCTTTCTATCTCTCGTTAGACGATACGCGTACGTACATAAATAGTACATAAATTACACACATTGTGGCGTAGTGTTAAGGGAAAATTTATTTATTTTATCATTTAAGTTTCTGAGCGCAACGAAATGAAATTAAGAACTTTTGAGAAGGGGAAATTAGTTAATTAAAACTTAAAAAATAAATCTAGTAAATTGTCAACACGTAACACAAAATGCAATACGATTAAATTTCACACAATTTTTAACCGAAAATAATTTTGAAAAAAACAACAAAAAAAAATAAAATAAACAAAAGTCCAAAACAAATGTTTAGTTAAGTAAAGATACAAATAAAATTAATACAAAACTAATTTATGTTTTTGTGGGACTGAGCAAAAACTAAAGCCTACTTTCAGGCGTGATTGATGGTATAAATTTGTAAGTTGATCTCTTTTACCATGGACTACTTTCGAGAGCTTTGACTACTGCGTTAAGCTAAAAAGTGTCAAATTTCTTTAAGTTTGATTGGAAAATTATCCAAACTAAGTGTATAGTTTGGTATATGCACTTATTTCTATAGCAATTTAAAAAGAATTGCCTACTTTTGGGCCCATATTTGGGGCTAAGCTGAGAAGTATGCTTTGAATTTATGTTGTACTCCCTATTGGCTGTTGAGTACTAACAAATCGGTTCCTTGGAAAGTCTTCTTTTTCTTTGTTGTTGTTGTTGTTGTTGTGTGTTTTTATTTATAATTTTTATTACTCTGCTTACAAGATTACTACAAAAAAACATATATTTATATAAATATTGTCAATAAAACAAATACATAAATGGACTACAAAATGCACTTACGCTATTGTTTGTGTGCTTGTGTGTGTGTGTGTGTAAGTGTGAGTGTGTTGTTTTTGTTTTTGTTTGTAATCGAATCGAAATGTATTTTGTAAAGTTTTGTTTAAAGCAAAGATACATATTTAGAACATTTATAATAGATCGATCAAAATAGATTGGGAACGAGCTGTGCTTAGACTAAGTTAATTCTTTTGTTTTTTTTTTGTGTTTTGTGTTAAAGCGCTTAAGATATTTAGTGACTAATTGAAGTTGTCCGTATATAAGTAAGTATAAATAATAAAATATGTATTTATTTGTTAAATGTGTATGCGGATATAGTATGTGTGTGTGTGCGTATGTGTGTGTGCGTGTGTGTGTGAGTGTGTACGTAGGTCTTGCAATTGTCTAAATATATAGTAAATAGATAGTTATAGATTTAGATATAGATGAAGACTAACGAGCATTTTGAACTTGTGAGCAGGAGCATGGCTTAGCACCGTCTTTTTTGTCATTTATTCTTTTATGTTTATAAAATAGAACCTAGGCTTAAACTAAGAAATATATATATTAAATAATATATACCGACTGCCACCAAACAGAGAGAAAGACAGAGACAGTATTAAAGAGTGTGAGAGAGAGAGAGAGAGAAAGAGAGAGGATTGGAAACAAAAAAAAAAACAGTATTAACAATTTTGCAATATTTTTTTTTTCTCTCATTTAGCAAAAAAGTAATATTAATTGCACTTGAAAGGGGGAAGGTAGAAAGGTTGTGGGGGGGGGGAGTGGGGTGATGTAGGGAAAGGGGGGGCAAAGGGGGGAAAGGTGTGTTACCCAGTAAACGGCATGAACTAATTTTTATAACTTGCTTAGCAAATCGATGTCGATTCCGATTTCGATATCGATATCGATTTCCATTATCATTGCCACTCATGACAACGTTCGCTTCTTGGACAACGTCGTGCACTGCACATCCGATGGCGACGGCATCTTGATGACGGGCACTGGCACGGGCACAGCCGCCAACTGTGGATTCGTATAGGCGACGGCACGCTCCTTGGCCGAGGCGGCAAACGAGGCAAACGGCCGCAGGCGAACATACAGCACGGCCGAGATGAGGCACGATGTCACCAATATGCCAAGCAGGACAATTAGCGTTATGGCAAAGCCCGGCGTTGTCATACAAATGAGTCCCTCCTCCCGCAGAGGGAAGACCATAGTCTGGGGTTGTGTTGAACTAATTGAACCGGCCGCCTGTTGATCGCCAGCCAAATGGCTCTCATTGCTGGCCGAATCGATGGCAAAAGTCAGATCTCCAGAGGATACCACTTTAATGATGCGATTGAGGCCCACCTGCGGTGGCTCAGTGGCTGCGCCGCCGGCCACAGATCGAGCACGACGCTGGACACGACGCTCATCGCGACGCTTGCCAATGGCACTGGCCACATGATAGGCATCCACATGCAATTGCGGTGGCGGCGGACCGTACTGGGATTCGGGGCCCACTTGCAGATGATGGACATCCTGCAGATTGGTCGGATCATTCGAGCACTGTTCGGGGCAATGATAGCGACAGATTTGTATGGTACACTGGAAATGCACCTCCATCGAATCGGGGAATTTGAAGGCCTGGAAATGGGCATAGGACAGCACCGAGGCGGAGGCTCCGAAATTCTTGATTTTGGTGAATCGTGACATCAGTTTTGGCCGCGTAACGCATCCGCGTTGGTCGACCAACTGAATGGGGGCCCGCTTGCCATCATGGGCCACACAATTGCGCACCAACATATCGAACTTGGAGTCGTCATCCTTGATGGCCAGCACCATGGTCATTGTCTGACCGATTTTCACCAGGCCCGACACCTCAGAGGCCCATGGGCCCTTGCCCACTTGAATTTGCATCCAGCAGCCAACGTTGTCGCCAGCAAAATCGGCCCGCACCACATCGAGCATGTCCACGGGAAAGGGACGAAAGGTGACACTCTTCTCGTACTGATCGTGCCAAGTGCAACGCAATTTGCGTGCCTGATCCCACACCTCTTGCACCTGGGGATCGTATTGGATGACAATTATGTTCTCGAAATAGGTGCCGGCGCCAGCGCCGGATCCGCCGACACCGCCACCATCATGGCCATAGCCCTGGCCATAGTTGTCCGTATTGCCGGCGGTGCCGCACTCATGCAGTCCAATGTCAAAGCTGGCCGAACTGCGTCCCAATCCGGATGGCAAGTGGACGCAGTTCATATTGCTGTAGTGGCCCTTGGAGAAGACAATGCCATTGAAGGGCTTATCGAATTGAACGAACACCTTCATGCCGCTCTTCTCGCACTTCACATCCAGCGAGACAATCTTGGGCATATCCTGTTCGGGTGAGGCCCAAATCTCGTTGTTGCTAGAGGCTCCAGCACTCAAATCGGACACTTGCTGGCCCTGACTCTGTTGGATTTGAACCTGACCCTGACCCTGACCCTGATTCTGTTGTTGCTGCGGCGGCGGTGGTGGAGGACGCTGTGGCTGGGTCATCTGCGGTGGTGGCGGTGGTCCCTTATAGAACTGAGCCACCAAAGGCGGTGGCGGTCCAAAGGGTTGGGCAAAGGTCAACGGTATGCCCGGATGTCCCTGATGGACATTACCTATCAAAGAGATCAAAACAGAGATAAGATTAATTGGTTCGATTGTCAATGTCATTGCGCACTTACTTCTGGTGGCCACGCCCACTAGTGGAGCTGGTGGCATATTATGGGTATAATGCACCTGTACCTTGGGCACCGATTGCTGTTGCTGCTCCTGCTCCGACTCAAGGGCCATTTGATCCACCTCATTCTCATGATCAGACATCATCTCATCATTGCCAACGACTCCGACACCAACACCGACTCCAGGGCCGCCGGCAATTGCCTTAACCACCTCAACATCGTCCGCCCAGACCGAGACCAGCTGTAAATGGGTCGCCGCCCCAAAGAGAAAGATTAAACAAAGAGAAAAAACGAAAAAACAAAAAAAAAGAGTCGCTTGCATTAATAAGGTGCCAAGTAAACCGCTTTAACCACAGCAACAACCAACATCAGCAACAGCAACAGCAACAGCCAGAGCAACAACACCAACAACCAGCAACTGTCTAGAGAATGCCAAGTGGAATGGGCGCATGCAGCATGGTGGATCGCGGATGGCGGATTGCGGATTGCAGCTCGCGGATGTCGGATGCTACATGCGATGGCAATTGCATAAGGCAAAAAAGAAAAAGAAATGGAAAGAAAACAACAACAACAACAGCAGCAGCAACAGCAAAAAAAAGTGTAACAATTTCGCTTTTTCCCCTCTAACAGCAGCGACCCAAATTGACTTTCCAAGATCCGCCTTCGATGCACGGGATTCGTAATAATGTCAAGGCTAGAACCAGAGCGACCACAAGAATGTTAGAACGCCAGCAAAAAAAAAATTACCAACTTGCATAATAATAATCGAGAAACACAACTTGCTGGATATCGGGAAACGGTTAAAACGATTATTCTAAACCAACAAAAAATCATGGCCAAAGGCCAGCCAAACCCCACTTCAGAGTTAGAAGTAAATACGTTTTAAAAAAAAAGACACCGATTGTTTATAGTTTACCGATAGTTTTAAAAATCGAAATTAAATTTAGTCAATTTTGAATATTTTTAAGTTTCAGAATCACAAAAAAAAATCGAAAACTATAGAAACAATCGAATACGAACAAAATAGGCTAACAAATATCAACCGATTTCAATCGATTTCAGTTTCAAGACAGAATCCAATCGAATTTAATTCTTTAAGTGTAAACAAATTCTGACAATTTCTCTCTCTCTCTTTCTCTGTCTTTCAATCAATGGACAATTTCAATTTTATCGGCGGTTTCTCTCTCTTTCATCTTAAGGTTGTTTTTTTTTTGGATCTTCCTCCGCGCCTTAGAGCGCGCGCGGTAGTGCAGGTGGATGTGATTATGGATGTGGATGATGCCCAGATCTGGCAGATTCCCAAATGTAGCTTCACTTCTTCTTTTGGCCAAAAATCTGTGCCGCAGCCAAAACAACTTTCACCAGCAAAGTTGCTGGGATGTCGCATAATCAGCGAGACGACAGCAGCAACCAAGACGACGTCGACAACGACAACGACGACGACGACGACGGTGGCATCCTGAGGCTTCAGCTTCAGCTTCAGTTTCAGCAATCCTGTTTGGTAGAAAGTGATGTGCCACAAACAAGTTCCGCAATATAAACCAAACAAATTCTAAAAATACTAACAGAAAACAGGCATTTAAATTTTGCCTTTTTGCCAGACACAAGAAGAGAGAGAGAGAGAGAGAGAGAGAGAAGCGAGAGACAAGTGGAACGTGATTTGATTGAAATGATGCGACAATTATTCTTTTAACTGGCAATGAATAACATAAAATAAAGGCGGCTAGACGCAGATTTTAAACTTAGAACAAGTCTCTTGCTCCCTGCCCCCTGCTCCCATAAACTTTAAAAATTATGAAATGTGTGCCACATTAAATTGAAAAAGAAAAAGAAGAGTGTAAAAAGTTTTACCACTTATTTTTGGCGAATATCCAAGTAAAACTAAATCCAAATCGTGAGCGTAATCGCTAAGCGGGACAGCTGCTAATGCGACAACTAATGATGAGATGGAATGGAATGAGAAGAGATGAGATGAGCTGGGCTGAGTTGAGCTGGGCTGAGTTGAGTTGAGTTGAGTCAAAGCTGCAGCCGGCGCAATGCTAGTCTTGACCTCGACCAATGCTAAGATGTTTGAGAGATGCTGACGGCTCTTTTCGGGTCTGTGGCAGGCGCACCAAATCGGGAGAAAGTAAACGAACCTGAACCAACCATTTGCCAGAGAACGCAAAATGTACCTACATACATACATACACACACACACACACACACACACACACACACATACATGGGTACATAAATATATACTTGTTTATAGAGTTTACCAACATTCAACATCATGCCGTAGGCTCTCTTTGGCAATGAGGAGTCACAGTCACAGCTGGGGTCAAAGGTGAACACATTTTCGTTGTTGTGGCATTTTAAGGAAAGCGAAATTTCGGTTGCGGTGCAAAATTGTGTCACCACACCATCAGAATACCAACAACAAAATAGCCAAATTTAACAACAACAACAACAACAACAGAGAAGGCGAAACTTTCTAACATCATGCGAAAAGAAAGAGAAAGGATTTTTAAAGGAATTTTTGGCAAAAATTATTTGCTTCTTCTACTCTGTCGACTAAATTCAGTTGGATTATTTCTCATTGCATCATTCTATGATGAGTTAACCACAAAGATGGCCAACAACGATAAGGAAACCCATTTGGCAACATGAGACAAAGCGCTTTTCACCACTTTCGAACTGTCGATCTTGTTAGACAAACCGTTTTCCAACACTTATAAACTGTTAAAATGAAGTGACCTTATTTTGCAATATAGAATGTAGAACCTGTTGATATCCACATCGATTCTAGGTACAAATATAATGCTTACAAGATTTCGCAAAATGGCAGACATAACCTCAATAGATACAGATTGCCTACGACATAACCATAATATCTATCTTCATTTTCTGAAATTCTATGGTAGAATGTTAAAACGAAAAGAACAGAAAAGAAGAGACAAAGCGACAGATCTACGAAAAGACAGATTATAGCTAAAAATTAAAACTATATTGAATTTAACATCTGTTTATTTCTTCTAACTAATTGAATTTGAAGTTAAAATATTTCGACTTTTTGATTGACTAATTTCTGATTTTTAATGAAAGTTTGCCAAAACGAAACGATAAATACATAGATTTATATCCGATTGAGTGTGCTATATGTGGATTTTGCTGAACAGTCCTAATTGAAATTCAAAGCCATCATCATCAACATCATCATCATCATCATCATGATCGTCTCATGTCTTTCACTTCTTTGGCCAAGCAGTGATCATTATCAACTTAATGGCATTATCTACTTTAGTTTATAAGCTGCCAATAGATAGATGGTTGCCGTTTGCAGTTGTTGTTGGATTTTAATTATGGAAAATGTGAAAATGTGCAAAACAAAATAAAATATGTTGTATGTACAACGACAACAACAACAGACACACTTACCTGCAGTGAAAGGAAAATGATAAGCGGCAACCAAATCCTCTTTTTAACACCAACACCAAGATTTTGGCATTGTGTTTTTTCTTTAATTTGCTGTCTCTGTCTCTGCCTCTGCCTTTGTCGCTGCCGCTGCTGATGCTGCTGTTGTTTTTGTTGTTGGAGATGTTGCATGTTGTTTATTTGATTGTGAAAAAACTGTAATAAATATTATAATTATAATTATTAATAACAAGAAATTGCAGAAGGAACAATAGAAAGTGTTTTCTATAAAGAAAGTGTTGCATTTGATAATTAAAAAATAATGATATAAATAATTGAAAAAATTATTAACAATTTCATTGATGTACCCCACCCCGGCTGACCATAAGCAATTGTATTATCATTTCTATTTAAAACAAGACACTTTAATGTGGTAACTCTTTCTAATGACAGAGCTTCAATTAGGCACCAACACCCAGCACCTAGCACCTAGCACCCAGCTCCATCGCTTTTATTCAGCAGGTCGTCTAACAAAAGGTGAAAAGTGTTAATAGGTTTCTCATAAGTGAAGTGGGTCAACAAATATGACCAAAAAAAACAACACATAAACCTCATACATATGAGAGGTCTAAGAGGGAGAGTGAGCCAATTAAGGAGAACTACAGATAGATAGAAAGCAAGATGGATCTTAGTTATGACAGTTCCAATTGATATTCCAAATTGTTAACTAAATTGAAAACTAAAACACCAAATAATTTCAAGAATATTACGCCTAGGACTTAACCTTTTTCCCTTACATTTCTAAACCAAACTTGTTAACCCTTTTTAGCCGGTTATTTCTAGTCTATAATTTATTTTGTTCTTAACGAATTTAACAAGGATTGTGTGTTCCCATTTAATGGCTGACTACAGGCTAAGACTTACCTTCGCTTTTGAACCAATTACTCCAATCGTTTGTTTGTAATTCCAATTTTGATGCAATGCTGACAAACAGGATGCGTTTTCAGTTGCAACTTTCGAAAAAAGAAACAGTTACTGTTACCACAGTTTGTTGCTGTTGCTACTGTTGATGTTGCTGCTGCGGCTGCTGCTGCTGTTGCTGTTGCTGCTACTGCTAACTGTGCGGCAGTTGTGAAATTCTGCTAATTGCAGACGCTGCACATCAATTAAATGGAACGAATGTGTCACAAATAACAACAATAACAACCAGAAACAAATAAAAAAACACCAAGACGAACCAAGAACAAACAACAACAAATAAAAACAAAAAAAAAAAGGAATCGTAATCGTGTCGAGTAAAGGGCGCACTTGCGAATGTTTAAATCACACACACACACAACGATTAACAAAAAAAAAAACTTCACTTGCAGCTCTTTGGATTCTGTTTGATGTAATCCTTCTCAGTCAGTTGCTTTTTTTGCATGGATATTACTTTTTGTCGTGTATCTTTTGTTATGATTCGATTTTTTTGTTATATGTTTATTTCTTAGTATTGTACGTATCGGTTACACACGCCAGGCTAGCCGGGAGATGAGATGGAAAACGCGTCTAGTCCGCGCCGTGGGTAAGCGCAGAATGGTGCATACACCTGCTTTCTCGTAGCGGAACACTTCGCATGCGCGGCGGCGGCGACGACAACAGCAACAGCAACAGCCGCCACGAGGCCAGCCGGCGCAGGCGCTGGCAGCGAAATTTCTTCTTTTCATTGACAGCAGCAGCCAAAGCCAAGACAAGGCAGCAGCAGCAGCAGCAGCAACAACAACACGAAGAAGTGAGACACTGAGGCAGTCGGCCAAGTCCAAGTACGACTGACAATAGCAACAACAAACCAACTTGCCGGCTTACCAGGCACAGTGGCAACATGCAATAAGAAATAGAGATGAATTAGGACTTAGAAGATTTGAGATATAAAATATAAGATATAAGATATAAGATATAAGATATAAGATATAAGATATAAGATATAAGATATAAGATATAAGATATAAGATATAAGATATAAGATATAAGATATAAGATATAAGATATAAGATATAAGATATAAGATATAAGATATAAGATATAAGATATAAGATATAAGATATAAGATATAAGATATAAGATATAAGATATAAGATATAAGATATAAGATATAAGATATAAGATATAAGATATAAGATATAAGATATAAGATATAAGATATAAGATATAAGATATAAGATATAAGATATAAGATATAAGATATAAGATATAAGATATAAGATATAAGATATAAGATATAAGATATAAGATATAAGATATAAGATATAAGATATAAGATATAAGATATAAGATATAAGATATAAGATATAAGATATAAGATATAAGATATAAGATATAAGATATAAGATATAAGATATAAGATATAAGATATAAGATATAAGATATAAGATATAAGATATAAGATATAAGATATAAGATATAAGATATAAGATATAAGATATAAGATATAAGATATAAGATATAAGATATAAGATATAAGATATAAGATATAAGATATAAGATATAAGATATAAGATATAAGATATAAGATATAAGATATAAGATATAAGATATAAGATATAAGATATAAGATATAAGATATAAGATATAAGATATAAGATATAAGATATAAGATATAAGATATAAGATATAAGATATAAGATATAAGATATAAGATATAAGATATAAGATATAAGATATAAGATATAAGATATAAGATATAAGATATAAGATATAAGATATAAGATATAAGATATAAGATATAAGATATAAGATATAAGATATAAGATATAAGATATAAGATATAAGATATAAGATATAAGATATAAGATATAAGATATAAGATATAAGATATAAGATATAAGATATAAGATATAAGATATAAGATATAAGATATAAGATATAAGATATAAGATATAAGATACCAATCTCTATTTCCACAGTGCCTGGCCTGTTGCACGCGACTCTGTCGTCGTTGTCTTTGCCACCGTTGTCTGTCGGTCGATTGGTCGATTGGTCGGTTGGTCGGTTGATCGGTCGGTCTGTCGTCGTCTGTTTGTTTATACTGGGCAGCAACTTTCAGTTGCAGTTGCAATAGGTTCCAGGCAGACGACAATTTTTGCTTGGACAAGTCCCCTAACTGTTTGCACTTTCTATTCCCCTTCCCCTTTTCATTTGCCAGCCAGTACATATTGGTCTTGGGCTGCAAGTTGTTGCATCCCTCCATCATCATCATCTTCTTCGTTGTCATCGACACCGTTTTCGTCATCTTCGGTGGCAGCAGTCACTGATGCACTGCTTCACCCATGCTCCAAATGTGAGTAATCAGGTTCAAGCATTGAGAGATGGGCGTAGGCGCCCTTTGATTGCCATGAGGCAAAGGCAGGCAGGCAGGCAGGCAGGTAGGCAGGTAGGCAGGCACGGAGGGATGGGGTAGAGGAAGAGGAAGAGGAAGGGAGAGCGGCAAATGGTGAGAGGAAACTTTTATGTGGCGGCTGTAATGTTTAATCGCCTGTTCCACTTTTCCATAAAATATTTTTGCCAAGTGCCGCATTTGGCATTAACGACAACAACAACAACAGCAACAATAAGAAGAACAACAACGAACAAAAGAAGAAGACACATCGCCATCTGCCCCACTGTTGCACTTGCTCTCGTTGCACTACAGGATGAGCAATTGATAACCTGTTAAGTCGGCACAGTGACCCATGGTCTATGAGATATGAACTTTCATTTAATTACATTTAATTAATAGTTAATTAATTATCGCAACTTCTGATGTACATTTAAAATATTTCTGTACAGAAATAATTGTCTTTACATTTCTTGAAAGTTTCGAGCTCATTTATTTGATCTTAATCACTTGAAGAATTTTGCATAAATTTCATTAAATGCCCCTTCCACTGTGCGCGGATCTTTATCGACATTTCATTTCGATTCCATTTCGCAGTCGTTTGTTGTTGTTGTTGTAGCTGGTTCAAATCGAATTGGATCGGATCGGATTGGATCGAAGATTCCTGTTTCCTAAATATGACCAAAAAGACTTGTTTTGAAATTGGAGTAATTTCGTCGCGACTGCAAAAAAAAGAAAAAAAAACACAAAAAAAACGAACTAAACGGACTGGACTGGACCGATAAAGCTGTGACTGGTTGCCGCAGTTGGTTCCGCCTGAAAGTGGACATGGCCATGGCCCGCATCGCCCCATAGCTTCATAGCCCCATAGCCCCATAGACATCATCATCATCATCATCATCATCACGTTGCCATCGTCTATTCAATGTACATTAAGTAACACACAACTGGCGCGGTTTGGATGCGTCGTTGTCGCGCCACAAAGTCTGCCACTTGGTCAATTATACGCTAGTTTGCATGATCATTCAAAGATTTATGTGGACATTGAAATCTGAGTAAACTGATTCAAATTAAGATCCAGAACTAGGGTCTTGCTGGCTGGCTGGCTGGCTGGCCAGAAGGGGGCCAAAGGGCGTATAAAAATATATATGGGCTAGGGCCCTTTTTTTTGGTTCCCACTGAAACGCCACACGCATCTTAAAAACAACAGCAACAACAACAATGTCGACCACGACGACGACGACGACGCACTTAACTGAGAGATGTCTTATTAAAAGTATCTTGTTACTTTCACCAAGCACCAACTTGAATTGCGCTTCAATTTCACACACACACACACACACATAAGTAGCAGGATGATTTAGCCAAAGGGGGCGAATGAGAGGGAACAACAAAAGCAAATTTAACCAAATTTGATCGTAGCAAAAGGAAGATCTTTCGTTCCCCATTGCTTGAACAAATAGAACAAATCCATTTGTTGAGACTTGTAACCGACAGTTTGAATACCCTGCACTAAACAAGAGTTTAAGAACTTATAATCAAATCACAGTTGGTCATCAATGGAAGGTCAATCCTTGATAAACCTTTCTGGCAACAAAATAAAAATAAGAGAGATATATGAATAGGTTTGAATTCTGATAGAATTTACTCATCTCAACTCATCGGAAGGATCAAATGCATTTTCATATTGAATTGGATACGTGATCATTTTGCGATATTTTCAGTTAGCAGCAGGCGGTATCCGAATGCGAATGATTTATGTGGTCAACTTGACGATAGCTTCATTTGCATGCCTCACACACACACACACACACACACACGCACACATGTGCACCTATGTTACTTACTTACTTAGATATGCTGCTTCCCTAGCTCCCACTCCCATCAGCATGATCGTGATGTTGATCATCATCATCATCATCATCAGGCAGCAGGCAGCGTGATCAACATCATCATCATGATTGCCCGGGCAAATCCTCTTTACACGTTGCCAGTTTCTAGCCAACTATTTGGGTCGCTCTCACAATTTATTGGTTTAGTTTTCATTGCATTGACACTTCATCATCGAGTGGCTGTCGTTTGTCATCTCTGCCGCATCGTCGTCGTCGTTGTCGTCGTCGTCATCGTCGTCGGTCGACATCATCTTCGTAGCTGCTGTTGCTTTTTGCCGGTTTGTTGCTGGCGTTGCCGGTGTTGTTTGTGTTGTTGCTTACCATAATAACCTTTCGGCTAGCTGGCTGGCTGGCTGGCTGGCTGGCAGGTAAGTTGCATCTTCTTGTCCATCATCAGCCGGGTTAACTTTAACCGAAGGTGGCAATGCCACCGTCAAAGTGAAAACAGAAAGAAAGATAACAAAAAGCGACAACAAACAGTAGCAATGGCAAGCCATTAAGCTATGAGAAGACACAATTTTTTTTCCCTCCTCTTCTTCTTCTTCTTCTCTGCTACACTCGGGAAAAATTAATTTCCTTGGAAAATTGACAAGAAATAAACTCAAAAGAGCATTGCTTAGGTGTATATCAAGGAAACATTTAAGATAACTACTTAAACTGCTTGCACGAGTTAAACTGCTTGCACTGCTTGATGGGTTTTTAAACCCATTCAACTTGAGTCAGGCATAAATTACATATATAACAGCCAATTATAGAAGTATAACTTATATGTAATTGTTTTCGATAATTTCTCACAGTGTACTAAGTGACTTGGTTTATGTTTATGCCTGCAATTGCAGAAGACACAGAAGATGAGGAAGAAGAAGAAGAAGTCTAGCAATGCAGTCGACAAAAATAAAGTGTAAAAATTAGGTTGAAATGCGCCATTGTTATAAAAGGGTCTCCTTCACGTTCAACACACATCATCCCAGCTTAGAAAGTGTAGTCTAGTGTACACTGTACATCATTTCATACCCCCTACTCCCTACTCCCCACCCCCTACCCCATTTAGAATCCCTTTTACTGCCTTCAATTCAACCACTAGCCTCACTTTATCAGCCATAACAAATCTCACCTGTTTGTTATTTCACGATCAATTTCACTTTCTCACTCAAGAAGAAGCACAAGAAGAAGATGAATGAAAGAAGACAACAACAACAACAACATAAAAAAAAACCACTAAACTAAACATTGAAAGTCAATTAGCCGCTGTCCGTAAAAATTCTCTTCTCAATCTTCTCAATTATTGCCATTGTTAGGAGAGTTTTTTGAGGTCTCTCGCCATTTGGCCGGAGGCCTCCAATCGTGGTAAGTGCAAAATATCAAGTTGAAATTGAAATCATTGTCTCACAGGTGAAACCCCCCCACCCCCCACCCAAACCAAACCCCCTTCACCAACCACTCTCAGTTACCTGCTCAAGAGTTATGAAAGTTTTATAGATACTTACATTTTTAATGGGTTTTCGTTTCTTTTTTCATTTCGACACTTTGGCACACAAAATAACGATGCTAAATGAGTGGCATCCACATCACAAATCACAATTGATCGTTATGGTTTAGATTTCATCACCGAAATCAAAGGAGTGTGTGTGTGTGGAACAGAGGAGATCCTTTCTTATCATAAATTGGTTGAAAATTTATCCCAGAAAGATAACCTTTCAATATTCCTTTAGAGATAATTTTTATGCCTTGGATTAAAACCAAAAGTAATGATAGTTCAGATTGATGAAAAAGGATGTTCCGATCCGAATTTGACACCCAAAAGTTTTAAGAGAAAAAAAAAGCACAGATGAGATGAAGATACCAGCCAAGGAGTAGCCTATTAGATTCATTTGACTATATTCATAAAAGCTAAGAACAGGGTTTGCCGCTAGGTGCGCTAAAGTGCACGAATTCACAGACTATTCACTCTAATCCATTCACAAACAACGAATGAAAAATGAACTTAAGAGAAATCTTCTGAGACTTAAAATTGTTAATGCGATTGATTCGTCTTGTTTGCAGAGATTCATTATGGAATATGTAAAGTCGTGCGTAGAGATGTGCATGTGCATCTAACTGACAAGATGGCTTTGGTGACTGCTGCCACGCCCATGTGGCAAGTGGCAAGTGGCAAGTGGCTGGTAGGCTAGGCAACAACTGGCTATGTCGGCTTGTGGAGAATGTCAAACGTTTATTTGCTGGTAATTAAATTTGAAAATGATTTAAATTTCACCTGGCAAATATTTCGAATTGGTTTTAACACACTTTTCGCTGCTGCCTCTACCGCTGCCTCTGCCTTTGGTGATGTTGCTGTCGCTGTCGCTGTTGCCGATGTTGCTATTGCCCCGCGGGCTTAAAACAAAAAAAAAAGATTATTTCGGGCTGATTGAAAGATATGTACATATTCGAATTGTTTTCTATGTAATTGCAATTTGATTGATGTTTGGGCCTGGCTAGCGGTTGGCCAGCAGTTGGACAACTCTCTTTGGCTGGATAAACCTCAGCAGCAGCAGCAGCAGCAACATTACCAACAAAATCCATGCAGACTTTAAACAGGGCCGGCATCTAAAGGATTTCTGGATAATTTATGCAATCTTTAGAGATCCTTTTACTAAATATGTAAGTAAGTGAAAATCTTTTAAATAAATTTATAACAATAATTTGCATAACATTTTGTGGCTGCAAAATTTCTAACTCCTTAAGTCTAACAAAGTCCGGTCCTGCTTACCTGTAGACACACCCACTTCTTTTCTCTTATATACCCTTGCAAAAAAAAAAATATATATATATATAAATTTTGATCTGACTCAATTTTTCAAACCTTTAAAACCAAATATTTTCTAATCACTTTTAAAATGTTTCATTTTTATTTTCTTCTGGAAATTACAATAGTTTGAAACTTATTTTTGAGCTTTAAAGAAATCGGATATAAATTAAAGAGTATGCAATCTTCGGTGTGGCCGTGACATTCATTCAATCCTCTGCTTTTCTCGTGGCGTCAAGCAAACGAAAAGAATTTCCACGAGCCACCTCTTTTGTGCGTAAACAAACAAACAAATAATAAAAATATCATACTGAAAATAAGAGAGCGAGAGAGAGAGAGAGAGAGGAGAGCGAGGGGAGAGAGATGTGCAGAGACAGACAGAAAGAAAGAAAGAAAGAAACCAAAAAAAAAAAAACACACACACCCACTTTCCAAATGAAAACAAAATCGCAGCACGAAGCGAAGCATGCCAAAATAAAAATGAACAAGAAACCTTCATAGAAGAAGGTTTCATCGGCGGTTCGGAAACCGCACACAGACTGACAGACAGACAGACCGAGAGACCGAGAGACAGACAGACTGCTTGCTTGCACAGAGATCATGAAAAATCGAAGCTGAAATGCGCTGCGCATGCGCAAACAAACGAAAAGCCATTGATGGATGGATGAATGGATGGATGGATAGATGCTTGGGATGCATGATGGATGAGACGGATGGATGGCGATGGTTTATGTTGGTCAAATGGAAGGGCATGGCCATGGCCATAAAGCACACACTCCTCCTTCTCCATTCATGTGTGTGTGTGTGTGTGCATAATTTTGGAGCCACAAGTAACTAGCCATGCGAGTGAGTACCCAAGTGGAGTTTTAAACTTAAGTGAAACACTCTGAGATGAACGTGGTCATAGCACGAATATGACATTCTTTAAGTGAAACATTCCAGCAAATACCATAGACCCAAGACCAATCACTGAAGAGTTCATACTTGGCCAGCCCTTAGGCCCTTACTTAGTAGTCATCTGTGGAATATAAACACAAAATTCAATGAGTAGAACAATCCGGAAAGGGCTTTGTCAATTGGGGCCTAAAATGAGTCTCTTATCAGTCATAGGCTCTTCTAGCTTAGCTCTAGGTAATTGTTTCTCATTAAGTATCATATTATATCACAGAGAAATGACTGAACTGAGCCCTGTTGATTCTTCTCATAGCCAAAGCAGTGGCCGAGAATATATAATCTAGAGTAGGGCTTCTTAAACTTTTTTATATAGCAACATCCTTCAAGCTTAGCCAAATTTAAACAACCCCCTTCTCCATATAATAAAATATATATTAACCCCCACAGTTCAGTTTAGGAAGCCCTGATCTGGAGCACCTGTAGCTACAAGGAAGCTCATAATTTTCATATTCCCGTATGCTAGATGGAATGTCTGTACTTATATGGGTCAGTTCCTTCTCCTAATGAGAGGTTTGCCTCTGTCTCTGCCTCGGCCTCGGCCTCTTAGCGGCTGTTTAAGCCCTTTGGCGGATGCGTTCTCAGTGATTTTCATTCATTTTCAGGAGGAGCAGACATTTCTTCTTTTTTTATTTTATTTCATTTCATTGCATGTTGCTCGTTTTCTCGCCATTTGTTTTTGTTTTTTGGTTTTTTCTCTATTTGGTGGCACCTACATATAAAACAGCTTTTCGTTTTAATGCGTCGCGTCGCAGAAGCCGGAACTGGCCATGAGCAAAGAGATGGCGGCCATGGTCATGGCAATGAATTGCAACGAAAGTTGCGCCGTTTTTTGGCCTGGTCAGCTCAAAACCAGACAGCTAACCAGACACGATGCAAACGCAGGCGGAAGAAGAAAACCAAAGCCAAAGCCAAAGCCAACGTCTGCGTCTGCGTCTAAGTCTAAGTCTACCTCTACTGAGGATGTCCATCTCCATCTCCAGCAGCCATAGCCATCTCAACTGGCCATCCATGTCTACTGGCCAATGCTGCGTGAAAATGCCGCCCAACAAGTTTCGCAATAAAGAGAAAGTGTCCCAGGCCTTGGTTGGTCGCTTGGTTGGGATGGGTTTTGGATGCAATGGGATGCCATGGGATGGGAGGGAGGCTGGCTGGCTGGATGGTTGGCTGTTGGTGTTCTGGCGATCGTAAAGAATAAATTTGCAGGCTATTAAAAATGTTTCCTGTTTTCTTCATCAGCCCATCTCTCTTTTTTTTTTCCATCTCATCTCATCTTAACTCTGTCGGCCCCTCTGTTTCTTCATCTTTTTTGTTGTGTCTTGTGTGTGTCTTTTTTTTTTTCTTTTCTTTGCGAGAAAGTTGAGCTGGAACTGGGAACATTTTGGGAGACGACGACGAAGGCGACAAGTGAAACCAACAGCATCAGGCAAGATGCCAAACTCAAGTGCACAATCCAAAAATACTTGCAGCTCCTCAAATTCTCCTCCTTCAGTCCTTCTGTTCCTTCTTCTGCTTCTTTTTTCTGCACGGTGGCACAAAAACAATTCAAATCAAAGGAAAAATAATTAATATAAAACATCATTCATGGGTGACTGAACAATTGATAAGAACGGGAAACGGGAACTAATTCCACTGTATCCCCCTTCCACCACCCCCCCCCCCTTCCCTCCCTCTACTTTAACCCTTCTACCAAATAATGATGATAAAAATACAAAAAAAAAAAGCTAAATTTTTAGATTTCAAAATAATTTCCTTATAAATCTCAACTCAACTTAAAAATTCATTTCATTTTAAAGAATTTTATCAATTTACATAGAAATCGGTTTTGTTTAGATCAAATTACCACATTAAAAATATTTTTAATGTTATCAAACACTTTTCCTTTTTACATGGTATTACATTGTGTTAGAGTTTTTTAAAACAATTTTTTTATTTTTAGTTTTGCAACCAATATAACATTTTAAATTTAAACTATTTCTTGTGTCAGCACTTTTTTCTGATATTTTTAGCACTTAATTACTTAATTTTCCTATATATGTATATTCTACGAGTTTTTTGAATTTTTACATTTAACATTTTAAATTTAAACTATTTCTTGTGTCAGCACTTTTTTTTCGATATTTTTAGCACTTAATTACTTAATTTCCTTTTATATTTTCTATGAGTTTTTTGAATTTTTACATTTAACATTTTAAATTTAAACTGTTTCTTGTGTCAGCACTATTTTCCAATATAATTAGCACTTAATTACTTAATTTTCTTTTATATTTTCTATGATTATTGTTTTCGAAATGGTTTAGATTCGAGTGGCTTAGATATAGATTTCAAAGAACTTTTTTAAGGAGTTTTTTGATGATTTTGAAAGCATTCGGGGAATGTTTTCAAAGTCTTCTAGGAAAACGGACACCCCCCAAGTAACAAAAACAAGGGAACTTTGCTTCAAAAAACAAAATTCAATTTAAATTAAAAATTAAGTAATTTCAGCTGGAAAATAGTTAAATGCGCAGCAATATTAACACAGTCATCTGTGTGTATGTGCGTGTGCGTGTGTGTGTGTGTGTTTGAGTGTGCATTTATTTCCAGCACGATAATGAAACAACAAGAACCGAGAGCAAAAACAAACGCATGGCATTTTAATGAAATATCTATAGATTCTAGAGTGAAGTCAGCATACCCCCCCTACCCTCTTTATACACACACACACACACACACACATACACATACATACATACATACATACATTTAGTAATGTAATTCAACTGAGTCTTATCCGCAAAAAGCCACAAGCATCCGTTTCAGGCGGCAATGGGATGGAATGGCGCAGTGACATTTCCAGTGCCGCCAGCAACAAAAGCAATAAACTTTGCTCGCCCTCGTAAAACTACATATTCCATCGTCCCCGCCTTCCCCCTTCGTTCCGATTTGTTGTTGTTTTTTTTTTTTTGGTTGTGTGTTTGAAGAGAGAGTTTCGCACCTGATTGACAAACAGTTCATCAAGTATGGCACGTGTCGCGGCTATTCTATTAATGCTACTACTCATCGAAGTGTTCGATCAGGCCAATTCAGTTCCTTGGAGGACATACAATAGTTACACGGCAATGACGAAGAAAAGTTCCGAAATGGAACAACTCTGTCCGAAGGTAAGTAGGACAACAACAAAGGGAACTACAAGGAGGTCGGGCGATCAAGTGTTTGACCTTCGATAAAAGACTTTTAAAGTGAACTACGGGACTACAAAAGATCTAGAAAATATTGACCAACTCATTAAATTGAGATATTATTAGAACCTGATTCAGTAGACATCTATTTTTTAGTTAGATCTATTAAAAAAACAATAATTATGCAATTTTAGAGTAGTCAGATTTTATTTTAAAAGAGGAAATATACAAAAAATTAGAAAAGTATATTGAAACTAAAGGTTTAGTTGGGAATACGTCTTACTATACTATTCCACTTCTCCAAATTTAACTTTATAACTTTAATTTTTAATTTTAATTTCAAAGAAAAAACTCTTAGGCACAAAACAAATTTTTAGAAAATCGTTTACCGATTCAAAACATGAAAAATCAAAGTTTTTAAGAGTATTTTTTCTAGATAGATGATTCAAAATTGGATTGAACGCAAACGAATATGTTTTTTTTTTCAATAATTTGCGCACGTTTTTTTTTTTTTTGTTGTCTTTTGAGATCAAATTGGATCACTTTCTTTGGCAAAGATGAAATAGAAACAAAGAAAGAAAAAAATTCTAAGCACAAAATAGAAGCCAAGCGTAGGTATTTAAAGATATAGTGGAGGAAGGGGAAAGGGGAAAAGGGAGAAGCGGGTTAGACTCATCAATATGCTAGAGACATAACACAATTATCCAGACCGAGACCCAGACTAGAAATGGCCAATGTGAAATGGAGTTGCAGCATTTTCGAGACAGAAATCATGAAGCGGTAACCATCTTGAGACTAGCCAAAAAATCAATCACACTTTCGAATTGCAGTTTCTGTGCATAGAATAAACAGACATGGCACGCACACACGCAGATGATGGTGCGGGGAAGGGATGAGAGGTGATGTGGGGTATGCACACGAGGTCGAGGCCAAACGCCTTTGAGGTGCATCAATCAGACCTCTCAATGGGGAGAGCTGTCACTCAAAGTCAAAGTCCCCTTCTACGTGTACCCCGCCGCCGTTGCCATTGCTGCTGCTGTTGTTGTTGTTGTCAACTTTCTAAGCCAGCAGATGCATTCTCTATTTCTCTCTCTCTTAAACGCACAATCTCTCTCTCTCTCTCTTTCTTTCTTTCTCTCACTCTTTCTCTTGCAGGTGACAGCTATGCGAAATTTCAACTTGGAAGCCATGATGGGCTGCTGGCATGTGGTTCAGTACTACGCCTCTACCGAGGAGCTACCTGAATATGCCTGCATGAAGAGTCACTTTGGATTCTCCACAGCGGATAAGCATGTGAGTAGGCCCGAAGACGAGACTGCAAATTTGGATAGCTAATTTAAGTATTTTGCCTTCTAGATCACCATGAACTTTAGCTTCATCTTTGCGGAAGATCCGCTGCGTGAAAAGCTTCAGGGCAATATCACTTGGATGATACCGAGTTTCGAAAATCCCGATCCCATGGCACCCAGCATTGAGACACCTGGCCATTGGATTCACACAGAGCATATATATAAGGGCATCTATAATACCTATGTCATTGACACGGATTACGTGTCATGGGCTCTGATAATGCATTGTGCCGAAAAGGAGAAACATCCACGATACCTATCCGCCTTGCTATTGTCACGTCAGCCGACTTTGGGCGAGAATTTTATCACATATTTGCGAGAGAAACTAATACCCTATCATATTGATCTGTCGTTTATGTTTCCGATTAATCAGAGCTCATGTGATCACTTAATGGAATCAAGCAGCGATGATCCGTTGGCTTATATAGTGAATGGTCGTAAAACTGCCAAAGAAATGTTTAAAGTTATAAATCAATTTTGATATTTCCGGTTTTTTTTTTTTTTTTGTTTAAACAATTGTTATTTTTAAATGCTGCAAACCAAATAAGACCATTCTATTGTAGTAATCTTAATTTTTTTCCACTCCTTAATTTTTTTAATTTGGCGCCTTTTAAAATAAGTTTATTTGTTTGCCGCCGAAAGATGGCGACTTCTTTTGCAAAGTGTCGCCCTCCAACGCTCGCGCTTCAAAACATGAAGAATGCTGCAAGTTCAGTTTTGGCATGTGGTCACACTGTGCACAACAGTCGAAAGAGCTAGAAGGCCATCGATAGTGGCCGTACTCGATGGTTTTCCCACCGATAGTGACTATTTAAAACCAAACTTTTTAGCCAAATTTTAATATAATTTTAGAAATGATGAAAAAAAAAAATGCCAAACGCAACTATCTGGAAATGCTAACAAATCGCACTCCAGGTTAAACTCGTGGAATTTGTCTAGTTTGTGTGTCTAAGCGCAGTCGAAAATGTCGATACATCAACATTGGAAACTACCATCGATATTAGCGATGGTGCCATCGATCGTTGTCCAGCACTAAGAATTATTTAGAAACGCAAAAAAAAGGAAATACAACAAAGAAATTATGAGCAGCCAGGGGCACCACAAAATGCATGGATGTGGTGGCTTATCCATGTCCTCATCCACTGCATCCGGCTCCAGTAAAGGCAACAGTAATACCAACAATTTGGAACCGGAATTCACGGACGAAATCGATTTGGGTGACCGCTTCTCGGCGGACATGGCCCGCCTATGTATGAATGACCGCTATGCGGATGTGGAATTTGTTGTCGAGGAGCAACGATTGCCGGCACATCGTGTTGTACTGGCAGCACGGAGCGAATACTTTCGTGCTCTTCTCTATGGCGGCATGTCGGAGACGACCCAACGTCAGATACCATTGGATGTGCCGCTAGATCCGTTTAAGGTGCTGCTGCGTTATATATATTCGGGGACCCTATCCCTGGCCACATTGGACGAGGATGCCGTTATCGATGTGCTGGGAATGGCCAATCAATATGGATTCCAGGATCTTGAATTGGCCATATCCAACTATTTGAGACAATATCTGGCATTAAACAATGTGTGCATGATCTTGGATGCGGCACGGTTATACAATCTGGAAGAGCTGACCCATGTGTGTCTAATGTTTATGGATCGTAATGCGGCCGATCTTCTGCAACACGATTCATTCAAAATGCTTTCGAAGGTGCGTAGAGAGAGAATTTAATCAATTAATTGTTGATTATGATGATTTTAACATTTCTCATTAGGAATCTCTGGAGGAGGTGCTGCGTCGTGATTGTTTCTTTGCCCCCGAAGTAGAAATATTTCTGGCAGTGTGGAAATGGAGTCGATATAATCCTTCTGTGGACATCAAATCGGTAGTGGACTTTGTGCGGCTGCCTTTAATGAGTCTCGAAGATTTACTGCAAAAGGTGCGTCCATCGGGCATACTGGAACCCGATAAGATACTCGATGCCATCGATGAGCGAAGCACTTCAAAGACATTACCCTATCGAGCAACCCTATGGCCGGAAGAGAATGTGGCCACGGCCAAATATTTCTCACGTTGCATACAGGGCGAATGTCGTTCCTCGTTGCTAGATGGCGACGTAAAAACCTACGACATGGAGCACGGCTACACTCGCCATTGCATCTCGGATAACAATGATGCCGGCATTGTGGTCGAATTGGGCACCATGAGCATGATCAATCATATACGCATGTTGCTTTGGGATCGGGATAGTCGCGCTTACTCGTATTTTGTTGAGGTCTCGGGCGATCAACAAAACTGGGAACGTGTGGTGGACTATAGCGATTATCATTGTAGATCGTGGCAGTATTTATATTTCGCTGCTCGTCCCGTTCGCTATATACGGCTTGTGGGCACCCAGAACACCGTAAATCGGGTAAGTTTTAACCAATTGAATGCCACGTTCCTATAAATGATATTTCATTCTTGCACCAGGTATTCCATGTGGTCGGTCTGGAGGCCATGCATACAGCTAATGTACCGAAGTTAATTGACCACTTTGTGGCACCCAAGGCAAATGTGGCCACTGTTGAGATGAGTGCCATAGTCACCGATGGCGTTAGCCGCGCTCGCAATGCTCTGATCAATGGTGATTATGTGCGTTACGATTGGGATTCGGGTTACACTTGCCATCAATTGGGCAGCGGCGAGATTGTCGTACGTTTGGGTCAGCCCTATCATGTGGGATCGATGCGTTTGCTATTGTGGGATTGCGATGATCGGCACTATAGCTTCTATATCGAAACCTCAACGAATCGCCGAGACTGGCAAATGGTGGTGGACAGACGAAACGACAAAGCCCGTTCCTGGCAGAATTTTCATTTTGCACCACGTCCTGTGGTCTTTATACGTATTGTGGGTACACGGAATACGGCTAATGAGGTAATATACATTCTAAAATATGTCAAAAGAATCGAATTAACCCACTTACTATAAATGCAGATCTTTCATTGCGTGCATTTGGAGTGTCCCAGTCAGGATAAAAGTTATTTAAAAAAAATTGCCGATCTGGAAAAGGAAAAGAAAGTGCAGCTCAAGCATAAAGCGGATGACAATATCGCATCTACATCGGCTGCGGCAGCAGCCTCATCATCATCATCATCAACATCATTGACACCCCCAGTGGCATCTACATCAAATGCAGCCTCCTCGACGTCTTCTTTTGCCGGCATTGGACGATGGCCCATAAGTATTCCCACTAGCCCTGCATCCGATACAAAGGAAAATGAAAAAAAACCTGTTGGTGACCTTACCGTCACTACTACCAAATCCGAACCCTCGTCCTCATCCTCCTCTCCTGTCAAAGCAACGCCAACGGCGCAGCCAATTCCAGCTTTGGCTGTTCCGTTGGACACAGAGCCAGCGCCACCATTGGTTGAATTGGCAACAGATGACAACACGAATAATAAGAATTAATCAATTTGTATTTTGTTGCGACATGAAATACTCTAATAATTGCCCCACCCTTGCCCCAACTAACCCCCCCGCCCGACCCTCACAATATTGTTATGTCTTTAGTTTAATCGTATTTGTTATCTAGTCCTTTCCTTGCAAATAGTAAAAAAAAAAAAGAAATGATAAAAACGAAAACAAATTACATTCTCCATTCTAAGAACGAAAGAAAGTGAAAAGAAAATTCCTTTTGTTTGCTAAGCAGCATATCTACAATATAAGCAATATGATAAACTAAATTATACTCGGATAAATAATACACACACACACAATTAAATTGAATAATGAGATTATCCAAAATACATACGAAATACTTACAATTAGATAATCAGCCGAACCAAAATTTGTATACGTCTACGTGATGCGAAAGAAATTATATAGAATTTCTAATTTGTATACCATTTAATCGATACATGATAATTGTGTAACCTAAAAACCTAACCTACATACATATATGTTGATTGTAAATCGTACAACATGCATATTTGTCATACTTTTTAGTGCACTTTTTCAATAATAATAAATGAAGAACCATTGCCCAAATGGATTGATTTCTAAATCAAATAAATTTTGCATCAGATACCAAATATGAAAACGAGCGAGAAAGCAAGAGGAAATATGGAAAAAGATAAAGATAGAAATATCTTCGACATATGCATATACACGCAATCTAAGAGCATATTAAGATCAAAGTATTATAAAATTGGGAATTTCAATTTTATGTTGTATCTTGTAATCATTCAGCTTGGACCTTTAACCTTTAAAAGTTCTCAATATCCCCAAAAGTTGAGATACTATATTTCGAATATTTTTTTTGACGATTTCGAAAAATCTTTATTTTCTTTATAAATTTTTAGTTTTTAATTAATATCACCATCTACAGAATTCATATTTTTGACCAATTAGTGATTTGCAAATATCGCATTACTTTTTAAACTGAAAACATGGTTAGTTATTGATTGTGATTTGACGAGGTTAAGAAAGGTTTGTGTAGTGTTTGGTAGTTTTTGATGGCGTTTCGTGTGAGTTACATTGTAAATTAGCTTCAGCTTATGCGTGGGGAGATGTAGATTAAGCTGAATAAATTTATACATTGTATTTACGCTTTCCCTTATCTAAAACTATTTCAATGTAAATATTTAAAACAAAAAATTAACTTCCCGATACTTCTGCACAATATGTGGACTTTAATCTGCACAAAGGCCTAGAAATTCGATTACGTTTTTTTGTTTACAAACATTTAGAGCAGAATGTGCAAAAATTGTACACTATTTCTTTGGAACTTTATTTGGAAGAAAAGCTACTGATAAAGCATTGTGTTTTGACGACGATATACATAAAAACTCTAGTGGTCCAATTATACGGTTTTTTTTTGTGGCAACCGATTAGCATATTTAAAAGAAAAACAAAAACAGTTGAAAAAGAAAACTTTAAATATGTTTTATATATACATATGTGTACATAATTCCATATAATTTTATAGATTTGAAAAGTGTGGGAGATCTCCACAAATTGTTGTGCTTTGTATTCCAAATTCTGAATTTGTGGTGAGTCATGCTATTTAATATACGAAATTGTCCTTATTAATTTTAAATAGCTTTTGTTGAGTAACCAAAGTTAGAACATAATAAGATATTTTCATGTTCGATTCAAAGTAGTGTCTAAAGTGGGTACTAAGTCCACCCTAATTAAACTTTCAACCCACAAGGCATTGCAGCAGCCGACGCAGCAGAGTCAGAGGCAGCCATAAAAGTCAAAACAAAAAAAAACCAGTTACCATGCTCACCGTCAAATTCAAATTGCAAGAGACAAGGAGAGAGAGAGAGAGAGAGAGAGGCCTCTGGAAGTGCATTGAGAGAGGTTTCAAGTACAGGGCCCAAGCCAGAGAGCGCAAGCGCAACAAACTTAGCTTAAGTTCCGAAAGATCTCATGACCGCAAGCGATAACTGAGAGAATAGGGTTGCGATTGCGGTTGCGGCGGCTGAGAGTAAAAGTGTGAGAGAGCGAGCGGTGAGAGCGCTCAACGCGCTCAATGAGTTGACCGTTATACTTACTGCAAGCAATGTTAGCGAAAAGGCAAGGCGGCAGCAATGTCGTTGCCTCAGTCGCCGTGGACACACACACCGGGAGAGTTAGCAAATAACGGAAAAAACGGAGGCTTTTAGACCACACATTATATTAGTATTTTTTTATTCTTCTTTTCTGCTCGCATTTGTTTCGTTCATTCATATCTAATGTGTTAACTAGCCAGATATACACTTGAGACACACACACACGCACACTTGAATGCTTTATGTATATACATACATACATATATAACGGAAAAAACTAAATTAAATAAAATAGCGCGGGTGTCATATATATACCAATACGAATTTATATATACACATACCAAGAGTATATTATTTTTTGTTTGTGAATAAATACAAAAAAGCAAAAGGCAAAAAAAAAACCTACAGAGAACGCGACAAGTGTTTAAAAATAGTTTTCAAGTTAGTCGCCCTGCTCCCGCCCTCAACACTTTTTTTTTGAATCCCCAGTTCTAGTCTAGAAAGAAAAAAAAAACCTGCAACAAAATGGTCGAGACCGTGGTCACCGTTGAGCGCACAACCACAACAACAAGTGGCCCACCTGGTGGGTCCGGCAATCCCAATGACGGTGGCTTCTGGAGTGCCATACGCATCAATATGGATTATTTTAAAACATTGCCCGGAATAACAAAGATTGTAGAATTTGTAAGTAGACCCAGATTCTAGACCCCCTAACCCTTTGTTCTATCTATCTTTCTGTCTGTCTGTTTCGTGTGTCTGTCTGTCCGATTGTTTGCATATCGAACTGTTATCGTGTTGCTGTAAATTGAGGCATTTATCTATAGATTTCTTAACGCAACTTTTATGGGCTATCTTCTACCTATAGCTCGAGCTGCCCGTCATACACTTGCGCAAGCACACGCATATATGTATGTAGATACGTATGTATGTAGGTGCGGGGGGAGGTGATACTTAACTCGTAGGCCACAAAAGCTCCTTCTCCAATTTCTTTTAGCGGCCATGCAGTTATTGTAGGATTCCGGATAAGATATGAGGCAGAGAATTGAAATTGAAAATGAAAACAACAAACACCACTCAAACACCATGTGAATGGGCTTCAGCTTTGGTTTGTTTCTTGTATGGACATGTGGTCAAAATGGTAACCAATTGAAAAGAATGCGGTTAAAGAGTTATGCAATATTTCCCCCGCTTAGTTGTCCCATCATGATCTCTCTCTCTCTCTCTCTCCGTCTCCGTATGCGTGTGGGATGTAGCTCCATGCGCCAATGTCGTCGTTGTCGTCGTCCTACCCACTGCCTGTTGCAACTCTTCGCCCACTGTAGAAGTTGGATCAGCTCGACGCCTAAACATAGCATAATACCCTACTTATAGAAACATAATCAGAGGCGTATATACAGGGGAAAGATGAGGTAAATTTGCCCCAAAGGCCCTTGTCTAGCTCTTTAACAATCCCAATCCCAACCCTGGAGAAATAGTTGGCCGCTAGGTGCGCTAAGGTGTTAGAATGCTTATAAGAGCAATTGAGATAAATCATTTAAGATAACATTTGATTAGAAATCAGGACGTATGTTAATAGGATAGCCCCACGACCACTTGGTCAAGTGGTTGTTGCTATGCCAAGATTTGAGTCAATCAAATGACATCGAATATGCAGTCACGTGATCTTATCATAATTACAATTTTTTTCGATGTCTTATCATTAAAAATTCAGCCAAAAGGTAAATTTTGTTTTCCCACAAAAGGGATAAAACATTAATGGTGTCCAGTAGTTGGGTAAGAGGGATAGGGGTCATCATGGGAAGACAACAATTTGGAGGACAATTGACAACTGGCTTAAAGTACACATTAAAAATGTATTACCAACTATTCGCGACCAATTCGAGCGGGCCGAGCCGAATGTGGGCTGTGGCTGGGTTCAGCTGTTATTATTTTGCAAGAAAATCAATAATAATTGTAGCCAATTGATTGGTGGGATGAAAATGGGGTTTGGGCTTTGCTCTGATGATTACCATCGCAATTAACTGTTTGGCTCCATTAAGTGTTATAGGTAAATACGTACATACATATATACATTTATTGATTTTGTGCAAGTACAGTTGGGCCATATCTCTCTCTGTCTCTCTACATTTACCCAGAGATAGACCCAAATAGATAAAATGCTTCCGACATGCCTGTCCACACAATTCTGATCAGGTTTCAAGATTTGAAGGGCTGCTTCCTGCTGACTTGAAACAAAAAATGATTTAAATGCTTAGGTAAATCGCTTGGTATTATTATTATGAAATGTGCCATGTACGTATGAGTTTTTGTTTCTTTTTCAATTTTATAGACGAAATAATCTTATCATATAGAAAAGTCATTCTCCTGATAGACTCGTTTTGATAATACTCTTGGCCCCCTTTCTCTCTCTTTGTCTCTTCGTCACTACGCTCTTTTAATTCTCTCACCAGAAAACAAAAGGTTTAACAAAGGCATTTAGCAATAATACAAATGTAAAAATATTTTTTGATTACAGTCTTCTTATATTGCACTGGAAGATCCACAAAGAATAACTCACTTTAACCATAATTTCTGACCTCTTTCGTTCTGCGTTTTAACACTACAGACCTCAAACTTCAGCATAATCTGAATATCTTAAGAAAAAGTTCGGAAATGTCCCATAAATTAGAATTGTCTACTCCTAATCGATAGAGGCGCTCAACAAAATTGACTTTCTTCTGATTCTGATGATAGTTTGTCTTTAAAAAATCTTTAAAAAAGCAGGATTATGTACTTGTCGGAACTTTTCGGCAAAGTAAACTTCCGTTCCTTAGTTTAATATATGAAATATCTTAAAAAATATTTCAAAATTATGTTACTTTTAAAGTGTTTAGAAAATAATGGAATTGCAAAGATTTCTGGCGTTTTTTTTTATTAGGAATTTTGAAACAATTTAAAAAATTTTTTAGTAAGTAAAAATGTTAAATTTTGAATTTTTGATAATTTTTTGCAAATCTCAAAAGAAAATATGAAAATTTCAATGAATTTTAATAGCTTTTTCTCTCTTTTTTACGAAAAAAAATGTAGCTCTCAGTATTTACTTTTGGAGTAATTAAATTTTGAACATATCCAATGGATATACATAGATGTTAAAGATATATCTTTCTAAATTGTAGGCATAAACATATATTCATAATTTAAGAAGGAGAAAACAAATGTTTATTGAAATAGGCAAGTGAATCCCCTTTAAGACAATGTAATCAGGACTTAGTGAAATGAAGTGAGTCATTCATATAAATTGGCTAATCGCATTGTGAGTCATGGGTGAGAATTTTGAGATAATGAGCCATTTTAATAATGCCGTCCTCAGAAAGAGAGAGAAAGAGAGATGTCCAGATAAGGCCAAATGGCGAAAATGAAATGTGGTAAAGCGGTTAATCGATCGATCGAACAAATGATATATCGGCCAAAACGACATTGCTGGTCCCTCTTCAACCAACCGTTCGCTCCCTCCTCTCGACCTATCTCCCTTGCTTCATTTACTTTTCCTAATTTTTTTTGGTTTTGTTTGTGGCCTTTTACAAAGGTTTGATTAGCGATAAGATTGGCCAACAAATTATGTGCAAACATTATTAAATTTTTGTATGTACCAAGAAAACATTGCGTAAGATGATTTTTAGAAAATTACCCGCCCGCCTCCCCCCTTAACGACACCTCCTCCAGCAGGTTTTGTTGCACCCCACTCAGCTAGCATAACAGAAAACAATTTTAACGAAAAGCGGAAATAATGACACACAATTTAGATGAGAATATCTTGCTTATGAGTGGGTTGAGGTTCTGGTTAAGATTTACAATTATCCGCCCCCTCCTTTCCGTCCTAAACCTCGCTGCCTCGCCGCCCCCCCCCCCCCCCCCACTACATTCCGCCTCCCCCATTGCCACTGACTAAGTGTGAGCTCATTTGTGAGTTGTCAGCCAGTCGGCACTTTGACTCAAAAAGCCCGTCCAAAACAAACATGAAGATACAAAGATGGCAAGAGAGAAAGAGGGAGGGAGACGTTAAATGAGAAATTGAGCTGCAAATTGCGCATGTTTAACAAGATTTGTTTATGATTTGCTTTGTCAATTTTTAGCCTTTTCGTTAAAATTTGAGTTAACTAAATAGTTTGACTCATTGAAAGTGTCTCCCTTTTTATGAGCAATAAAGTAATACCACGCAATCCGTGAATTACTTACTTATCTTTAGTCTTGAGGGACTAAAAAAAAACTAACCATAAAATCTTTCAAAATTGCATCGACAAATTTTCATAGATTAATTTCCACAAGATTAGATTAAAGTTAATTTACGAGTCTGTCTTTTCGATTATAATTTTATATGGTCCGTCCAAACGGAAAAGGAAGGTCCAATGAAATTTTACTAAAATTCACCAAAGGGTGGGGGGGGACGTCCCTTAAGTAAGTAGTTTCTTTTTTTGTTTTTGCTGAACTTGGAAACGAATGGTCTAGGTCGAAAAATAAATATATACAGACTACGTGTATTCAGATTCTATTTGTATATATGTATGTATGTAGGTATGTGCCTATATATATTTATATATGTAGGTATATAGGCTTAGGTATAGGTTTAGGTTTCACCTCATTGATCAAGGCAATAATTAGCTTGCCAGTTGTTGCCACATTGTTGCATTTACGCATTGTTTTTCATGCTTCAGAAACCAAAAAAAAACTGTTTCAGATTCACACACACACACACATACAAATACATATGTGGAGGATATATATACATACATATATACGCATATATATATTTTCCATGGCGATGTTCGTGGTCGTGGCCCCCTTTGCCTATTGAAGCATTAAAAAGTTCTACTCTCTGGCACTAAAGATCGTGTATATTAGCCAATTTGCATATAGAAAATTTATATATCTCTCTAAAAATATATCAAATTTGATGAGGTGACGCAAATTCTAAAAGTAAAAGAAAAAACGGAAAGGCGCCCCATCCACAAGAAATTACAAAACGAAAGAGAAACCAAAAAAAAAACCATAAAGACTTAAATATACCCTGCCAAGTTTATTTATGGGATCTGGCTATATCTTATCGGATCTTGACCCAATTAAAGCAAGTGTAAATATCTGGTGCAGAAATAACTTTATCTTGACTTGCTTAAAAATTGGGCCCCTATGCAGAATTCAGTGTTGGCCATTTATACCCATCTAATAGGTATTATGGACCATTTCATTTGACTGCAGGGAATGCAATCGATAATGATGATCATGCTGATCAGAAATATATATATATGTATGTATATGTATGCGTGTGGCAGAGAGTTCAATCAACTTGAAGCCGATTTGGCGTTTGCTTCATGTTAAGGTAATACGAAACAACAACAACAAGTTGCCATCAACAGGTCGCCTTTTGTTTTTTGTTTTTTTTTTTGGCTTGGCCGCAACTTTCAGCTTTCACTTTTCGACCGGCTCACCTCTCTTTTGTTTTAGGCATCAACCATCACATTTCGTTAAAACGCGCACCTGTTTACGTTTTTTTTTTTTTTATTTTATTTTTTTGCTATTGTTTCTGTTGTTGTTGTTTTTACCGGCTAATGTTTATTGCTTTATAATTGCCCACAAAACAATTAGAAGAAGACAACAATTAAATGGTGGGGGGGGGACATCAAATTCTGTTGGCACTATTGTGTGTCATTAGAAAATATATTCAAATGTAAAATTATAAATATATTTTCACCTGTTGGAAAAGGGTTTTTCTCCTTAGATGGACCTTTGCTTCGGATTCTTTGATCTAAAAGGCCATTTTTGTCTGTATATCCCTGATCATGATGATGATGATTGATGGCTAAATAGATATTATTGTATTACTGGGATTGAAATTAGGTATACCAGCTAAAAATATAAAGTGAAATTTTTGCCCCCTTAAGTATGCAAAACCGCCTAGAACCACTCGCTGTCATCTAGGGAATAAGACAAATTTTGCGTTGCACCAGGCTTTCCTTTGTCATTATGTCATACTTCAGTGCTTATCATAAATATCACCCACTTTTAATGGCATATTCCCTCAATATCTTGAAAAATGATTAGCTCAATATTTGAATTATGAGTGAGAAACAACGTTTTCACTTCAAATTAACGATTTAATAACGATTTCTTAAAAAGAAGTAAAAACAAAGAAAAAAAGCATCCATTTGCTGTATTAAAATTATAGCCCAATTTCATGTTTTGGTCAAAAAAAATTCGAAACCGTTGCGAAATGGTGGAAAAACAAATATTAATATTTAGTGCGGCCTCCATATGCCTTGAATCTACTAAATTGAATAAAAAATCCTTTTCGAGACTATGCCATTCATTTAGAATTTGCATTTTAAGATCTCCAACTGTCTCAAACTGCCAATTATTGGCATACACCCGTCTAGCAAGAATACCCCAGATATTTTCCATCAGGAAAACGCTGGCCATTCAAGGACATCAACATGACATTTCTCCAATGGGTTATAAATATGATAAGCACTGTATGTATATGTGTCATCATTGCGAACTTCGTTCATTAGTGGATTTCTGTCGACGCGACTTCTACCCGTTTTAAGTGTATTTTTACTGCAACCGAATTTCGAATCACGATCAATTAAGAATGACATCATGAAGCTGAGCTCACACACTTTTGCCGGCAGCGGCCTTCAAGAGGGCAGACATCGGTCAATTGAGCAGATTTCAACAATGCGGGGTAGAGGAAAGAGGTCGACTTTTGACAAAATATATCATATAAACGAAAAATTCTTAAAGTACTGGAATGTTTTTTTTTTGTTGTTCTAAATTTATGAATCGAATTTGATTGTGTTTACAGTTCTTGGGCATCATTTGCATGGCTCTGGCCGCCCCACCATTGAACTCGGCCACCTCGTTCTTCATGTTTGTAATTGTGATCTCGTTCATAATTACCATCCTGCTGATTGCAGCCTATTTCCTTGGCATACGTGAAGCTCTCAATGTTGCCGTCAATTGGATATTCTCGGTAAGTGCCGTGCCCCACCCGACATACCACTGCCACTGATCAGCTAACTTTATTTTTTGTTGAAATATTCCCTTTTGCAGGAACTGATCACTACCGCTGTATTGACGTTGCTCTATTTCATTGGCTTCATTGTGCAGCTGGCCAGATGGGCCGAGTCCAATGAGAAGAGTCATGGCTCTAATACGGCTGCCGGTGTGTTTGGTCTCTTCAATTTTTTGGCCTATGCGGCGGGCACATACTTCTTGTTCCTGGCCCATAGATCGGGTGCCACGCATTAAATACGGATGATTGCCATCGATTCAATTTTTCAACACCAGCGATGTCTGCATGCCCGCCTCCGCTGCGGTCATCTCTACCAAATAGAGCGCTAAAAAGTTTATGCAAAAAATTAAATAAAAATTCGAAAAAAAAAAATAATAATAATAATGAATGAAAGAAAAATGTTCTAGCGTAGTATAATTTGTAATTTGTTTAACAATTTAAGTGCAATTTGTATTGTGTGTGTAATTAATTTTTGTTTATGCTCGTCTTCGATTGTATTGATGTTCTTTCCCTCTCACCCCACAACAGCACCCTTTCGTTCGCGACCTCCTCACCTAACTTACCATTTTTTGTTTTTTTTTTTGTTGTATTATTTCTTGTTAACTTTTTAATGTGGTTAGATTCAAATCGAAACGGTAGTACGAAAAGCTCAATTGCAAGAGGCGGAAAGTTTGCAGCATTCGTTCGGCTCTCTTTCGCGTGACTTGTTTTGTAATGTTATTTTAATGCTTATCTTTAACGCTGCTAACATTAAGTTGAATAAACAAATACACTTATATACAGACGACACCCACACACAAAGCAACAAAACAATAGCGAGCGCAAAGCAAAATGTAAGTTCAATAAATTATTTCTATTTTCTAAAAAAAAAATTGGATAATTTTGCCATAAAGCACTCGAAAGTATGCTTCACTTATTTATATTTGGCATTTGGTTTGAAACTTTGCTAGGTGCCCATCTGTATGGAGATGTTATCGAACAAGTCATAGTTATCGATTAAAGAGCTAATTTCTATATTTCTATCCGTTTTCTATTTAAGCGACAAACGACAGGCCGTCACTCCTAAAAGGCATATAGAAGACAGATAATTACAGGATGTCCGCATGAAATATATTTATCCGGGTATCGTTCATAAAATAAGCAGAATTGTAGTTGTGTTTAGCTATCGATAAAAATATGCCTGTTAGTTTCTTTGTGGTTCTATGCCCTTTTAAGCAGCACGCTATTGGTGTTGTCAAAGAAATAGTTTCAAATTATATGATTAAGCGGGTCAACTAATGCTAATCTGGTTGTGATGGAGGAGGTACAAGTTCAGGTTAGGGTGTAGGCTGAGGTTAACAAAGATCTTTCAAATGATAGCTTAAGACAATATCTCAGTGTACGTGGACAGCTCGGGAGCAACTTCGATGATGATGCTCCACTCCCGATCGCCTTTGAAACACTTCGGCTAAAAGTATTTTTTGAATTCATCGTAAATGGCGAGTACTAGGGCACCACCTGTGCCTCGTATAATATTTGAGAAGGCACCCTTAAAGAAAGCACTAACTCCCTCATTTTTGGCAATCATCATCCAACAGTGGGCCGTGTTCTTGTAGACCATTTCCGATTTCGACAGGCCGGACTGCATCATCATGCGACGACGAACTGTATCGAAGGGATATGAGGTGATACCAGCGACTGTTGTAACCACTTGGGCAATGGCCCAACTAATATAGAACGGTGTGCTCTTGGGATTTGGCAAATAGTCGCGGCAGGTGTCGTAGAAGCCAAAGTAGGCGGCACGGTAGATAATGATGCCTTGCACCGAGACAATAAAGCCGCGATACAAACCAATGGGACCATCTGTCTTGATCACCTTCATAAGGCAATCGACAAGGCCATTAAATTCCCGGTTGCCACCCTTACCCACATCAGCGGCAAGACTGCAACGATGAAGGGCAAGAAAAATAAATTGATATTGGGAGCTTTCGAGCTGATAGCATTATTATGGCGACTCTCACCGTGTACGAGCAAAGTCCAAAGGATACACAAAACACAAGGAGGTGGCTCCAGCTGCACCACCAGAAGCCAAATTACCCATAAAATGACGCCAAAACTGTTTATTCTTATCCACACCGCCGAGGAATACCTAAGAAAAAAAAAAAAAAAACACAGTAGAAGACAAATCGTTATTCGAAGGAGACATTTTTTGATGGCGTTCCTCTCGCACACACTTACCGACTTATACACATCTTTGAAGGCAAAGTTCAATGCCTGAGTGGGAAAATAACGTATCACATTGGCCAGATTACCACGCCAAAGCGAAGCAAATCCCTGCTCCCTCGGAATGCGAACAAAGCAGTCGATAATGCCTTTATATCGTTGATCCTGTGGTATCTGTTTGGAGACCTCCTGCACTTGCAATATGAGCTTGACACGCTCGATGGGCGCCACCGCTGTCTTGGCTATTGCTGCCGATACGCCGCCCATCATAAAGTCCATAAGAAAGGATTTGAGATCGCCGGAACCCTTGCCATGACCACCACCACCTTCTTCACCCATTTTCCGTGGCGTAAACTATATCACACCTATTAGAAATTATCGAAAATTGGTGTGTCAATGAAAGGATACACAATATTAACACAAAAAATGGGTACAATATATGTTGCTTTTTTTTTCAATGAAATTTTGTTCAATTTTTTTGTTTTTTTTTCGGTTTTTTTTTTTTTTGTTTCCTTTTTGTTTTTTTTTTTTTTGTTTTTCTGTTTCTTTTCAATACTAAATTAAAACTGAAATTTTGCCTGTGAACTAAAAGACGAGAGTTGAGATGAAACTGAATGAAGGGCTGACCCCCAACATTACATACGAAATTTGAAGTTCGGAAAAGGGCTCTATGATTCGTCATTAGAAAAAAAAAAAAATTTGACCTGAGTTTATAATTTCTACTCCTTTATTTTTACGTATTCATCTGTAGGTCTATCCTGGAGGCGAAATTTAATAACGAAATCTGTCTGAGTGTTTTTTTTACTCATGTGCAAGTCGTAATTTAAACCGATTTTAAATAGCCATTTCACTTTTCACTTCTTTGAATATTACGTTTTAATATTTTTTAAGTCACGACTAGTCCCATTCACATGAAAGCTATTGGTATATGTACTTTACGGCCACATGCAAAGTGGAAATTACTCTGATCCATACAGACAGACATACTCAGTTAACGTTGTGCTGCTTGGGAATATATATACATACATATGTACATATATACTTCATTCCTTGCATTTAAACAATAAGCATTTATGCTATAGTTGATGATGGAGAAGATTCCAGAATCTTTAACAAACGATACATGGCCAAATAATATAATAAGAATAAAATAAATAAGGAAAGAAAAGCTTCAGCTAATTATCAAAAATTGTAAACTAATTCGTTGTAAAGTAAAACGATACTTCAAACGATGGATTAAGGTCGCCTTCTTTTTTTGTAGTAACAATAATTATCCTTTGACTGAATGCTCCTTGGGAAGATCGCACAATTTCTGAAAGCGTTGAAGAAAGAAAACGAGCAGCTCACTCGGTTGGTCGGGTCAGTCCAAAGGTTCCTAGATCACATGTACATACATAGTATGACTGATAGAACCACACCCAAAGCCAACGCTTCAATTGGTGACTCAATAAACGCACCGCTTCGAGTATTCCTCCTCCTCCGATTTTAAAGCGTCTTCGTTTGAAGAAACGAAGAAATCTAAACAAAAACGCGATACGCAAACAAATGCAAACAGATAGATGATAGTTGTTGTTGTATAAGAAAAAGGCAAAGGTTCTACTATTTTTATCAATTTTTATATTTTTAAAAACCAACGAAAGTTGAGTTTCTAGTTTGTTGTTGTTGTTGTTTCTGTTGTGTGTTTCTAGGAGGTGTTAATTTCCCATATTATCGTATCGTGTCCTCTCCTCCCCGCATCTCTTTTGTTGGGGATTTGAGGGTGGAAAGGGGAGCAGCTTGTGGGCTGAAGAGAGATAGAGCAGCAAGCTAGGTGGGATCCCAGCAACATGATAAATTGATTATCCTAATGTGAACTTAACAGAAGAATACTATTAAATATCATTGATACACTTGGGTTTTTTCGTTTCTCAGTTTTGCTGGAAATTCCATGCTTTCGCCAATGCTGCTCAGCTAGCTATATATATATATATACATAGCTAAACCATCGATAGTGCAAATTCAATTAAATTATGTTTATATTCCCAGTTATTATATATAATATAATTTCATAATTATATCATTTGTAGGGGGGAGGATTGATTATTCTGGCCAAATTGTTCTTGTTCTTTTCATTGATTTATCTAACATAATTATATAGCTGGTAGTGTTTTGTTGTTGTTGTTGTTATATTTGTATTGTTGTTGTTGTTGGTTGGTTGGTTGTTTTTGAATAATTTAATAATTTAATTTACAAGAACTTCTTGATCTCATCGTACAACACAAGCACGAAAGCACCGCCAGTGCCTCTGAGAACGTTGGAGAAGGCGCCCTTGAAGAAGGCACCTGTGCCCTCCTGCTTGGCAATGGTGGCCCAGCAGTGCAGTGTGTTCTTATAGATGATTTCGGTGGACTTGCGGCCAGACTGCATCATCATGCGACGACGGACAGTATCGAATGGATAGGACACAATACCAGCAACAGTTGTAACAACCTGAGCGATGGCCCAGCTAATGTAAATGGGTGTGTTCTTGGGATCGGGCAACATGCCGCGGGCAGTATCGTAGAAGCCGAAGTAGGCGGCACGATAGATGATGATACCCTGCACAGAGACTCCAAAGCCACGGTACAGTCCACCAATGCCGTCACTCTTGAAGATCTTGGTCAAGCAGTTGCCCAAACCAGTGAATTCACGAGCGCCACCCTTGCCGGTATCAGCAGCCAAGCTAAAATTAAATGACAACAGATGATTAATAATTTTATTCAGTTTTTCTTTCTTTTTTTTCTTTAAGATTTTGGGATTTTATCGTAACCTACCGAGTACGGGCAAAGTCCAAGGGGTAGACGAAGCACAGAGAGGTAGCACCGGCAGCACCACCAGAGGCCAAGTTGCCGACGAAGTAACGCCAGAACTGGGTGTTCTTGTCAACACCGCCCAAGAAGACCTGTTACCACCAAAGGAAAACGAAAAACCAACATAAAATTGCCGTCAAATGTCCTCAGGATGGAGGGAACCACTGGGCAGACGGGAGGCCCGACTCTCTCCCCACTTGTTACTCTACGCACCTGCTTGTACTTGTCCTTGAAGGCAAAGTTCAAAGCCTGGGTTGGGAAATATCTGATAACATTGGCCAAGTTACCGCGCCAGTATGAGCCAAAGCCCTGCTCCTTTGGAATGCGGATAAAGCAATCAACCATACCCTTGTATTGCTTGTCGGGGCTGATTTGTTTCGAGATGTGCTGAACCTGCAGAAGCAGCTTCACACGCTCAATGGGGGCGACGGCAGTCTTTGAGACAGCTGCGGAGATACCACCGGCAGCGAAATCCTTGACGAATCCAACAGCATCGAAATCCTTGCCCATTTTTGCTATTAATGATTATATTTTACAATTGAAGACATTTTTGTTCGATCATTCACAATCATCATCATAGGCGGGGAGGGTTTTTTTTTTGTCGATTATATATCATGCCATATATATGTAGATTATTTGATTCGCCGGTGATTGATTGATTAATAAGGTGGAACCACTGTATCCCCATGCGTGTCGGTTGCATAATGATATTTACGATATACGACTTACGATATATGATTTACGATATACGATTTACGATACGATATAATTTTAACGTTGGATGTTGTTGCTGATGATGTGATGTTGCTTTTGTTATACATGTATGATGATGTGGTTTGATGACATTATCCATTCTTGCTTCTCTTTTCCATTTTCTTTCCATTTTTTTTGATTCGCCACTTTTTACACACACACACATAAAATCGTACACACCACACCACGAATGGGGAAAGTCATGCAAAATTTAAGACCCCAAGAGTCACCACCACCAAAGTGAAAGATACAATTACAAATAAAATGAAAAGTGCCGAGACGAGAGTGAAATAAATGAATGTTAATACTAAAATAAACGCATGCAATGTAATGCAACTTATAAATTAATGTTAACAGTGCAATGTTAATTGTTAATGTTTATGTTATGTTGTGTTTAAGCTAAATTTAAATGATAATCATAAATATAATTCACACATTGAGAGAAAAAACGATAGTGGGTTTTAACCACCGGAAGCCGATTAAACTGCAAGAAACTTTAAAGTTTTTCTTATGACATCTTTCAATATAGATTCGCTCTCTATCCTCCCGATCATTATATTTCAATTCATCACTGCTCTCTCTCTCTCTCTCTTTCTCTCTCCCTCGCTCTCTTTTCCCTAGGTTGAAAGAACTTTAATGGGGACCCCCCCTCCTCTAGCTCTCTGTAATTTCTCTTAACCGGCAAAATGCAAACTGGTTTTGATGATGATGAATCAAAAGAAAGAAGCAAAAACATGTTCAATTGCCACGTACGTAACACATCATATAAACGGAATAAAACCAACTGAAACTAGTTTGCTCTCTCTTCAATTTGCATAAATAACAAGCAATTTTTAAAGCTCTTTACATTAAAAGATATAGTTAAGTTACGTTGCGCACAACAAAATATTAAAAAATTTCAACAAAATTCTGATTGCATAATGATGGTAATATTTTTTTTTTTATTTGTTTCACGTCATTAGAAAGAGCAATATTGAGTAGGCAGAGGAAAGAGAACAAAGGCGCTGCTGCTGGCTCTGCCTGACATTGGCATTGTTGTTTGTTCTACACTCTCATTTCGGTTTTTTCTTGTTAAATTTAGAATTTAAAGCTTTTTCTGTTGGTTGGGTTCATATTATTTAATTAGTTGGAGGCCGCCAACCATTTAGACCGATTTTTCATTGAGAACAAAAAAAAAAAAAAAAGAACAAACTGCTTTATGTAACAACATTCTCTCCTTGCTCACTGCTCTTTGTTATCTAATTCCAAAAGAGGGACACCGAATGAGAGAGAGGTAAAGAGAAGGCGAGCTTTTCTTTCTTTCGATTTGCTAAGAGCACGCGCACTCCCGTGATGTAATAGGTTAAGGAAGAATTCGGATTTAAGTTGCAATTAATTCGGTTAACATTTATTTAAGTTGTTTTACTTTAATTGATTTGTTGAGGATCTGTATTATTATTATTCCACAATTGCGTAATTCTCTCAATGTGGGATTTATCGTCAACACATTTGGATGGCTTGGTTTATGTAACAACAGTTGGAGCAAGCGAAGTGTTTGTAAAACAATAGTTAAATTTTGATTCATTGATTGAATGCTCTCTTATTTGTTTTCATTTGTTAACAATTGATTTCTTTTTTTTATTTTTATATACGTACAAAATTTATTTTCTGTTTTATATCACAGCACACAAGAAAAAAAGAGTTGATTTGGTTTATCCTTATTCCTGGCGAAAGGTCTGTACCGGACGGCAACTAAATTGCTTGTGAACGCCTAGCTCAATTCTAACGGGCCAGCTAGCCTGCAAAACGTTAACGCCAGCGCCAGCGCCAACGCCAACGCACACCTCGTCAAGTTCAAGCAACAGTTGAGAGAGCGAAGCAGCGAGAGAAAGCTTAAGCTCAGTTGGCAACAACACCAACCAACCTCCAACAGCTTTTTTTTTTCTTTTCTTTTTGTCTAGCACGTGTGTACGCTCGTTGTCTTCGTCTTTCTTCGTTAGGCCTCCTTGTCTCTCTCTCCCTCTCATTTTCGCACTCTCTCGCTTCTGTGCTCTCGTTTTGTGATAGGGTAAAAAAAATGCGATCGCGTCGTTGTGTTCTTATCAAACAAAATTTCAATGCCAATTTTTATTACATAACCATTAACAGAGACTAAGAGACAGTGTGAGAGAGATAGAGAGACGACAAAACAGATAGAAAGAGAGCAAGGAAAATGCTAAGGAAATTTCATTGTGACCCAAAACGTCATGCAACACAAAGAAAATAAGAAATATTCGGCCAATTGTTTTTCATTTACCCCTTTCGAGGTTCAAAAACAAAACAAAACCAAAAACTAGATAAAAAAAAATAGGAGGAAACTTTATTTGCTCTTTTTTTTGGCAGGCATGTGACTTTAATCCTCTCTCCCTCTCTTTCCCACTCACTAACTGTCGCACGTAGTGTAAAAGGGAGAAGGAGCGATTAGATTAAACTAATTACAGTTATTTTAAGTTTTGACGACTGTCTGGTAACGAATTTTCAAGGTCTCTTTGATCTTATCGAAAATGGTGAAAACTTACATAAAAAAAATTAAAAGGCGTTTCGCTTTTTTAGATTTTTTTTTTGTTTTTTTTTTTTTTTTGCTTTTGGCTTGCTGCCCAGAGACGAAGTTGTTGGTAGCTAAATTTAGCTGCCCTCCATACACAAAGCAGAAAAGGCCAAGATCAGCAGAAATAAATATATAAAAAAAGAATTCCCCTAACCCGAGACTTGAAGACTAAACAAAAAATGAGGATATTGAGCTCAACTTGCAGAAAATTTTCCATCTATGCGATTTTGTTACTCTTGTTTTGATAGGGTTATGCGATATTATTTCCACTTGACAACCAATGGGAGGAATTGTTAATTAACAATAAAATGGCGCTAAAAAGGCCATACAAAAGGGCAAAATAAATACAAATAAATATGTACTATATAAACTATACAAATCACATGAACATAACACACGGTTTGACGTCACAAGCGGGTTGCGGCAACGGGTTTTCGATTGGCAGGCAGCAAGAAAACGGGTCAAAAAGAGAGTGGTGAGAATGGTAAGAGAGCGACAACAAACACTCTTAGAAATTGAATGAAAGAGATGAATGGTGCCGACAACGAAGTTTTCTTTGCCAATACGAAAAAAAAAAGTTTAATGAGTATTACTTATGTTTTACAAAGTTTCTCATTTTTATTCTGATAAGCCAGGGCTGTCAACTTAAGGAAATTGCATAAGTCAATAGAGATGACAAAGCACATGACAACGTGCCCTCGCGATATTCGCTCATCACTATCGAGTTGGCAGTTCCAGCGTGGTTGCAAATTTCCATTTTTCGGCATAAATTTTTTTTTTTGCAATTTTCGATGTACCAGCGTGGCGCATTTTAAGAATTTCTTGCCGACCTTTCAATTCACGGAATTTTCAGTTGAATTCTCTCTCTTGTATTTTGTCATTCTCACGGTTGAGCAATTGTCGCGTTGCCTTATTATTTTTTTCATTCATTTTTTTCGTTATATAATTTGCACTTTTTTCTTGCAGTTTTCCACTTAAACATAAATAATAAACTATGTATGGAAATTCAAATACAAACCAACACCAAAACACAAATTACAATAAAAGATATATATACGTATATATATATATGTAGAAGAGAAATTTAGCACATTACATAACTAAAAAAAAATGTAGCGCAAGGTGAATGTGAAAAGGCAAAAAAAAATCAATTCAATGGCAAATGCAGGCACTGTTCATTCAAGGTTTCCCTTTCTTTTTTAGCAATGATACAGCATTCACAAATGTATCTAAGAAAAAAAATGTGCACAATACCTTTTAGTTGTTAAACTTCTTACAAAAGTCACAGAATAAAAACTTCTTTTGCAGAATTAGAAATTTCCCACTTGGCGTTGCCGCGTGCTCACTTAACGAACGAAATTCGTGAAGTGGTTGAAGATGGGAAAACATCGATGGAAAAAATTTTCCGATACATTGATGGATGTTTCTCGACATCGATAACAATAAGATTAGTGCGATATTCGAATCGAACCTGTTTGCGCACCCACTATTTTACCTTTCCAGCAATATTTTTGATTTTATTTTACCCTAAGGCATCCCTGATTCGATTATCGATATGGGACAGATTGTTAAACAAAAAATTTACTGCTTAAACATTAAGCAGATTACTTTTATAAGTTGCTATCATGCATGTTAAACATAAAATTCCCCCTTTATTAACTTAAATGAATTTAATATAGTACTTCTGTCTGAATGAGTTAATAATGGTTGTAAGCTGATTTGAAAAATGTAGGAATACTTTAAACTGGAAAAGTTTTCAAGCGATATGTGGCAAAGAAAACAAAAATTATAGCCCATCCCTGAAATTTAATAATCGAAAGAAATCGATAAATACTCTGACTAAGTAGAAGAAAATTCAGAAAGAAAGAGATAGAAGGAAAGGTACCAAAAAAACGTGATAAAACGAAGGGTACGTGACGGCATGCTGACTATTTTCTCAGATTTTAACTAAAATACTATTTTCTCACTTTACTCATAGAAGGACAACACTTGCAATCATGTCGGGTCGTGAGGGAGGCAAAAAGAAGCCATTGAAAGCGCCAAAAAAGGACGCCAAGGATTTGGACGACGACGATATGGCATTTAAGCAAAAGCAAAAGGAACAGCAAAAGGCCTTGGATGCTGCCAAGGCGAATGCCGCCAAAAAGGGTCCTCTTGTCGGCGGTGGCATTAAGAAATCGGGAAAGAAATAATCAGATATCCAAAGATGCAGCATCGTGGCACCTAGGCATCATCCCACTCACATCCATGGACATGGACTGCGTACAATTGATCAGATTTTGATGATTTAGCAATTTTTTTACAAAAACAGACAAAACACACTCACATCCACACATACAAATTCACACAGACGTGAGAATACATATATATTTTTTCTGTTTTATACCTACGATTTATAATTAAATATAAAAAAGAATTACCTACAGGCGATTCTTTTAACGGTACAGAGCTTGTTTGTCTTCTTAGGAATGTAAAATCATTCTGTCATCATCCTCCAAATATCAATGGCTCCCTGCCAAAAGAAGATCCAATATAATCGATCTCGTCTGAAATTCCCTCTTTTGCTTCTTTCATCGGTCGGCTTGAAATACAGCGAAGGTGTCAGTCGCAACGAAACATTGTTTCTGGTTTTGCAAAATGTTGAAACCTTTTAATAAAAGATTTTCGTTTTTAACGCATTTATTTGGACTTAAGTACTCATAAATAAAGGAATTGTATACTTTTAGTAATGTTCCTGTAATAATCGTCACCGATATTAAGCTGCAGCAATGTTGTATGGGTCTAGTTCGATAACCATTAACTATAGGTGAAGCAGATTATTACCTACATACATATACACGTTAGATCCGGGGGCGTGCTCGTTGGCAGTTGCTTCCTTTTTTCACGAGGTCTTGGCATATGGAAAGCTTGATTGGGTACCATGCAATTGAACTGATTGGGAGGCCACTGCACAAGCAGCGGCAATATGCTCGCTCAACGAGTGTTTCGGAAATTTGGCCAAATTGTGAGCTAGAGCACCGATAAAAGCATCACCGGCTCCCGTAGTGTCCACTACTTTGTCGGCAGGTACATTTGGGGCAGGAACATGCTCAAATTTCGTAGGTGTTTCCTTGTGTCCAAATACGGCACCCAATTTACCCAATGTAATTATTACTGTATTGGCCCCCATCTCAAAAAGTCGAGCTATAGCTGCTTCTGCTTGCCTAAAAGAAGAAGCAATATTAGAGATTTTTCCCCATTATCTTGTAAGGTATACCAACTTGATATCAACGATGCTGTCAACATGTGTCATAAGAGCAGCTTCGCTTTCGTTGACACAAAATATACTGGCCAATTCCAACAGCTCGTTGGGTGTCTGCTCCAAGGCAGGAGCTGCGTTTACTATAGATACACCATGTTTAAATGCCCTGAGCGCCGTGAGTGTGGCTGGCAGCGGTGTCTCCAATTGACAGACCAGCACCTTGGCCTCTTTAAAGATATTCATCGCAAGCGAGACATCATCAGAGCCGAGCTGATTGTTGGCACCGACAACAATGATGATATTGTTCTCACCGGCATCCGATACAGCGATCTGGGCAATGCCAGTGGTGTGGTTCTTAAGCAGATCCACATGATCCACATTTACGCCTTCGTTTCGCAATTGCTGGAGATAATCAGAGCCAAAGGTATCATCGCCCAGTTTGGCTACCAGAGCAGTTCGAGAGCCCAGACGGGCAGCGGCAACACACTGATTGGCTCCTTTGCCACCATATCCCTTTTGGAACTTATGGCCATGCAGCGTCTCACCAGCTCGTGGCAGTCGAGGAGTGTAGCTAATGAAAACTGAGCATAAGATTTGCTTTATCCGAATCTTTACTTTGAACTTACCATATGAAATCTATTATAGCTGAACCAAATACCAAAACCTCTATCGTGGAATCGCTCATTATATTGGTTTGTTGATGTCCAATTTGTTTGCTTTAGCTTTTTCTTCTTCTTTGTTTTACTGGTTTTGCATTTGCTTTGCACTCGGCCGGAATTTGTTTTTGAATGACATTTACGGGTGTACTTTCTTATCGTTCTATGGCAAATAAACGAAATGAATTTGAAATTCTGCCATAATGTGGGGGAGAGGAAGAGGGGAAGGCTTGCTTTATCAGTTTCAGTTTGCAGCTGATTTTGTGATCCATTTGCATTTGGGGTACTCATCCCACTTTATTCAAAAATACCCTAACGCGTTTCGGAGTAAGTTCTCTTACTTTTTTGGCGGCAAAAAAGGTGAAAAAATGCAAATTTAAAATAGTTGATTTGAATTATTTTTGGCCGCCACGAGTTTCTACTGACTTTATAATAATGTAAGATGTCTAATAATAATTTAAGTTTATAATAGCCATGTAAAACCATTTTTATAATTTGTTTTCATATACTCCACCCAATTTCAGACAGAATTAGATAGTAGATTTTTTATTGTTTTTTTAATTTTATATACTTTTGGAGTCTTCTAGAATCGACCAATGGATTTTAAGGAAGAGCAATGTGAATCCCTATTAAAATCATCAAGCTTCTGCGACCGTTTATAACCGCAAATTTTTTCGAAACTTTTACCCTTGCCCTTTCGTGTCAATATGTGAAACTTTCTCGGACACTCTTCTTCTACAGTATGCAACAAAGCCAACATCTTTAACGTTTTTAAAAATATTTTAGATTCCAAATTTCACAGCCCAGAAAAAATCAAAACATTTTATGTAATTTTCGAAAATTTGTCGCGATGGGTTACCCAAATCCAAAACTAACCGTGTATGGAATTACTTACCAAAGTAATCGTTAGCTCCCTATATACATACGCACTTCCGAAATCGTAACGTACCCTCCTACGTATATTTTTGCTACTAAAGCTCCTTATTGTCCAGTTTACTCTTAATTTCCTGAAAAAAACGGGTTGAGCTGCTATTTCAGATCCCAGTGGATGCTCAGATCTCGCACATAGCCACCCAGTTTTTGCTTGAACCACCCTTTATATTAAAATTCAAAGTGGTTGATGTTTGTTTGTAATTAATTCATAATAAAAGTTTCTATTTTTCGGTTCTGATGCTTAGCTAATATATATTTATTATTTATATATATATATATATATATATATATATATATATGTATATATACATATACGCATATATATATATATTATTTATATGTATATCTACAGTAGTTATTAGCATTATCATTATTAAACTGTTTTGTTTTAGCATTTGCTGTTTTTTCTTTCTCTTAACTTCTTGTTTTAAAGACATATTAAACTTAAAAACTCAAAATTACACTTAAATATGCGTGTTAGGTTCTCCTTCGTCCTCATTTTTCTTTCTCGTTTCTTTTATTCTTTGCAATTGGCATTTGCAATTTGTTTTAGTTTTATTTCTTTGTTTTATACTTCGCAGCTTAAATAACAGAAAAAAATTAATTCATATACATTGTGTATATTAATTATATTTATATATAAACATACATATATATAAATATTTATATATGTAAGATGTAAATAATGCGTAAAAAAAACAAGTGTATGCAATTTGAAATTTTCGAAAAAATAAATACAAAATTTTGTTATAAAAACTAAAAAAAAAAAAAACAAAATTAAGCAAAATAAACTAAAGCGGCGAACCTAATAAAAACAAAATTCCGATACTTATAGTGAATATATAGTATGGATAAATGAGAAGTTTCTCTTTTTTCTGTTTGTGTTTGATTAATTGGCCCTGACGTGAGACAACAAAGAGAGCAAATAGAACACAAGTTATCAATCAATTAATTTCTTTGATTACACCTGTCAACCCGTTTAAGTGCTTTTAAAAGAAGGCTACTATGTCTTTGAAGGCTTCTTGTTATTTTTTTGGACACCTGCTAGAGAACTATATGAATATATCGCTATGTGCCATATCTGTATGACTGAACAATTAGAGGTGCAGGTGCACTGCGTGTTAACTTCATTCCTCTGCCCTATACGATATGATCTGCGTTATATATAATAACGAGAATTTTTACCAATTGATATAGAATTTTGATGGGGAAGCTTATCTATTTTAAGGTTATTGAAATTAAAGAAAAATAAACCCAAGCGTTGGGCCAATAAATGCCATTATATAGCTCAACAGTCGTTGATGATTGATGAAAGTCTTATAACTTGGTACAAAATGAAGAGCTCATTAAACCGATAAAAGGTGAAATAACATCGAAGTCAATCCGAAATCAACAATCCTAGTATAGAAAAACAAAAATGAGGACTACATAATACTCGCTGCTGCTATTTCTTTTCACTTCCACTTGGATTGATCAATCAATTCTTCAGTGGTTAATCTCTTCTCTTAACGATTTGTAAATATACATTTTGTCTTCACATACTATATATATATATGTGGAATATATAGCATTTACTTTCCCTTTTTGAGTATACTATGTTGACTTGACTTTGTGTGTGTTGGTTTTTTTCGATTCGTTATGTTGAGGCGTTATCCATATTGCTTCTGTATTGTGTTGGCTTCTCTTGGTTTCTCTCTTGTTTGCCGTTTATCTATATTCAATTGGAATTTTAGCTTGTTTTTATTGTGTTTGTTGTTTTGGTGTTTGTTTCTCATTTTGTTTCTTTTTGTTTTTCTTCTCATTTTGTTGTATTTGTATTTGCCGCTTTTGCTTCTTGCTTATGTTTTAGTTGTTATTTTGTAATGTTTTGTTTTTCGTTTTTCTTTTCTTTTTTTTTTTTTGTTGAATTACGCTTTGCTAATTATTATAAATTATGTTTTTAGTTTCTCTCTTCTGTTGTTTTTTTTTTTTTTGTTTTCGTTTTCCTTTCACTCCGATTTTGTTGAACATCCGAGTATGTATTTGTATATATATATATATATGTGTGTGTGTGTGTGTTTGTGTGTGTGGCGTGTGTGTATGTGTTGGTGTATGTGTTTTTTTTTTGTTGCATCCTGTTGTCTAATCGTTGGCTCTTAGTGGGATGGTGGAATGCACAGCTGTCTGCCTGCCACGCGACGCCGCCAAAACACAGATCCGAATAAAGGGCCAAAAAGCGACGAGAACATGAACCTTCGAGTGCAACCAGATGAAAGCTGGAGGAGCAGGCGCAGAGTTGTGTCGGAACGAGTGCAAGTTGAATGAGCAGCAGGTCACATGCCGCACGCTTATGTTGCCTGATCAGATCAATCGATCGATTTATTTTGCCAATGAATCAATCAACCAATCAATCACTCAACATTATCATCATCAGCTGCGCCAGAATATGCTCTTTTTGAGCCTAACTGACAGCTTACGATGAATGCGCAGCCTAACCTGCTCCTGATCCTAAGTATCGTCCGACATGAAAGCGTTCTGAGTCTTCGACTCCTCAATACGGCGAATTTGCTGGCGCAGATACATAATTCTGAAACAAATCAATATCAATTAATACATCAAATTCGATTCATTAATATCAAAGATTTATAGTTACTTCTGTTCCTGTAGTGTGGCATTGATCTCTGTGCTGCGCACCAAACTGCGTGCGCATTTTAGTTCGGCACAGATCCTGGTGCAGTTGAGGTCCCCAAATATGTGCGTGTCCTCGCAGCATTTTTGCGCCTATTTAATAGGGAAATTGTTCACGATATACATATATTAGTTCGGATTTCGTATATTTAGCTCATTTCAGGTAATCCAACCGAAACGAGTAGCAGAGCAATGGTCCAATAACTCTAATTGGTTTGCGGTTAGTAATTTTGGGTGTTAGGCATGTAAGCGAATTCGTTTTTGTTATGGGGTTAAAGCAAGTTTAGCAGCTTGCGTTACGGTTAGATTCCCTGATGGGGATTACGAGATTCAAATCCTACCTCAAAGCCTACCTGACGCTCTAATATCTCTGCCTGCCAGTTAGTTACATGCGCAATCAGATCAGCACGAAAGTATTTTGCCAGTTTTGGTGATATTTCGGGTCCACGTAAATTTGCAGCCTGCACGGAAGACGCCACGCAGCTTTGCAGTGAACTGATTGCACCCGAAGAGACGCTATCCACTGCAATTGGATTAAGGATTAAATTTGTGAATTGATAGGTGTGTGTGTATGTGTGTGTGTGTGTGTGTACTTACATTTTCTTTGCTGTTGAGCCTGTTGCGCCGCTGCCACCTGCTGCTGCTGTTGTTGGACTGAAGCTTGGGCCGCTGCTAGAGCTGCTGCCGCGGCGGCTGCTGCCACAGCCACTTGTTGCTGCTGCTGTTGTTCTAAAGCTGAGCCACTTATATCTAGTTCTTGGGTGGGTGTTGGTGGACCCTCTACCGCACTGTTACCGCTGCTGCCACTTAGGCAATTGCTACCCATCGAGGTGATCACACTGATACCGCTAACAGTGCCCAGACCGGGTACCACCGTATTAATGCCCCCCGCACCGGCTGCTGCTGTTGCCGCTGCTGCCGCCGCAGCTGCAGCCGCTGCAGCATTAGTGCCCGTCGAGGAGGAGGTGGCCACACCCACACCCACCGCACCGACATCAACAACAGTCTTGAGGCCAAAATTTGAATTGCAGGTATATGCAGAGCTGGGATTCACATTGTTCGCATGTCCAACACTCACGCCCACAATGGTGGGTATAGGACTTTTGGTGTAGTTCAGCGATGGCGACAGATTATGATGCGAATGTGGCATATATAGCGGTGAATTGTTGTCTCTGGAATTGGAATTGCAAATTCAAATATGAAATTTTATTTGGATGACAATAAGTTGTCAAACCGACAATATGCACATACCGTAGGCTAGTTAAACTGCTGGCATTCACATTATTGACCGAGTTATAGGCATGATTCAGTACACCATCTGACGATGCAACATTACTACCACTATTACCGCCACCGACAACGCCGGAGCTAGCGCCGGAGCCACTGCCACCTACTACAACCGAGACGCCACTGGTTACCAGATGATGATGATGATGCGCCGCCGTCACGTCCAGCACACTCATATGCATCATCTGTCGCTTGAGTAGAGATTGATCTTTGCCGCCGCCGCTGCCACCAGCACCAGCAACCAGTTTACCACCTGGCGGACCAGACGCATTCGAGTTTAAATGATGCTCCTGAGATGCTAACGTTGGCACAGTTGTCTATATGGTTGGTGAGGTGAAGGAGCAAACCAAATAAGTTAATGGAGGATAATTACGTGATGGGAGTTACAAGAAACTTACGCTGGAGGTGGAGCCAATGTGGCCGACAACTGAGTTTCTAAGGCTACTGTTGCTATTGGCAATGCTGGGCGGCACTGAGGCCAATCCGCTAGTGGGCAACATTGTGGCTCCGCTGCTCACTGGTCCACCAGCCACACCACTGGAACCCACCGATGCTGCATAATGAAGGGCAGCCATTGCTGCTACCGCATTCGCAGTGGGATGTGAAGCCAAACGTGGCAGGGCATTACCCAAATTATTGGGCATCGATCCTTGGGGCACAATCACCGATGACTGTTGATCATTTAATGCTGAATTAGAAGATCCACCACCAGCACCACCTCCGTTGCCGCTATTACCGCCACCGCCATTGCCACTACCGCCACCGCCATTGCCGCCTCCATGTGTTGTGGGCGTACCGCTCAGGGAGTAACTGGCCTCAGAGGTGGGCGTGGAATCGCCACTTATATCCATATCAGCATTATCGTTATGTCGACCTAACAAAACAGAAGAAGAAAAACACACACAGTTAGACATATGATCGGAACTCGACAAACTCAATTCTTAATTACCATCTACACGCCTTCGATGACTAGGCGGACCACCATCATCATTATAATTCCATCTCAGTCGTGAATTGTCCCGCGAAGAATTGGAATGTTTGTAAGCTATAATGCCATTAAATATTCAATTTAAATAATCATATCATATGTTGTGTGGTAGTCACTTACTCGATCTTGAAAAGCGATCATCGCGATCCCGATCACGTTCCTTATCGCGATAGTCCTTCTCACGATGCTGATCACGCGGCAAATTTCTAAAATATATATAACAATACATAAAACATTGCTCGATTCGTTGTAACAAAATGCATGATGCATTGAAAATTGAAAATGGGAATATAATCCGTAGAATATCTAGCGTTTTTTGTTTTTGCAGTTAGTGGAATATTTACCTTTCTCTATCCACCCATTCCTTAGGCTTTTCCCACTGGGAAATTTCCGTTTTGCAGTTGTAGTAATACATTTTCCCTGCAAAAATAGAATGAAAAGGGATAAGTTAGATTTGGAAAAGAAAATACAGTTAAGAGATTGCACTCACCCGACGAGCTAACATGCTCACTCCAGTCACCGTAGCGTGCCGTACGTTCGCCACGATCACTGCGCTCTCGTTTATCTGGCGGAGGAGAGAAAGATAAAAGATAAAAGAGGGATAGAGGGATGTATGTTAGTTACTCACCTGCATATTTGTCCTTCTTGTACATATCTCTGTCACGATCGGCACCCCGATCTCGCTTATCGCGCATATCACGCAAATCACGATCACGTTCACGATCACGATCATCGGAGCCGGAACGTTTGTCGTTCTCACGGGATGAAGAGCACAGTTTACCGCTGCTGGCACCGCTACTGCCACCGCCACCGCCTCCTCCTCCGCCGCCACCACGCCGATCTCTGTCATGGTTAGTGCGATAGGATTCAGAGTCACGATCATTGCCACGCCGATCTCGTTTGTCTGTCAAAAATAGGGGGATAAAGAGTTTCTGTTAGTTTCTATGGATTTTTGGATTGAAACTTTAGATTCGTTTAGATACCGGAATATTTGTCCTTTTTGTAGACATCGCCACGATCCCGATCACGCATTTTCTGTATGAAACTATAACGTTCTCCACTGCCGCCGCGTCCGCCGCTGCCTCCACCACCACCACCGCCGCTGCCGCCGCCGCCACCACCGCCACCACCACCACCACGATGATCGTTGCGTTCTCTTAGATCATGTGAACGCGATGATGGTGAATCGATGTCGGGTGATTGTGAACGATAGCTGTTGCCATTATTCAATGGTCCGCCGCCTCCATTACCGCTATTCCCTCCACCGCCACTGCCGCCGCCGCCGCCGCTGCCTCCTCCGCTGCCGCCGCCGTTGTTACCGCCTCCACCGCCTGGCGAAATGTCACGATCGCGGTAATTGGAAGAACGATCGCGTTCATAGTCGCGCTTTGAACTGCTGTACTTTGAGCTCTGATTGAAATATGAAGAGTTTGGTTTGGGTTTCTTTGTTAATTCTTCAATGCTTAAGACATGTTTTTTTTTCTTTTCTCACATTCACACTTTCTTTGCGTGTCTCTCATTTTACGGTTTTGTTTTTCTCTTTTTTTTTTTTTTAAATTTTTTGGATTAGTAATTCAACTAAATCTACTTAACAGAAAAAAAAATAAGGAAATGAAAACACAAAACTGCATAAAAAAAAATGTAATTAACTCTCAACTACTTTTAGCCAATTTGTGTGGTGTTGATGTTGTTGTCGAGGGTTGCAAGATATAGGAGGGGAAGGTGGATGGGTTGGTTGGGTCTCAATACGCCAATGGAATATGTAAAATATATATTAACAACAAATAATGTAACAATTGTTTGTATTGGATTAACTTTCAAATCGAAATTAATTGCAATAAAATTTGTTTTTTTTTTTTGTGTTTTCTGTTTTGGATGGGTGCGGTGGGTGGGACGGGGTAAGGCAAGATGAGTCAAATAGAGTTTTGGGAACAATTTTGTCATAATTTTTGTGATAAATCGCTATTACAAGAAAACAAAAATAAATAAAAAAAAAAAACCGAAGCGGGGGGAGAGTGTTTGTAACCAAAATAAAGGAAAATTTTAATTGAAAATTTTCCTGATTTTTTTTTTCTATATGATATTTTTCTTTAATTCTATATGAAATGTTCTTAGGTGACCAATTAACCTATTCACACTCAGTGGAATAGAAGAGGGAGAGAGAGAGGAATTAGTTATCTATTATTTTATAATATCCGAAATTAGAAAACTGGATTTATGGCGTCTAAAAGATTGACTAAAATTCTTAATAATCTCGATTGTCTGATCTTTTATTATATCCGCGTTAACCGACTCACCGGACCCATTTAAGTTGATGATTAGCTCGGATAACAAGGTTCTGCCACAGGATCTGAATTGTTGAGCACGTTCGGCAAATTCGATTGAGGCTAAATCTTGGAAATGGCTTAGAAAATGTATTGTAAAAAATTTGATTGAAATTCGTTCTCTCTTTCTCCCCCCTCTCGCACTCTCTCTCTCTCTCTCTCTCGCTGTTCTGGAGATCGTTCACAGTGTGGTTAGGCTAAAGTATAAGATGATTTTGCTTTGGTTTATGTTTCATTGATATATGTATAAAAAGAGCCATTTTATTCATTATTAGTTTATAGCTGGAGAGGGGAAGGAGGTTTTTTTTTGTTTGTTATTTTTGATTTTCCAGTTTTTTGATTGATCGTTTGATGGTGATGGTGTGGTCCATCATATCGTTCGATTACTTACATCAACACGACAGTGGCCCATGGCTGAGGATGAATTGGATGTGGATGATGATGAGTTATTTGTTGTTGTTTTAATGCTATTAATATTATTATGATTGTTATTTGAATTCAAATTGGAGGAATTCAAGTTAAGGTTATGGCTGTTGGAATTGTAGGTTGTTGTTGTTGCTGTTGTTGTTGTTGTTGTCGGTGTTGCAGCCACCAGAGACAAATCGACGGCCATAGTGTTGATCCTGCTGCTGCTGCTGCTGCTGTTGGTCGTCATAGATGTCCTGGTGGAGTGCGTCCTGATCAATAGGATATCTATTTTGCTGCTGCTTGGCTTGTGTATAGGTTTAAATTTTGTTTTTTCTCTCCTGCCGTTCTTTATCTCTCTCTCTCTCTCTCTCTCTTATCAATCCTTAAGTTTGCTTTAGATGAGTTTGGTTTTGGCTTAGGCACATTTGTGTTAATCTTTAGCTGAAGACTATTTGTTGTTGTTTATATGTATATTGATTTTTCGTATTAGTTTTTCCTTTTTAAATTGTATTCATTGGGTTTGAAATTGTTTCGATTAGTTTAAGGCTCTAATATTTGATTATATTTTGCTCGCTTAGGCAGCTGATTTTTAATAAAATGTTAATATGTTTTGTGCGTTTTTCTAAAATTAATTTGGTTTATCTTCTTGTTGTTATTTATTGCTTTAACTTGGTCATCAATTTGTAGAGTAATACATGTTTGTGTGATCTTCCTATACTTTCTATATATGTATATGTTTTTAGAATTTGTTTTATTTGCTTTGTAAATATTTGAAATATTTTGATAATTGATAATTTGTTTTCCTTCTTTTTTTTTTTGGTTTTTACATGGTAGATATATATTATAACGTTTTATATATATTTAATAAGTGTTGGCGTTTTGTTTTTTTTTTGTTTTTGTTGTTGCTATTATCCCTTGATTGTGTGATATTTTGTTGTTTGTTAATATTAATTTATTTAAATTTGGCGATTAAATTGTTTGATTTTTCGTTTTGGTTTCAATCTGAACCGTTTCCAGTTTTTTGTTTTGTTTTAGTTTTTTTTTTGAATGAGTTTTAAAATGATTTCGTTTAGAGTATCAGTTCATCTTTTTTGTTTATTCTCGGTTTGCTGAAAGGCCGCGTTTCCAAAAAAAAAAAAAAAAAAAAAAAATGAAGGGGGGAAGGAAAGGTCGGTGGTTTTGGATAATGAAACTTTTTCATTTGATCAGTATTTTTTTTTTTTTTTTTTTTGTAAATGAATGACTTTTGACATGGCTAAAGGGTAGAGGGAAATCAACGAGACCCATGGCTGGGAGGTGGCAAGGTGGAAGACATACACACACACACATGCACATCCATCTCGCACAACACACTCACATAGACACAGATAGCTAAATTGAATTTGAAAACTAAACAATACAAACAGAATATAAAATTTGTGCCAACTAACATCTAAAACACATACAAGAAATCAAATAGAAAGTAAAAACGAAAAAAAGAACAAACAGGTTGTTTTAACAGGAGGAAAGAGTATTACTATTTGAAATACATATAAAAATATAGATATATATATATACAGTGAGCCAACTTCGATCAAGCAACGAGCCATATATTCTCATACCGTCTTAAACGCCAAATTTATAGAAGCTTTTGCAAACTTTTTACATCAGATGGTTACAATAATAATTCTTGATTCTTGAGAACATCATAAAACTATGATGGAGAAGATGAAGGTAACCCCGGGGAATCACAAACGATGGCCAATGGAGTAGTTAGGTTCGTCTAAGTTGTTAACTGAGTGACTTCAGATCAATATGTTTCAATTTTGGAGCTTGGTGAAAGAACATAATCGAGAGCCACTCGATAATTAGCCCAAACATGTTTCAAAACAAGATAAAAAGTGGCTAAACTAATATAAAATCAAGAAATTAGATGCGCTGCAGCATTATCTTAATCTTATACCGATCGTACGCGTTTATTTTCATTCTATACTTTTTATACTAATCAAAAAGTTGACTGGAAGCGGTATTATATTAGCAGTATGATCAAAAAGTTGAATCACTGTCTATATAGACTATTTTGTTTATTATTCTTTTCTATTTTTATGGCTTTGATTCTTATTTCTAAAGTTTTGGTTACACACAACTATCAAAGCTAACAAAAATTATATTAAATCCAATACTACACAAAATTTCAAAGCTCAAGAATCAAATGGATTAGTATACTTCACAAGTATATATATATATATGTATACATTATATACAGAAGGACCTCTTAATTAAAGAAACACAATAAATTAATTTTGGAATTTGGGATTCTGAACAACCTCGATATATATATATATATATATATATATATATATATATATATATATATATATATATATATATATATATATATATATATATATATATATATATATATATATATATATATATATATATAAATATATATGCCTATATACATGTATATGTTGGGATTTAATAGAATTCGGTTTGGTATTCTCTGCTCACCTGGTAGGATGTGTGACTGGTATGCTTCTCAAAGTACCTGTGAAAGAGAAATATGAAATTAATTACCAATGTTAAACTATAGATAATGTATAAGTGTATATTATAGTGGCTTAATAAGGGTTTAAAATGTTGTTGGTGTTTTCGAAAAACTTGAGTTTCGAAAAGTAAACATATAGAAATTGACATTTTCTGAAAACTTATAGCCGATTATTGGGAATATACAAGAGTTACTTAAACAACATAAAAAACTTTGAGTTCTATGATCTCGCGATCTACCGGAGCGGTGCACATTATAATTATTAGATTATAAAAGAAAGCTCTATTTGAGGAAACACACACTGTGTGCTTTACATTTGCGTATGACCGTTAAGGTTTTCTACTGATCTATTATAAAAAGTAAATTTATATTAATTAACTTTACTTAGTTTACACAGTTTTATCCATGCTAAATATGTGTAACTTTGCTCGTTTTATTTAGAAGTTGGTGCCAACCGGCAAATCTTTGGCTCACTTAAAGACATTGTAAGGTTCTATTTGGGGGGGAAAAGGTTGCTAAATGAAAGATCGGTAAAAGTTGGCGTTCAGCTGAGAGTGTGCGAACGAGAGGCAAATGTGAGGGGATAATTGAGGAACTGAATAATTGAGAAAGAAAAAAAAGAGAGAGCGAGAATATTGAGGCTGGGCGCCGTTGCTACAGATATGTATACAAATTGAACAGTTAACTTTACTCTGGGGCGTGGCAACTGAGGAAAAATATCAAAAGTAGCCGCCAAAGAGGAGGTTGGGAGTTGATATGGACAACTGGTTCAGATTGTCGCCAGATTTATAATTAATTGTGCACACATTGTAACCAAAGTGGAAATCTTTTCGTACCCATCGTTCATACGCTGCGGTTTTCTAGCATGCATTACCATCAATGCAAAATGTTCGCCAAATACGCTGCTTCTGCCCCGTTGATGGTGCTTCTTATTGTTGTTGTTGTTGTTGCTGCGGTTACTCCCTGCTGTTGCTCCTCCACGTTGTGTTGTTGTTGCGCTTGTGCTGATGTTGCTGCTGCTGCTATTGCTGGTTCCACTCCTCCAACAGATCCAGCTGTAGAACCAGATGTGAGCTACAACAACTAGTTGAACTGGATGATGTTGATGATGCTGCTGCTGCTGCTGTTGGTTTTCTGCTATCCTCCAGTTCAATTTTAAGCAGATCCTCAACAAATCGTGCAGCAGCCGGCAGTTATTTGACTTATTGGGGCGTTGGGGGCCTTTGGCGCCTGCAGCTCCAGCTTCTCCACCTCCTCCGCCGCCTTCCTGCCTTCCTCTCACTTGCTCTTCACCTGCTAAGGCACGCGCGCTTGTATGTGTGTGTTTGTGGTACGTGAGTGCGACTGTGTGTGTGTGTGTGTGTCGGCTTCGACTGATTTCGCCTGCTAAAGAAAACGGAAAAACGAGAAACAAAAACACGCCACAAAGAAATTGTGTTTAACAACAAATTCAATAAGCCAAAACCAACAACAAGCAATGTTTATCAACAATTTGCAAAGATTTTGTAATAATTTCTTTTTTTTTTTTGGTTTGTGTTCTTCTTTTTGAAGAACGCTTCGCGGCTTGCACTTTTTCACTGGAGTGTGTGTGTGTGTGTGTGCCAGTGTGTTATTTTGTGTGTGTGTGTGTCGTTGTCGCTTCTTCGTATTTTTCTTTTCGCCTCTTTTTTGGGGTCTCGTCTCCGTCGTCTCTCACTCTTGCTCTTCTCTTGTATATTAAGGCTTACCGCAATTTGTGTGTCTCTTGTTGCTGCCTATGGGCTTGCTGCTTTCCTTCGCCTGCACTTTTATTTAGCACCTTGTGCCCTTATTACATTGAAAGAGTTAAAAATTTTATGAATAACTTTGCCCTCGACTGCTGCGTTTTGGCCTCTATACTTGATGATTTTTTTTCTTCTTTTTTCCTTCAGTTCTTTCACATTATGCTTTGTGCACTCTTTTCGTCGGCACGGCTGTGTTGAGTTTTTGATTTTTTCACAGACGTCATGGTGAGCAGTAGATGGCGCCAGCATGTTAGCCAACGCTTGCGTTATCGATAGATTATTAGCAGCCTTCAAAATGACAAATTTTTTATGACACCCCCCAAATGGCAATTGCTGTCAGTTAAAATTACTCTTTTGGGATGTGTTTATTCATACTAGCCAACTTTGGGAGCTCTGTTTATTGTCAGTGTGGTAGACTTAAGTATATTCTCCTGGTATTTTGCAATTGCTTTTGTGTTAGTATTTCGTTTTTTTAGAACGCTGGTCTCACTGTCAACAGAATTTCACCACAACACTGCGGTCACTCTAAAATGCTAATTAGACAAAAAAAAAAGAAAAGTCTGTTTGCTAATAAGTCAACAAAACGAAGGAAAGTAAATAATGTGATGAAACTTTCAATGGGACACACTAATACTTGCAAGATACATTAATTTATTTTAAACAATGGCTTAATATGTTGCCAGGCAACATACGAAATCGTTTACGTTGATGCGACTTCCGTAATTTCTAATTGTTTGATGAAATACGCAAAGTATTTGTATTTCCTACCTTATTCTATTTATTTTTTAACGGGAAGAACTATAATAAAGTTGAACTATTTGCTATAAAAATTCCTTAACAATTATGAACTTTTATAAAGATTCCTTTTACTGGGTAATCGTGAGAAACTCCATAAAAAAATTAAAAACTTATACGCTGTTGAGTTTTAAAGTTGAATTTATATTTTAATTTGCCAAAATTGCATTCATATGTTTGTTGTTATATTATATAATTTTATTTTTTTTGTTGGGTTTTTTTTGTTTACTAAAAAAGGAGGAAGCAGTTGTCCATGCCAATATCTATATAGCCTATAGTCTAATCCCGACGACTTCTCTTTCGATCGGAGTGATTGCTACGCTCGTTCTTCTCTTCGGCCCTTTTGGGTGCCTTTTTGGCCATGTTCAAGAACTGATCGAGACCGAAGGGATCCTCTTCCTTTTCAAATTCAACAGGACCACTTCGAGCAGCACCACTGCCGCCAGCACCATCGGGATCCCTGGAGGTGCCCGAGAATTGTTTATCGGGCACAAAACGTTTTGTATTAACAATGGCATCCAAATCGCCACCATAATTATCGGAATCCGCCTGCTTTGTGGGCCTGTAGATATGGGCACCCAATGTATTGGAATCACGCCAGGGTTTGTCATACACATTGTAGGCCTCATCATCGCCATAGCCAGAGTCCATGCCTTTGGTGGTGTTAAAGAGACGCTGATCGAAGAGGGTTTCGTTATTGCCAGCGGATGTTTTGGTCGGCAGACCCAGAGCAATCTGTTCGGAGATGTCACGTTCACGTTCCCGTTGCAGCTTGGAGCGTTTCTCTGGGGCAGCCCGCTGTAGGTTGCGATCACGTTGTCTCTCTCGCTGACGTTCCGCGCGCAAATCGTTTCGTTCGCGGGCATCTGAACCGCCAGCGGAGGGTTCACCGCCGCCAGCTTCAGGATTCCGCAGACCGGCACGTTCCTCGCGTGCCCGTTGAGCCATCAAACGAAGCATATCCTCCTTTTTCTCCTTCTCTTTTTGGGCCAGCTTTTTCTCGAGTTGGGCACGCGCTTCTACAGCTTCACGAGCCTTACGATCGGCTATGTACAGGGCCTCGGCCATTTTGGCGAATTTCTCATTGATGTGGACCTGCTGCAGGCCACGACCATCGGCGGCCAGACGCTTGTCCAGCGGAATGGTATAACCTTTAGCATTCTTCCAATTGGATATACACGGAGGAATCTTCCATTCCTTTTGCTCCTTAACTGTGACCTTGCGGGATGGCGAATGCAGGACCGGTGCCGGCGGCGATGGTGGACCTCTTGGTATTTTCTTGTTAATGCGGAATTTTGGCGGTTCCATCGGATCCAGTTGTGCTTCAACCATACGTATGACTCGCTGCTTGGCCCCCGAGTTGAAGGCATCGCCTTGCTGGGAGGGCGTATAACGTATATATTGGGCGGGGCCTGCCTTTTGGGCATGTCGCACAGGCAGGGCTGAGGTAATCTTTTGATTTGTCAGCTTTTCCAAAGCCAAACGGGTCTCCTCTGTGGTTTCGGCCACGGTTTCTTCATCGGGACGCTGCAGCTCCTCGGCGTCCTCAGCCAGAACTTCAGCGGGCAGTAATTGCGAAATGGAAGAGTAAACTATCTTGTCCTTGCCATGTCCCTGTCGAGCAATGGCATCATATTTGACTTTGCCCTTGTCGTCGAGTCGCACAGCCAAAGCATCCGATTTCTTGCCTACATTGGCCGGAGCTCCCAAACCTATAAAAACACACATACACAGACAACCACAAATATTAAATGCGTCAACGGATGATAAAGATCACGCTTGTTGGACCTTACCCAATGGAAACTGGGCCACATGTATTTCTGGAAAAGCTCCACCATCACCAAAATCTGCTTCTGTCCGTGGTACCCAATCTTTACGCTGTCCATATGGCGGCGCTGCTATCTTGGCCGAGACCAGGGCTCCGATTTTAGGTGCTCCTTTGGCTGCCAGACGACGCTCGTCCTCCCTATCCCAGACAGTGTTCGTCGGGGTGGGCAGCAGACTTGACAGCGACATCTTTCTTTCTGTTCGTTTGGCGTTGTCGTTTTTCCTCTTTCTATTCGATTTTTTATGAATCTATATATTTCTCTTGGCAAACTTTTCTTACACGAATATTCACACAATGCAAATGGAAAAAACGTAAATCGTACACAGACACAGAGAAAGATGCGAGTAAGGCACGCACACCGTTACATGAAACCGTGCTGCCAGATCGTCTCAAAAAAGGAACAAGAAAAATACTAAAAACTGTGACCATACCGAAACAGTGTTGTTGAGTGAGGAGGAACTGCTCCTAAAATCATGTGTAGTCGTTTGTTTCGCGCCATCGGTACTTTGCATTCTTTAAATACCTGCACACTAGTAGGTAGAAAATATATGTTCAGAACGATTTAATTTCTTGTTGCAGTTAATACCGTCACTAAAAGTCAGGATTTCCCCGAGTGCCTGCTACGGTCACACTTGATTTTTTCAATTGCGCCACTCATTCAAACAATTTAAGTTTCTTATTGCTGTTTAATTGCTTGACTATTTATTTAAAATCCCAACAAAAGATAAACTGATTTTAAACAGGATTATCGAACTGTTGCCGGTGGTACTGCAAGAGTTCCGCGTGAAACCATTTAACAACTTCCTGTTTCACCTCCTTCACCTGATGCACCTTTTCGACGAACTTCAAATTTTTCCCCTTGGCCAACTCCAATGTGGAAACGGGACGATTCCGCCGTAGTTCTGAGCAAGTTCGACACGGACGTATAAAAGCAAAATACACGCACTCAGCTATGGAGAGAAAACTGAAGCCCAAGAAAAGACCCATAAGGCCACCAACGCTGGCTGCAACGGAAGAACAGAGAGAGTGAGAGGGAGAGAGGAGAGGAGCCGTTTTTGGAATCTTTGATCTAGAAACAATTAGGTTTTGAGGATTACTTACATAAAAAATCGGAGATGCCTATAAATTCGGTCTGTTTACTGGCCCGAAAGGTTTCATCCTTGTAGTACATATTAACCACAGCGACACTACGCTCCACATACGAATGAGTGTAATTAGCGACCGTGGGATTGGTGTTCTCGAAGCCATCGTTTGTGATTTTAGCACTAAATGCAATGGAATTGAATGTCAAGTCAAAGCAACTGGGCAGACAATCGTTCAGGCACGATTCCGTGGTATCCTCTATGGTATGCAGTCGTACACTGTCCACACATCTCCATTTGTGTATAGAACAGATGGTATCATTGCCATGTATTCTGGGCATATAGAAGCCAATGCATCCGCAGTGCTTGAGAAGCAATCTCGATAGGCATTCCATGTTGCAATTCCTTTGGGTATAATGGGCAAAATAGCGTAGACGTCGACTACCCTCGTTATGGAAGAGACATCGCCGATATTTACGATCCACCGAACGCAAATATTTCTCAGTCATTATCATGGCAGGATCAATGCGTAATTTCGTCTCCAGTCCGGGTGCCAAGAGTACTCCAGTCTCACGTACATTGGGCGATTCATTGGGACTATGCAAGGCAATCTTAAACCCAATGCTATTCGATGACGAGCAATAGTAGTCATTGGCCTGGACATCGAGAATGAGGGACAGGCCCAGCGATTCACCAGTGCCCGAGGCAGGACGTGGATAGAAGAGTTTAGTGTGTCGTCGAATCGAACCAAAGCCAAGCTCGGCATGCCAATCAATGGCCATGTAAGTTTTCGGTGACGAAATGTTGCGCAACGACAAAGGAATACTAAAAAAAAAAACCCTTTTATTAGATTCCATATACACAACTTCAAACTAAATAATTTCACACATATTTACATCTTCTTGTACATAAACCGTGGATGCAGCATATTAAAGACACAACACAGACCCTCGTCGGTCACTATGGGATAGAACATTCGCGCACAATTGTAATCCCCCGCACCAAAACGACATCCAATAATCATTTTGCCGCACGGCTGGGAGACCTACATACATTTAAAGGTAAAAAGATTCGTATTACTTATTACAGATTTACATTTAAAGGTAAAAAGATTCGTATTACTTATTACCCCCACACTACTCACATTCAGGATGAATTTCTCCCAATTGGTCTGCTCGACAGTATCGTGCTGAGGATTCATATGCGGGATCTGACGATGGCAGAGCACCTGCAGCATGGCATATTCCGTGGAGTCGCTGGTGAATTCTTTCGCTCGGGAGGTAAGAGCTTGATTTAGATTGCATATGGTGACAGCCGGAAATGGTTCATCGGTTATATAGGTGGGCTCCGGATTAAGGCCCACAATAACTGGTGTCGTATTCCATTTTTCGAATGAATCGTGTATTAGAAATCCGGCAATGCAGAGAACTGCCAAAAATGCGAGGCCAAAGAAAATTCTGTAAATGTTTCAAATGGGCAAAATTTAAACAAACTCTGTGACGGTTTAGATCCGTTTCGACCTACTAAAACATTTAGTTTTAGCTTCTTTAATAATTGTATTTTTATGTTAGTTTAAGAAAGAATCCTTCAAAGGATTACCAGTTTACTTACCTGTCGCTGATGCGCAATTTCCGGCTATTGATGTACTTAAGTCCATGTATGGTGGTATTTCGACAAAATTCATCCGTATTTCGTGCCAAAAAGCTGCGCCAAGTGCCAAGAGTTACTACCGCTGCATTATTGAATAAGGAAGGTTTACGTATTGCTGAGATTTTCTGTTGTTTTCTTCCGGCCCTCCAAACAGCCGGAGTCCAAAATGCATGTCCTTTACGGCTGCGATGCGTTTGCATCGTGCAATATTTGGCAAATTAATGAAATTGATTTGGTATTGAAATCGAATCGAATGCCCGTATTTATGCACACGGTTACGGTTGAATGCAGCCATATATGTATATATATCTGTATATATATCTGTTTGTCTCTGTCTGTCTGTGGGTCCTTGCATTTGATAAAGTCTACATTTGAAAATTACTTCGAACGGGTGTTACAGGTGGTGCCTCCAATTGCCTTACAACTAACCCAACTACCAGGCCATTTAACTTGTCGCTTTGTTGGTTCTCGTTATTGTCATTTTCGTTTTCGTTTTCGTTGTCATTTTCAATTCCATCAGATACTTCCACATCGACAATATAACTTTCCGGTACACTTATTGCCAATTGTGAACTCTGCGGCGATATGCCCACCATTGCTCGTACATTGTAGGTCAAAGGGCGTGCTAATCTAGGTGAAGGCGGTTCAAAAGAATGCTTGGAGGCACAGCGATTGTGGGTGATCTTCACTAATGAATTTTTACGGGGCATTTTCCATTTCCTTATAAACTGACCATGATGCTTGCTTGAAATGGAGGGCCTCAAAGGGCTAAAAATGCGTCCATTTACATAATCATCACGGGGCTTGGCGAAAATGCCAGCCAAATATTTTAGCATTATCAAATGTGTGTGTGTATGTGGGTGTGTGTGTGTGTGTGGGTGAGTGTGCAAGTGTTTTTGGGGTATTTGATGACTGTTGATGCAAAGCCTCTCCTTCAATTGCCATAGTAATGCTTAACTATTTGATAAATGTGTGTTATACAATGTGTGTAGATGTGTCTGTAGGTTCTGCTCATTAGAGAGCAAACGTATCCGGGGCCATTCAGCAGGAAAGGAGGAGCAAAAAGGAAAGAGGGGATGGGGATTGGGGATGGTAAGGAAAAAGTTCGAGTTAAGTACAATCAGGGAACGTGGGCCAGACAAAGTCAGTAGAGAAAACCACACTTGAACGAAAATCAAATTAAAAGCTTCAATGACATAGACACAGATAGAGACCACCATGGTAGAGACCTGCAGAGTCCAATTCGATTTGGTCAGAGACATGTCACCTGCATGGCACACACACACACACACACGCTGTGCATACGCACTTTTGTATGACTTCATTGAAACAAGTTCATAAAACACTTAACCTGACCAAAACCCAAACGTATGTCCCTTGGGTATGTGTCAATGTTGGTGGCTTCATATTGGTAACTTTTGCACCCTCTCTCTTTCTCCTCTCTCTCTCACACACACACACACACATAGTCACTCTTTGACTTGTTAGCAATTTTACTTCAGCTTTACGTGTATCCCCCTGCTCATGTACCCCAACTTACCGCTTTGCCACACAAGCCACAGGATGTATCCTCTAACGGAAAGTTTTCGCCTTTCGATTTTGCTGACCAGATGTAAAATGCTTCAATTTTTTCCCTTCCGCCCTTTGTGGGTGTGCCTGTGTGTATAGGTAGGTGTAGGTATAAATGTGTGCGTGTGTGTGTGTGTGTGTGTGTGTCGGTGTGTTGGTGTGCCTGTATGTCTGTATGCATCATCAAAAGTTACCAAACAAATTGACCTAATCCATGTTCTTACAGATGTACATACATTCAGTTGTATGTCTATCCATATGTTGGATCCTGTTGAGCCGCCATTAGAAATCGTTTAACTGAGACCCGAAAAACGCATTAAACATTAAGCTATCAAAATTGTACAACAAAATGTAAGCAATCGTCCTTGGAGGATGTTATGGCCAACCGATGTCGGCAATTAGGTTATGTAGCCAACCAAAGGCTAAACAAGTTCTGATTAAGTCTGCAAACCTTCTAAGTTATGAAAATTTTCGTTAGTAATCGTTAGTTAGTGTCGACATTTCTCCAAATGTTATATATGAGTGTCTTGGCATAGATTTGGTAAAGTCTCCACAAGTCTCCAAGCGTTCCAAGTCATAGAAAAACAAGTCTACATCTCCCCAAGTGTTACATAAAAATCTTCTGATACATTTGGCAAAGTCTCCACAAGTCTCCAAAACTTTAATATCATAGAAAACCTTGTCGGCATTCCACAAAATATTATGTAAGAATTTTCTTATAGATCTGGCAAAGTCTTCACAAGTTTCCAAACCTTACTTTATGCAAATGGCTACTTCATTTCAATTCATTTTAAGCGTTAAGTAGGCGAAACAATTTTCAAAAGCTAAGGAAAATCCGTTGAAAAATCTTAACTTTTCAGCCTCATGGATTACAAATACTTGCTTATACTTACACACAGACACCGCATATGGCGGGTGTGTGTGTACATGCATATGTGTAAAAAAATCTGAAAATGATAGAAAAATGATTAATTGCAGTTGGCAGTAGTTCAGCAGTCAGTTACTGCTCTCTCTGCCAGTGCAGTAAACCTCACGGCCATACAACGTCCATGCATCAGAGTGTGTGTGTGTGTGTCGATGTGGGGGTGTGTGTTATACTTACATTTTATATGAATGCGTGTGTGTTAGTATTCATGATGTGAGCTGTTTATGTATGTGAGATGTCAGTAACGGTTTAAACAATCCAAGGGTAACATATTGTACTTGTTATCGCTATCGATAATAAGCTATCGATCATTGTTAAAGTGGCAAATCTAACGACTTATAGAAATAGTGGCGGACAAGCTTATGAGAAAGCTTCTTGATCAGTTTTGGTATCAACCTCAACAATTATTTAAATTTTTTACTGACTGCACGTTTTTTCTTGAAAGCATTAAAATCATAGAGTATAGAGCTTAATATTTGTCATCGAAATCTGCTTAAATTGCACCTACTAACAATTCAATCGATTATCGAAAATCCCTTACAACCGTCCCTGCTTCTACTCTATATGTATGTACATACTTTTTGCAGCAGTCTTTCGTTTCAAATTTTTCCTTTTATTTTTATTTTTTTTTTTGAGCACAACAGCAGCTGACTGCAGCGATATTAATGATAGATATGCGTTCGCTTCAATGCTTTCAACCCAGGACCCAAACTTCTCTCGTTCCTTCGCTATGATATAATATGGATATGCACATTTATTGAGAGGAGAGAGGGAAAGAGAGAGAAAGAGAGAGAGAGAGAGTAATGTGTCTGTGTGTGTAGTCATAACTTTAAATAATATAAATTGGTGCATTTAAATTGCAATTAAATGTTATCAGATGCTCAAACCATTACCGAATGTGAATGCCTTTAAATACTGACGTTGGGGTCACCAATCGCACAAAAGTATGCAATGCCTAAGCCAACATGTACAAAACTAAAAGATGAAGAAGCAACCAGTCAACATTTTTGCATCCTCCCAGTCTGCTCGGCAGACTTATATATATTTTTTTTGTTTTTGGTTTTTTCGTTTTGAAGCACTAATTTCCATTTATTCATTTAGTTGCAACACTCATTTTTGCAACCATTCACACTGACACAGAGCATCTGGGTCCGGATTCGAATTCGGGTGTGGGTTGAGGTTGAGGTTGGGGTTGGGGTTGACGTTGGGGCCTGAGCCTGCTGTTCGTCTGTCTACATGGACCTTGCCTTCTTTTCATTTATCTGCACAAAGCAGTGCAGGCGTTTTCTCCCCTCCCCCCCTCTGTCTGCCCTGCTCTAATGCTGATGAGACGGCTAAGGAGTGACGACAAAATGTTACAGAAAATATGACAAAAAAGGTCATATGATAAAATAAAACAAATAGAAAAAAAAACCAAGTAAAAATCAAAAAAACAAAAAATAGTAGAAACCGAAAATGACAGCCAATGTTACTCCCTCTCAATCCTCGCGTTCTCTCTCTTTCTCTGTTCCTCTGCGACTGTCACTTCTGCTTTTGCTTGAGTTCCCATGGGTTTTTGTTTGCGGCTGCAGAAATAAAGGAAAATTGTTGGAGAGGGACGTGGTGGGGCTGAAGAGTTGCCGCAGCCTGATGAAAGGGTTCAAAACTATTTTCAAACTATGTATTTAGCGCGCATTTTATGGACTCCACTCTTCATTTTCGTCTCTTTCACACACACACACACACACACACACACAGACACACACATCATCATCTTCATCATTATCGTCATCTTCATTATCATCTAGCTTTGCTTCCTGGGTCGGCATCTGCTTTTATGATATGTCTCCCTTTCCAATTCCACCCATTCCAATAAAAGGGTAAAATGAAACAGTGGTATAAAACAGAGAGGATATAATTTCGATAATTTATCGCTCAGCATTGTCATGCAGAAAATAAATTTTCAAAAATTCCTCAAGCTTTATTAATAAAAGACTTTACCAATTCTATAAAAATCTTTATTGGCTTTGGCTACTTTAAGAGTTCTTCGGGATTTTTCGAAGGGAAGTAAATGAAGGACTCGTCAAAACTTATTTAATGAGCACAAAAATTTTTGTTTTTAGAATATCATATCATGGACCACAGTGCAGGATATACATATTTTCGGGGTCGTCCTTGTGCGAATTGTCCGCACGGACAGACGGATGCAGGAGGACGCATTGGTCTGACCCTCAACCTCGACTACTTGTGCCCACTTGTAACATATTTTTTGGGCAGCGGATTAGTAGCACGTCATGTTGCCATGTTGAAGTGTTTATGTGAATAGCGCATCACACACACATACACCACACTCACACATATACACACACACACATCCACTCAGCTTTTGGCATATCGCACATATCATGCGACACTTAATAAAAACAATGTGCTCAACATGCCGCCTTAAATGGAAATCCATTTTTAGTGCTTGTTTTTGTTCACTTTTCAGTATAGTAAAAACGAACTCACACTGCAAACATTCTGGGCTAGCTGGTTTAGCTTTTGTTTCACATTCGAGTCGAGTCGAGTAGAGTCGAATCGAGTCGAGTTGAGTTATTTAAATGTCTGCATTTGCGCACTACCTCCCCTAGCTTCCTCTTCCCTCTGCTTATGCCGTGCCGGTTCCTCTATAAATTTATAATTAATTGTTTTAAAGCTTTGTCCAAAACATGAAAAAAAAAATACAAAAACAAAAACAAACACCAAAACCATTGAGAGACAGGGGTCGGCATTCATTATAACATTTTGTGGTTCTTGTGTTGATACGTTTTGCACATACAAACAAACAAATAAACATATTTGTGATGCGCTTACTGGGCTTACTGGGTTCCTTGTTTATGATTCAAACCACACGAGAGTTGCTTAATCGTTTAAGCAATTAGTGGAGATGACGACGATGACGACAGCGTCAAAACCTGAATCCATTCGAGGACACTCTACACACACATACATACATATATGAAGCATAGTATAATAGGATGACCCTCTTTCTTAAAAGACTTAAAATAAATGTGATTTTTGTAATATACTTTAAACATCAACATAATTTAGTAGCGCCAAACAATGTAATCGTTTTGTCTTTAAAACTTCTAAGATCTTAGATCCTGTGATTCACTGTAAGTAAAGTTTCACAGGCTGTGTCCTGGATTGGTCAGTTAAGGCAATGACCCAAGAACAGAAAAATTTTAGAAATAAAGAAATGTTTCACTTAGGAATCATTTTCTCCACAGTGGACAAGGAAACTTTTGGGATAATTTGCTTTGAAATATTTTTGTCAGCAGTTGGTAGATAGGATACATATATAGAAGTAAAGCCCGGGTAGATGGATGCACTTGCTGCAACAAATGAATATGCTTATAATTTCTTCAATTCATGCCCTTAACCCCCAAAAACTATAAACATAACAAAACTCATAGATGAAATGTAAGAAAAACATAATTCTAATTTCCAATAACTGAAACAATATCCCCGTCAGAACTGAAAGTTCTCTACTGAATTGGCTATAAGGGAGTAAAAAAAAAAATAGCAAAAAGTGGCGATCAATTTGGAAATTGTTTAATTTTCCTCCTTGAACCTCAACAGCAGTTTTTTATTCATTTTGGTTATTTTATTCATTATTTGTGAATATTTTTTTCTCTTGTTTTTTTTTTGTGTTTTCTTCTTGTTTTACAATCATTGGGGCTTTTTAGTTTTTCATTGCGTGGGCGCGCGTTTTTTTATTAGCTTGAGTTGTTTCCTTCGATATAGTGTGGTTTTGAATGAATTGGGTGTTTTTTGCTTACTGGGTGGGGGGGAGAAGTAATGGGGTGGTATTAGAAACATCTTAATTTTTTTTCTTTATTATCCCAAAATTTCCCCCCCTTAAGCCCAAATTACAACTAATCGAGAATTTACTTTCTCTTTTTTATCTCGCGTTTTTCTGAGGTTTTGAAAATTTCTCTTTACGTTTTTTTGCAATTCGTTTTTTGCTTGGCTTCAAGATTGGTTTTAGTTTTCCACTTTAACGCCCCAACAAACCCCCCAACCACGCAAAGTAATGGATGGGGGGCGTCGTGACGTGGTGTGACAAAGTTTTGCTTGACTTGGTGTCGTCAAAGGTTTGGTTTTGACTCATTTTTTTTTTGTGGTCAAAGATTTGACGCAATTAGTTGGGAATGCGACCGACCCTTGACACTGCTGAGGCTTACGACCGCCGTTAAGTTGCGTTAGTGAAGCGCTATTTATAACCACCATGCACGGAATGGCAACTTGAGAATCATAAGTGCGCAAAAGAAATCGAAAAAAAACAACCACAACAACAACAAAATAATGGGAATGAATGCTTGCGCTGTGGTGGAGCCGGCAGCGGCAGCGTCAGCAGCGGGGACAGCGGCTACGGGGTCAGCGGCAACAATGCTGACGAAGCGAGAACTCGTTTTTCATACGCTTTGTTGTTTTTATTGTTCGATCGTATGTATGTACAGTAATATAGAAATACTATGTATTTGTCTATACATATGTACATCTATGTACTTGCAATGTATGTAAGTGTATGTACTTACTCGTGTGCATAGTGATAATTTATTTAATGTTTCTCTTTCTCTCTGTTTTCAACTATTAGAAACTGTTTATAGTAAATTAATTGAGCCATTAGACTTAACCAATAACGGTTTTTCCCTATGCGCAATGCATTTACGATTTGCGCAAAAGGCACACGACATACGAAAGTAATGAAACAATTATTTAAAAAAAAAAACTTGAGTATTATTATTTTTTTGCAATGTCCATGCAAGGCAAATTCCAAGTTCGTCTTTTAGGTTATTAATAGATTTACCTAGAATTGGCAAAAGAAAGCAAAAATCTAGTCATTAATGGACTCCATATACATAAGTATATATGTACATAGTTTTTGAAATTGTATGATCTAAAATGATTGACGAAGAATTTAATTTGAAAAATTTAAACAAAAGAAAGAAGAAATAATTTTAATATGCAACAATCAAATTCGTAGTTTAAAAACCATTAACAAATTTAATTTGTTGAATTAGAAAATAGAAAAACCAGATGGCCGTACTATAACTAAGATCTATATGATATAGTCGCTCGATCTTGATTTAATTTGGCACTGATATTAAGAGGTACATATATTAAACTAACAAATATTAATTTTTATAACAATCGCTTGAATCTATCTATGTGATATAGTGGTTTGATCCGGCTAAATCGGAGACATATAGAAGATCATGTGCAAAATTTTAGCGCTGTAGCTAGGAGGAGTTTGCGCTGATCCAAAAGGAATCAACAGACGTACTTGTCTCATCTGATCAAGAATTCTTCTTCTGACCAAAAAAAAAGGTTAAAAAGTCGGCTATAAGGATAAGGGGTTTATCAAGTATTACGTAATCCAATTTATAAATAATTTCAAACCTTCCCCCCATTCTTAAGCGCGCCGTGAAGCTCTTTCGCACATTTCCTTACTTTCAAAAATTTAGAAATATTTATCTTTTAGATAGTATTTCAATCAAAAAAAACTCATTGTTACATTTGACAGGAACCAAACGAAAAGTCTCCTTGATTTATAAATGTTTCCAAAAAGTTTTTTAAGGAACAGGAATTTATTGAAAATTTATTAAGAAATTTTGATAACTATAACTAAAATAAATTTTAACAACGTGCTTATTACTTTAAAGTGTTTTTTTGTAAGAGAGAAATATTAAAGGAAAATTTTATGCTAAAACGTGCCCAGGATTCTCTAGACAAAAGGACTAGGACTTTTGGACAATTGATTGACTTAATGCTAATTCGCGACTCAATTGTTTCGAATTTGGTCAGAGACACAAACACAGAAATGCAGGCTACAATTTTCATCTTGTTTATTGAAGGGACAACGACAATGGGTGATGGTCGTGATAAGGGGGCGGGCCAGGGGGGAATTATGGGGGATGGATGCCTCCTAGTGGGAGGTTAGGACAAGTAAAGGGATGGCATCATGGAATGTCGCATCGTTGCGACTCTGTAATCCACTCAAAACGGAAAAACGCCGTCGGCCAGTGGCAGTAGCAGCTACTTAAAGGATAGAAGCAACTGAAACGTCCAACAATTCACAAAATTGTTTTCGTGACTTAAATTTTTGCGTGCTTGGTTTGGACGTGTTTGGAAAGCATATGATGTGATTTGCCATCAAATTGAGTTGTCTCTTTTTGCCTCCCTTCCGCGTCCTGCGTCTCCCCTCCTCCATCTATCTGTATATCTCTGTAAGTTGTCCATCTTGTAGTAAGTATTGCTTTACCAAATTCTTTGTATTCCAGGCTCTTTGGCTCTTTGGCTGAGGCTTATGTAAGGTGGAGGGGGAATGGAGTGGGGGATGGTTAGCGTTTGGCAGAAATGCAATTAAATTTAGAAAAATATCAACATCAGGCATAGTTAAGCTAGCAGCCAGTCAGCAGGCAGGCAGAATAATAGTTTATAACCATAATAATAAGATGGAACAGCAAAAGTGGCCTGGCCTGGCCTGGCCTTGCCTTGCCTTGCCTAGCCTAGGCAAAAGTGCTCTTTGTTTTCGCTTTTAAATAAATACACTCAAGTGCCCAGGAGTTTTCTGAAAGTTTGCTTAGGAATATACAATATGCTTAGATATAGAGAGAGAGAGGGAGCATACAGAGCTGGAAATAGAAATAGCAACCGAAACTGATGCTAATGCCATAGCAAAGTCTTGAGTAAATTGTTGCACAACTCTCCCAAGGAGAAGAGAATACAGCAACTAAATTACACTATGCAAATATTTGTTATGTAAATACATACATATGTCTATGTGTAAGTGTGTGTGTATGTTGTGTGTGTGTGTGTGTGTATGCTGTTCATACATGCTTATATTTATATGTATTTATACCACATACATAAGTAAGAAGTAACGCCTACGGTTCAGTTTTCTGTTTCTGTTTGCCAAACGCCTATGTTCCTTTTACTCTACACTGTGAGAAAAATTTTAGCCAGATGCTTGTAGCTCATTGACTGTCTTTGGGCTCGGTCCTGCCCAGATAAATATTCTATTCGACAAAGAGAAAGAACTTTGAACTTAATAAAAGACACAGAGAATAATTCCCTTTGCAAGGGTCATTTATTTGTCAGCCTTAAACGAGTTACCACTGATTTTTTTCATGTGCATTTACTAGTACGTGCATATGGTATATAGAACTTGCGTCAATTTAAATAAACCGAAACAAAAACTGTCACTGGTGGACCAGCTTTCCCTGAGGGAGGAATGGCGAGGAATATAGAAGAACACAAAAGCCTTATCAACACAAACACATCACAACACAGCACAACATTGTCTCACACACACACACACACACACACACAGGAAAAGCAATCAAAAGTTACGTATGTATGTATGTATGTCTGTACATAAGTAGTGGCAGGTCAGAGAGTAAAGCTTGAGGGAAAGCCTATAAAAGGTCGCGTGGTCAGTATCTAAAATGTGTACACTGCTAACTATTTGTGCATACATAGGTCAGTTCCGGATTTGCGTTCCTAAAAGGGGAATGCGGTGGGCCATCGCTTACCTGATTTTCAGGCCGAATAATTTTAACCAACACTGGAAAAAATGATTTCAAAAGAAAAAAAGGTTGCCGTTTCTATTATTTCTACCAACACTGTAAGATGCGCCCCTGACATGGGTATGGGCCAAGTGGGCAAGCCTGTTAAAGTGATGGCAAGTTTTGGCCTAATTCGCATCGCATCTGACTAAGAGTAAAATGCATTTTAAGCCGCTCCTAAAATAATTTTACCTATAAATAGATAAATGATCTTAAGTATTTTTTAATTACTGACACAGATCTCTTCTAGATAGGCTGGTCTTTGTCTCTCTCTCTCTCTCCCTCACTTGATCGACAGTTATAGTTTTTTTTTTTTGGAACGACCCTCGACAAAATATTTCTCTTAGCTAGAGTATAAAGGACACTTAAAGCAGACAATTAATTACCGTAAGCGACTGTTGTCGACACACCTACCCAATTCATTTTGCATTTTTTTCCGTCACCAGCGGTACCCCCAGAAACCACCCATCACCCCACTGCCCACCACCCACTGCTCATCTCTATCCTCTCCCTGCTCTTTCAGTAGCGTAATCGTTCACCTCTTTACCCATCTAATCCAAAAAGGAGACAAAAAAACGCCAGGAGTGCATCTTCAATTCCAATTTCAATCCCTCGAAAAGAAGACAGCTGCCAAAAAAGGCGTTACGACGCCAGTTTTAAATGAAGAACTGGACCTCTACGAAGGGTCTAAACTGGCTGTGTGGGGAGGGAGTGGAAGGGTTGGTGAATGGATAAAATCGCTGGTCCGCAGCCACAAGCAGAGCCAGAGCCAGAGCTAGAGCCAGTGCGGAGGGGTTATCATTACTTCCACATAATTTAATTTCGGCAGGCCAGCGTGACCATTTGCATTTCAATACCCAATAGAACAGAGAGAAAAAGAACGAGAGAGTGAGACAGAGCGTAAGAGAATAGGATGGAAAGAGGGGGAATGGGGGTCTGTACTAGTTATTCCCATCTTTCCTCTTTTTTTGTTCTCTTTTCTTTTTTGTGTGTGTGTGTGTGTGTTTTTTTTTTTTTTTTTACCATTTTTCAAAGTTTGGCTGAGGCTGCTCGTTGCACAAACTGAATTGAATCACCATTGCCACCGCCGGCACCACCACATTATGAAGGCCATAGCCCCAAGATGCTGCTGCTGCTGCTGCTACTGCCAGATTTTTCATCATCATTCATAACAAAAGCAGTTGGCAGTTGCAGCCCCACCTAACCCATTTTTTCTCATACTCTTTAAATTTTTGTTTTTTTTTCTATTTTTTCTGGGACATTTCCGTTTGCATTTGGCAAGCGGAAATGTCAGTACCCATTGGACAATCAAGATTGTTTTTTTGTTTTTTTTTGTTGATTTTTGACAAGGACGAGCTATCTATTTCGTTTGTTACATACTTCGTTCTTCGTCTCTTTATCTGTCTGTACACCTATTTGGCCATATTCTTTGGTGTGTGTGTGTGTGTGTGGGTGTGTGTGTGTGTGTATTGCTCTTAGTTATCATCACATTGTTTGCCATTGATGACCGCTCATGAATAACAAATGCACACGAAGCAGGTATCAGAAAACTTTTCGTTCTACCCTCTTACTGCACTATCATTCACCCCCCCCCACACACACACACACCTCCCCTTTTTACCTATTGTCAAACCATCGAAGTTTTCTATAAAATGCCTATTGATTTGTTTTTTACAAAAAAAAAAAAAAAAAAACTATACGAAAAAAGGATCTCTTTTGGCTTTAGGGATGACTTATAGAATTCATAATACCCTTTATTAACTGACCATAACTATAACCTTTTTTAATAGTCACAAATTTCAAAGGCTTTATACTTACAAAAGAATCTTTTATGTCCATTTGATTGATAAGGTGAAGAAAATTCCAGAATATATTTTTAAGGTTAAAAATCCTTTGTTTATGGATTAATAACAACAAAAATATAATAACAAAATTGGTCACTTGCATCTTTTTTAGTCTGTTTCGGCTCTTAGGTTCAGATATTAAATCGATGAATCGGACCACTATTTCGCATTGCCATGTGCTGAAAAAGGATCATATGGCGGGACTAGAGAAATACAAGCGGGGGGACAAAAAAGGCATAAGCCAATAGTAGAAAATAGACAAAGACTGCAGCTATCCCTATCAATCCATCTATCTAACTCTACCAAACTAATTCTCCAGTTTCTATTAATTTATATAATTGTCTTTTAAAAATTTATCATATTTGGCATCTAAGTTGAGTTAATAACACTCTAGAACAGTGCAATAAAAGTATATACATAGCTATTAACTTTTGAGTACGAATATTTCTTATTTTTCTCATTGATTACAGGGTATGAAAAGTTACGCTAACCAATTAAATCATTTTTATAGCCAAATGCTGTACAAAATTTAGGCAATCTTTCTGGCTGTTAGGAGGGTTTTGGCTCTGGTTCACGTTCTCGATTCCTTTCGTCCTTGTCCGTCAGTACTCTTATTCAATCACAGGCCAGGATTGTGCTTTTGATGGATGTTAAATGGTTGTGTCTGCAGAGAGAGTGTGTGTGTGTGTGTGCGGCCGCAATAATCAAAGTTTAAACGTCAATTTCATTTCATAGACGAAGAGACCGAACAAAGATGAACTATGTATGTAGCATGAAGTCAGTTGAGTCAGATCCAAGTCTTTGTCACATTGAAATGCCAATTGCATTTTCCTATTGCCTCCTACTACCGCACACATACATATGTAAGAAAAAATATATTCTATATTTTCCATTACCAAATCAGTGAACAAATTTCTATTTATCTTAATCATAACTAGGACTAGAAGTAAGAATAATAAAAAGAAGATGGCGATAAGCCAACCTTATTAAACAATTTGAAAGTCTTAATTTGGCTTTAAGAAATTATAATTTTAACTTTCAATTAAGTCTTGTCTGATGGGATATTTAAATTCATTAAGAAAACAATTTTTCATGTTATTTTTTGTATATTTTGTCCAAAAGTCTCTTCAAAGAGACCTGAATGGGATGAGCATGGATTAGGACCGAACTTTCGATTCGTTTTTAATGAAACTGAAGAAACAAAATTTTGGGTTTTTTTTATAAATTTTGATATATCATTTTTCTATAGCCTTGATCCACAAAGGCAGACGGAGACTTGGAGACTTGGCTGATTTTCCCCTTTTGGTCCAGCTAATTACTGCCTCGACTTGTTTTGAATGATGTTCGTTTTACAAATAACTCAATGCATGATATTTGATCCTGAAGAAGTGTGTATATTCTAACGTTTGCTGATTTTGCCCCAACTGATAGGTAAATTATTTCTTTTCATTGACTTTTAACCCTTATATTGGTTCTCTTCAAAAATACTACACACTAATTTTTTTTTGTGAAATATTTGAAGCGTGCATTACCAATCAATCAAACAAGGTATTAAAAATTTTCTTGTATGAATAGTTATATGCGCATATGAAAAGTATCTGTCTGTGTATCTGTATTGTATGAGATGATATAATGAGCTCTTTTATGCCCCTCCCCCTTTCCCCACCCACCAAGCTGTTCCCTATGCCTTTTGCTGCTATGGCAATAAATGGAATCTATTGAGTCCGCTCGATTTAATAACTCGCGCGATTTCCTGCTGTTTGTCATATTTTCAATACCCTTCAAATGCGCCACCCCTTACCCTGCCCATCAACCTACCTTAACCCCCATGCCCCCATACCCTTCTTGACGGCTTGCCATCTAGCAACAACCTACCGCAACCCCACGATGCTTGGGCGCAATAAGCTTGCGCTGATAGATAAATAGCATCCGTGCAGGGTTGGCAAAAAGGGGGGGGGGGGTTAGGGGGCCACTGCAATTCGTATTTCTGCGAAACGGGCCAAATTCCATTTCTGCTTTTTTTGTCATGGGCGTATTTAGATGGGGCTCATTTGAATTTTTTTTTTATTAAGGCATGAAAAAAATGGGTTAAGTACGTTTTTGGGTTATATCTGCGATTGATGCCTTGTTGCCGATTTTCAGTGCAACGTTAGCAATTTTCACAAACTGGTTTAGTTAGCAGAAGGCAAACGAATGATACCCCATCGGATGAAATAATGTCTACGTTCCTGATCAAATGTCCCTCATTCTTTTCCAATACTTTACAAAAGCTGTGTAAATCTCTTTGTGTGTTTGTGTGTGTGTGTGTGTGTGAGCATTAACCGTCAACTGAATTGAAATATGAAAAATGTGCTCACTGCTGCACTTTTCTCTACTGTAGGTTCTTTTTTTTTTATTTAATTTTTTGTTTTTTTTTTTGTTTTTTGTCTTCTTTTCTGCTTTACAGCAGCGATTGTCAAGAGTACTAATAAATTTTGAACAATTCGCAATGGCTCCCGGTTTTGCCAATATTCTAAGCTCTCGAACGCAATGCGGCTTATTAGTCACAACGGTGCACAAATGCGGCAAAAAACTGTGGGCTTCCATTTTGAAAAATTAATTTGTGTGCATCTGACAAAAATAAATCATTGAGCATAAGTGCAATTGGCATGCACACACACACACACACATACACTTACAAAAAGAGCAAAAAAAAGGATTGCGTGCTGGTCACCTGAGGCCGCTCTGGGAATTGGATTCTGTGAATGCGATAGATGGGATAAGGGGTAGGAGGCGGGAGGGAGCGAGAACACAACAAATTGATAGCTAAATAACTTTTTGATAAGAATATCTCTCAATGAATTATTATTCATTAGCCCAGACGCCATCTCCCTTGTAGGAGAATTTTGTTTGTCTTTCTCTCAGATTTTCAATTATTTTTCCATTTATTAGACAGACATGAGAAGACCTATATTAAAAGAATATTGAGTCAGGATTAACAAATTTAATCTACATTTCTATATGTCAATTCAGTTGCAGTTCACGTCGGGGTCACCAAAAAAATTGTTTGATTAGGCTAATTCAATAAATTCAAATTAATTCCTTTGGTAACTTCTTAATTTCTTTTGTTTCACTGTAATTGGATCTTTTTTTGATAAATGCATGGTAAAGAAGAAAGATTTTTCTGTAAGCACGTCGGGGTCACCACTAAATAATTACATGTAAATTGTTTTTAGAAATTATTATTGAAACAAAATCATAAAATTTTAATAGATTTTTAAGCATTCTTTGTAAATATCTTAAATTTCAAATATACAAAGAAAACAAACAGAAGTCGATAGATGAACATAAATGCATATTAATATACGTGTGTGTGTGTGTGTGTGTGTGTAACTACTAAGTACGTGTGCATATTTGCATTTCACTGCAAATGAACGAACAACATACAAAAGTGTCGAATTTAACACAAAACTTGCCCCAAAATCCAAAAACTACATTGGATCGACCTTTGTGATGATGAGATGAGGATTGGATGAATGGATGAGTGGTTGGTGGATTGATGTATGGTTAAATGGGGGTAAAATTCAGGTAGAATTCGATGCCTTAAGGCTAAAATAAACAAAACGTTGTCGATGGTCAGTCAGTCTGTTGGCTGTCCTGGTCCAAGGATTCGAGAAAACTTTTAGAAATTCGAATCATGTAACAAAATACATGGCAAAATTCAAAAGTTGCTGCCGCTATGTAGGCGCCCCCACCGCCCACTCACCTCCCAGCCCCCTTCTTAGTCCATCTCTTTCTATCTCACGAAAGCTCTCGCCCAGTTTCTCTCCCTCTCCCACTCCTTTTCCTTGCAGTCGTCCTCAGACAAAATGTAAAGCTGATTCTCTATGTGGTAATTTATTTGCCTGCGTAGGTGTATGTGTGTGTGTGTGTGTGTGTGTGGGCGCAACATGTGTTTATAATTATGTTTTCTGTGTGTGAGTGTGGAGCTCATTTTGGTATTTTGAGGCATTGCATTGTTGTTTTTGCTGTCGTTTTTCAGCTCCAGACACGTGCAGTGCCTTTGTATGCGTACACGTGTGTAAGTGTGTGTGTGTGTGTGTGTGCGAGTGTGTATATACGCCCACTACGTGTGCATACAAATTGCAATGTCATGTTTCTCCCATACATACACTGACACAAAATAATTCGCATTCCCTTTCTCCCCAAAAAACTTTCTATCGAAAAGTTCACTTCACATTCCCTTCGATGCTAAAAATATATCCAGATATAGTCTCATCAAATCTATCGTTATTCAGGATCCGCATTATCTAAGTCAAGGGACCTATCCAAGCACTAGCATTTCGCTTATCAAAAATGTTTACTAGTCGTATACGTGTTATTACCTGGCAGACATTATATACCTTATGAAAGCTCTTCACCATTATTCCAGAATACTTAATCCATACTATATATATATACTACTTTTTAATCTTTACTCTTTCTTTAGTTTTGCTAAAAACTAAATTTAACATATTTCAAGTGAAACTTGTTCTTTTTCTCGTAATAACTGACTTTTACGATCTTTAGCAAAACGCGATTCATGGAAAGAGATAGATATATATGGTGGGTGTTTGGTTGTGTGTGTGTGTGTGGGGGGGGGGGGGGTGATGTGGCAGGGAGGAAAAAATAAAAGAATGCGGTACAAAATTTACACCGTTTTGTGGCACACGCAAAACGCTTGTCACTTGCAGGCCAAATGGCCAACAAAAGCATTCACATACCGCCCATCCCCTTCCCTCATCTTACCCAAGCGTTCCCCTTTCAGTTTCCCTGCCCACTCCACTCAGTCGTTCTTTGGCATCCTGTGAGACCATTCAGCGATTTGTGGCAAATGTCGGCGTTTTCTTTGTCTTTTGTATGGGCTCAGTGACCTGCAAAAATGGCAGACGACAACGCGCTTTCCCATTGTCGTGCTCATCGCCATCGTCGTCCTCGTCGTCCTTGTCGTCCTTGTCGTCCTTGTCGTCGTCGTAGTCCAGAATCGCTTTCGACTAGCCCTTTGCACCTGCTCCTCTTGCTTTCTGCATATAATTTCCATTCACCTCGTTGCTACGTATCACTATCTTTTCTTTCGACGTCTTGCTCTCTTTTTTTTGGTTTGCTTCTGCTGTTGCTGCAATATTTTTGCCATATTTTCATACTCTATCTTTAGTGGGTTCAATGTAAATAAGAGAGCAAAGGAATCACATAATGACCTTATGCATTGCCTATATGTTTTACGTTGGCAAGATTCGCACAGAGGACAAGAGTTATCAAAAAGAATTGCATACTTAATCGGGCAAATTTATATGATTTTATCCCTTATGAACCGGGAATGTCCATATGCCTTAGTATGCAGTGTATTTTTAAGTCGGTTTGGTGTAGCAGATTCCTTTCATTTTTTTTTTCTAAACGAAAGCATCTTGTTTGGTTTTGGTTTTTTGGTTTGTGCTCGTCTGTTTGTGTGCATTTAGAAAGAGAAGAGAGAGAGAGAGACCGAGAGAGAGAAAGAAAGGGGGCTTGGTGGGCTGGAGTATCTTTGTCACGAATTCAATGAATGATTTTTAAGCACGTTTTTATTACTTTTCTTGCCATCTTAAAGAAAGAAAAGCCGCTTCGCCCATTTCCCCCTTTTTTTTCTCTGTTTTTCCTCAAGTGTGTGACTCATGGTCATGGGGAAAAATATTGTACTATGTATTATATAGCCGAAATATTCCCATTTTGTACAAGAAAATGCACTTTGCTAATGAATTGAATTGTCTTTTTAGGGACGACACAGAGTTTGTTTCACTGGATGCAGAGATGAAGACAGGGTTAAGGGGCAGAAGCAGGGCTAGGGGCAGGGCTAGTGTCAGGGAGGTGCTTTTTCTGTTATCTTCAGCTTGTCTGTGGTTCTGTTCAATGTTTGGTTTTCTTTTATTGCATTTTGAATTTGCTTTTATTTGCTTATTACACACACATTGTCTGGTTGCTGTGCGAGTGTGTGGTTAGTATTATTGATGATTCTATTTTCTTCTGTTGGACAAGCCAATTCGTTTTTTTTTTTTTGGCTTCTGTATAGTTAGATTTCAATTAATTTAAATTAGATTCCAACAGCAAGTCCTGTGGCCAAAGAAATTGTCTTTAAACAATGTTTACAATGTTTTTTTTTTTTAATTGGGGAACATTCCAGCCACCAAAAATGAAATTCTTCGATTGCCCAGTTAACGATTGTCGAATCAGTTAAAAAAAAATGCTGCCAAGGAAGCGTAAATATTAGTCTAAGGGCGGACCATTGCTGAATCCTAAAAAAAGGGACATAAAAAAGTAAAAAAAAAAACTAAAAAGAGAAAAGAGTAGCTCAAGAATGCAACTTAAAATTTTGGTATTAGTCTATGAATAGACTCTATTCGAGTCTTGGTAACTCTTAAGTTTTGGCAAATGTTATTGTTGCTCTTATCGATTACGATTATTAGTAAATTCTGGCTGATTTCTTAAGCACTCATTTGAAAGGGATTTAATTTTTGCAAAAATCCTTTTAATTAGCAAGAAAATGGAATTTTTATGGCAATAAAAGCGCTTTAAGGAATGAATATGCGAGCTTTGGCAATGGAGATGGCAATGGAGACAGCAACGGCGACGGCAACGGCGACGGCGACGGCGGCGTGGACGTAGACGTTGCAAACTAAAAATGCACGGCCATCAATAAATCATTGTGCAGACAACGGCGGGACGGGAACAGCGCAGCGCGGCGCGGCGCGGCGAACCGAGGCTTGGTAAGGTGGAGTGGAGTGGGGTGTTGTGGGGTGGGGTGGGATGAGGAGCTGCTTTGTTAAAAGCACTCTTTTCGGCACATACATATCGATATAGACATATAGACATTCATATACAATTCTTTATATACATGGTTAGATAGAAAGGCATATCAATATTCCGCATAGACGGATTGTATTTTCAATATTTGCGCAGCAACATGATGGTAAGGGTTGGCTAGGGGAGGGGAGGGAAGGGGAGGCTCTTTTGTTGGTTTTGTAATGCCAATGATTTAGCAGTTTTTCGTCTGTGTTTACGTTCTGGATAAGAATTGACGTCAAATGGAGCAGCAATGCGGCATGCAGAATGCGGCATGCGGCATGCGGCTAATGCCGGTGAATGAAGGATGCGCGCTTTTGTGTGTTGGTTGTTGGCTGTTGGCTGTTGCCTGTTGGCCTGGCTGACTGCATAAGAAATCAGGCAAATTGTTGTGTTTTAATCGAGCCTCCCTTGCTCTTGCCTCTCTGTCTCTCCGCCTCTATCCATAGATGGATCTATCACTCTTTCGCTTCATCTCCATCTGCAGCTCCACCTTCAACTCCACGTTGGTAGTCCCTGTGTTAAGCCGTCGACCACATTGTGCATCAATAAGTATTCTATATATCAATCCATAGAGTTCAGTTCCAATGTAAATAACCGTCAGCCAATTGTTGTTTAATCACCAGCTTAGCCTTCTTCTCCTTCTTCTCCTCATCCTCCTCCTAACTCTCCGTCTCGTTTTATTCTCGGTAGATTTTTGCACTTTTGCGGTTAAGTGCCAAAGCCGCCAACTGATTTTTGCTCCATTTTAGACGAGTACTGTTCTTCTTCTTATTTTTTTGGTTTGTCCCAGCTGTCCCTGACTTTAAAATCTAACTAAAAGATTGGTGCTCCTTCAATATTGTCGGCTCGGCTCTGTCCCTAATCTAATTAGTTGCACATTTTACATTAATTAATTTTCATGGCATAGAAAAACTTTGGTCATAAGACAAAGAGGCATTAGTCGCATGTGCCGTTGGTTGCATTTTCGCTTCAAATGCAAAGAGAAGAAAAGAGAGACAACGAGGCGTGGTATGGGGAGTGAGGTAAAAGAAAATTAACGAATATAAAAAATTTGTCTTCTTTGATGTTGGCCTAATTGGATTTGGTTTTGGGCAGGAGGCTAATAAAAACGTTCTAGCTAAAGAATTTTCGTTTTAACTGCAAATTACTGCCTAAAATAAGTAATTATTATTTGCTTTGTGTTAGTGCAAACAATGGCCCAAATGATACCCTACAAAATACCACCAAAGAGGTGGAATAAATACTTCTTAAACAGAATCAAAAAAAAAAAAAAAAAAAAATAATTCTCATGCAATTCATATGTATGTATATCGATTGACTAAGCGATCTATCGAGACTGTTTCTTAATCGGTTTTTGGGGGAAACTAAAGTTCTCTGGTCATTTGAGTCAATCTAGAGGGTAGCTTAAGCTTAAGTAGCCCCATACACTTGGACCAAAACTCTAAAAACATTCCAAACTCGTGTCTTAATGAACTGACCAAGCAGGCAAAGTGTGTCTATGTAATTGCATTGTATAGGACTGAAGCGTGGGAGCCATCACAGCCACACACACACACACACACACACTCACTCACTTCACGCAGCTGTTGCTGGGCGCTTGACGGGGGAGGAAGGAGGGGTAATAGGGTGTTTAGGGGTGGTGCTTTTGAAGAGTGGGGCACGCACGTCTTATCGACATATATCGATAAAAGAATTAGCTAAATCGTGACTGCCACTTTGAACATGTCGCTGCCATTAATTATGCCCTGATGACATGACGCCATTCTCTTGGACACATGGCCAACAGCAACAGCAGCAGCAGCAGCGGCAGAAGCATCTCTTCCCTTCCCCTTCCCCGCACAAATCTTGCCTTAATGCTACCGGCATCTTTGGCATCTTTCGAATTCATGTTGTTGATTTTATTACGGCTCCGTTTCCAGTGGCAGCATGTGCCACCTAATTAAAATCGACTTTTTGCAATTAATGCCTCCAAATCAAATTAGCCAGCCTCCTCATCAAACGAAAAAGAGAAAACAAAGTAAATGAAAAAAGAAACTTTGAAGGTTAGACCAAAAAAATAAAAAAAAATATTAACTAAATTGGAAACTGTGATCAGAGATAGAAGATAAACTGATACATTGAATGATATTCCGAATGTTCCAAGAATTTAGAAAACAGAAACTGTATGTTTCTGTCAAATTTTGTCACTCTATCAAGTGATATTTATATCTTGAGTTTCCATATTTAGGCAATTTGTTAAAAGCTTCAATGGATTTATTGGATTAAGAAAATATAATTTTCCAATTTGAACAAATTCAATGAGTGTTAAGCTAACGTCAAAAAAAGAGAATATTTAGGTTTTATTTTACTCTTTTGAGTCAGCTCTTTCCTCCCTTCTTCCCGAACCTCTGGCTCAAACTTTACGTTTTAAACTTTCAAAATGGGAATGGGCTAAGGGTATTCAAATGGATTTCCAATCAAAACGCCATTACATTCCAATGAAAACTAGTTCAATCGTTTTATATCTATTATTTACAATATATAGCCAATGTAATAAGTGTAGTATACGCAAAACTTTTCCATAGAAAACAAAAATCTATCAATAATTCACAAAGTGGGAGAAAAAATAACAATTTAATTTGCCTGCCCCCAAGGCATTAACAGAGCGAAAGTCAAGGCTCAAAAATTGACACAAATAAAAGCCACATTGATGTCCTTCCCGTTAGCACCATCTACAGCCATTTCTGTTACTTTTACCACTCAACGACCGTAGTTTATCATGTCCTCCAGGAATAATTCAACTTTGCTTATTTCACACTTCAATTTTCGTAGGTAAACAAACTTTTCCATAAAAAAAAAGAAGCAAAAGGAAACAAAAACCGAAAGAAAAAATAAATACAAAAACCAAAGTCGAAGGCGAATGCGAAGACGAAGGGCGAGTTAAATCAACAAAGAAGAAAAAAAAAGAAACAACAAATCCTTGGCCGGAGTAGATCCTGGACTGCTTTCCGTTTTTTTTTTTTTTTTTTTTTTTTGGGGCCACCTTTTGCCTGCCAAGTGAAAGCAAACAAATAAAAATGATGAGCGGCAATATTTGTGAGCAGCAGAAGCTAAAGCAGAGCTTCACCAATCCTCAGGGCATATTTTCGTTGGGGGCTTCCCCCGCCCATCCCCCCCTCTCTCTCTCTCTCTCCCTAGCAAACGCACAAGGCTCCAGTGCTCCCCCGGCGCCACCAAAAGCTATGACCTTTTCTCTGTGTGCTATTGTAAAAAAAAAAAAAAAAATAATAATAAGAAGCCAAAAAAGTTTTACTCTTTTGTTGTTGTGGGCAAATTAAAGCACAAATTGTGTGGCCAAGTTTGTGTGCAAGTGAGTAACGAATCAACTAGCCACCAGGGTAATTTTAGGAATGTCCGGCACATAAGAAGAACCACCCAAAACGCCCAGCCACTCACTCAAGTGCGGTTGAGAGTGTCCTTGAGGAGTCCTATAAATATTATTATCATCATCATCATCATCATCGTCATCATAGTCGTTGTCGTAGTTGCCTCAACTTAAGCGGTTTGCTTGCTGTGTTGTCTTTTGCCTTATTGCCCCCAAAAAATGTAGCAACTTTGTCTCATTCTCAGAGGGGGAATTAAATTTTTGTGTCCTCCTTCACGAAATTAGTGAAACAAAACGATCACAAACCCCAATGTGCTTTGTTTCAAATTAAATCTCCAATTAACTCTTGTGATCTATTAGAAATTTTAAACTTTATAAGAGAGGAGTATAAAGTTTTCTACTTATTCTTGATTAAAGAAGTAAATAAAATTGCATCCACTTGAAATAATCTTCTGGGTCTTCTATTTTCAGCACATTGGCGCACCTATAGGCTAACTCCGGCCATTTCGATGTTCAAGGAGTTTTTATATAGGTATATTGCATCCTCTTAGAATAATCTACTAACACATTGGCGCACCTATAGGCTAACTCCGACCATTTCGATGTTCAAAGAGTTTCTATATACATATGTATATCCTTTTATATATTATAACAGGTTAAAGGATGGAGGTTAAGATTTTAAATTAACCATCATCTAACGAATCGCCTGTCAATGATCATTTTACTTATTATAGTTTGGAAATCTGTCATGATGTTCGACCTTATTGAAATGTATCAAAAGATGTGGTAGAAGCCGTCTTTAGCTGCCCTAATGAACTCTACTTTCGTAAGGTTCTTATATTTTTTCACTTCATTTGGTTGCAATTCCCAATTAGTTTTAGCGTTGAAGATATAATATGGCGATTGCCACGTTGGAGTCTTAAGCATAGTCTGCTGACCTATTAGCGCATCTTATCGCATAAATCTTCACAAGATTGACCTAGAGCTGGCTATCTCAACTCAGATGGTATGAAATTTATGGTTCATATTAATGTTTTTTTTTTGTGTTACATTTACATGGACGAATTTCGACTTCTTTCATATATATGTATGTACATATGTCTTTTGAATTTGTAGTTTCCATACCCATTCCCAATGCGCCGTTCCAAGTGTCACACAGAGATAACTAACATTGCTGGCCTCCTCTATAAAGCCGAGAGCCGTCTACAATAAAACACACATACTTATTAGCACTTTTATATTTATATTATGGTAGGCTCACAATAAACGAAAGGTGGATTAAGGAGGCAGTAGGCGAGTGGGAGCAGGCAGGGGAGAAGGGAATGTGTTTGGCAGTCTGATTTGTTATTCTCAAGGCTCTAAAGTTAGCAGAAGCAGACAGCTGGGCTCATAAAAATACTTGCAGTCGTTGTCGTCGTCGACGTTGGATTTTTAGAGTTGAACATAAAACAAAAAAGGAGCAAAAAAAAAAAAAAATAAAAGAAGACAAAAAGGAAACCATTCGAGAGCCTTCACTCGTACTCACAACATAGTCATTCGGAGTCTCGTGAGACAGTTGAATAGTTTGGGCAAGGCGGAGGCGAACTTTTGTCTAAAGCAGCTCGTAAAAATGCCCAAGTGAATAATAATAATCAGCAGTGAGAGCCAACACACACATATGTGTACCAGGACCAAGGACCAGAGACTAGAGACCAGAACCAGAGAACCAAACGGACCAAGGGATCAAAGGGGGTCCGAGGGGTTCAAGAAGTTGGCATGTAACACGAAAAACTAAACGAAACTTTTATTGTCTGAGAGCGGGCGGGTGGAAATTCCTTTACCAAGTAGGAAATAATTAAGCGTAATTGAGTTAAGTTATTTCCGTTTTCAGTTTTCTTCAGAGTCGTCTCCGGTGGGTTGAATCGGGGGGGGGGGCAATCTTTCGCTGCCTGGCCGGGTCCTCTGGCCTGGTGTGGCCTGGCGTTGCCTGGTCTGGTCTCTTCTCTGTCTGCCCTTTTAAGTGATTTATTTAAAAGAAGACGTCGACGACGACTATAATGATGACAACTGTGTGCATAATGCGTGACAGGCGAGACTATAAATCGATGCTACAATTGTGCACTGAAACAAATTCGACCAAAGGGAGTTAGTTGCCATCATGCTAACAAAAACATATTGAATGGGAGCTAAGTTAAAGGTTTTTGTGCAGTGTGGCATCATTGCATATCGATTACAGTTAATTCAATGTGCCGTGCCTTGTTCTACAAAAATGTTCATTTTTGAATTTTTTTTTTTTTTTTGTCGCTTGTGTTTTGTTGTTTTGTTCTTCTTGTTTTGGAGTTTTCAGTTTTTTGTCAGTTTTGCTTTTTTGTGTTTTCTGGCTGCAGCTGTCAAATTGTACATTTCACAATATAATGGCAAAAAGGGCGGTGGAAACAAAAGAAGAAGAAGAAAACTTCATTACACTTTTCCTTCTGTGGTTCCAGCGTTGCCGTTTCGCTCTGTCCCCGCCTGCCCTGTCTCTGTCCCTGTTGGTCTATTTCTTCAAATTGAAATCGCAAACAATTGAACTGAACGTTTGTGCAATTTATTGTTTTTATGCGTTTGTCGTGCACTTTTTAAGTAGTTGGCATTGGGCATTATTAGATTGGAAACTTTTTCTTTCTTTTATTTTTATATATAGGTTTTTTTTTAGTCCTTGCAAAGGGTATATTCAAATTGGTCTGTCTCTAGTCTCTTAGGTTAAGATTTTTGTACATCAGATTTACATGGATAAAATGACTTAAAAGTATCTAAGAAGAGAGAAGAGAGTTAGTGATAGTTTAATTAATTCGATGGCTTAGTGAATAGAATGAACCCTTGAAAATTTTTTAAGGGTCACCTATTTGTATGACATCATTAAGCACTGCAAAGGGTATTAAAACTTCGACACAGGCAAAAGTATTTTTCTTTGATACGCTTTTTTTATTTTATTTTTTAGTTTTTCCTTATACTGATTGGGCCCAAGACTGGGCCAAGATCTATGCCGAGGGGAGGATGAGAGAAGGGCGTAGTCAAACAAAGTTCTTTGTAAATCTGTCTGACTGTCGCTCTGTGTACCAATTGCAATAGTTTGAAACACTTTAACGGATCGGCATCAATATTGCGACAAGCAATTAAAGTAATTAGCCCTGTGACTTTGACTCCGGTTCCGATTGCGACTTCGATGCCAATTGAACGTAAGTACATACATACATACATAGATATGTGTAGCTATATATATATATATTTAGACCAAGGCAACCAAGAGGGCGAGAATGGGCATTGCCTCCGCCTCCTTGCCATACCACACGTGCTGTTTGTCAAATACGTCAACGCTTGTCGGTTGCCTGCTTGACTGCCGTCACATTGACAAGTTGGCTTTAACACACACTCACACTCACACTCACACACACAGACACATCAATAGGTCCCACAGATTCCAACACAGTGAGAACTAACAAGCCAATACTAACCAGTGGGTGAATGTGACTGTCCATCCGCCAGAGTCAGTCCCACTATACCATCAACCGTTCAAGCATTCCCTTCCTATTCCCCATTCCCCATTCCCCTTTCCGTTTATCTGTTCGTTGGTTGGTTGGTTGGTTCGCCTGTCAATTCACTCAATGACTACACAAAAGCGTCGAGCGCGTCCTTCCTTCATCAGTCTATCCGTATCCCTACACGATGTCCTAGTGATGCAGAGCGAGAAACTGTGATTGATACCTTCAAATACAGAATCGTTAGCAGATAATGAAATCAGTTAACGCAAGTTAACTGCAAAATAGCAGATGAATAGAAAGAAGAACGAAAATTATCGAAGCGAAAAATGGATGCCATTCGATAGAACAAACCAGAAGAATTTATCGATAAGCAGCATCATTCTATTTAGACAAACCAATTTGACTAGATCGATAACTTTATCGATAGACATTTCAAAAAAAAACAGTTACCAGTTTAATTGGCTCCAAAGTGTTTCCTTAATCACGGCAAGTTAACTAAATCACCTACTGTGATTTCTTCAGCATCACTGTGTCCCCGTTGTGTTTTGGCCATGCTTTGTGGGTGAGTGTTTGTGTGTATGTGTGTGTGTCTGTATGGTAGAAAATCTCTTTTAATTGCCAATCGTGTGGAAAAATGAATTTTCCATCGAATTAGTATTCTGTGGCTGAAATTCATTCATGAAGCACTCATTAGGAAATCCTCAACTGCTGCCCCACTGTTTCACATACATAAGTGTGTGTGTGTGTGTGTGTGTGTGCGTGTGTTTTCGTTTTTTTTTTTTTGTTTTTTGGCTTCGGCATTGACGCCTCCCAACGTCAACCCACTCCCCCCCCCCCCCCCCCCCCACACCAAGTCACTCTTCACCACGTTTCCGTGATGTTATGAGTTGAGTCAACATATTTTGCAACACTTACAGGCTGCTTATGTATGTCCCAACTACCCGTCGTTTCACCGCGCCTGTGCCCCCCCCGCCCCGCCCCATTCAGACCGTCGTCGGCTGCTGCTGTCCGTCCAGTTGTACACCCCCGACAACCACCACCCAACCCCACCCACGCAGTACTTGAAATCAAAATCAAGGAAGTGACTATAATTTTGGGTGTAGCATGTTGTCGGTACGTGTTTCAATATGTCAGCATCCGGTGATGAGTTTTGCTACGTCGAACGACGTAAGCTAGCTCTTCTCTGTTTCTTTTTGTTGCTGCTGCTGTTGTTGTTGTTGTTGTTGTTGCCGAAAGGACAAGCCATCCTAGGTAGTTGGCGTGGGTTGAGGGAGAAGGTGGGGCTGTGTGTGTGTGTGTGTGTGTTGAGCACTCTTCAGTTATTTTATTGATGTTGTAAATTTCTGGTAATTGAGCTTAATTTTTATACAGTTGCCCCTTGTCTCCTCCCTCCCTCTGGCTCCTTTTTTCCTCTTTAGTTTATTCTTTTGTTTTATGTTGATTGCTCGGTCAAGGAACAAAGAAGAAAGAGCAAGTGGAATGCTGGGGATGATGGGTAGAAAAATCGTGTTCTCGTTTCTTTTTTATTTTATTTTATTTTATTTTTTTTTTTTTATAGATATTTCAAGTAGTTTGATTGAGCTTAGTAATTGAAATTAAATAGTTGCAAATTTTTCCTTTTATATCACTTTTTCGCCACTTTTCCTTCAGTTTGCATGTTTATTCTTTGTGGAGAAAAAGCAATTTCAATTAGGAACTTGGTCAGAGACAGACAGAGAGAGAGAGAGAGAGAGCGAGAGAGAGAGAGAAAGGGAGAGAAAGGGAGAGAGACCGAGAGAAAGGAATATAAAATTAAAATTATTTTCACACAGCTGTGTTCCCCATATGGCTGGGCCTTCTCACACACACACACACACACACACACACACAGATAGAAATACAGTTAGAGATACAACAAATATCCAGTCAAGGGAAAACCAAAAGGCATCGTCCTCTCTTTCGGCCGTTGTCGCCGCTGTCATTGAAAATGACAATAACAAAATAGAAAAAAAAACACGCTAGAACAGGAAATTATGCATAAAAAAAGAGAAGAAGAAAAAATGTATAAAAAAAAAGAGAAAAGAAAAGAGACAAAAAAATATTGTGCAACTTTTTAAGCCCGCTTGTGTCCCTCTTAGTCCTTTAGTCAACTTTGGCAATTCCATTTTCACAATCATGCGTTGAACTTTGAACTCATAGTTTCTGCGTGTGTGTGGGTGTGTGTGTGTGTGTGTGTGTGTGTGTGTGTGTGCATTTCCCAAATATGCCAACAGACAAAAACTTTTCTTTCGTTATTCGCCTTTTGGCCTCTATAACTATTCAGTTGGGGCCTCAGTTGTGTGGGGGTTCAGTTGCGGCAGTATTTTGGCGTTTAGTTGCGGCCATTGAATGTGCTCAAATTATTGTAAACTTTTCAGACACACATCACAACACACACACACACACACACACTCGGCTGTCGGTCAGTCCTGGTTGAGGGGCTAAAGGATTTGGCATGGAAATCAATTAAAAATACTTGTTGGTTGATAACTTTTTATACCCTATATTCATTTAAAATCGATATATTCTAATGTTATCCCTAACAGAATCAACTATCGAGTCCCTTTAGTCCCCTTTATCCCGACTTGATAATTATTATTCGATATGTCATTTTAGTTTACCTCATAAGAATGCCAAGTCAGTGTCATAGAGTCATAATTTCATTGAGATCGAAGGACTTAATCACATAGCTCCCATATGGGCCTGATTCAAATCAAGTTCTTATATTAGATTAGTTATTCTAACTAGAGACAAAAATCTTGAGAGCGTTGCTAAATTTAAGAAGAAATCAAATTTGTCTAACAACTTGAAGCGAGATTCGAATTACTTTGTGCCATTTAAAGGGTGTTTAAAAAGTCGGTATTATCTTAGAAATTTTTGACAACATTTTTTTCTGTGATTTTTTCTCTTTGTAAATGGAGCAACTGGATTGAAATTTCACTTTTACTCTGTTGTGACTGTTGTGGGGCATTAGTTGTAGGAAATCCCTAAAAATAAAAAGGATAAAAAATAAGACAATAAATTTGTAGTAAACAGTTTAAAATTTTTGCAAATTATGGTTCCATATTTTTGTCACTTTCGACCAAAATCATTTTAAAAATATTTTGATAGCAGCTAACTAATTATTTTAATTGTTTTCCCTGACTAAAATTCAGAGTTTTTACTTTGTATAATTGAAAACATTGATTCGCAGCACTTTAGCTAAACTAAATGAAGAAAGTTAGTAGTCGCAACGACTATTGTATACCATTCATTATGCTATTTCGCTCTCCCTGAGAACCGAGCGCCACCTAGCGGCCAACATTTAGACATTTTACCAGAAAATTTCAAGATTTTTTTGGATAGACATGAGTAAATCGACTTTGTTTGACTAAATTTTGGCGACTTTGATATACCCTTTCACCCTTTGGGTGCGGGGTATAACAGGCACCGCAAATACTAAAATGACGAAATTTCTGTTGGTCCTGATACAAAAAGCAGTGGCAAAACATACAAAAATATTGTCTACTTAGCTAAATGTACTCGGTGCCAGGCTGTCCGGCATTTGCAAGGACCAGAGTTTCAGTCCGATTAGAGTCGTAGTCTTATTTTTGTACCCTTTCCAATTTGTCTTAAACCAGTTGAGAATTACAACTACATTAAGGGTACAAATTGATTGGAAAGTAAATTATTTTTCAATCGTTAATACTTGAGAGAAGAATTCAATTTGTTAGGCTTCCAGAGAAAATTTTCTGCAGTCTCTGAACTGCAAAGTTTTGGTCAAAGGCAACATTCCCCGTTTCATTTAAAAGAATGTAATAGACGGAGTGAAGTGAACAAAATAATTTTGCTTAATTCAATGCAATGCAGCAGCAGCAGGAGCAGCCCAAAGACGATGGCGAAGGCAAAAAAAAAAAAAAAAAAAAACAGGACCAAGGCAATGGGAACGACTGACGACGGCGTTTCCTGTGACGCAATTAGTGCAACATTGTTTACATTTTTTTAAACAATTTTTCGTTGTTGTCACCGTCACCGCGCGTTGTGCCTTTGAGTGTTTTAGCCGAGTAAGTGTAGTGCCATGTACATGCTGCCTTATGACATGGCGAAGGCGAAGGCGAAGGCGGAGGCAGAGTCAGAGTCACTGTCAGTGAGTCAAAGGGCAAGTTTAAGCGGCAAGTTAAAGTGGGTTTTTTGGTTCCTTTTTTTTTTTTTTTGTTGGAATTGAAAGCAGGAGCGGGAGAAGGGCCGCCACATGAATGAGTTGTCGATGCGAAAATGCCGAGATGGAGAACGGATGAGTTAAGTTAAGTGTTCTCTTTACTGAGCCCTTGTACTTCACTTTTAATTTCTGTTCTCTTCTCTTCTGCTCTGTTCTGTTCAGCTCCTGGTCTGGTCTGGGTCTGGGTCTGGTCTCGTTCTGTTTAGGACGGCCTTCATTTCCACAATTTTTGTGTTGTTTCTTTTTTTTTTTTGTTTTTGTTCAGCTTTTGCTTAGTTGATGAAGCAATTGTGGAATCAACTTGACTCAACTCAACTCAACTCGACTCACTTTAACATCAAATCACGCGTAAAATGAGCGAGTGGAGAGAGAGAGAGAGCTCTTTAAAAAACATTTCAAATTTTTCAAATTTCTTTTGTGTATGTTTGTTTCAGAACTTTTCATGCATACACAAAACGTGAGACGCCTTAAGGGCTAGAAATCAATCAGAATAATAATAATAAACAAAACATAAACTAAACACAGTGGGTACAAAAAAAGAATGCCTAACATTTTACTTTCCATACAGGTGAATAATTGAATTGACTTTTGACTTTCAAATATCCTTAAAAGGCCCCGCTCTATAACTTATTGTCGAAATATTCGTTGTTTTTTTTTTTTTTTTTCAATTTGAAAATTGCTTAAATTTTCTTGCTGAGCTCTTTGTTTGTGTGTGTCCCCTTCAAAAATAGAAATTATCGCCGAGTCCTTGTTGGCATTTAACCCAATTTGTATCACAGCAGCCAGAGAGAGATTTTGCATTGCGAACACGTAAATCCTTGGACATGTCTCCGGCATACAAGGAAGCAATAAAATATTTGATACACAGTGATGACAAAATGTATATGCTTAGCCGTCATTTAATGCATTCCGTTGGCTTACATTAGCCTAATTGGCCAACACTGCCATTCTGCCATTCTATTGTTTAACGTAAACTTGGCAAAAACAACAACAGCAGCAACAACAACAACAATACACTTATCTTGAGAAAACTTTTTGAGAATTCCAAAAGCGTTGGCGATTGTGTGTCCACTAGTGTCCATCACAAAATACCAATAACAATAACCGAAAGACAAAAGGAATATATAATATTTGTATACTTTACACTTTCTCTCCTCCTCCCAACCCCCTCTCTTACCCTTTCCGTTTCCCTTTCTCTTTGCACTCTTCTCGATTCGCTCGATTTTGTCTGACCGACCTTGTTTTGACTACATATTTCATGGTTGTTAATAGAAAATGCCATGCACGGTGGCATCCCCCAACCCCCAACCCCCATCCCCTATCCCCCATCCCTCACCCACACCACAATTCCGATTTACTGTGTTACTTTCGTCACTGCGGTTTCATTATGATAAAATAACATGAACCAAAATCTCCTGTATGCGACTGACTAGTATCCTGGATTCCATTTTGATCCCACATCAAAATGTAAGAAAGTTTAATAAATTTGCCTAATTGTGTCCTTCTTAATTAGAACCTTCGTAGAACTAAGCCACAATTATTTAAAAATAATTGATAATGTTTATTAGTAATCTTTGCTCTTTTGGTTCTTTTGAATGAAGAAGTAACACTCCGTTCCACATTTTTTGAGGCCTCACTTCATAATATTCATTGAAAACAGAAGACTAAATGTGTTCAAGTTAAATTGTTTTCGAAAAGTCTTAATCAAACAGTAAAAACTGTGAATTTTAATAAATTGATAATGATAGTTTACTTACAAATCGAATAATGTATTTTTTGGAAACAAATGTATTTGATTTGAAAACTCTGAAAATAAGCAAATGAATCAGAGTTAAGTTAAAGAAACCATTTCAACGATCTGAACATAGATCTTAATGCAATTGGTCAAAGGTCGTATATGCTCTATGGAATATCCTTTAATTTACTTTGTTTTTTTTTTTTTTTTTGAGTAACCGAAAGACCATTAGGTGGTCGTCAGGCGCGTCATTTTAAATAGACTACGTGCCATTGGTAATTCAGTCCGTTTTTACATCCCCAAAAAGGGAGACAAGGACCTCCTCCACCCCAGCAAATCAACTGCGTCTGTCTGTCTGTCTGTCTGCCTGTCTGTCCAGTGAAGTCAGAGTAAACCCCAAAGCGCCAATAAAATGCGTTAAGAAAAATAGTTGTAAAACGTTTGATGCATACTAAATTCATTTGCAATTGAATTCAAGCTGAAGCTGTGAAAGAGAGTGAGAGAGAGTAAGGGGGGGGGGGGGGTGGGTTAAGCATTGGGTCAGCAGAAGCCACTTGAATGCTAGGCGCGTTTTCAATGCGTTTTGCAGCTCATTACGCATTTTTGGTGCTGGATTTGTTTGTTTGCTCTTAATCGGAATGTGGCAAAAAAATAAAAAAAAAAGGGTGTTTCTGTTCTGTCTTTTATGACCGCAATTTATGTATGGACACACAACCGAAACCGAAACCGAAACCGAAAAAGAAAATAAGTAAAACAGACCACCACCCAGTTACTTACTTTAGTTTATCTAGAGGAAAGTTTTAATTTTCATTTCGTTACAAGCATATCGCATGGCAGGCAAAAACTTTTTGTCTCTTCTAACTTGCGACACTCTTTTGCCACACACAAAACTTAAGTTATTCTCTTCTTCCCCCGGTGGCGGAAGAGGGATCGTTAAAAACAGTAATTAATAAAGTGTCATATTTACGAGCATTGCCAGCAAGCTTACGGCGTTTTGAGGGCCTCATGATGCACATGTGCCGCCGGAAAGGGCGCGCATTCGACGCACTCGCAAATAATTGGCTGGCGAGCATTAAATGAAAGTGAATTATTGATAGCTTAAAGGAAACAAGGATGGAACACAGTAATAGCAATAACAACAACAGCAACAAGCAAAGCAAAACAAAATTCCTTTTTAAATATGATCGAATAATGGCCAAACAGCCAGCAGGAATGGAGGGAACAAGCTGTCGTTTGTAGTCCTTTTGGACTACTGACTTGCCGTTCACTCACATTCACATTCAATGAAACAATGTGCTGTGTGTTGGTGTGTGTGTGTGTGTGTGTGTGTGTGTGCGTGTGACTGGCTACTAATGAGCTAAATGCAAGCACAGTGCTTTAGGGCTCAAGTTTTGAGAATGAAAATCATTTATAATGGACGTTTTCATTCAATTCAATTAAATTTTTCACACCTACTTGAAACTTGAAGAAATATTATCCAACTCTTATGAAGCAGGATTCACTATTCTAATGGTAAATCGATTATCATTGGAAGCAGCTTCAACTGCTCATGTTTTTACAATTTTTAATTATAATTAATTAATTAAAGCGTTTTTTGTCTATATTGTTTCAATGCCAATTCGCATCATAACCTTAATTATAAACCGAAAGTTGTAGTTTTAAGCAGTAAAAAATTAAAATTGTTTGAAAAAAAACGACTATAAAACAGAAACTTTAAAAGATTGCATAATTTTTTTCACTCAAAATCGATTTTCGAATATGATCTCAAGCTTAAACCATTTTTGGCATACTGATAAGGTGATTTTTCAAATTTGTAGGCTGTGCTTTTCTATTTTTTGTTGTAATTCCCAAGTTGTTCAAGCCTTGAAGTAGTACAAGCCAGCTGAGAAAGAACATGGAAAGTTTGATCGATCAAACAATCGTTTAAGATTTGTTTGTGTATGTGTGTGTGTGTGTGTGTGTGTGTGTGTGTGGTTTATTAAATTTAGTGCAGGGCTGCACAGTGGTCTTGCTTTTGCTGTTTTATAGATTTTTGCACCCAGGGTAGACCATTTATTACATTACATGGGCGAGATGGTAGAAGCTTTTGCGTCTAAACGTTTGAGCACATTCCTTTCAAATTATTTGCGCATTCGAGCAGCTGTAAACGATTACACACACACACACACACACACCAAACCAGTGGAACTGAGAGAGGGAGATGGGGTGAGACAGAGAGAGAGAGACAGACGAGGGTGTCGCGACTCGAAAGTTATCAGTGGCAGAAAAAAAAGGGATACTTCTCGCACTGTTCCTTCTGCTGCTGCTGCTGCTGCTTCTTCATCATGTAATGTGTTTGTGTATTAGTGTGTGTGTGTGTGTGTGTGTGTATTGGTTGCCAAAATGTTGCCAATTGCCATTGAAGGCATTTGTATTTTGTGTGTGTTGCATGTCCTTAAGGCTTCTGCTGCCTGCTGCCAACTCCTGGCAGCACATTATTGAGCCGTCTAGTTATGCGCCACATTGCCCTACTTCCCTTCTAACTGTGTGTGCGTGTGTGTGTGTGTGTGTGTGTGTGGGCCACATGCGCTCTTTTTTTTTTTCTTTGTTTCTTTGGCTGTTCTTCTTGGTGCTTAAGTTCGACAACTCAATAAAATGTGCTTTATGGGCAAAAACAGAAAAATAACATGAACAGAAACAACAAAAAAAAAAAAAAAGAAATAGGTAATAACAATAGAAGCAAAGGGCAGACATTGAGGGGAAACCAATTGGTAACCAGACTAGGCCTAAAGTAAAATGTTTGCTCATGCCACAGCTGTTCTACCAACTTCAACTTTGAGCTACTTCTTTCTCTCCTTGAAACTGACTCCATTTCCAATTCCATTCTGTGGCAATTGATTTGCAATAATTTAAGTTTGTGTTCTTTTTTTTTTTTTTTTTTGTGTTTTTCCCCCTTTTTTTTCGCCTTCCTTTTTGCAAATGAGAAAATCGTTTTATGATTACCAACTCGATTTTCTGTTTTTTTTTTTGTTAGATTATGGAAAACATTTTTAATGGTTAATATGGCATCTGGCATCATCCTTAAAGATGGCAGCATGTGATAATGTTTAAAGAAATATGACTGAGATAATCCTCCATTACATCTCGCATCAGTTTTGTTTTTTTTTTTTTTGTTCGAAAGGGGCAGAGAGAAGTCTAAGGCGCTGTTGTCATTATGTTGCCTGCTTTCTGCTTGTCGTTTTGTCTTTTCTCATCTTATTAGCTGAAAATCATTTTGCGGGACACCGAATGACATTATATTAAGACCCACAAATAACAGACAGGTTAGCCTACTTAATGGCTTATCAAGCCGGAGCCCAAACTCGAAACCTGAGGCATTTTAAAGCTGGCCATGTCAAAGCTGATTTAATTAAATAAGTCATCGCCATTGCCATTGCCATTGCCATTGGCATCGTCATTGTCATTGTCATTGTCATTGGCATTGGAGCAACGTATCCAAATGATGGCAGAGGTAAGCCAGAGCAAAAGCCATTCCATTAGCCCACGGCCGCCTGCTGCTGCTGCTCCTGACTGTTGTTGCTGCTCCTGTCTGTTGTTGCTGCTGTGCGTGCTGTTACGGAGACAAGAGAAATCTGCTTATTTACAAAACACTTTACCATCATCATCAAGCCGTGGTCCAATAATAAAGGCGACATGGCATTGGCATCCTTGCCATCTCATTCACATCTTCATCCGCACTCGCATTCTACTCAATCCACATTGTCGTTGCGCAACGAGTGCAACATAAAAACACGACCATGAATTAACGTTAAAACATGGCCAAAAAGGCATGGCAGCTGGCTGGTTCGTTGGTTGGTTGGTTGGTTAGCGATTGCTCGACCAGAAGGGTGGGGTGGGGAAAGGAACGGAGAGATGGCAAGCAGCCCGCAAACAAACACATAAAATTGGCCTGGACCTAGCCTGGCCTGGCATGAAAATCATTTAATTTACTACACGAAACACGGGGAAAAACGAATCCATGGCATGCCGAGCCTAACGAAATGAACTGAGTTTTCATTTAATGGACTGCACGCGGCAGAGTTTACAGGACAAGGCAGGACACAGACGGCGGCAGCCAGAGATGTGCATAGGTCCATAGTATGAGTAGAATAAGCTGAAGTGAAGCCAAAGCCTTTAGCCACTGTCGTTATGCGGTTGGTATGTAAGTAAAAGTGAAAGTGTTGATATCAGCTGATGCCAGCGATTTATATACCCATATACATACATACATATGTATATATATCTGCGTCTGTAGATTGACCACATTGTCTCTTCATTTGGTTAGCAGCTGCTTTAAATGTTCATGCACTGTAAGAAAATGGCTAACTGATTGGTTAACTTATCCTCAAGTCACATTGGACTCTGGCGTATTGAGAGCTTGCTGAAGGCTTGTCCTTTTTTTTTTTTTTTTTTGGTCCTCTCTGATATGAAAGCAGCGAAATATTTTTAATTGTTAACATGATGATAAGCGAAAAAAGTTGTAATTAAGATGAGCCCGATGCACATATATAATTATTTCTCTCAATGCATACGATAAACTGTTGCTTCACACCTTCACACACACACACACACACACACACACACACACACACAAACGGTTGGTAAAAAGGCAAACAGCAATCACTTGCTTAGGTAAACAATAAAGCTGACACTTAAGCGGCTCTAATGCCGTATGTCTGTCTGTCTGTCTGCCCGTCCCTCTGCCACTCTGCTCCTCTATTTGTCCGTCTGTCTGTCTGTCTGTCTGTATATATATGTATGTATGTGCTTGCATAAGTACTTATGTCAATATTTGTCCAAGGCATATCACGCACGCACGGCCAAATGTCAAACAAATCCAACGTAACTCAACAGGAACATGGCCATGGCATGTTGGTAGTTGGTGTTGTTGTTGTTGTTGTTGTTGCTGCTGGTGTTGGTGTTGGCGTTGGTAGGAAAGATGGCTTGCCGCCATCAGGCAGTCTGTGCAAATATTTTAACGTATCCGACATTTCGACGACACGTTGAAAGGATTTACAAAACAAAAAAAAAAAAAAAAAAACGCAGAAGCAAAACCCGGGAAAAACACCAGCCAAAGCAAAGACATTTTTCGAGTCTTTTGGTGTTTTTTTTTTTTTTGGGGGGGTGGGGGGATAAAAAGACAAAAAAGAAAAAAAGATGAAAAAAATATAAACTGATTCGTCAGAGGGTCAAATATTTGCTCTAGAGTTGTCCTCGTTGTCGATGAGGACGATGCTCGATGAGGACGATGAGAACGATGATGATCATGATGATGATGATGATGATGATGTGCGGCGTGTAATATCGGGGATTCAATAAACACTTCAAACATAAACTTGACGATTTATTACGACTGAGCGAACGAGCGCACACTGAGTGTGCATGTGTGTGTGTGTGTGTGTGTGTGTGTGTGTGTGTGTGTCGCGTGTGTGTCCTGTGTGTCAATATGCCATGTGACAGTTTTCTGTGTCTAGTGGCAACGCAATGAATTATTAATTCGTTGCCCCATTGGATAGGAGCTGGGCCTAGGAGTGGGACTATGGACTGAGGGCGAAGGGCGAAGGGCGGAGGACTGAGACTGGGTCTGGTTCCGAATCCGGACTACATTCGTGCACACTGCGTTGAGGCATTTAACTGCTGACAAATGATAAATTTATTATTTACCCGACGCAACTGGCATAGCATTTGCTAGATTAAAATATGTTTTAATATTTGCACACAAACACACACACACACACACCCGTACACACGTACGTAACCTTGATTCTCTTTTAGTCGTACGTTCTGTTGGTCGTTGGGTTGTTCCTGTGCCTGTTCCTTTCTGTTCCTTCCTGTTTGCCTGTTCTTATACCCCAAATGGCAGCATCCGTTGCCTGATAATCATGAGCATTTTGATTAATTACCGCTTGAAATTGACGTTAAGCGACCTACCGCCACTCTCAAGTAAATTCGGCGTATGCAACTAAGTCTCAAGTTCAACAACAACCAACAGCACCAACAACAACAACTTTGGCAACATCAACGATGTCAGAGAGAGTTTTGGCTCTTATCTACGTTCGCAAGCACAAAAACTTTAGTTACCTTTTGTGTGCGTGCGGTAAAAGTTTGCACTAGTCTGCACACCACTGCCATTGGGCGAAGGATGGGGAAGGGGGGCGGGTGGCAAACGTGTCAAAATCTACGCGCAAGTGCTTAGCAAAACGCGAGTTCTTAAATTCTTTTGCCACTAGTTTTTGTCACTTTTACTTTGCATAAGCAAACATTCAACTTAACTCGATGCCATCGCTTGCTACTCCAGGGAAAGGATAATGCATACCCAAATACAAATAGTAATTCAATAGCTTAACTTAATAACAATAAATTTTTGGTCTTTTAGTATTAATTAATTTCCTGAGAGAGATTTTAGTTTAAAGTGATTTTAACAAAGACTCATTAATCGATTTTTGGGATATAGCTTGCTAAGAGACAATGAAAAGGGAACTTGCTTCTAAAAGGACTCATCCTTAACCTTCTTTTACTTAACAGAGACCACATTCTAGAACATTTACAAAGACTCTGACCTAGTGCAGTAGATTTGTAAAAATTAAAATGAAAAAAAAAAATTATTTTCTTAATGTGTTTTAAGTCCATCCTTAAGTTCAACCTTTCAAACTGTAAAAAAATAACCTTAAACGCTTTTTTTATCTTTTGGATTTGCATTGACAAGTTTCAAAGCGTTATCGTTTATCGATCACCTCTTGGCGATTGATCGAAGCTTTATCGAGGGAGATTCCAAGCTTTGTTTACACATAAAATGCCATTAGAGTCAACTTGGAGTTTCTTTTTTGTCTGATTCTGATTCTGAGGATAGAGTCTGTGGCACATATTTTCTGTGGTAGTTGTGGCAGAATTCTGTACAATTTCTCAGATGGATTTCATTTTCAGTAACTAAGCCTAAATGCATACCTCTCATGTATGTATGTACGTACGTATATATTCCATGCTGTGGTCATAAAAGCTTGCTAAAAATTTCGACCACATCACACCCAGATATCACACAGAGAGATGGAATCATAAAACTGTGCAACTTGCAACTTGCAACAGTTGCAATGTGAGTGACAACAGCAGCAGCAACAAGCGATGAAAATATTACAAAATGGTTGAAATGAAAGAAACAAGAAAACGAGTTTACAAAGATAGAATAAAAATTGCGAGAACGGAGCACACAACATTGTCATATGGCCACAGGCGGCTTATGGTGGCAATGGGCGTGGCAATAACTTAACGATGCCAACTAGCACAACTACTACAACGTGGGCAAGAGGGGAGTAAAGATGCTTGCATCGGTTGAAATAAATCTCGCACAATAAGTTTAGAGAGCAACAAAAAAAGTTTTGAAAAAAAAAAAAAAAAAAATTTATGTGGCAAAAATGGGAACCGCTCAAAGCGCCAAATGACACGAGCTAAGGGAACGAGAGAGAGAGAGAGTGAGCCAGGGGCGGGGAGCGGAGATGCTGGCGATGGTGTTGGTGGCAAAAAACTCTCAACGGCCGTCGCCTGCCTGGGTAAAAATGGCCTTATCAGTTCCTGTTTCCTGTCGAAAGTTTTCATATTTTTGTGTGGCAGAAGCCGCTCCAACAACAGCAACATCAGAAACAACAATAAAAAGTAAACAGACAAAGCAACACACGGAAAGTGTTGCCATTTTTTTTTGTTGCTTTCTTTTGCCTTTCTCTTCTTCGTTGCCTTTTTTTTTGTTTTGTACTCTCACTTCACACTATTCCTTGCGGAGCATCGCTTTAGAGCTGGGGAGTAGTAACCACAATAAAAAGCAGGAAATATTTAAACATTTTTCTTTTAGTTTTGCATGGATGGCGCTGGCGCTGGCGTTGGCGCTGACGTCGCTTGGTGCTGAAGCCAGCGTCGACCATTTTCACACTTATTGTCAGATTTTGTTTTGTGTTTGCGGTCGACATCGTCGTCGTCGTCGTCGTTTGGCGTGAAATGACGCACAGCCCGAGATAACACGTCGCACAACTTCTGGAAAGGCTGCAACAGTTTTTTATGTGTTACTGTGATGGGGTATGTGTCTGTGTGTGTGTGTGTATGTGTGTGTGTGTGCGGGTGATGCAACAACTGTAAATGTAAATGTTACCCATATACCTTTTGGCTTCGCTTCTGTACTCTTGCCATTCTGTGGCATACATCTTCGCTCAATTTGTTTTGCCTTTTGTATACTCGTCATCACTCGCCTGATGACGTCCTTAAATTCACAGGATATGTTCATAATTTTGCAAAAGAAACGATACACTCACACAATGGCCACAACCTGTCAGCAACAATGCACAAGCCGACACCCACAAACACATATTAAATAGGCCATCATGAGAATGCTAAAAAAGCTTATCTAGGTGATAAAAAAATTCGCTTATCCTTAAATCATGTGCAACGAAATCTACTTTGACTCAAGTAGCAACTTATTTAATTGTTAGGCAACTGTTTTGAATTCCCTTAATTATTTGATTAGTGCATTTCCCTCAATTTCTGTACAATATACATATATGGAAAGAAATTAAATGTAGCATACTTTTTGGGGCTTTCTTATTGAATTTCACTAAAAATATTTTCAATTTAGTTATAAACTTCAATAATCGTTCCATAATTTTAATGTCAATTGATAGAGAAATTAAAAGGGAACCATATTTCATTCCAAAATTATAAATATTTTTTAAAACTGTTGGAAAAATCAGTTGAAGTTTTTGGACATAATTGCATTTTGGAAAATTGAAACTAATATTGAGTTTATATAAAAGTTCCTTTGTAAAAATGCGTTCAAAATTTAATGTACTTTCTTTTATTGCACCAATAAAATAGGTCGTCCATATGTTTTAGTGTTGTAAAACGTCCTTAAAATCGAAAAGTTAGCTTTAGCTACGTTAGTTTTGGGCTAAAAATAATAAGGCATACATCCTTAGATAGAGATAAAACTATTATAAAGAACATCGAATAAAGGGTTTCAAGCAAGGAATAAATATTTACCTAAACTTCGTAAAAAAGTTCTCTAATAAGATATTATATTGAGTATTGTCAAAAATTTCTGTATATAGTTTCATTTGGCATTTTCTTACACTGTTATCCGAATTTACTTAACACTTCATAGACGTTCTTTGTTCGCATTTTAAACAAATTTCATATGAACAAAAAAATTAGTCAAGTTATTATTAGGTCTTCAGAAGTTTAATTCAATTTATTTACTTATATTTTATTGAATGTCGATTATATAGAAAAAAAGCTCCTATAAGATGCAATTCGATCGATATTTGATGCCTCTAAAGGTCTTTAACAGAAAATGCAATTTGATGAAGAAAGTCATTTCGTATTCTATGGCATAACGAATTTTTATATCCATCACGTAATGGCATATCGCATAGGTGACTATCTACTAGAACAGTTATTGACGTGTGTGTGTGTGTGTGTGTGTGTGTGTGAGGAATGGGTACACGTTTTTTTTTTTTTGTAGTTTTTGGTGAATGGGTGGGCACTCAAATTGGTTGCCTACAGTTGGTTTATGTAGCATCTGTAAGTTTCAATCTCGTTCATAGCGAGGTAGCTACCTGCCTGCCTGCCTGCCTGCTGTTTGCTTGTGTATGTAATACGAGTAACACTTATCAAAAGTTTGTCGCTAACACATGCAAATTGAAATGTGCGATTTACACTCACCCAAACATAGATACACCCAGCCAAGCAGCCATGCAGCCACCCACACACGCGTACATACACACCCAAACACCCAGAATCACACCTTGGCCACACTCTGTTGTCACTTTTGTTTGTTTGGCACACGTACGCATGCATCCGGCTCTGCTTAGTCCTTTTCCCTGTTCTTCGTCTCCAGTGGAGTCGACTCTCTTTCTCTAACTTCAGCCGGCTCCGGGTTCGTCTCGAGCTCTAGCTTCTAACTTTCGCCTGCTTTAACACCTAACAACCAAGAACAAGTTGCGTAGTCGTAGAGGTTGTCGTTGCATACTTACTTATTATTGCTCCAGCAGGTGTTTTCATCTAAAATCTACACTTGAGCAAATAAAATATCAATTTTTTATACTTAATATCAGGCCAATTCGTCCTTGTTTAAGCGATTTTCATCACATTCTAAGTGCATCCTAGAAGTATGCTACAAAAAGTTTGATTTCTTAGAATAGAAAGGGGAACATTCTTGTTAACTCAGCTTATTGCAGATTTATAGTCTTCAATTCGGCCAAAAGATAGTTTCAATTTATGAAATGTTATTTTTAAGACTGGCGATTTTTAGACAACCTTTTTCTAATGAGGTACTGAGGCATTGAATTAAGATAAAGAATTTTTAAAGAAATTTAGGATATCTAAGGATATTTTTTAAAATGTAGTCTTAGATTGATTAGCTTTGCATTTAAAATTTTTTTTTTTTTAGTGTACTTATACAGAGGAAAATTCAAAATTCACACACACCTGTCCCCAAACTCTCTACCACGCAAAGGTTTCATTCATTCAAACGGTGTATGTGTGTTTGTGTGTGTGCGGATTTGAACATGAGTTTTAGAAACAAAAGTTGTTGGTTTCTTGGATTTCTCGTTTTCTTCTTTTTGTCTATTTTCAAGTAACTTTTTTTTTTTTTTTTTGCCAACGTCTTTTGTGCGCGCTTTTTTGGTTTTTCTTGGTAGTTTATTTTTGTTGTTTTTGCTTTTTTTTATTTTTTTTTTTTTGTTTTTAGATAATTGCAGCTTTTTTGGAGTGACGAGAAAAGTTTTGCATTTGCAACTCAAACATTTAAAACAATCGTACTTTGATTTCTTGAACACCAGCTGCAATTCATTTATACTAATTTGTGGCTAAAAATTGCATAATTATATTGCCAACTTGGGTTTTCATTTCTTTGCTGCTTTTCCTCCTCAATTTTCCGACTACTCTTGCTGAATGCAGCGGGTAAATTGAGTTAAAGAAAACTCAATTCAGGCGCATCAAGGAAAGGCTCTGACAAGTTTAATGCTCTCTTTCTCTCTCGCTTCGTTTCAGGGTCTCATTGTTTGTCCCAGTGTGTGAGTGTGTGCGTGTGTTGGGTGTCTCTGTCTCACTTTCTGCTGTCTCTCATCCAAAAGCCACCAAAATGTCTATTGTCTATTAGATAATTAAGCCACTTTGTGGCAGGTTTGACAGCAGAGACTTTGGCCTGTCAGCCAACTGAATTGAGAGGCAAATATAACTTTCGCCAAAGATATTATTTGATCTCATTCTCCATCGAGACCATTTAGAGTTCAATTAAGTTTTATTTCTAGAATGCAAACAAATGCAACTTTCTGATTGACATTCAGATTTCATGAATTTTCATTTCATTTTTCAACGTTTTCGCCAAACTTTGATGCAGTTAGCCGACCATCTAACCAAAAAAAAAAAAAAGTACGATGATTAGACCCGAGAAAACGACTTTGAGTAACACCCACACACACACACACACACACACACACACACACACTCTCAAGCGTCGTTGGTAGTAGGTTCTAGGTTGGTTTTGGATTTTTTGTGTTTCATTTCATTTTCCTTCTAGTTGTGTTTTTTTTTTTGCTTTTTTTGTTGCCCAACCGCCGCCGTGAAGGACTTTGGAAGCCACCAAATGCCACCACAGCTTGTAGCAATTGTCGTACCATTTGTCAGAGGAACACAACGACACTCCTCCCTCGCTCTCTGATGCGCATGTGCAGACTGCGTGCCACCATCGGCGTCGCGTTGCCCTCGCCCAGTTATGTTGCGTTCCACCACGTGTCCAGCATGTGGACTGCAATTCGCACATGGTGGAATCCATTACATTTCGAAAATCCACTTCGACAATTGGCAACGATGTTTCAATCGTTCGGCTGTGCCGTCACTTCGGCTCTCACTTCGTCAGCGGGCAGCATCCAACGAGCTGCAGCACGATGCGCTTCGTTCGTTTCGCCGAATTCGCCCGAATGGCGAATGCCATTCGATGAGTCCATTATGGGAGGCTGTGTGCGTTTCGCCAGTTGATCAACATCGTCCTTGTCGGCTGGTTGACGCTTTTTTTTCTAACGCATCGTCTCACGCAGCCAAATTTTTGTCTATAAATTGACCAAAAAAAAAAAAAATTCTCAAAAATATTTCGCGTCTCGCAAAAATTTGCCAAAAAACGGTTCACAAGAAAATTTTCAAAAATTATATAATCAATTTAGTGCAGTTATTGTTATTGCTGTTGGTTTTTCTTTTTTTGTATGTTGTGCGTTTGTGATATTTGAAATTTGGTTTGGAAAATTTGTATTTACTTTAAAGTTTCTGTGTCAAAGTGTGCCGCCTGATCGAAACGATCGTAATTCTGTGACCCAAATGTCGTTAATAAGCGGTTTTGCAAAAGGAATTCATAAATAGAATTTATCTAGATTAACATAGAAAAATAACAACGCAGATGTCCTTTATATGGCAACTGCTTCAAAGTCGTCTCAATCCCGTCACGAATAAGCGTTATGAGAAAATGCTGATCATCCTGCTTCTACTTGTGACACTTCTGGAAGGTAAAGAATGCAAATCAATTCGTTTGCTGCATTCCATATTCATACATAATCACGCATCAACTTAACTTGGGAGTCAAAAGAAAGCAGTATTAACTCTCGGATCTTTGGGCGAACAGAGTTCTTCATGACAAAACCCATTCAACTGGAAATCGCCATAATAATTCAATCGATTATTAATAAAAATAAACGTGTCTTACACTAGAATTACCTTTCTATTTCTTGTTTTGAGCTCTTAACCTTTTACCCTTTATCAATTCCATAATTGTGGCGAGGTATTCTTATCGACAGAGTATTTTTTTATTTTTTGACATCTAAGTGCTAAGCTATATAATCGTTAAAATTTTATTTAAACCTTTTTATTCCATAATTGAAACGGAGTAAAATCTAAAAATCAGTTTTTTAAAAATGACAATTGTTAAAATTAATTTCATAATTCAGGAAAGTTGTGTGATTTCAAAATTCTAAAACAAAAACCAAGTGTGTTTAGCTCAAAATAGTTAAAAAATTTTCTTTTTTAATATCTTAATGCAATTTTTTTTATGCTTGGAATATATAATATGAAAACATTTTAACTAGAATAAATATTTTTAGTTGTTATTTTAGGAAAAGGGTAAAATATCTGAAAAAATCTTCATAAAAAGATATTTTTCTGAGAGTCTCTGTCTTGAAGAAGATATCACTTCTTTAGTTTCTTCTTTTTTTTTTGGAGGAGGATCATTGTTTTTAATTTGCTTAGTTTTTATATTTGAAATTGTTGTTCCTCTCATTATTGTTTATCATTATTACGTTCTACATCTGCTTCAAATCTTTATATATATCTGCAAGTCAGATTCAATTCAGATAACGTATTTGAATATGCTTAAATTATTCAAATTGCCAGAAATAAATCGCATTCAGATGTCCCATTAAAGTTTCAATTAACTATTATTCAACAATAAATTTTTATTGTACACATTAAAAATAAAAATTAAATTTAAGCAATTTAAGTTGCAAAAATGGTCAATTTCTTGGCCATTTCTCTATTATCTTTCTCTATTTTCAATTGATTCAAGTGACTAATAGATCTTTTGTGTTAAGCAATCAAAAACTCAAATTGAAAGGATTTTGCTAACTAATTTTCCCAACTAAAGATTGAAAGTGCATTACTTATTCCTTACTTCAATCCCATGAGATCTTTCTCCCCTAAATTGATTGTTTGAGTCAATATAACTAAACCTTAAACATTTTGGAAATTGCTTTCAAAATAAAATATTTTAAATATTCTTGCATAGCTTTAATTTTTTAACTCTTTGGCTTAACATTTTGAACCAAAAGTCATACATAAATGTTTCTACAATGTTTCAAATTTGTCGTTTTAAAATTTTTTTGGTTTTTTCACAAAAAATACTTTCAAATTTACATAAGATACACTTGAATCTCTATGGATGGTTTATCACTTACTGGGACAGATCGAATGGCGCGATCTGGTTGATGAATCGATTTGGATGGGTCGTTAGGTGTTTTACAGAGATGAGCCTGGGCCGGGCGACTGCTTAATGCACTGTCATGTCGACCATATGCCGCGTCATTTTGCATTTTGTATTTTGTATTTTGTATTGTTGCCATTAAACCGTATAAATAACAACAAATAAACGAGCAAACAAACAAATAAACAAATAAATAAAAATATGCGAATTGTGCAATCAAAAACAAGCAAAGGCAAAGCCAAAGACACCAAACTGTGGAAATTCAATGGCAATTTAATTGACTCGCCCAGAGCAGGCCGCTGGCTGCTGGCTGCTGCCATTGCCATTGCCATTGCTTCTGTTGTAGTTGAATGTTGAATGGTCTCGATACAATTCATTTATTGTCTGCTGGACACACACACACCCTCGCACACACACACACACATATCTTTAATATTCATCGTACGATGCACACATGTACAGATATCTTCTCATTTTAATTACGCAAAAATTATGTTTTCACCTGCCTACCTGGCGGGCTGGCTGAATGTCTGTCTGGCAGATTGCCTCTTTTTGCCCCCCCCCCCCCCCCCCCCTCCCTCCGCCGACCACCGACCATTGGTGATAATTATAAAAAATGAAGTGCCAAAAGTTTACCATTGCCATAGACGTAATGCATCATGCTTACTATGCCAAATGAAGCGGATGAAACACAACAATGTGCAGACAAAATATGGCCTCATCAAGTTATAGATACTCGGTATAAGGCTAGCCCAATTGATGCTCAATTAATTTGCATTTGAAATGAGATTACATCGATATCTCTAGCCAGTTCGTGAAACGAATCTCGATTTTTTTTTCTCTTTTCACTGGTCGATTTATAGATCGTAGATAAATTGAAGGATTGTGGCCTTTAGCTTACCCAAAGGGAACTGCATTGCCAACAATTTCTTGGAAAAACATTTCGATATTTTTCACTCTTCTTCACTCTAAGTACTTTCGATGCCATACATTAAATTCCAAAGTTTTTACTGGAAAGTTATTTCTTGGCTTATGGGTAAACCATTAATTAGAATTTTGTCTTTTCTTGACATATTTTACAATGCAAACAACTTTGGATTATGGCTCTTAAGACTTATGATTAAAAAACTACTTGCTATACTAGAAACTTTTACCAAATTTGCAAACATTTCGAATAGAATTCCTAACATTTATGTAAGCCTCAAAAATGTAAAGAAATTTTAATTTCACCATGATTTATTTGACAAAAATTGTTAAATTTAGAATTAAACTATCGAATAAGCGAGCTCTCGAGGTCATCTCTTGAAACAAACAGAAGCCAAAACACTCGTTAACAAACTTCGCTAACCACTCTGCTTCAACGCCAAAACAAGTTGGGAATTACTATCACATAAAGCGCATTTTACCTAATACTTAAAAGTTTTCAAAAAATTAGGGCCAAAATGCTATCCGCTTTCGTTCTGTCCTAGTTCCTGGCTTCATTTTACGATCTTTTAAAACTTCTTAACACAAACCAAATAGATTTTAACCATTAAAAGCTGAAAATCGTTAACAAAAAAACCAAAAATGTTTCAAAATACAAAACTATTTTTAAATATTTTCGTTTAAAGCTCCAAGCAAAAGAAACAAAAATCATAATAAAAGTTTTTTTCTTGGAAAATTCACTTTAAGTACTTTAAAAAATGTTTCCCTTAGAAAAAAAGAATCTCTTTCATAAATTACTTTATCAAATTTCCATCTTGGTCACAAACTTTACTGCAATTAATTTTTACATGCCAAATTTATTACAAATTTTGTAAAATTACTAATTTTCACAAAGTTATGACTGCCATCCGAGAGAGTTGCCTAAAATATTTTGTTATTTCTCTTTAAGCCACAAACGAGTTGACAAGTTGGCTTTGGAGATTCCCAAAATTTAGTACCATCTCGTTAAACTGGAAGTATTTTCCTATGCAATGGGCTGGGATCTTTATGCGATCCAAAATATTGAATACTAAATTCAAGCCGTTAGAATAAAATTTTGGACTTAAGGTCTAGCACATCTTTAGGACACCCCCAAAATATCATTTTAAAGACAAAACTCATTAAAAAGTTCATAGCTTAAGGCCCTGCTCCGATTTCTCAGCTACTTTTTCATCTTTTCTTAAAAAATTGTGTTAAAAAAAGTTTAAATTTTATAAAAAAAAAATGTTTGCTTGAACTAGAAGGCTGTTTGTTTAGTTCTGTGGCCATTAAAGGGGGGGTTTTGATCAGCAGGGATGGCATTCTGATGTGATCTTTGGAAAAAATTGTTTTATTAATTTTTAACAAAATAAAAAATCGATTTTTAAATTAATTTTTGCTAGTTGCACTATGTAAACAAAAGAGAGTATAAAATTTTTGAAAATTGTGGTTTTGTTTGTGCTGACAATTCTGCGTTGTTTGCACTTTATTTCATTGAAATCGGTTCAGTTGAACTGGAGATATCATGGCCGATAGTTCGAAAAACGAAAAAGTTTAAAGTAAACATAGCTCCAAAAGTATTGAGAATTTCGTAAAATCCTTTCCAGAAAAAAACCAAAATTAAAAGATCTAAAACAAATGTTTAAGAAACTAGAAGAGCCTCTTAATAATCTTAAATATTTCATTATGATTTGATTTGATTGGGTAGAGGAAAGATCGTCCATTCTGGCAATTTAATTTGGGGCCACATAAGAATGTTGTATGTGACTTTGAGCTAACCTCACATAAAGTTTCTCTTAGAGGAAAGTTGCTGCAAATTAAAGGATATTTTTAGAGGTGGAAACTATCGCATAGGACAAAGCTCCTTGAATAAATGCTAAATTCTAGTGAATAGCTTAAGCTGATCATTATCAAATGTCGACCTGAATAAATGAAACAAATAGAGCTCAACTTAAAATTAGTTGGTAGCTTCATCCATCAGTGGATGGACGGCCCCACGGGTTGTCCTTGGGTTTTGGGGTTTTATTTTTATTTTCATTTTATGTGTGTGTGTGTGTGTGTTTGTTTTTTTTTTTATGTTTTTGCAAACATGTTCAATTAACTGCTATTTTAGATAAAAACTCGTTTGCTCTTTCGCATATGTGTAATGTGGCTAAATGTTTGGCAATGGTAGGGGCAGGGGGCAAAGGGTGGGCGCTGGTTTTGGGTCCATATCGGTATGATAATTTGCAGATGGTCGGCAGCAGAAACACATTCGAAGCGGCGCGGTGCGGTGCGGTGCGGTATGGTGCGGTGCGCAGAGCATAAATATTAAATTTATAAAGCACTTAAATCACGGGCAAACAATAATTCCCCAGCGATAATAATAATGCCGATGGAATGCCGATGTGCAAAAAAATTGTTGCCAACTTTTCTGTTGCCCATTGCCGGGTTGCCCGTTGCCCGTTGCCCCAACCAATTCCAATTGCATTTCCAATGCCTGACCAAGTGTAATGGTCGCTGATAATGATAAACATAAAAGTGAAAATAATTTTCAATTACAGCAACATTAATAACCGATAATAATCCTAAACAAATATTACGAACTGAATTTGAGTGAGTGTGTGTGTGTGCGTGTATCTGTGTGTTTGTGTGTCTGTGTATGTGTGTGTGTGTGTGTGTGTGCATATCAATGAAATGCAAATTAATTGCCAAGCATTTGGCAAGCAACAAATGCAAATGCAAATGCTAGACAATCCCGCCATCCGCCATCCGCCATCCGCCATCCGCCATCCGCCATAACGTATTGTCGTTTCCTCTCCTGTACGGGCCGTAAACCGAAACATTAAACAAATACACATACAAATATTGAAATGTAAGCTAAACCGCAATATTGTATGCAACAAAAACAGGGAAAAAAAAAACAAACGAAATAACGCAAAAAAAAAAAAAATGAAAAGTGTATTGCAAAATGCTAACTGAACAGAAAAATGGGAGAAAAAAAAAAAAAAATAAAAAAAAAAAGGAACCTGCTGCTGCTACTTTTAATGGCCATTCAGAGTTGTCGTCCCCAGAGTGCCTTAATTGATACCAACAACACTGTTTTTTACGCCTTCCCTGGCCATGGCCACGGTGACTACTGCATCCTACGGCGTAGTCTGCGGTTCTTCAGCTTTTAGCGCACGCGGCCGCAGCAGTTGGATCCGCAAAGGGTCAACACGACGGGCAACAAAAAAAAAAAAAAAAAAGAAAACCGAAAGGGAAGGAAGTGGGTGAGTGGGTGGCGGTAATGGGGGGGCGGGGGGTGGCCGAGAGGATGTCGGAGTTTTGACCAACACTTTCTGCAACATGTGTGAAAGTTTTGCCAAAAGCGAACAAATTTGTTACACTAGCATATAATGTAATTAATTAAATGTGGCGCTGAAATGTTTCGATAATGGTGAATGCTGAGTGAGAAACGACGTAAAGAGCTGGTGCGGACAGACAGACAGACAGACAGACAACTATTGGGCATCAATATACCCCTCGGGGGGAAAAGTTACTTCACGTTATAGAAAACCAATTTATGATAAATTCATGCAAAAGTTAAGCTTGTTCAACTCACTTTGAAAGTGATGTATAGAAAATCTCTTGCTTGCTTTCTCCTTAAGTAATAAATTAATAATATTAGAACGATTACAAGTTACTCTACATCAATCAGAGACCGGGGGAATAGAATCTTTTCTATCACTCAAGAGAGTTTTTCTGTCTATATGTCTGTCTATTCAAAGACAAATTAGATTCTCAGTTCTTAAGTTATTTTAGCTAAACTTTGAATTCAAGTTTATTATTGTTGCACGCAAAATATTTGTCAAAACTGGCTTAATCGGACTTCTAAAACAAATAATTTTGGCTAAAAAACAAGAAAATTCCATAAGTCCAAAAGAGATAAGCCAATGCAAAAAAAAAAAAAAAAAAAAAAAACCAACACAATCGAAATTAGCTTTTTCTCTTCAATTCAACTAATTTTCAAAAGTATATTGAAAATAATTATTGCCATTTGTATTACTGATTTTTCGTTTGAAAAAATAGCAACTAAGAATTTTCGAGGAGCTATGTATATCTTTTAATATCCATTCAAACAAGAAAAGCGAGAAATCAAATTCGGATTATAAATTGATTGTTTTTGTTAAATGGAATGCTAAATAGTTTTCTTTATCCAATGGTTTAGCTTAATTTAACTAGTTTTGCAGGAAAGTTGAAATATTTTCGATTACATTTCACTTGGAAAAAAAAAAATAGATATGACTAAGTTGACAAATTTTCCGTTACGACACAAAAAATTGTTTAGAAGTCGAGAAAACCTTATATGCGCTGTCCGCTGATAGATAAAATATTAACAAATTGATACAATTTAAAAGATTAAAACTAAATTATCGAACGTTTTCAAACAAATTTAATTGCATTTCTGGAAAAATAAAAGTAAGAGCCTCAAAATATGCACCAAATAGATTTTTTGGTACAATTTTAAATTATTTATAATTTGATTTTTTTTTTTATTTGTTATCCAAATTGTATCGTAACTGCAAATTACAAACAAAATTACTTAATATAATATTAACAGAAGGGATTATATTGGATTCGAGGTAGTGGGAACTTACATCAATAAATATATTTAGCTGATATTTGAGTTATATTAGATGAAATAAATTGCTCAATGGATAGAATGTTGGAGTTGCTAAGGGAATGAAGATTGTAGAATATGTGTATAAGAAAAGATTGTGTCGATATCTCCTTCGTCCCAGAGTGAGCAGCGTTGCCAGACTGTTACTCTTGATGGCAGGGTTGCATAGACAACAGAGAGGATTGTTGGCGAGAAACTTCTTTCTTACTGAATGTTGCTTTTTAAATAGAAACTCTTGGGTGAAAATGGTGTGTCCAAATCGAAGTCGACTCGACTGATCTGATTGTCCTTGGTAGTGTGTTGACTTGTATTGAGTGTCCTAGATAGTCCAATTTTTTTTTTTGTAGCCCTTGAAAATTCTCTTTATGTGGTTTATGCCATCTTTAAAGTTCATAATCGTTCCAGTTCTACTTGGCGATAGGATGTCTAATAAAATTGATTCTAAATTAGATAACAGATAAGAAAAGTGTGCTTAATTGGTAACCCGTACAAGGGGAATAAAGACAAGTTTTTCTATCTGTCTTGCTGCCTGTCTTACTACTTAGAATTACTCTTATCTTAAGTATTATTTAATAATCAAATGGTTTTCTCTAGTACTTCTCTTTAGCTCAAAATCTTCTTCTTGGATTTTGTGAGTTTAAGACTTGGCTTGATTTTTTTTATTGGTGGTTGGTTTTTTTTGAATTCGAATTTCTATATGTAAGAAAGGAAAAAAAAACTTTATCAATTAAACATACAAACATCGACTACAACTTGTCGTGAATTTGTAATGCCCTTCGCTCAAACCCTTTTCAATGGGGAGGGGGGTCATTGAAAGAAAATCAAGAGGACAATTAATTGCCAGGACATTTGTTTCAGCAAAGCAAAATAACAAGAAAACACACACAAAAAAAACAAAAAAAAATAAAAAGTGTGGAATTTAAATTGAATTTGCTGTCCACCATGAATTTTGCCATTTGCCATTTGCCGTTTTCCGGATTTAAGTTGAAGTCAAGCAAGAAAAACGAATGTTAATGCCCAAACCGTGACTGTCATTAGAGAGTTATAACTAAGTTTCAACTCTGGGCAACTTTAAGAGGATTCCAGGATTCCATTTTCTTTGTGTGTGTGTGTGTGTGTGGAGGGGGGTCTTCTCCTGTCTCAAATTTGCCATTATCACCTATCATTGGTGCTTTGGCGACAAGGATTTGCCATAAAAATAAGAGAAGGAAGGCCAAGACGAGAAAAAAAAAAACAAAAAAAGGTATATAGGTAGGTGCCATGCAGATTGTATCTGTATCTTCTGTATCTGTATTACTATATACGGTTGGCCTGTCACGGTCGCCATATATTTTACCTCTCCGCCCACTTTTTTTATTAACACTAAGACACTGGGCGACATTTTGCCCATATGGTGAGTGTGCGGAGCGTGTGTGTGTGTGTGTGTGCTGGTCCTTAACCATAAATTTGGTCTCTTCTTTGGTAAATCCTCATTGTCGTTGTGTGATTTAAACTTTTGGGGACCGAAAATTGACAAGCCTCTCGAACGAAAATTGAAATGAAGTTGCTCTCCCATTTTGTTTGGGCATGTGTAAGAAGGAAGCGAGGGAGAAGAGATGGTGTTGGGTGGTGGCCACCAAAATTTATGATATCGTGCGAAAATGTATACGTTTTTGGCGAGCAGAATTATCATTAAAGAACAAGCAGAGCAGAGCCGAGCCGGGGGCATGGGTTAATTGACTTGGTGCAGCAGCTTCAATTCTTGTAACCGGAACCAACCGAAAATGCTAGTCTTCAGAGTTCAGTAGGTCTCCCACTGTCAATTTGAATACTCTTAGTCTTTCCCCACTCCCGACACCTTGCCTTAACTCCTACCGCGTTCGAAAACAAACAAACAAGCAAAGTCACAACCTCAGAAGAAGAAGGCGCAAACGGAGGCAAAAGCGGAGGAGTACATAGAGCCGGAGAAGAAACATCTTTGGCTCAATAGTGATGTTGCTGCAGCAGTTCAACAGATTGACAAACAAGCCACAGTCAGCCAAGCAGGAACTACATTTGAGTGCAGTCCTGGGTGACCATCTGTCCATCCATATATTTGTCTATCTCTCTCCGCTTGCCAACCAACGTGCATTCTGCATTCCGTATCCTATTCTCTCTCTCTCTCTCTCTCTCTCTCTCTGTCTCTGTTGCTGTTGTTGGCTTTGTGTGCGTACTGGCAGATTGCTGTTACTTGAACTTTTGGCTGTTTGTGTTGATTTTGATACCAAATCTCTAACCAGCTTCTTTGGTCTGCATCACTCTGTCTTCTGTTTCTTTACTATTTCTCTCGTTTCCACCTATCTAACAGGATGCAAATGAAAAACTTGGACAGCCAAATGCAAATGCTAAGCCACCACACTGAGGCTACAAACACACACACACACACACACACACACACACACACACACAACTATACATACATATATATCTATGTAGCTATATATATTTTCCATTTAAACATTTAAAAAATTAGACACTCAAAGGTTAACCAAATTAGAAGAGTACCAAACAAATATAAATGGCATGTCAGCTGCTGACACGATTCGAAACCAATTCCAAACTAAATTCATTCAAAGGACTCAAATCTTTCAAAGAAAATTCTCTCTCTTAAAGATCTCGCTTCATTTCCAGACTTCTCGTTGTCATAACTAACTTGAATTTTAGTTTCTAAACCATTTGAATTACAGTCATAAGCTTTAATTTCTACTACAGTTAGGGACATTTTGCTATATACACTAAGCTGAATACTTTACCAATATTTCGTTAGGTTTTCGTTTTAAATTCGTTGGACTTATTTTGAAGAGAAGATAGAGAATGAAAATCATTCAAAAATAATTTAAAAATTGATATAACATTTAAAAGTGGCATTAAGCTGTTGACTCGAGGTGTATCATCAGAATATTCAATTAACGAGACCTACTAAGTTCGAGAAAGCTTTGATTTTTAAAGCAAATCGTCAATAATCCTAAGTGTAGCCTTGTTTTATGAGGTGAAACTTCTATGGAATCATTCAAAGTCGACAAACCAAAATATTTCAGAAAAGCATTACGGAGGAGAGGTTCAAACTCCTTTAAGATTTGGTTTGAAGGTGTGTACAAAGTTTAATGATGTTTCATGATGATGAAGGGGAAAGGGGGAACCCTTTAGACCCTTTTTCACCAGCTGGCATAAACACATAGTATTATGTCTCTCACAGACACTTGGCACTCGGCACTTCGGCACTTCGGCAATTGGCAACTAAAATAAATCATGCCATTGGCCAATTGAGCCAATTCAGCATATTCACTTTATATTCAACATTTCTACACAATACAAACTGGCGAACAGTATGTACTATGTACATACATACATACATATATAGCCCAATGTCTCGAACAAAAAAAAAAAAAAAAAAAAAAAAAAAACCGACGCGCTCTGTCTATAAATATTTAAATTTCAAGTTTTTGGCAAAAGTTTTTTGCATGCATTACCAATGGATACCGATGATGATGATGATGCGGATGAGGATGAGGATGAGAGAATGATGAAGGCTAAAGTGTAGATGGGGGGGGGGGGGGAGAGGGTGTTGGCGTTGAAGTATTGGTGCGGTGGCTTCGTCTGTGGCCACGGCAGTCGTGCGTTGCCTTGTGTCTAGGACTCTTTACCCTTAACCTTTTTTTTTTTTTGTTTTTTTTTTTTGTTTGGGGGGGGGGGGGGGGGGTAAAAGTTTTTTGCAGCACTTGCAAGTGAAATGTTTGATTTTCAATGATTCAATAAATTATTTATATTTGCGTATTGAAGGCTGTGTGTGTGTGTGTGTAAATGTGAATGCGGATGCGAATGCGGATGGCTATATGGCTTCAATTAGCCGCTGTAGCCGCTCTTTAAATTGTCTGCCCAGTAAATTGTCGTTTGTCGTCTTTCCACTGTCGTCTGTCGTTTGTCTGTGTGTCTGTGTGTGTGTGTGTGTGTGTCTGCCTCTGCCTCGGCCTGCCTACCTACTTTACTCTGTTAACTTGGCAACGCTTTGCCTTGGCGCACATTTAAAAGCAATAAATCACGGACTTTTTGGCAGACGCAACAACGATGCAACGAGCTCTAGTGCACCAATGCAGCAAGTAGTCAGAAAAGGGGAGTGAGGGGGAGGCACGGGGCAAGAGCCATAAGAACCGCGATATCATTAACTGCCACAACCACAACCACATAACCATTTCGACCTCTAATCTCTGTTGCCTCTGTTGCCTCTGTCTCTCGTTCTCGTTCACGTTCTCGCTCACTCTCACTCTCAATCTCCCTTTCTTTTTTCCCTTTTTTTGTTTTTTGTTTTTTTTTATGTAGCAATTGGCGCCTTTCAACCTGAATTTGTGGAGAGCATTTCCAATGTTTCGGTAGCTGTCGGTCGAGATGCCACATTCACGTGTCACGTACGCCATTTGGGTGGCTATCGGGTAACGTAAACCTTTTGGGTCAAAACTTTAAAATCTCATTTCATTAACCACTTTTTTCGCTTCTCTCTTCCTGTCTCTCTCTCTCTTTCTCTCGCTCTCTTTCTCTGTCTATCCACAGGTGGGTTGGCTTAAGGCCGATACCAAAGCCATTCAGGCCATACATGAGAATGTCATCACGCACAATTCACGTGTCACAGTCAGCCATTTGGATCAAAACACTTGGAATTTGCATATAAAATCTGTATCCGAGGAGGATCGCGGTGGCTATATGTGTCAACTGAATACGGATCCAATGAAAAGTCAGGTAAATATTCATTCTTTTAAACGCAAAGAAAGAAGCAATGCGAATTATACTCACCGATCGTAGAGTGATAGCTTTAAATTAAGTATACGCAGTGTATGCCAGCTGAAAGCGAACAATAAATTTATGTGAATAATGTGAGAGGTTCAATTACAAGCCGTTTTCTAGGTATCCAAAATGACCGCTAGATGGCGCTAGGCACAGGAAAAACTTAGATAAAAAAAAATTCTCGAATTGAACTAACTTTTTTACTAAAGCTATATAGATATTGATCTGCTTATTGTTAGCGATGAGATGAAATGAATAAAAATATTTGCTCAACACACAACACAGCCAACAATGACAAAGAACAAACAACAAGCATATGTATAATAAAAATGGAACATACACATATTTACGAAATGTCTGAGGAAAAATTTCATGCGGCATTAAGAACATAAAAAGTAGAAAAGGGAATGCATTGAGTAGTTGCTCGAGCGAATGGCAAGCAAGTGAAAGAAAGCGCAGCAAATCGAAAGCGAAAACTATGCGAAGGACGAGAGGAGAGGATGGAAGATGGAGGTATATTTACTATATATGTACATACATAGGTGTTGGGTAAGAGAAAGTGGGTGGAATGGGGACGATAGGGAAAGCAAAAACAAGCCCGTTGAATATAAATTCCAAGCATCATCATGTTTATGTGTGCGTGTGTGTGTGTGTGTGTGTGTGTGTGTGTGTGTCCGCTCACACGTACACTCATGTGTCCAGCCAAGTGAAGTTTATGGCGCCAATAAAATGTATTTCATGCTTCCTTAATTTTTATTTGTACTTTTACGCTTTTGTTTTGTCTAACGTAAGAGTGGCGCGCAGAGGGGTGGGGTAGGCAAAGAGAAAGTGCACTGAGCTGCACACGAATTGAAGGCCAAGCACACACACACACACACCCGCACACACGCACACCCATCCAATGTTAGTATTCTATATTCCTTCTAAATGTTATACAACATAAGCTCAGGTTCAGAATTAACATTAACATCGTCAGCATTGTCACTTAAACTATTTAACGCGCCGCTCCCCTTAACCATCTCCCCAATCCCATGCCACATATAAAACACTTTGCTCTGTTGCTTTACGACCTTAGTAGTACTACCCACTAGCAAATAGTCGGCCATAGAGCTTAGAATAATCAGCAAATTTTAGCATCAACTATCAAGTGTTTGGCCGTAAATTTGTGACAAAGACCTTTTCAAGTGCGTTTTTAATGCCCTAACATTTGCTTAACCCAAATAAATGGGAATAGACAAATCTACCAGATTCAACAAATTTCATAAAAATCAACAAACGTGCAGAATTCGCCGATAGGAGCGCTAGTGTGCGAGTCAACTGTTTGTTTAACTAGTCTACTAGGCCAGCAGTTTTTTATAGAAATCTAAATCAGAATGGCCGTAAAAAATTACTGAATAAGTGCAGAATTCGTCAAAAGGAGCGCCAGTGTGTCGCACAAGTCGGCTCGACGGCTTCATTTACTTCACTTTTGTTTTCGTTTTAGCAACACATTCTCTGGCTTCACCTTTTTAATTTAATGCCGAATCTTTCTTTTCTTTTTTTGGATTCTTTCTTTCTTTCTGTTGGTTTCTTTTTTTTTTTGTGCTTCTCCACAAATTTTTCGCAGATTGGCTTTCTGGATGTTGTTATACCGCCGGATTTTATCAGCGAGGACACTTCATCGGATGTGATTGTGCCCGAGGGTAGCTCGGTGCGTTTAACATGTCGGTGAGTAACTCGTATGTATAGCCATTATCATGGCCTTTCTATTGCCCCCGTTACAGCACCTCTCACCCCTCCCCCCCCCACAATTTCCACCTTTTTGTTCATGTTTCTCCTTTCACATAAGTAATCAAGTCGAAGAGCCAAGCCAGCTCTATGTGTGTGTGTAATAATGTCAACAAATTAAGTGACACTTCATTTCTCTTGATTTGATGCGATTGGTGGGTAGAGGGTAATATGCTATACCCTTACTTCTGGTTGGCATCATCAGTAAAGTTATATGGCATTAGCCATATAAACTTAGTTAGAAAAAAGAAAGAGCATTCACATTTCGATAAACCAAACGTAGTTCTTTTGCTGCCATTTTGCCGGGCTCTCTCCATTTAACTAACGGCGGCGAATGACTGCGACGATTGTAGTTCGCCCGCCTCCCACTCCCACTCCCCCCTCTTGGTCACTGATTTATGAACTTGACCACAACCGCATAGAACTTCTTTTTTAACGATTTAACCGCAAAATGATGAAACGTTAGCGATAAGCGTGCGTTCTCTTTCTTTCTATCTTACTCTTCCCACAACAGCCCCGCATGTGCGTGTGTGTGTGTGTGCGCGTGTGTGTGTGTGTGTGAGTAAGTCTGCGAAAAGCTATTAGAGAGACCTTGTCTGCAATTTTTTTTCATTTTTAATAGCACTTAGTTAGTGAGGAAAATCCCTTAAAACGCAAAGCTGATGGAGTTCGTAGTTACTTTTCCAGCCAAAAAGAAAAACTAAATGAAACATTATAAAAAATATTAAATCCAATGATTAACACATTAGTTAGTTGCTCAAATTTTTATAAATTTCATGTTATCCCTTACTTGGCCAAGGCACACACATCACACACGAAAAAAAAAAAAGAACAGAATGAGAGAAGCCTACATAAGCCACTGGCTCGATGTTTGCCAGTTGCTCCTGAAGCTGACTGGTACTTCTCCCTGGTCGGTTGGTTGGTCTGTCGCTTTGTCGCTTTGTCGCTCTGTCGGTCCATTGTTGTGCCTTGCCTTAGTTTTCAAGTCATTGCCGTCGTCGTCCTAGTCGTCGCAGTCGTCTGTGTGGGTGTGGAACATTTTCTTTTTAGCTATTTTGCATCTGTTTGCGGCATCATAAAAATTTACCACACCCGTGTCTGGTTATTTCGCTGTTCAACAACTGCTGTCTTAACACGCATTCACTCCAAACACAGAGAACTCAACCTCACTTGAGCCAAGTGAAGGAAGGAATTCGTTAGGCCAATTATATGCTAGACTAGCTGATAACCCATTAACTCGTTGAATATATCTTGTTAGCCCACAATCAGAACTTGGCTAACAAATTGATCTAGAATAAAATTTACTACAGTCTGTGATTAGCACAGACTGATTATAGGATAACTTATAGTAATTCTCTTATTCGTATATACCCTATACGAATCTAGGTATACCCATTATGATGTATAAAAAGCCACAGACGGCGCCTGCTGGCTCTCTCTGTAGTTCTGCTTTTGATTCTGGTTCACTTTACTCGTCGTCCGTCTGCAATGCAAAAACTTTTGCTCAATCTCACACACACACACACACACACAAACACACACACACACAGTGAGAGAGAGATAGAGCATGAGTGCATAGATATTGTCGTTGTATTAAATTTAATAAGCGACTGAACTTGAATATTCCCATTTACCATTTGCCATTCACCATTTACCATTGCCTACTTTCCAGCGCCAGACGCAATTTTGTTTTTTCTTTTTTTGTTCTTTTATATTTTTTATTAGTTTTAAATGTTTGTGATATATGTATGTATGTATGACCATTTCATCCATTTGCTTAAACTTTATACTATACAGAGCTCGCGGCTATCCAGAACCCATTGTGACCTGGCGCAGGGAGGACGGCAATGAAATAATTCTTAAGGACAACATGGGCACCAAAACCTTAGGTGAGATACATACAGACCCGTAGACCCGCTTCTTTTCTTTAACTGTCGACTGACCGTATCCATTTCGTTTCATTCTTTCTTTCTTTCTAGTCACCTCATACCGCGGCGAGGTGCTTAAGCTGACAAAGATCTCACGCAACGAGATGGGCTCATATCTATGCATTGCATCGAATGGAGTGCCCCCATCGGTTTCAAAGCGCATCTCGCTTAGCATACACTGTAAGTATCCATTAATTAGAGAGTTGCTTGCGGTAATGGTTGGTTGGCTAAAAAAGGAGTGCGAACTTTTTGCCGCAGACATGCTAGCAATCTCACATACATACATATATATATATACATATATCTACATATCATCCATCCGTCACCATCCGTCCCATCGGCTCCTGGAGCCTGAGGTCTTCTTTGTGGTGTTTATCTTATATTTAGTTAGTTTCACTTTACTCCATTGTCCACTACTGGACTCTACTACACTGAGCCAAAAAAAAGAAACAACAACCAGCTTAAGATAACGTTTGACGAAATTGAAATTGATTTTTCTAGTAAATAAAGTAAAGATTTAGCAAAAAACAAATATTCGATTTATAATTTTGTTTATAAACTTTGTTTATGTTCAATAAATCTAGAATTCATTTGCTACTATTTGCCCTGTTTAAGTTTATGAAAATTACATTTTTTCTTTTGTGTCATACCGATTTCCAAAGAGATAAATCTTAAAGAATCACGTCTTGGTTTCTATGATATCTATTAATTGGCTAATTTTATTTTGAACACATTTCCATCTCCTTTTTTTTTTTCTCTCTGTGTACATTTCACAATAGTCCATCCGGCTGAGATGATGCGCTTAGCGAGAAAAATAAATATAAATAAAAAGCAGGGCAAAAGGCAAACTCCAAGGATGTGTCTCTGTGTATGTGTGCGTGTGTGTGTGTGTGTGTGTGTGTGTGGGAATGTGCCGTGCTAACTCGATTGTCGTTGTTGTAATCCGTTTAAATCCTGTCACTGATACCAGAGCATTACCTGTAGGTATGTGTATGTGCGAGCCTGATGATGGCCAGGACAGGATAGGATAGGACAGAACAGGACAGTAAAGAACTTCAACTGGTATGGGCGGGCCGGGGGCGGTTCTCGACTCGGGTGGTGGGGCTTTGGTGGGCCACAGTTTTTTGTCAAACTGTCTGTAGCACGTGCTGGCTGCTGCTGCCATGTGCTGGCAGTTCACTCAATCATCAAGGCAAAAGCAACAGACGGATGGAGACAAAGTCAGGAAGGAGCTCGAGCTGGAGCCAGACCCAGAGCCAGACCCAGACCCAGAGCCAGAGCCAGAGCCAGAGACGTGGCCATTGCCACTTTTCACTGCGTTTGTTTGCCAACGTGGCTCCTGTTTATTTTTTGTTCACTCGTTTACCACTGCAGCAAATTTCATTCACCTACCCCCCCCTATTCGTCGCCTGTGCATATTCTCCTCCAGCAGGACTCCCATCATTTTCGGTTTTAGGTGGCAAAAATCACGCTTTTTAACATTTTGACATTGTGTTAATGTGGTCTTTAAGTGTTGGACTTTAAAGTGTGTAACCCTTTTGCCATTTCGTTTACTATCTACATAGAGCCAGCATTTTCTTTCTGCCCCCCACTGCGCCCCTGCCCACTGCACTCTTCTCTCTTCAGGGGATCTATGTCGTTTGCTGGATACCTTGAAAAAAGTTTTTCCTACATATATTCATTCCTGCTGCGTTTACTTTTCCTGTTGCCATTTTGCAACAACTTCCTCACAATTTGTTTGGCAAATGTTCCGCGGCAAGTGAAAACAAAGTTTTTGTGCCACCCGGCAAGAGACAGAGATAGAGAGATAGAGAGAGAGAGCGAGAGAGAGACCGTGCCTCGAACATATTTCCGTTTACATTTGCCTTTCCGTTCCCCCGATCCTTATTAGGGACTTCCTCTTGCGACTAATTAGTTATGGATGAATGGCGGAATGGCGGGATGATGGAATGCCACAATGGTTGCCCCACATTAATCTCACCTTCAAAATTATAATTGAAGCAAAATGTTCATACATTTACCTGTACCTACACTCCATGTCTATATGGCCCATCTTTGGATGCTTCTATTTGAGCTCGACAATCGAATTTCCGTCTTTTGTCTTAAGCATCTCGATTGCATGCCTCTGCCGCCGACCCCGCCCCCATCCACCCCTTTCTGCCACCATAGTGCTCCACACAGTGGTTTGCAGGCACGTTTCAGTATCGCATCCGTCCATGCGTCCAGCCATCTCGTGTCCGTGTTCCTATCTACAGTTTCATTTTCGCGCTCCCACACACACACACACACACACAAAAATAAGTGCGACAAAATGCAAAAAATCACGTACGCGTATGCGGCAAAAAGAAAAGAACAGATAGATACATAGATAGACAGACAGAGAGAGAGAGAGAGAGAGAGAGAGAGAGAGATGGTAAACTAGCAACAATGTCCACTCAGGTGGTCTCAAGTTGATCCCAAAACCCGTTGAACATTTTGCAACAGTTTTTGACCTTTTCCCAAAATAAAATTCAAATTGTTTCAATGACGTTAGCAAAAAAAAAATTTAACCCAAATATGCAAAACTAAACAAACTAATGAAAAAATAACTTTTTTTTTTTTTTATCAATGAGAGAGAAATAACAAAATTTCTCTTTTTTTGGGTATTTCTTATTTGAAACTCAAAAGGAGATCTGCTTAAAAGATTTGTCATATGGAAAATGAAATCCAATTGTTTGTCTTTGAGATTGCAGATAAAGCTAATCAATAAACAATTTATTTATTTGATTTTTTGACTAGTTTCAAGATTAATTCCCAAACAGAAAGTGTGCTCGGAAGTAGCTAAAAGAATCTTTTAGTTAGTTGTACTTAGGATCTGCAATTGAGCAAAAGAAATACCAAGCACTAAGACTAAAACTAATTGAATCCATTAATATTGATTGATACCATTGGGCCATTAACTAACAGTTAGTGGAGTGAAAATGACCCCTTTATAAGGGAACTCACTTCTTACATAATTCGAATCAAATGAATTTTTAAATGAATGAAATGCCATCTAAATCATTACATTTTACATTAACTTGAAATGTGTTTTTTTTTTTTTTTGTTTTTCTTGGTTTTGAAAAGCGTATAATTTCGGCTCTAATTAAGGCAATTTGAAATCTGATTTGACTTGTCGTTAAGAAGAATGCCCACATGGATGCTTACCAACTGAAATTTCAACTGAAATTACTGTACAATTCCCTGCAATTACTGCAGCAGTGCCTCATGCAAACCTTCTCTTGCCTCTGGCTTTATGCCCAAAACCGAAAACTGAAAAAAAAAACCACCATCTACTGGCCAACATGAACACACACACACATACACTCATATTGTAGCCCTGAAAGGGGAAATGTCCAAACTGCCCGCAGACAGTTGTCACCTTTAACTCGGAGGCTCTCTAACAATGCTGGCCAAATGCTGCAACACAGAAGGTGCGTCTCCAACTCCAACTCCAATCCCTACTCTAACTCCAACTCCTCATCCTGCTGGTCCTTCGTCTTCCTCCGACGACGTCATTAGTGCATATTTGTGGCTTTGTTTGCCGCAACTGACACAGAGAGACGGGTAGAGTGGGGCATGGGGGGACAGGCATGAAATGAAGGGCCAATGGCTGAACGTTGCCATCTGCCCGATGCTGAGGTGTACATGCTCGGAATAATCATGGCAAAATTGCAAATCGCAAGCGAAAGTGCTTGGCTACCAAAAATGCACTTGCACTGCGGCCGTATGTGGATGTAGATTAAAAGTAGACGCAGTCAACCAGCACGTATGTATGTGCTGGTGTGTGTGTGTGCAGCTATGGACCATGGTCAACACACTGGTTCAATGGCGGTGGACACTATGACACTGTATGTGCTGCATGTCAATGAAGTCAGCAGCACTTGATGCCTTGCAGCTGGCTGCTTGCTTGTTGGTTGGTTCGTTGGTTGGTTGCGGTAAACGTCCTTGATCAGAGGTTTAGACACACACACACACACAGAGACGATCGAATAACTATTAGCAAAAAAAAACATATATATATCCTTTAAGCTCGCCAAGTAAAATTATAAAGGAATCAAAGCACTTTTATCTTTCAGTGAGGAGAAGAGAAGAGAGAACAAACTTGTTGTGCCCATGAAGCATGAACAAATAGTTATGTAGATGATATATATATATCTTTATGCATATGTGTGTTTGTGTGTGTGTGTGTGTGTGTGTGTGTGTGTATACATCTCTCTCTGATATATAGACAAGACGACGCACTCGTCCATGGAAATCAATTAAAATCGTTCAAACTTACAAAACTGTCGGCAGAGACACATACACACACACACACACATGCACACACACACACACACACATGCACACATTGAGAGATATAGAATAGAAGCCATTGTTGCAATATGCTTCTGTTGCTGTTGCTTCTGCAATCAACCATCAATGCACTCACACACACACACACTCACAATCTCCAAGCTTCAGCCTCACTCCCTCTCCCTCTCCCTCTCCCTCTCTCTCTCTCGCCTTCTCTTCACTGTCCCTTTTCCTTTACCTATCTTTCTATCCTCTTTCTGCCCTAAAGGCGACTTTGCCAGTTTTACAAAACCACCAATGCCCCAAAAGCAGCAGGCCCATCAGCCTCCCTCATTCCCCTACCCCTCCCTCTTTACCATTCTCCTTTGTTGGTGACAATAAATACTCATTCGTTGCAGAAGAGTTCATCCAGTGTATCGTGAAGAGTTCTTACATGGACTTGAATTGCATTTTGATGAGCCTACACACATACACACACACACACCCACTCACACACTCAATTGCCCCAACGAAGCATGTTAAGCAAATGTATCGAAAGATGTTGTAAATGTCCTTACCTAAAATGATAGTAAAAATTCCAAAAATCTTTGATTTGCTGTTGCTTCTTTGCTAAGTTTTTAACGTGATCAGCATAGAATTGACTTATCTCTAATTACTTTCGATTCAATTTTTAAATAAGTCACGATTCTGAGCTCAGCATAAGAGGTCCTCAATATTTCGTCTCTCTATATGTCAAAAGGCGTGAAAACATTTATAATAATAAGATATTTTGATAAGAAGTTTCGAAATAAAACATTCTGGAGGGCAACCCAAGAAACTTTGCTTAATTAAGTTCATTTCTACAGTGCTTATCATATTTATAAACCACTTTTAAACGAAAAAAGTTTTTCCCGAATGACATAATACCCCAAAATCTTGAAAAATTAGTAGTTCAATATTTGAAGTATGAGTCAGAAACAACTTTTTCACTTAAAATTAACGTTTTAATAACGATTTCTTAAAAAAAAGAGAAAAATTCACCCATTTTCTGTATCAAAATTATAGCCCAATTTATTGTTTTGGTCAAAAAAATTTCAAAAACGTTGCGGAATTAATTAATATTATTATTAATATTTAGTGCGGCCTTCATTTGTCTTAGTTAATTCAAAAATTCTCTTTCTTATTGAAGCCACTAAATATAATAAAAGGTCCTTTTCGACCCTTTGCCATTTATTTGAAATTTGCGTTTTAAGATATCCAACAATCTCAAATTGGCGATTATTGCGAGAATACCCCAGGCATTTTTTAACTGGTTAAGATTTGGAGAACATGCTGGCCAGTCAAGGACATCAACATAACATTCCTACAAATACTCCTTTAAACGTCTGCCCACATGGATTTTAGAAAAACCATTGGTTTCTCACACAATTTCCTTAAAAATGAAATGAGACTAAAAATGAGAAAAAAAAGGCCCTTCTAATTATCAGATAATTGTTTTCCAAGTGTCATTTCTTTAAAAATGATCTAAACTCACTTAATTACAATGTCTGTATATCCGCACTTAATAAACTCAAATTTGCTACTGTGGGCTATAATTATTATATACAAAGATGCAAGCAAAGTTAACGGTTCTTTCTTAGTTTTCTATAAAAAGAACACAAATTGTTTCTATCAACAAATGACAGTAAAAATTGATTTTTGAAAAACCTTAAAAATGTTGTTAAAATTGATTTAAAGTTTAAGCTGCTGGGTGGGTTATAAATATGCTAAGCACTGTATTAACATATACTTTCCTTCAGTAAATTTCTATATCTCGTACTTTAAGTTTACATTTTATTTTTATTTATTTTTTTTTATTTTCTTGTGTATTGAATTTTAATTTAAACATTAAACAATTTCCGACAGCGTTGCGACTAAAAACAAAAAAGAATGAATAGAAAAAGTGAAAATTTTTGCAAAGTAAAGCAAATAAACAGAAAATATGAATCGGATCTGGGTTAGTTTTCGATTTGGCATGGCATGACGGACGATTTGGTCATACATATATCCGACTAGTAAAAAAATATATATAGTGAAAAAGTGATTAAACATTCCCTTTGCTTCATTGGCCTAATCCAGGGCAAAGACCCCCGAGTCCGAGGGGGATCCACCACTCTTTGCATCGCAACGTGTGTAGAAGGCCTGCTGAATGCCTGAAAAAAGGGGTGAGAAAAGGGGGGAGAAAAGGGGGGGGGGGGTTGTATATTATGTGATTAGAGAGAGTTTCGGGGCCAATTGACTTACAAGCATTGACATTTGCATTGCGTTTAACATTAGTTACATCCACATCGATTTCCGATTCACAATCGGATATCTCGTCCTCGTGATTGCGCCAGAGCAGAGGCGGCTGCTGATCGGCCTGATCGGCCTGATCGGCCTTGTTGCCAACATGACACTTGATCTGGGGCTTTGCTTTGGCCGATCTGTCCACATCGATGCTGCGGCGACGTAGTGCCTTGACAGCAGCACCAACAGCCACACAGGCGGCGGCAGTGGCTCCCACACAGATCAAAGTGTTACGCGATGGACGCAATCCATTCGAGAATCCAGTCGGGCAGCTCAATTGAATTTGTTGAGCCAGATCGGCAATATGTTTAGTATAATCCAAGAGCATGGTTAACCACCAATTGAATGATCTGAAAAAAAAGAAACAAAAATATAAAATACATTATATATAAAAGCTTAAACCGTTTCTCTTTCTTCCTCTCTCTCTCTCTCTGGTACTCTCTTTCTCTTTCGTTGCAGTTCATCCTGTTATCCAAGTACCAAATCAATTAGTCGGCGCACCACTTGGCACTGATGTTCAAATCGAGTGTCACGTTGAGGCCTCGCCCAAATCAATTAACTACTGGATTAAGGACACGGGTAAGTCACAGTCTCTTCGCCTCTCTCTCTCTCGCACTTTCTATGTGTATGCACATGTTGTCTGGCTGCCAGTCTGTTGGCCTGTCGGCGGTCCATCTGTCTGTCCGTCCGTCCGTCTGCCTGTCTATATGTCTGTGCGTATGCAGCGCTGATGTGTCCAGCAGCCCAAACGCATCATTACTTCAACATTGTATCCATGGTGGACCATGGAACCACTCGCCACCGTTCACTGGTCTCTGGCCAGGCCGTCATTAGTCAGTTTCAGTTGTCAGTCTGGCACGTCCCGTGTTTGAACTTTTTAAAAGCCATAAACTAGGCTACCTAAAAAATAATTTACATAGCAAACAAAAAAAAAAAAAAACCCAAAAAAAAAGATACAAGCAAATGTCTGTGCCATAGAATCGCAGGAAGCTAAGTTTTATCTGTGAAGTAACCAATTTTAGTGGATAGTTGTGTTTGAGCTGATCAATTGGGTCAATCATAGCCCATTTTTCTCTCTTCGCATCTTTTTCAGACGATTTATTTATGTAATAGTGGTCCGATTTGGCTGATTTCGACAAATATGTTGTTTATATAAATAAGCAGCTTTATTATAAATTTTCATTCAAATAGCTGCAAAACTAAGAGATTAGATTTGCATAGAAACCGTAAGACACTAATCGAATTCTAACAATAGAATATTTAAGAATTCAAGAGAAGAGAAGAGCAAATAAAGGGAAGCCAAGGAGGAGGATATGTAATTCGAAAGTTGAAGCAAACACCTTACGATAATTCGACTAGACCAAAGTATTTTCCCCTCCTCCGCCTACTGCCGCCTCTTGTCAAACACAACCCAGAGTCATGTACATACACACACAGACACACATATGTATCACTTACATACGCGTATGTATGTATGTATGTATGCTATTTACGATTCTTTTCTTAATCATTAAACATCAAATATATTGACTGAGCATTAACATGACATTTCACCCAACTGCCCAAGGCAAAGATGGTTGGTCAGGCATGTAAACTAACAATGTTTTGGTTGTGTCAGGTTCATCAAACTGCATTATGCACACATGTAAACGAGTCGATAAATCGTTTTGCAAGCCATTGGCTTTAATTTGATCAATTTACTTACCCCCAAAAGTTGCGTTGTCAGAAAATGGAAAATGTTGCTTCTCAAGTTTTCGGATTTTGAAATGAAATTGCAATGAATCCAAATCCAAATCCAAATAGATTATCCTTTGCCAACTGCCTTTTGTATATTTTAGTCTGAAAATAATATTATTATTTTATTCAGAACTAACGACGATACGTAACGTTTTGTAGACAAATATATATTGAATAAATGAGAAAAGGAAAAGCAGCGCACAGACAACTACACTGACATTTCACTCACAGACTACTATGTACATACATACATATATGTATATTTGATTACAAAAATCTGATTGAACTTTGTTTATACATATCTTTACCAGGTGAGATGATTGTCTCTTCCGTGAAATATCATGTTCAGGAAAGCTCTCAATCAATGTACGAGACCAAAATGACAATGATTGTGCGTAAATTCCAAAAAGATGATGTTGGATCCTATAGATGTATAGCAAAAAATTCACTCGGCGAAGTGGATAGCAGTATACGACTATATGGTAAGTTTAAAGAACATAATCCATCTGAAAAGAAACAAGGTCCAAAACAAAAAAATAAGTTCCATAAAAAATGTAGAAGGCTATGAATATATGTAGAGATATTTGATAACTTATCGAAAAATAACTGCCAAGCTTAAACTGTTAAGTTTGACCGAACAAGCATATATCGATATCGATCACATATCGATACTCGCGTGACAGTGCCAATGTAATACGACAAATCGATAACATTCTTGCGTACTTAACGAGAATTTATCACATTCTGATAATTGAAAATTTGAATTGAAAAAAAAAAACAAAAAAATTGAAACAAAATTTTTTAGACTTTAATCGCATCTCTTAATATGTTGGATGAGGCCAACTTCTACAGTTCGTTTTTGTTTTGGAGTATTTTCACTTTTATTTCAATTACTCTGCAGTGGCATGTGTGTGTGTGTGTGTAGGTGTGAATGTAGTTTGTTATGGCGTGTAACGGTTTTTTTGTTTTGGTTTGTTTGTTTTTTTTTTTTTTTGCAGAAATCCCCGGACCGAATCGTAAAAGTCCTAGCAAAGGTAACGGAGGCGGCGGCGGTGGAGGCGGAGCAGGTGCTGGCGGAGCTGGTACCAACGATGCGGATGCCAATGACATTTTAAAACTGAAACAAGTCAAAGTCACCTATCAGCCGGGTGGCGATGATGAGGAACTGCAATATGGTTCGTCCGAGGATTTTGAGGATGGCGATGGATATGGTGGACTGCCGCCGTTATCGCCTCACGTTTACTACACCAGTGGCAATAAGCCGCCCACACATAAGCCAGGAGGAGGCGGTGGCGGTGGCGGTGGTATTGGTGGTGGTGGGAGTGGCGGCAATCAGCATCAACATCATCATCATCACCATCACCAGCAGCAGCAGACGCATGGGAGTAACGCCAACGGCAACGAGTTGACTCCATCGGGAGGAGGTGGCGGTGGTGCCGGTGGCAATGCTGGTGCCGGTGGCATCACTCGTAAGCCACCCTATTATGGTACGGAAGTGCGCGGTGGCGGCAATGGCGGAATTGGCGGCCCCCTGGACAACAACGAAATGAGCTCCGGAGCCGAAGGTATTCATGGTGGCGGTGTTGGTGTCGGTGTCGGCGTCGGTGTCGGCGGAGGAGTAAACAATCGATGTCGATGGTTGTGGCACTGTCGACAGCCGTTCTTAATGGGTTTGTCGGCTATGTCCGGTTTTCTCTTGACGCTTTGGCTGTTATAATATCCAATGGCTAGTGTATAACAGCCTTTCCAAGTACACACACACACACATACACATCCACACTCACACTCACACACAAACACAATCACATATGTTGTAGTAGCAAATGTTAAATTGTTTATAAACAAATTACATACAAAAATAATGAAATTACATACAAGTAAGTAAAATGTATCTAAAAGTAAATGCCGCAAAAAAACAAAAAAACCAAAAAAAAAAAAAAACAAAATCAAATCATTTCCTCTTTTATCCTTCATCACGAGAATTCATTAATTTATCCTTAATTAACTTTCACAAAATGCAATTTTTTGTTGCTCTTCTTTTTTTTCGTTTTCAACTCCTTCTTTTTTGTCATTAATTTCTCATTAAATTCTATGCCTATCGCTCACCTTCGACCTGGACTTTTGTGACATGAAAGCAATTTCCCAAACCGATTTATATATATTTGTGGAATCCCAAAAAAAGAGAAAAGAAAAAAACCCCCCAAACAATCCCCGCCGAAAGGTCAATTAATATAAAGAAAATGCTAAACAAAATAAAAGAAACAAAAAAAAAAACAAACGCAAAAGTGTGAAACTTTTGATTTAAAAAAAAAAAAACGTAGAAAAAACGAAGCTGTTTTTTTTTTTTTTTTTTGTTTTGCTTCTATCCCATCATCATCCACTTTTCGATACTCTTTTTTCAAGCAATACTCTACGGAAATTTGAATGTTGATTTTCAATTTCGAATTTCAATTTCACAATATTTTCTTAGTAAGTTTCAAACATTTCTCATTCACTTAAGAAATGTTTTTGGCTTATCTCTTTGATATGCATCATTGTGCGAGTGTATAAAATATTCGAACTAATTAAATTGATTTGTTCTTTTACAGTTAATTTTTTTTTTCATTTTTTGGTTGCTCAACTTTGATTGACATTTAAAAATGATAAGAAGGTCATCACGAAATGAGATTCAGGTTTTTTCTTTTTCTTTCAAACAAATTTTCAATAATTAAGTTTGTTTAATATTTTTATGTAAATTTTCTCTATATATGTATATGTATGTATGTATATGTGCATATCTATGGCTGAAGAGAAAAACAGATGGAAAAGAAAATCAAAACAGTTTTTCAACCAGGCCAAAATCCAAAACTTTCGCAAAGAATGCATATGCAAAAAAGGTTAAAAACTTGTGTTATATTTTTTTTTTTTTGTTGTTGCTCAAGGAAAACTGCACCGTCTGCTATTGTCTGAGACAGTGGGAGCAGGGGAGGGAAGGGTAGGTGGAGAAGGTAGTTGGTACAAGTATAAGTTGTGGGCACCCTGTGATGAATTACACCCACACACACACACACACTCACACACACACACAAAGGGGGACTACGTCTCAGTCAGTTTTTAATGAAATAAAAACTTTTTGGCAAAGTGAATTTCATTGTACACCGAACCAATGACAACAACTTACTTACAGGAAAGGAATAAAGTATGTAGATGTATTGTAGGAGTGTGTGTGTGTGTGTGTGTGTGGGTGTGTGTTGGTGTGTATGTAGAAAACCGCCAAAAGCTGCCACTGATGATGATAATAAGACGATGCTGACAACCGCAGCAAAAGCAAGCAGCGAAAAACAAGAAGACAACAACAACACAAAGGATGGCTTCAAGCAGGGTGAGTGGTGGTGTTGGAGGTGGGTGGGGGTGGGAGGAGTAGGGGTACGTGGGTGGCTGTGTCTTGGGCGGTTGACACAAGTGTTTCAAATTACATACATTGGCCCCTAGAACCAACCAGCAATGTTACTCCCTCTCCATTACCACTAAGAGAGAGAGAGCCAACTACAACTACTACAAAACGCAACACTTTTTGTTGCTGCTGTTGCTGTTGTTAGTGTTGTTGTTGTTGTTGCTATTAGTGTTGCTGCTGTTGCTGTTGCTGTTGCCACTTTGCTGCTTGTAAACTCGCGTCTTTTGTTGTTATCTTTGTTTTGCTGTTGACGCATGTGTGTCAATGTGTATGCGTGTGTGTGTGTGTGTGTGTGTGTGTGTGTGTGTGTGTGTGTGTGTGTTATTGCTGTTGTTGCTGCGGTTGTTGCCCATACAAATGTGTATTTGTAAGTACTTATAATTCCACCTCCGCACCAAACACCAAACACCATGCAACACACAACTCCATCCCCACACCTCCTCCAACTTTATGCCCCCCATTCCATATCCCAATTTCCATCTGTTCCCCTATCCGCCGCCATTCGCACAGTTATGCCTACATAATTTTTTTTGTTTCTTTTATCTTATTCCATTTGTTACATAAAGAAAAGCCCGCTTAATTGCTCTATTTTGTTGCTTTTAAATTGTATTTTAATTTCAAAAAAAATTTCCTCAATGAGCTGAGCCCTTTATTAAGATACTCTTTTCCCATATATCTGCCTTTTCAGCGATTTTAGCTACTTTTGAGAACTTTTTAATGGGGATTTCATATATTTTTGCGATTATGCGAAACTTTTTGTCGACAAAGAATAATGTAAATTTAGGATTTTGAAATACCATTTGCCTACCTTTAGGGGCACAAATCAAAATAATGAAACTATTGGACAATAATCGAGATCAATCGCCATTTCTGATTCTCTTTTTCATCTTGGGGGGGGCCAATGACTACTTGTTAGTAGATCGAACTAGAACTATGCATTTTAGTTAGTAAGCACACTAAAACAAGACTCGAAATCTTTTGTTAATTTCGCCTTGAACGGCCCCAAAAAAAGTATTCCCAAAAGGGAGTTAAGTGTGCGATAAGGCTTTATGTGAGTATATCAAGATAATTTTACTTTTCTTTTTTTATTATATATATATATATATATATGTGTGTGTGTGTGTGTGTATATTTTTACTGCGGTTTATTGTGTTATGCACTCGCAAAACTTGTATCTATTTAAATTTTGTGTGTGGCAACATGTTTATTTTATAACCTTGAGGCAGTGGCAGGAGCAGAAGTATAGCAATCCCAAGTTATGCGGAGGGGGGAGGGTGGAGGCTGAGAAACTGTAGAAGATGAAGAGAAAGATGTAGAAGAAGAAGAAGAAGAAGTACCCAGTGCGAGGCTCTTCATGTTTGACGGAAGTTTAATTGAATACACCGCTTACTTGGAATATGGATAGCGATGGGTTGTGGTGCGGGGAGTTGGATACTGTGTGGCTGTGTGTGTGTGTGTGTGTGTGTGTGTGTGTTATTTGCAGCCAGTTGGCCGCAAAACATTTGCCGCATGTACAACACGAAGTGGCAGTGGCAGTGGCAGTGGCAGCAGCAGCAGGCAGGACTCGCTAAAACAAATGGCAATCAAGTTGAATTGTTACAAGTGCCTCCTTCAGGCTTTTGCCATTTTGTTGAAAATTTACTCAACTTTTTTGATTTAATAATGAAATGAGTCCTATCCATATGTGTATGTGTGTGTGTGTGTATCCCTGTGAGTCCAAGCAACAGCTGGCGCTCCAAGGCAGTGCAATCTTTTCATCACTTTTTTCCCCTCTCACCCCACACACTTTTCTTAGATTTCCTTATTTTTTTTTTTTTTTGTTTGGCCTTTGACTAACTCAACTCGTCTCAACTTCAAAAATAAAATTAAATACATACACGATGATAACACATTTAAATATATTTACAAAATTTATGTGAATGTGTGTGTGTGTGTGTGTGTGTGTGTGTGTATGAAAATTTCAATTTGCAACACTTTAGATTTGCGTCCTAAGGAAAAATGTGAAAATCTTAATTGTCAATCATGTTGACAACTCGGCCGCAAGCCTGCAGTCCTTGTAGTGTCCTTGCTATCCTGCCACATGATGCTTGAAGTGATTTAATTGAAATTCTATTTAGAAAACTCTACAGGAATTGCGAACTTCTTTTGGCAGTCTTCACTGCTTGAACACCTCTTCGCCTCCACCTCCACCTACCACTTGTCTCATGCAATTTTCTTTTCGCATGTCCTTCCTTCGGGTGCAACAGTTGTCTCTGTTTATCAACGAAACTGTGTAGCAGAGTGTATGTATGTTTATTTGCCAATGCATTTTAATTAAGAACTTCCTTTGTCTATTTGCCTTGAACTACATCATCATCATCATCATCATCAACTTTGTCATCCCATATCATCCTCATTCTCATCCTGATCCTTATCATCACCATCCTTGTCATCTGTTGATGTAACTACAATGTATAAAGAACAAAAACTCTAAAACAAAAAAAAAACAAACCACACACAATCCACAAACGTTTATAATCATATTGTTAACAATTAAATAAAGAAAAAATTAAGCAACACATATTCAATATGTACTTATGATGCAGAAATTTTGTAAAAACAAAAAAACAAAATTCAACAAAAATTTATAAATCACTCAAAAGAAAACAAAAAAAAAATGGTTGTTTCATATTTGCATTGTATTGCTTGCAGTTTAAGTAATAAGTCGTATAATGCTTTGAAAATCAATACAAATATTATATAAACTATAACACTTAATTATTAAATAAAAGTCATTAAAAAAGCATATTAAGAACAACTGCAGACTTAGCTAATATGTTGCAGCAGAGAGTTGAAAAAACAATAATTATATATACATACATACAATATGTGCCATTATTAGCAGAAATCGTAATAATGACAAATACACTCAAACAACATTCATCAACTTCATATATAATAATGATCGATAAATGAATGTTTAATGGGCGTGGCACAGATTGAGTTATTCTACTTTAGATCAGTCAAATGGAATTTGTTTTAGATTTCTTGCAAAACAATTTGTTAATCATTTATGTAATCAGGTGACTTAAGTTAGAGATGGACAACTATCGATAGACGAAAGAGTCGATGAGTAAGCGATTTATGATATTGTCTAAATGTTTTTTCAATAGTTTTCCACCGTTAATTCAAAATATGATTTAAATCGAGGATAAATTCTAAAAATCTTCTTACGAATTCAATTCTAACTATTAATTTTCCTAAATTATTGCCTCATTCAAAGCCCATCATAGTATAGATATATAGGCGATTAAGTATTTTAATATATAGCCAAAACAAGTTAATCTTCATTCATGACTTCTGTATATAACCATATAAGTATATAGTGTTTTTTTTTTTTTTTTTTTTATTGTTTGTTGGTCATAAATTACTATCGATCAATGTATAAAAATGTATGAAAATGCATGGTTCCCAAAAAAAAAAAAAATGAAATGAAGTTAATAAAAGGAGTCATCAAAAGTAGCTAACGTGAACGTGAATAAAATAAAATTGTATATAGACCAAAAACAAAAAAAAAACACATTAAAACTATATATATTAATTAATATATTATATTACATACATGTATATGGAGTTTAACAATTAATAAAAATGTAGTAAGAAAAAGAGCGAGAGAGAAAGAAAGAGAAAGAGAGAGAGAGAAAGAGAAGGAATACATATATTGAAAAATAAAATAAAATTAATAATTAATTGATATTTGATTACTTATACGTACATATGTAAAATCAGATATATATATATATATATATATATACCTATATATATGAAACAATAAATGAAAATGAAAGAAACATAAAAATATTATATATACATATGTATAACTATATATACAGGCATATATAAAGACATACACGAAAGCGACATACAACATAAATATATAACTATATATGATATACAAGAAATTACAAGCAAACAAAAAACAGGAAAAATAATAATAATAATAATAAACACAAACACACTCACACACACATACAACAGCAACCACAACAACAAAATGAAAACCATCTACAAATAAAGGACAAATATATTTATTAAAATTGATAAGCTCAGTTCAAGCAATGAAGGCGGCAAAACGAAAGATTTTCAAATGCAAATGTCGCAAAGTTTTTAACGGCACTTACGAGGGCTGGCTAAAAAGTATCGATAACCTCCTATCGAGCCAATGTGGGGCAGAATTTTTTAAATTTAGCTCAATTGATGGCAAAGTCAATTAGTTTTCAAGCTGCCCTATCAAAATATACAAAATATACATAGAAGTGTATATATAAAGGTATGTATAAACTGCTCATGTGTGGGTGTGTGTGTGTGTGAGTGGGCTTAGCATCTGGACAGAAAATGCGGCATAGACACAAGCATTTGTTCTACTTGGCATCATCATCGTCGTCGTCCTCGTTGTCCTCGTTGTAGTCGTTGTCCTTGTCGTTGTCCAAGCAGTTGCACACAAAATTTAACTCTCGAGCACAGCAGGATATCCGTTTCTCTGAGCTAAAGCGGAAGTTGTTGTGAAAATAACACAGCAAATAACTTCTGCAACCGCAATGAGCACGAGTTCCTACACACACACACACACACATAGTTCGAAAATGACTGACACCCAAAAAACTTTCAACCAAAAAGGAATAGAATAAAAAAGATAAATAGAAAAAAATTACTTTATCCTCATCAAGTGGCTAGCAGAGGATAAAGTAATTTTTTTCTATTTATCTTTTTTATTCTATTCCTTTTTGGTTGAAAGTTTTTTGGGTGTCAGTCATTTTCGAACTATGTGTGTGTGTGTGTGTGTAGGAACTCGTGCTCATTGCGGTTGCAGAAGTTATTTGCTGTGTTATTTTCACAACAACTTCCGCTTTAGCTCAGAGAAACGGATATCCTGCTGTGCTCGAGAGTTAAATTTTGTGTGCAACTGCTTGGACAACGACAAGGACAACGACTACAACGAGGACAACGAGGACGACGACGATGATGATGCCAAGTAGAACAAATGCTTGTGTCTATGCCGCATTTTCTGTCCAGATGCTAAGCCCACTCACACACACACACACCCACACATGAGCAGTTTATACATACCTTTATATATACACTTCTATGTATATTTTGTATATTTTGATAGGGCAGCTTGAAAACTAATTGACTTTGCCATCAATTGAGCTAAATTTAAAAAATTCTGCCCCACATTGGCTCGATAGGAGGTTATCGATACTTTTTAGCCAGCCCTCGTAAGTGCCGTTAAAAACTTTGCGACATTTGCATTTGAAAATCTTTCGTTTTGCCGCCTTCATTGCTTGAACTGAGCTTATCAATTTTAATAAATATATTTGTCCTTTATTTGTAGATGGTTTTCATTTTGTTGTTGTGGTTGCTGTTGTATGTGTGTGTGAGTGTGTTTGTGTTTATTATTATTATTATTATTTTTCCTGTTTTTTGTTTGCTTGTAATTTCTTGTATATCATATATAGTTATATATTTATGTTGTATGTCGCTTTCGTGTATGTCTTTATATATGCCTGTATATATAGTTATACATATGTATATATAATATTTTTATGTTTCTTTCATTTTCATTTATTGTTTCATATATATAGGTATATATATATATATATATATATATCTGATTTTACATATGTACGTATAAGTAATCAAATATCAATTAATTATTAATTTTATTTTATTTTTCAATATATGTATTCCTTCTCTTTCTCTCTCTCTCTTTCTCTTTCTTTCTCTCTCGCTCTTTTTCTTACTACATTTTTATTAATTGTTAAACTCCATATACATGTATGTAATATAATATATTAATTAATATATATAGTTTTAATGTGTTTTTTTTTTGTTTTTGGTCTATATACAATTTTATTTTATTCACGTTCACGTTAGCTACTTTTGATGACTCCTTTTATTAACTTCATTTCATTTTTTTTTTTTTTGGGAACCATGCATTTTCATACATTTTTATACATTGATCGATAGTAATTTATGACCAACAAACAATAAAAAAAAAAAAAAAAAAAACACTATATACTTATATGGTTATATACAGAAGTCATGAATGAAGATTAACTTGTTTTGGCTATATATTAAAATACTTAATCGCCTATATATCTATACTATGATGGGCTTTGAATGAGGCAATAATTTAGGAAAATTAATAGTTAGAATTGAATTCGTAAGAAGATTTTTAGAATTTATCCTCGATTTAAATCATATTTTGAATTAACGGTGGAAAACTATTGAAAAAACATTTAGACAATATCATAAATCGCTTACTCATCGACTCTTTCGTCTATCGATAGTTGTCCATCTCTAACTTAAGTCACCTGATTACATAAATGATTAACAAATTGTTTTGCAAGAAATCTAAAACAAATTCCATTTGACTGATCTAAAGTAGAATAACTCAATCTGTGCCACGCCCATTAAACATTCATTTATCGATCATTATTATATATGAAGTTGATGAATGTTGTTTGAGTGTATTTGTCATTATTACGATTTCTGCTAATAATGGCACATATTGTATGTATGTATATATAATTATTGTTTTTTCAACTCTCTGCTGCAACATATTAGCTAAGTCTGCAGTTGTTCTTAATATGCTTTTTTAATGACTTTTATTTAATAATTAAGTGTTATAGTTTATATAATATTTGTATTGATTTTCAAAGCATTATACGACTTATTACTTAAACTGCAAGCAATACAATGCAAATATGAAACAACCATTTTTTTTTTGTTTTCTTTTGAGTGATTTATAAATTTTTGTTGAATTTTGTTTTTTTGTTTTTACAAAATTTCTGCATCATAAGTACATATTGAATATGTGTTGCTTAATTTTTTCTTTATTTAATTGTTAACAATATGATTATAAACGTTTGTGGATTGTGTGTGGTTTGTTTTTTTTTTGTTTTAGAGTTTTTGTTCTTTATACATTGTAGTTACATCAACAGATGACAAGGATGGTGATGATAAGGATCAGGATGAGAATGAGGATGATATGGGATGACAAAGTTGATGATGATGATGATGATGATGTAGTTCAAGGCAAATAGACAAAGGAAGTTCTTAATTAAAATGCATTGGCAAATAAACATACATACACTCTGCTACACAGTTTCGTTGATAAACAGAGACAACTGTTGCACCCGAAGGAAGGACATGCGAAAAGAAAATTGCATGAGACAAGTGGTAGGTGGAGGTGGAGGCGAAGAGGTGTTCAAGCAGTGAAGACTGCCAAAAGAAGTTCGCAATTCCTGTAGAGTTTTCTAAATAGAATTTCAATTAAATCACTTCAAGCATCATGTGGCAGGATAGCAAGGACACTACAAGGACTGCAGGCTTGCGGCCGAGTTGTCAACATGATTGACAATTAAGATTTTCACATTTTTCCTTAGGACGCAAATCTAAAGTGTTGCAAATTGAAATTTTCATACACACACACACACACACACACACACACACATTCACATAAATTTTGTAAATATATTTAAATGTGTTATCATCGTGTATGTATTTAATTTTATTTTTGAAGTTGAGACGAGTTGAGTTAGTCAAAGGCCAAACAAAAAAAAAAAAAAATAAGGAAATCTAAGAAAAGTGTGTGGGGTGAGAGGGGAAAAAAGTGATGAAAAGATTGCACTGCCTTGGAGCGCCAGCTGTTGCTTGGACTCACAGGGATACACACACACACACATACACATATGGATAGGACTCATTTCATTATTAAATCAAAAAAGTTGAGTAAATTTTCAACAAAATGGCAAAAGCCTGAAGGAGGCACTTGTAACAATTCAACTTGATTGCCATTTGTTTTAGCGAGTCCTGCCTGCTGCTGCTGCCACTGCCACTGCCACTGCCACTTCGTGTTGTACATGCGGCAAATGTTTTGCGGCCAACTGGCTGCAAATAACACACACACACACACACACACACACACACAGCCACACAGTATCCAACTCCCCGCACCACAACCCATCGCTATCCATATTCCAAGTAAGCGGTGTATTCAATTAAACTTCCGTCAAACATGAAGAGCCTCGCACTGGGTACTTCTTCTTCTTCTTCTTCTACATCTTTCTCTTCATCTTCTACAGTTTCTCAGCCTCCACCCTCCCCCCTCCGCATAACTTGGGATTGCTATACTTCTGCTCCTGCCACTGCCTCAAGGTTATAAAATAAACATGTTGCCACACACAAAATTTAAATAGATACAAGTTTTGCGAGTGCATAACACAATAAACCGCAGTAAAAATATACACACACACACACACACATATATATATATGTGTGTGTGTGTGTGTGTATATTTTTACTGCGGTTTATTGTGTTATGCACTCGCAAAACTTGTATCTATTTAAATTTTGTGTGTGGCAACATGTTTATTTTATAACCTTGAGGCAGTGGCAGGAGCAGAAGTATAGCAATCCCAAGTTATGCGGAGGGGGGAGGGTGGAGGCTGAGAAACTGTAGAAGATGAAGAGAAAGATGTAGAAGAAGAAGAAGAAGAAGTACCCAGTGCGAGGCTCTTCATGTTTGACGGAAGTTTAATTGAATACACCGCTTACTTGGAATATGGATAGCGATGGGTTGTGGTGCGGGGAGTTGGATACTGTGTGGCTGTGTGTGTGTGTGTGTGTGTGTGTGTGTGTTATTTGCAGCCAGTTGGCCGCAAAACATTTGCCGCATGTACAACACGAAGTGGCAGTGGCAGTGGCAGTGGCAGCAGCAGCAGGCAGGACTCGCTAAAACAAATGGCAATCAAGTTGAATTGTTACAAGTGCCTCCTTCAGGCTTTTGCCATTTTGTTGAAAATTTACTCAACTTTTTTGATTTAATAATGAAATGAGTCCTATCCATATGTGTATGTGTGTGTGTGTGTATCCCTGTGAGTCCAAGCAACAGCTGGCGCTCCAAGGCAGTGCAATCTTTTCATCACTTTTTTCCCCTCTCACCCCACACACTTTTCTTAGATTTCCTTATTTTTTTTTTTTTTTGTTTGGCCTTTGACTAACTCAACTCGTCTCAACTTCAAAAATAAAATTAAATACATACACGATGATAACACATTTAAATATATTTACAAAATTTATGTGAATGTGTGTGTGTGTGTGTGTGTGTGTGTGTGTATGAAAATTTCAATTTGCAACACTTTAGATTTGCGTCCTAAGGAAAAATGTGAAAATCTTAATTGTCAATCATGTTGACAACTCGGCCGCAAGCCTGCAGTCCTTGTAGTGTCCTTGCTATCCTGCCACATGATGCTTGAAGTGATTTAATTGAAATTCTATTTAGAAAACTCTACAGGAATTGCGAACTTCTTTTGGCAGTCTTCACTGCTTGAACACCTCTTCGCCTCCACCTCCACCTACCACTTGTCTCATGCAATTTTCTTTTCGCATGTCCTTCCTTCGGGTGCAACAGTTGTCTCTGTTTATCAACGAAACTGTGTAGCAGAGTGTATGTATGTTTATTTGCCAATGCATTTTAATTAAGAACTTCCTTTGTCTATTTGCCTTGAACTACATCATCATCATCATCATCATCAACTTTGTCATCCCATATCATCCTCATTCTCATCCTGATCCTTATCATCACCATCCTTGTCATCTGTTGATGTAACTACAATGTATAAAGAACAAAAACTCTAAAACAAAAAAAAAACAAACCACACACAATCCACAAACGTTTATAATCATATTGTTAACAATTAAATAAAGAAAAAATTAAGCAACACATATTCAATATGTACTTATGATGCAGAAATTTTGTAAAAACAAAAAAACAAAATTCAACAAAAATTTATAAATCACTCAAAAGAAAACAAAAAAAAATGGTTGTTTCATATTTGCATTGTATTGCTTGCAGTTTAAGTAATAAGTCGTATAATGCTTTGAAAATCAATACAAATATTATATAAACTATAACACTTAATTATTAAATAAAAGTCATTAAAAAAGCATATTAAGAACAACTGCAGACTTAGCTAATATGTTGCAGCAGAGAGTTGAAAAAACAATAATTATATATACATACATACAATATGTGCCATTATTAGCAGAAATCGTAATAATGACAAATACACTCAAACAACATTCATCAACTTCATATATAATAATGATCGATAAATGAATGTTTAATGGGCGTGGCACAGATTGAGTTATTCTACTTTAGATCAGTCAAATGGAATTTGTTTTAGATTTCTTGCAAAACAATTTGTTAATCATTTATGTAATCAGGTGACTTAAGTTAGAGATGGACAACTATCGATAGACGAAAGAGTCGATGAGTAAGCGATTTATGATATTGTCTAAATGTTTTTTCAATAGTTTTCCACCGTTAATTCAAAATATGATTTAAATCGAGGATAAATTCTAAAAATCTTCTTACGAATTCAATTCTAACTATTAATTTTCCTAAATTATTGCCTCATTCAAAGCCCATCATAGTATAGATATATAGGCGATTAAGTATTTTAATATATAGCCAAAACAAGTTAATCTTCATTCATGACTTCTGTATATAACCATATAAGTATATAGTGTTTTTTTTTTTTTTTTTTTTATTGTTTGTTGGTCATAAATTACTATCGATCAATGTATAAAAATGTATGAAAATGCATGGTTCCCAAAAAAAAAAAAAATGAAATGAAGTTAATAAAAGGAGTCATCAAAAGTAGCTAACGTGAACGTGAATAAAATAAAATTGTATATAGACCAAAAACAAAAAAAAACACATTAAAACTATATATATTAATTAATATATTATATTACATACATGTATATGGAGTTTAACAATTAATAAAAATGTAGTAAGAAAAAGAGCGAGAGAGAAAGAAAGAGAAAGAGAGAGAGAGAAAGAGAAGGAATACATATATTGAAAAATAAAATAAAATTAATAATTAATTGATATTTGATTACTTATACGTACATATGTAAAATCAGATATATATATATATATATATATATACCTATATATATGAAACAATAAATGAAAATGAAAGAAACATAAAAATATTATATATACATATGTATAACTATATATACAGGCATATATAAAGACATACACGAAAGCGACATACAACATAAATATATAACTATATATGATATACAAGAAATTACAAGCAAACAAAAAACAGGAAAAATAATAATAATAATAATAAACACAAACACACTCACACACACATACAACAGCAACCACAACAACAAAATGAAAACCATCTACAAATAAAGGACAAATATATTTATTAAAATTGATAAGCTCAGTTCAAGCAATGAAGGCGGCAAAACGAAAGATTTTCAAATGCAAATGTCGCAAAGTTTTTAACGGCACTTACGAGGGCTGGCTAAAAAGTATCGATAACCTCCTATCGAGCCAATGTGGGGCAGAATTTTTTAAATTTAGCTCAATTGATGGCAAAGTCAATTAGTTTTCAAGCTGCCCTATCAAAATATACAAAATATACATAGAAGTGTATATATAAAGGTATGTATAAACTGCTCATGTGTGGGTGTGTGTGTGTGTGAGTGGGCTTAGCATCTGGACAGAAAATGCGGCATAGACACAAGCATTTGTTCTACTTGGCATCATCATCGTCGTCGTCCTCGTTGTCCTCGTTGTAGTCGTTGTCCTTGTCGTTGTCCAAGCAGTTGCACACAAAATTTAACTCTCGAGCACAGCAGGATATCCGTTTCTCTGAGCTAAAGCGGAAGTTGTTGTGAAAATAACACAGCAAATAACTTCTGCAACCGCAATGAGCACGAGTTCCTACACACACACACACACACATAGTTCGAAAATGACTGACACCCAAAAAACTTTCAACCAAAAAGGAATAGAATAAAAAAGATAAATAGAAAAAAATTACTTTATCCTCTGCTAGCCACTTGATGTGTGGTCAAAGTGACGGGACGACTCAATGGTGGCATTTATCGTAATTTTGTTATAATGCTAAAACAGTGTTGTCACTGTCCCTTATATCCACCACCACCAACCCACCCACCCCTCCGCCCCTGCTGCCACCTATTACCGCCCCAGTTTTTTGGACTTTTACGGCCGCCGCTAAGCCACTTTGAAACTCAAACGCCATTTCATTGGCCCACACTTGAAGCCAAGCGCAAAAAGTTAAATGAAATCCACATTCATTCAATGCAAAAAAAAAAAAAAGAAAACCAAAAGGCCGAGCTAGCTTCGATCTTGCCGAAGTTCGTATACTCTAGCAAGATGAGGTGAAAGAACCGAAATGACATCGAATAAACATTTAACTGATCAAGCTTGATTTCTATTAAATCTATTTTGAAGACACTTCTGACCACAGTTTCCATTCCCATTCCCAAAACCACACTGAAGCAAGGGTAGCAAGGTAGGCAGCTCCAAAATGATCCATTGCGAGACTAACAGAGAATCTTTGGTAAAGATCGTAATGTTCATTTTGTTCAATGCCTTTTGCAAAAAATGTGGTGCCCACTTTTAGGCTGAACTTCTCTGTATTAAAAATCGAAAAATTTGTTTATTGATCTTTATTCTCAAACGAAGTCTGTTTGTTTTGAAAGCTATATAAGATAGAGTCGTCCATGCTGGATAATTCCGAGTTAAATGTGTGTTTTAACCAAAATGAAGTTAGTACTTATGCGAAATTCAAATTGTAGCCATATTTCGTTTTCTTTATTTTCTAATCATATTTTAAATACTTACTTTTACTTTCAATCAGTGTGCGGACGGGATTGGTGGCGAAGGTGGGAGTGGGGGTCAGCGAGAGAGCCGCGTGACCCTTTGCAGCCGTTACATTTAAATGCGCAATGGGCCATGGCCAGAACGAAGAGAACAGCGAACAGCTAACAGCCGGCAGCCGGCAGCCAAAATAAAATTATACACCAAGCATCGTTTGCGCCTTGGCCCGTTAGCAAGTGTTGGTGGGGTATGGGGGGGGGGGGGGGGAAAGACGTTATCGAGGTATCCTTGAGCATCCACGGGGTATCCCTTTATTGCAAGGGTTGAAACTTCAACTGCTTTTGCCTGCCTGTGGTATCAAAAATTGACTTTTAATGAAAACAATTGAAAATTCGGGTTCGTCCTTGCCTCTTCCTATCTCCCAGTCTTCCAGTCTGCCTGTCTGCGTCCCTCCCCGTCTCCCCTGTTTGTCTTTGCTTACGCTCGACTGCCCCAAAACTGAACTGCGGTTATTAATTTCAATTAAAGCATTTAACCGGCAAGCCAAAATATTCAGGCAATATGCTTTTTGGTTACTCTTCGACTTTTTTGTTTCCCCGTTCGAGTTGGGTGGCTGGTTGGTTGGTTGGTTGGTTGGTTGGTTGGTGGGAAGAGGGGGTGGCCAAGTGAAATGAAATGATATGCCCAAAACTGTTTGGATGAGTGGCAACACATTAATTAAGGCGTGAAATTCTTGGCCAGTGCCTAGAAATTAGTTTTGTCTCGTTTTATTAAAAATCAACACAAATATTTAAATAGTTTAATGAGTGAATTAAAACAATGAAAGGATTTAACCAAAATCAAAATTCACTCTCATTTTAAACTAGGCTGGAAACTAAATTTAAAAACATTTATTCTAACTTTGTTTATAATTGATTGATTGGTTAATTGGGATCAGAAAGCGATTCAAATGATGGTGGAATGATCGGAGAGAGATTAAGAGATGAAGTGCATTCAAAGAGATAGTTAATTGAATTGTTAGTCATCATCATGACCTACGACACTTTACTTTAATAACTTAGAGAAATCGCTGGCAGCTAATTTTAGTTTCCCTAAGACACACCCTGTTTATCGTCTTTATCGGACTTTAAATTTCTTGAATGAAGGAGCGCTTCCAAGTTGCAGTTCAGATGTTAGCTTGATGATAATAATATATTTTATAAAATCATCCAATTAACTAGTCAACAACAGCCACCACCATGCAGACATAGACATTGCAGCCAGATCCCAGTTTCCAGCACCCATCTCTTCATCTCTCCATAGCTATTCGTTCTATTCCATTCGCTTTTTGGCTGCTGCAAATGCAAAAACATTTAAAGTCCACATCCACAAACAAACAAGCAAACAAACAGCTGCACTTGAAGCGGGCTTCATTGGAGTGCGGAAGTGCGGGAGTGGGGAAGTGGGGAAGTGGGGAAGTGGGGGAGTGGGGAAGCAGCTGTGGGTAAGGGATAGAAGCCACGTACTTAAGCTGCAAACGGGAGTACAACTGACTTTGAACTACGACTCCAGCAGCGGCGTCTGTCGGTGGAGGCAAACACAAATACAGTTCGGTGAGAGATACCCAAAGGTTAACGGGAAAGGGTAACCAGGGGGGAAAGGTTGCACCGCCATCCTCCACATTCGTTTTGTCTTGGCGCTGCGTTAACTGTTTCTATTTCTATTTCTATTTCTATTTCTATTTCTATTTCTATTTCTATTTCAATTTCAATTTGCTCATTGCTTTAGTGTGTGGCATGTATGTAAATGGCCATTTTTCTTTTAATTTTTACACAGTTTATGAGTGTGTGTTTGTATGTGTGTGTGTGTGTGTGTCTAAACGAGATGGTGCAAAAAACAGGAAAAAATTCTGCGCCACTTGCCCGAAGTCAGCCAAACTCTGTAATGTCTCTTACGATCGCTGCTGCTGCTGCTTGTTCCTTGTTGCCCGATCTAATATCCTTGAAATCGGACTTTACTAAGCCTTAGTTATTAGCCGAAGGACTCAAATATAAAAGATAGATAAGACTAGGGATGGCAAAAAAAAAATAAATTAATTTTCCTTGCGATTATTAATCGCAAAAAATGAAAATAAACGATTATTTCAACGATTATTTTCATAGTTTTACTTTTTTATGATTTTTACATTTTCTTATATATGTATATATTATGGCTAAAAGAATAAAGAAAACAGAAAATGTTATTCATATATACTCAAAACTGTTTTGTAAGTAGTAAAACATTATAATTTTTATTTATTTAAAACAGAATTATCTTATCCCATCCCTAGAATTCCAGTTGAAGGTCTAATCTGGCTCTCTTTGGACTAATTAAGCACTTTTTTTTTTAAGCATGGCTTAAATTTGTGTCTGTGTTCGTTTGTTTGTTTGTTTGTTTGTTTGTTTATTGGAGTCTAGAAGTCAATGTTGCTTTGCCACAATAGTCCGACATGTGTTTTATTTGCCCATTTTGAGTGAGAAATTAAAAATAAAACAAAAACTTTGGCCCTGCTGTTGGTTGCTGGGGCAACCAAACAATTCTATATACAAATTTGGATACAAAAATATATGTATATATAAGTGCCTATAGTGATACGTAAATCGGTAGTCTCTGGCAACCGCTAGTTGTTGACCGGCAAAATACGTTAGCAGCAAAGAAACCAGAAACGGAGAAATAATAAAATTGCTGAACAATTTTTGTTGTTAATTGGTTTACATTATATTATTTATAAACAATATTTTTCAAGTGTCTGAAGGTGTTCAAGAAGACAACGAAGAAATCAAAAAGGACAAAACTTCAAAATGGTAAGTGAAACAAATCACAACATGCATCAGAATCACCAGACAGAGAGAGAGAGAGAGAGAGCAAGAGAGTGAAAGGCCAAAGGACAATGGGGAAAACATTTGGAACGGAGGTGCCAGGCATTTTGTTCTTCATTTTGGTTTTGGTCTTGGTCTTGGTCTTCGTTTTCATCTTCATCTTTCTTTGCCATGTTATGGCGTCTGCGATAAGGCACTTTTCTATCTCTCTCCCTCACTCTCTCTCTCACTCTCTCACTGTCTCTCTGTCGACCAGCTAAACGAACAACAAAGGCGACCTCTCGTTGTGCTCCATTTTCTTGCATTCTTTTTGCCTTTGCCTTTTTCTGATTTTTTGCATACCCTGTACGCGGCAGGGTCAAGGGGCAAAAAGAAAATGGAACCTCTACCGATAGCTTCTGCAAATTCTTTTCCTTCAACTAATTCAAAAGAAGTTTCTTTAAGGTTTCGTAACTATTTCTAGATCTGATCTTAGAATGGTGGCCACCGTGTCGATACAGGGTGTATTGTGGTTCGTGCCTTGAATTGATATAAATATAATTTTTTGTTGTTTTTTTTTTGTTTTTGTTTTTATTTGGCGGGGGGGTTACATCGGCAGCCATTGGCGGCGCGGCGCGCATTCAATTTTTCATGCCAAGCCGGGCTGTTGCTGCTGCTGCTGCTGCTGCAGACACATACAAAATATATACTATACATGCATCTATATATATATATATGTATATATACAATATGCATGCACATTATATAAATGAAATGAATGTCGTTGCACTCGAATGAAAGCCAAATTCAGAGTGAAATCTCAGCTTTGGCCCAGCTTCTGTTTTCTTCTTGTTCTTGTCTATTTTCGATAATTTGTTTATGCCCTATATATACATATATATATGTGTGTGTGTGTATGTGTGTGTGTGTGTGTATGTATATATTTTTAAACAATTTTTACTTCTCGCAAGCAAGTAGAGAGAGTAACAGGACCCATGGTGGTGGTCGCTTTCGAAAATTTTTGAATAATTTGCAGTCATAAAATATGCAATAAGCCAACAGCTGTTGCAAAATTGTTTTGAAAGCCGCGCCATCACATTATTTAAAGCGACGATGGGCGAAGCGCGTAGTCCTTGCTGACTCCTCTGCCTGGTTTCCGTTTGCTGGTGGATCTTCTTCTCCGCGTCTCCACTCCACTCCAATCCGTTCGCTGTTTCTTCTCCTGTTGTTGTGTGTTTTTTTTTTCGGTTGTGTGTGTGTGTGTGTGTGTCTCTTGGCGTACAAGCGAAATCAAATTAAGCCCTGTTAAAGGATTTAAAGTGGGCAAAAAATTATGGTTTATGGGTCCGAGCCAGGAGGAAGGCAGCTGCTCCCTTCATCATTTGTTCCACACACATGCAAAATTTTTATATTTCAATCCAAACTTGAGACTTACTAATTTTACACTTATTTCTCTCTTTTCAGCCGCCAAAGGGTAAAAAGGGCAAGAAGGGCAAAAAAATGCCAGGTAAGCAGTAAAAAATTTGACAAAAAGCTTAAGCAACTAGTTCCTTAAAGTAGCCACAAAAAAGAAGAAAAAAAAACACGCAAAGCCACACATACAAACGGGAAGGCAAGAGGCCCTCACGTTGGCCGCCATAGCCGCCGCCTGTCAGGCAATTAATTGTTTTTGGGGCAAAAGCAACCACATTGCATTGGGTAAACCAAAAGTTTCTCATACCTCTACACTTTCAGCTTCAGTTTATGCAGTTTTTCAGTATCTTTGGGAAACAAAAAAAAAAATATCAAACAATTATACAACAGATTCTTAACATGTTCTATATATGTATATTTACATATATCCGATCAATCAATCGGGAGTGTAAGTAGGTAGGTCGAGACACATTAGAACCAACAATTAATAGACTTATTGCCCTTTTTGGTAAGGGTATAAAATGGCCAAGCAAAGCCCTTTTGGAAATAATGATAATCTGTGTCAGGACCGAGAATGCCACCTCCCAAAAAATGCACTATAATTGCCTAAGGACCAAAAGAGAATAAAAACTGTCCACTTCATTTCCACGAGTGAACAAACTCGCTTAGTTTCTAACGCACATAATTGTTTCTAGTCGTCCTGGTCTTGGTTTGGTCATGGTCCTTGTGCTGGGCACCATTTGGACGAGCAACGTGGCCAATTACAGAAAACAATTACAACATGGCTAGCACACACACACAGACACAGGGGAGGGGGGTGGGGGGAGACACACACTCATATGGTAGTGCGGAAATGGCCAAAGAGACAGCGCGTGCCACATCGTTCTCATTAAATTGTCATAAAAAGCGCATTCGATGTGCATTTAAAGTTGCTGGACCACTTTAAACTCCTCTTCTCTCTCTCTCTCTCTCTCTCTCTGGCAGTTCTTATCGATGGCGTGGACACGTCCTCGATGACACGCGATCAGCTGGAGGCATTCGCTTTGCGTCTTAAGGCTGAAATGGATCGCGAAAGGGAGGAGCGCAACTATTTCCAGCTGGAACGCGACAAAATTCGCACATTCTGGGAGATCACGAGGCAACAGTTGGACGAGGCACGCTATGAGTTGCAGCAAAAGGACAAGGAGATCGAGGCCACTCAGGACTTGGCTGATGTGGACACGAAACATGTGATGCAGCAAATGAAACATTTGCAATTCGAGAATCACAATAAGCTCGGGGAAGTGCGTGCCGAGGCCATGACACAATTGAAACTGGCCCAAGAGCATCATGTCCTGCAGGAGCAGGAATTGCAGCGGGATAAGCGCCAGTTGCGCCGCATGCTACGTGAGCGAGCCGAGATGAATGAAATGCAATTGCGACAGATGGAGGCACACTTCAATGAGAAATTGCTGTAAGTCCATGCGCGTGCCAGTCATTGAGATTTCTTCCGTTTCTTTCTCACTCGTTTCTCGCATTCAGTTCATCTCTCTGCTTCAAAGACTTTCCTTCGTCTTAATTCCGTTTCTATCTTAATTGTTTCTCATCATCTCTTCTTAATCGTTTCTCGTCATTTCTGTTTCTTTCTCACTTGTTTCGTGCAGGGAACAACAACTTGGCTTCGAACAGGAACGTAAGGACAACGAAATGCTGCACGAGGAGAAAATGATGGAGCAAAAATCGAAAATGGATCTTTTCTATAATACCCAAATGTTTGAGGTGGAAGAACGCAAGAATCAGCAGATCAAGGATCTTCAGGATCACCACGATTTGGCATTCAATGACATGAAGAACTACTACAATGACATCACTCTGAATAACTTGGCCTTGATTGGCAGCATGAAGGAGCAATTGGAGCATTTGCGTAAGCAGGCCGAACGCAGCGATCGCGTTGCCGCGGAGACCCAGCAGGAGAATCGACGCCTCAAGGAGCCCCTCGATCATGCCAATATCCAATTGAACGAAATGCGACGCAAACTAGAGTTCTATGAACGCGACAAGCAGCAACTGAGTCGCCTCAAAACGCGCAACGTTCACCTCGAAAAGAAAGTGAAGGGCTTGACCTGGGAGGCCGAGACCCTCATATTACGCAACGATGCTCTGGTCAGCGAGCGCGAAGGTCTCAAGGAGCGTTTCAACGAGGTAATCGTTGAGTTGCAACAAAAAACGGGCCTCAAGAACGTCCTACTCGAACGCAAAATAGCTGCCCTAATGCGAGAGGACGAGAAACGTACGATCATTATGCAGGAGACCATTGCCACCTGTGCCCCAAATATGGCCGAGAAACTCAACACCCTGGACGAGCGTGTTGGCGACATTATCGATCAGAAGAATCAAATCATTATCGACCTGCGCTACGAGGTGGCCAAGGCTCGCAAGGCCCACGACGATCTCCTGGAGACCTACGAGTGCAAACTGAAGCAATATGGAGTCCCCGCCGACGAGCTGGGCTTCAATACAATACGCGATCGTGAGGAGAATCAGCTATATATGTGCGGTCCTGCGGGACTGGTGACCAAGAACAAGTGAATCCCCAACGCTCGTCCCGTTTTAGCCAATCAAACTGAAGAAATATCCAAAATATCCAAATTTATGGTGGCCCCTTTTCTTGTAATTTCCCCCTTCCCCCTACTTAATTTATGTTGAAATTTATTCTAATATAGTATATATAAATAATTGTAAATTCCAATCCAATTTTGAATTTATTCAACTTTTGATCTTATATATACATATACATATATGTATGTATATTTTAGTGTATAAGAATTATGTATACATATGTATATGTTTATAAAAAAGAACAATTTTGGAATAGAGTAAAGAATTGTAACTTTTTTTTCCCTTTTTGCCTTACATTTTGTTAAAGTCACTAAATACTAGATAGCCGAGTCGAGCTGAGTCGAGCCGAACCGAATCGAGCCGAGCCGAATCGAGCCAAGCCGAGTCAAGCCGAGACGAATCGAGCCGAACCGAATCGAGACGAGTCGAATCGAGCCGAGATGAGTCGTCGTATTGCTGTCATTCGATATATTAATTTTTTGCAAGTGTTACTTTTTTTTTTTCTTATAAGATTGAAGTACATAAACAAATCATAACGAAATGTGACATAACTTTTGGGTAATACTTGCATTTGGTTTGGGGAACTGAAAAGCGCTCAGAATTCGAATCGAAAACAAAAGACGTTGTCGTCTAATTCGAGAGAGAAAAATGTTTTTTTGCTCTTGCTTTTCCTGTGTGTGAGTTTTGTTTTGTTTTTGTTTTTCTTGGGTTATTACAGCTTTTTGTTTTCTTTTTTTTTCGTCTGTCTTCTCTGTCTGACACAAATTTGTAGTTTTATTTCGTTTCACATTTTGTTTGCGTAATTTGTCTCAATTTAATTTTCACTATATTCGGTTTTATTTTTGTTTTTTAGTTTATGTATTTTGTAATTTCATTTATTTTTGAAATAGATATCACATGATGTTTTGCTTTTGCTTCTCTTGTTCATTTTGTTAGTTTCGCTTTTCGTTTCCATATTTTTGTTTTCGTTTTTTTTTTCTTTGTTTTTGTTTTTTTTTTTTGTTTGTTTGCCTGTCAATACGGATTTTCCATTTTTTTTTTTTTTTGTTTTTGGTTTGTTTGTGTTTTCTTTTGTTTTTAAATTTGTTCAACAACAACAATAATTTTCTTCATCTGTTTAAAAAATTTTCTCTAAATGAAAATTAAAGTTTTGTTTTTTCTTTAATTGATTTAGTCTCCTGTGTGATTTGTTGAGAGAAAGGAGGGTGGTGAAGGAGAGGGGGGAGGGTTACCTGTTTCCAGTACATATGTATTTATAATGCTGATTACACATTTCACTCAATATTATAATATTAATTGTCCCAATTCAATTGAGTTATCAATTATCAAAAGGTTTTTGCTTAATCTATTACATAATAGGGAATTAAATTTAATCCATCTCCAGTCTCACAATTTCATGTCAAATGTCTAAATGAGATTAAGGCGAATGAAACAATTAATTCTTAATCTGATCACTGTGTAGATTCATCAGACAAACAAATAAATAGATCTTACATACATGTAGCTAATGGATTTCTTTGGATCGAAAAATTACAAATTGGAAGCTTTACATTTGAGCCTTATAATTATCTTTAGTTAAATTGATCTATTGTTTATATAGGAGGGAAGGGGCAAGGGGGGAAGAAGAAATCGAAACTTTTGCCTATAATTTCGATTGTGTGAAATATGTATGTATTTCGGTCAACCGAAACGGAATGTATGTATCTTAATATATCGACTTACAGAATTTTTGTGCCATGTTGTTTATGTTTCGTTTTTTGTTTTTTGTTTTTTATGTATTCTCTTGTATAGGTACTTTTGTTTTTTTTTCCTTTTTGTTTTTGTTTTGTTTTTTTTTTTTGTGTTCTTACAGATCTTTGTTCACTTCGATATTTCAGAGATAGCGATTGTAACTTATAGGTTTTGAGTGTTGGTTGTTGTTGCTGGTTCTGGAGTTTTTCTTTGCGTTTTTCTCTTAATCGTTTTTTCGTTTGTTTAAATAAAAAATTAAAGCGATCACAACGGTTTACTTCACAGATGCGTGTGGAAACATTTCAAAAATGCCCGTAGAAATACAGTTTTTTCTTTTTGTTTTCTAGTTTTCCTTTTTTTTTTTGGTTTTTCGTTCGTTTTTGTTACGTTTTTTTTTTGTTTTTCTTTGTTTTGCTTTTTTCGTTTTGTGATACATATGTAAGTAGTTTTGCCTTATTTGCCAAATTTGTTGTAATAAATTTTTTTCTATAACTAATTATCTTTGTAGTCAAATTATTTGTGTTTCTGTTTCTCTCTCTCGATCTCGCTCTATCTCATTTTTTAATAATTTATTATTGTTCTGCTATGGTTAAGGGTCGTCCATTAATAACGCAGGATGAATTATCAATGGAATTATCAATGGATAAATAGATTCTTATTTTTATGTTACATTTTTCATTCAAATTAAAATGGGAGTGTGGACTTTCTATTAAAGAATACTGTAGGATTTATGAGGAGACCAAACATTTTCATTATCCATATATAGATAAAGTCAAATACTAAATTTTTAAGCCATTTAACAAACTCCAAACAAGACATTGAAAAAGATTCTACTGGCTTAGCCTAGTCTATGGTACAAATATGCTGGTTTTTAAGATTTTTATAAGTCGTAGGATAAGAACATTTTATAGGGATTTCATTTACAAACAAAAAAAACATTACTGGAATATTGGCAAAAATTTGCATTTGTCTGCAAATGTCTGAAAGATTAATTTGCATTGATTCTCTAAAGTACTTATGGAAAGTGATCAATTTAATCCTTTCTGAATATTGTTTTTATAGGATTTTCTTAATTAATTCTAGTTAGTATTATCTTACGTATATGTAGGAGGAGAATGGTTCGCGAGTCTGTCTCTTGCGTTATTAATGAATTGTCCCTGTTATTTAGAGATATTTGAAAAAACATTTTACCAAAAAAATGGAAAAAACGACCAAACAGACGACAAATCAACAAAAATGCAATCCTTTAGTAATTAGTTGTGACCATACAAAGTATTCTACATGATCTGTATATATATGTATATATATATGTATATATATGAGAATGTATGTCTGAATTGTAGGTATTTATGTGAATGTATTTCTCTTGGCTTATGGCACATTGGGAGCTTTTGTTTTTCATTCCTGTTTTTTGTTTGTTTTTGTTTTTTTTGGTGTTTTCTTTCACTTCACTTGTTTTATTTTGTTTTTGCCTTGTACGTTTTCTGACTAACTTTCGTTTCGTTTCGTTTTTAAAAATATGATTTTGTTTTTCTTATTTTTGTAGTTTTTGCACCAAAAGTTCACAGTTGACTTAATCGTTTTATGGTGTTTTTGTGTTTTTGTTTTTGTTGTCTTAGGCAGTTTAAATTATGTATTCTTTGAACAGATTACAACAGAAATTTATGCTATAGCTTTTGGATTGATTTTGTTCAATTACTCTTATTGCTTGCTTGGACTATTTTAATTACATTTTAAGTAGTTTTCCTTTCTCGTTTTGTTTTTCGATTTTTTTTTTGTTTGTTTTTGTATTTATATCTAAATGCCGTAATTGGAAATTCCATTTTTATGATTTAATTCTTTTGTTTAACTAAAATTAGAGTTTAACTAACATTTTGTTCGTAAGGCAATTTGTTGGGTTGGTTTTGGTTTTCCACTTGTTTTTTTTTTTAGTTTTGTTTTGTTTTGCTTTGCTTTGTTTTTTTGTTTTCTTTTTCTTTAGTTTAGTTTAGTTTTCATTTTAATCAGATTCTTTTACATTGTTTTTAATCCAAATTTAATTTAGATTCAGTTCAGTTCTCGCTTAATTTCGAAAATAAAACGAACAAAACAAAAGGTTTACATCAAATACAATTCAAATGCATACAAATCGTTCCATTAAAAACGTTAAAAAATTAACGTTGTGTGGGTGTGTGTGTGTGTGCATGTGTGTGTGTTTTATCGTCTCTTTATATGTATGTATAGGTATGTATATTAATACGTTCTATTTTCTCAATCAGCGTATGCAAATGTCTGTGGGAGTGATTTTTAGGCAGCTATCACTGTAGATAAATAGATATATATATATATATATATATATATATATATATATATACATTCATGTGTATGTATATATGTATGTATTTTAGCGTACATGCAGAGATTCTTAGTAGTTTTCAGTTATGAAAGATCTTAACGATTTAGTTCATTATACTGTGTGAGTGGGACAGACCATTCGTTTAATGAGAATGAAAGAGATGGTAGAAGTTTTAGCTGATTCAAAAACGACGGACAATCAATGGCATTAAATACTTTTCATTTTCAATTTGTTAGATCCTGTGTATATCATGAGATTTATATAAATAGCCAGACTTGCTTTATGCTGGGAAGAGGAGGGCGATTTCTACAATTATCATCGACTCAGCTTAACATCTTCTTAAGGTATATATATATATATATATATCTGTTAGTACTCATACACACACATACATATATATATATACGTGTTTATAAGTATATGTTATAAATGCTAAAACTATTTATGTATGCCATTTTTTTCGACCTGCCTGCAGCTTGATCATATATGATCATAAATCTCTTTGGTTATGTCTATCTGCGGCATTCCGATGAAATTCTTTCTCTTTCTATTTGTATGATTTCTCAAACTCTAATTGAATTTACCACGAGCAAATGCACTTATCAATCGTGTTGTCTGATCATTAATGCTGCACAATTCCAATATGTGCTCGATGCTCGTAGTGGAATAAGCCATTGATGCATGATACTGACGCAAACTCAATATGATGAATCTAAAAGAAAAAAAAACAAGAGAAAGGGAAATTAGATAGAGCATTAGAATTATCGCCCATATATCGACATAGCCTACTGATCCGACCCACTGATCTGATCTACCCATCACTTACTTGGCATTCCCATTGCGTTTCTCACGATACTCAGCCAATTGCAAACTCAAAGAATCGGAACAATTTCGCGGATTACCACGTGTGGCACAGGGCACAATCACCAGAAACAAATCATATGTATTTTCTTCATCACCCAAAGCCGCAAACATGATGTCTCCAAGCGTCTGTTTGATTTTCGTCACCTATGTGAAGAGATTTGTTCAATTAAATTTTAAATGATCGATGATCGCTTCTTCTCTGGCTTCTTACCTTTTGATTCTCACAACAGACTCTTGCCTCGTCCACTGACATCTTTTGGGTCCAGGGTAAAGTTTTCAATTGACCGTTTTTATCATGCCAGAACTGTACATGGACCTTAGGATCACTCTTGAAGAAGCCAAATGCTAAAGCCATTAGAGCATCAATGTACTTGATAGAGCGACAGCGTCCAGAGAGCGATTCTGCAAAAGTTAACAGAATATTAATAAACTAGAAGCAGGAGCTCAATCGCTTGGGTCACATTGGCTAGGTGGATAAATGATTGAGTGTATGGGGATCGGTTTGTATTTACTTCGCAAATATAATTGCTCCAGATTGAGGGTAATATTAAGACGCAAGCCCAGAGGTTTGTTTAAACCAAAAGATTTCTTGTACAGAATGCTCATAAAGTTAGGTTTCTTCACTACAGTTGTTTTCTGAAATAAAAAAATAATTGTATGTTAATTCGGAGGAGAATCTTTATGGTCTTTTTTTTCTTACCGTCGTCGGTTTGCCCTTAACTCGACCCAGGCGCTTCTCTTCCAGAAGGAAGCGCAACGGGTTTATGTTAGCCGCCTGCAGCTTTTGCTCGTTTAAGAAACATTCGACGTATTCACGATATTTGACTCGATCACCTTGAAACAAACTCGAGAAAACGGGCCAACTTTGGAGCAACTGATCGTAGGTCATTTTCGGCAAAACAAATGCGGCCAATGGCTTAGTGCGTAGCAAATGGCCAGGAATATGCTCATAGCTGAGTTTCAGTTTCTCGACAATGGGCAGTGCCTTAGATTCATTTGAAGTTTGATTCAGACGAAGATGCACAATGCCCATAATTGTCTCTTTGCATTGCTGGACAGGATTAAGGTAGGTGGGCCATTTGGCCAACTCCTTCATCGGAGTGGAGAGCAAACGAAGAGCAGCCTCGATGTCGGGCTCAAATCCACAGTCCCGATAATGACAACAATGCAAAAGTTCCCGATGAGCCGACCAATTGAACCCGCCGCCCTCGTCTATCGACCACATGTGAAGAAGATGTTGGAGGGATTGCTTTTTATACCACTCCACAATGGCTTTGCGTGTGGTCCGGCTAACTGGAGTCTTACGCTCTAAGAGATTCTGCAGGCGCTTGGCTAATTTGGTAAAAATTAACAGATCCTTGTCACTGACCACCAATGTGGTAAAATGTCCACGGACCAGTTTACGCTGCTCCTCATCGCTGCTGGTAGACAGATAGACAGCCAATACTAAAAGAGCCTCGTCATGCCGTGGACCATCCTCGTCCGGATCTCTCAGCGCTCCTCTTAAGCATTCAACCAGGTCTGTGCTGGACACTTCGCCACATATCTGGCGCAACTTTTCAAAATGCTGTTCCACTGACAGATCAAAGCACTGGGACGAGTTCGAGTTATAGACGGGCCTCTCCAGATTTCCTATATAGCAGAAGCGTCGCAATTTGTCGATGGCCGCAATGGAAGTCAGTTTTTCTAAATCAAAAATTGAATGATTAACGAATTTCAGTTATACACTCCATAACTCTGGCCCAAAATGTTGGCAATCCCTGCACTCACCTGTGCATAACATCGTCGCCTGTGATTTTTTATCCATCGCAACTTCAGTTAAATTTGCACATTTCGATGGCAATTCCATCGCTCACTCAAGCACACAACACACACACACACGGTCGCACACATACATACACACTAGAAGGCATTTCAACACAAACTCTTCCCCAAACAGACAACGCGCATCCCTGGAATAATGGTACGCATAGACGTTAGAATACTGGCAAAAGTTATCGATATTATGAAAATTTAAAAAAGGCAATTAAAGTAGTGATATTGTAGAAAATCGCCAAGAACTTTGTGGTTTTTCATATTCTTTCTATTTAACGATATAGCTAGTTTACCAAATGAAAAACAAGAAAAATTAACAAATAAGAAAGTTAAGTACTTCTAAATTTTTTTTTTTGTATATCTGCGTTCTTTTAAAGCAATCGTTAATTGCTGTTGAGTTTTAATTTTTTCAAATATTTGTTTGGTTTTATCTATTTTGAAAATTAAACGGTTGACAATTTCAAAAATATTTAACTAAAACATTTTGTAATAAGCGTTGGCCACAACAGTGATGGATTTTCATCACAACTCCTTTTACCTCCCCCTACTTTTTTTTGCGAAAATATCTATTTTGGCTTTGTCTTATCGATAGGTCCATATTAATTTTGTCAAGTTATTAATATATTTGTATGCATGTATTATGTATGAAATATACACATTTGTAATATGTTACACTAATTAAATTTAATTTATATCGATTTTTTCTTTTTTTTTTGTTGACAAAAATTGTTTAAAACTACTTACTAAGTTGCTAAGTTTAGGTTCATCATTGTTTTTACTTTCTTGTGTGTGTTGTTTGCTTAATTCATTTCTCAGGTTTAGAAAAGATGCAAAACCCGTCTGACCGGATTGAGATGTAACAGAGATGTTCTTTTCTTTAAATGTATGTATGGGGGCTAAAAGGATTTCGATAAGGTGAACGAAATAATTAACTGGGACGAGAACTACATGCTTTGGCTAATTATTACGTATTGCTGTTAGATACTTACATAATAAAGGACAATAAAAAATATATATATATGTCAATTTTGTATAATCAGTTAATGTTAAATATTTTTACAATCAAGGAATAACATAGTAAAAAATAGAAAACCAGAACTGCCTAATTATTTATTTCGCTCACCTTACGCATTTTGTGTGTGTATGTATTTCAAAGCAAAATAATAAAGTTAAAAAAAAAAACAAAAAACTTCAAAATAATTGTAGTTGGGGGTGGGGGAGGGGGGACTAACTCTAACTAAACTTACGAAAAATAAGCAAAGAGCAATATGCTTAGATGTTAGGGATTTATGCTTAAATGTATGTATGTATGTATATTAATGTGTATGTCAGAGCGTGCATGTGCTTGGGTGACTGTGTGAGTGTGTTCGTGTGGTGGGTGTATGTGTGTATACACCTAATTTTTGCTGCTCTTTCACTCCTAGTCATCGGCTTCGCCATTGCCCAATTCAGCGCTCAATTCACCATCTCCATCCGCATCTGCGTCCGCATCCGCATCGGCCTCTGCATCGCCATCGCCATCCGCATCAGCATCCGCCTCGGCATCACCATCTCCATCACCATCACCATTGCTCTCATCCGGTTTCGCATTCTCATCGTTGTTAATGCTGGCTGGAGGACTTGGGGCCACCTCATCATCTTCGACACCCTCCGCAGTGCTACCAGCCGGTGTGCCTACGCTGCCGGGCCTGGTTACACTGCCAGTACTATTTGCTCCACTGTCGCCGCCAGTGCCGAGCCCACCAGCGCCACCACTGCCGCCACTTGTATTGCCGTTGCCGTTGCCATTGCCCGTGTGCCAGGTGAGTCGTTCCTCATAAAACTGAATGACAAGCTGCGGGCATTTGATATTGGCCAGTTTGGCGGGCACCAAATCAGCATGATCGCTGCCCTTCCATTTCATCAGAAACATTAAATGTCCGGACGAATCGGTGGCGCCCAAAATTTTTGATGGCTCCAGCCCCCGATCAAATCCAATCAGTTTCTTTTGCTCCTCGGTCTCCTCCTCCATGAAGGACTTGCGCTTGCTACGGATGGATTCTGGCATTGAGGTCGTGCTCGCTAGACGCTTTTTTGTGTCCTTGTTCTTGTTGTTCTTTAGTGATTCCTCGAAGGTGGCTATCAGATCGGGACAGTCCAAATTTTCGACCGGCTCCCAAGTGTTCTCACTGCGTGGATACCCCTTCCACTTTAAATAATATTCTGTTCGACCGTTAACCGTTCGCTTATCCTCCACACGTTCCACTGAAAATTCGGCCATTTGATTTAGTTTTGTTTCGCTTTTTGGCAAATTACTTTATTTATTGTCTTTTCTCGCAACTTTTTGTGTGTTTGTGTTCGCTTATGAGTGTGGGAGCGTGTGTGTGCACCGAGGAATCGAATTCGCGTAATTTGGAATCGGCGGCGTTTGTCTCAATAGAGATGAACTGGTGACTAATGTTCACTGTGACTGCGATTGCAGTAAAAACAACGTTAAAAATTAGCATAAACCAAAAACTGTCTATCATTGTAATACAATCAATCAATAAATATTTGAATATCTAATGTATTATATAAATGTGCACTTTACAAATTGCATTACCTTACTGATATAATATTTGTGACTGTGAAGGTGTTCGATAACACGATAAGAAACTGTAACTGCGCCTATCGCTGTAGCAGGTTCCAAAATATCGATAATTATTCACTGCACGTGCGCTCTTTTTGGATTTCAGACCGAAATAAACAAAAATTTTAGCTAAGAATAAGTCGCATTTAAATCTAAGAAAATGGGTGAGTTTATAGCTGAAATGCAGGAGCGCATCCTGCCCGAATACGAGCAGATGAACCACTACAATGTCTTTACGCCCGAGCAAGTGAGGTAAAGTTAACAGTGACCAGGAGCTATTAATTCCTTACTAATTTCCACATTAATTCTAGAGAGATTATTAGCCGGCGCGACCATTTGTTTCAAAAAATTACTAAGGGTCATCTGACCGTGAGTGATTATCTAGAGTTTATTGTCTATGAAAAGCAAATGCATGAAACAATCGTTGCCAAGGAGGAGCAAATGCATATAAAACTTTCTGGCTTGAAAACCTCCATATCAGTTAGGATTATGCGTTTGTACAGGGAAGTTCTTGCCAAATTTAGTCACGACAGACGACTGTGGGGACACTGGATCAACTTCAGCAAAAAGAATAATCCCCAAGAGGTGGCCGGCATCTATGAAAAGATGCTGCAGGTGAGTGGCATTGAGAGATTAAACGTCCAATGGATTTTCAATTTACTTCCTTGCAGTATCATGGTGATGAACCGGGTTTTTGGGTGGATGCCGCTTTGTGGCTCTATGAATACAATCGACTCAATATAGAGAGAGTCCAGGATATACTTTTGCGTGGTCTGCAACGTCATCCGACATCGGAGAGGCTGAATAAATGTTTCTTTGATATTCTACTCAAGGAAGCGGCTCTGGCCGACGGTGAAAAGAATCTAGAGGATAATACACTTTCTGAACAGGACATTAAACTAGAGCGAGTGGCAGCTGTCTATAATAACAGCATGAAAAATGTTACCCATTTGGATTATTTTATTAAGCTACTGGAATCCTGCGAGAATCATCATGAAATAACCCATAAACTGCAGCGAAATATACTTCATGATATGCAGGAGAAATTTCCAAGAGAGCCGCTCCTTTGGGATCTGCTGGCTCAACGGGAATTGCGAGGCTATCATCTAGGTGACATGGAACAGCAAGATCTTGAGCAAGAGGAACCCGCAGCAAAGAGAACACGCCTGGAACGCCCATTTAAAGGCCGCCTGGAATTGTGCGCGACTGTCTACAAGACTGCTGTTGATCTATTGAAAACCCAAGAAATGTGGAATCTGTATATAGATGCCATTTTGGCTATTAAGACGGACTCCAAATCGGAGCGCTCCCTAAAGCAGCAATATCTGGCCAATGCATTGCAGGAGGGTCATCGTTCTCAGCTTATGCCAATCCGCCACTACGCCACCTTAAAGAAAATGCTATGTTCCACTCCGACTGGCTGCTCAACCGCCGTTCAAATATTCAGCGAGGCATTAAAACGAGATCCCTCCGTTGAGATGTACCAACTCCTAATAGACACCCTCATTCAAAACGACGATGAGCCACAAGTCTTCGAAGTGTTCAATAAAATCCAGAAATCGATGGGCAGCGAGTCTTTTCCTTTATGGCGGAGTGTCATCTGTTATTATCGCACACGTGAGCGTTCGCCGAGTAACAGGGAAAGACTGGAAAACATTTATTCAGAGGCCTGCAAATCAAAATATCCCGAATTCGCGGAGTTTCGCTCTGATTACCTGCGCTATCTCTGGATTGAAAACTCTGCTGAGGCTGCGCGAAAAGAATACAAGAAATTGGCCCTCCAACCGCCCCTAACTATCCAACTGCATCGAGAAATGGCCCAACTGGAAAGCACTTTGACTGTGAGGGTAAGTTTTAGCATTCAAAACAAAGCCATCTGCTAACAATGTCCTTATTCTCTCCCACAGGACTCGGCCAATCTTAAATCCTGGCGTATGTGTTTTGAGCACATGGCACTGCATTTTGGCAAAACCGAGCCTAGCATTTGGGTGGATTACTTAGCCTTCGAGCGGGATCATGGCGAGGTTAAGAACATCAACTTGCTAACTCAACGGGCTGTGTCCACACTAGAACCTCAATATGTGCCCACCTTTGAAATGGAGCGTACCCTGGCGCATTTAGGGGCTGCTCTAGTTGGCTGACAGGGCGCAAATGCAGTTGATCTGGACATTGAACTGTTGGATAATTTCTAAGTACTATAGGCAAAAACAATATACATATAATAGTTTAGTTAACTAACACGGCAATCAAATTTGTTGTCAAAATAAAAAGTTTATTAAATTTTATATAAAATTATTGTCTTTTTAATATGTGTTTTGATTTATCTTATCGAGCCAGGATATACGCACAAAGAGGTACAGAACCTCACTGGATCAAACACTATTCTTCATAGTTAACTCTTCCATATGAATCGTGCTTTATCATTTTTGATTCCAAAGGTCAGCTATTTGCAATCGCTTAAAACTTCTTAGTAAGCATAATTAATTTTTTTAAAAGGGAAATTTTGCAAACAATAGATATTTATAGTGCCTTTATTTAATATCGAATACCACCCATTACCACCAATTAGGCTTCTGCGCCCGTGTGACTTATCAAACTTATCAAAACCATTACGTTGGTGTTTTCATACTCTTGCTTGATGGCTATTCACTATTGTTTTTGGGATTGTATAGTTAGTCTAAAGTATATATTACGCCGCAAGGTATGCAACGATAATTTTTTAACTGAATTTTTGTTTGTGATTTTTGTAAAATTTTTCAAATTTTTACAACGGATTTTTTTCTCGTATTCAATTACAAATAATTCGCAAAATACTATATGTAATTTTGTTTTTGATATTAAAAAGTGTCTCACAAACATTTTGCCATTTTTAAGAAACTTGACAATAAATTATGGTTTTTGATTTTAAATTGAGCAAGCAGCAAACAAAAAATATTAAATACTGTTTACAGCTTCTGGTTTTGTGGAATATTGTAGTTTTGAATAAGTTACAAAATCATCATGTTTCAAATTTAGTTTCTTCATTTAGTTCAATTCAATTTTTAATGATAATTTACTAGAGTATAGGATAAACGGCTGCCCTCTGGTTTCCTCTGCTTATTTTTGATAACGACGACAATAATGACGCCGCGGCGTCGTCGACGCCGACCGACCATCGGCTTCGTGTGTGCCTGCCCTGGCTGGAGCTTTGGACACGAGTCTGGGTGAACGCGTTGTTTCAGTTCGTTTTCGCACGCCGTGGAATCCACACGCATCTCAGAGATACCCAAAAAAAAAAAGAACAAGCAACCACAAACGAAATTAAAATTTCGAATACAATTGAATAGAAAAAGTATTTATCTCTGTACAAATAAACAACAATGGAGTTCAACAATCGTTTGCTACTGAAAATCATTGAGCTGGTAAGTCCATGAAACGAGGGAGGGACACAAAAAAAAAAATAAAGAAATAAAATAAAAAAAAAAAGAAGGATGCAAACGCCTAGCGGGGTAACTGTATTTCGTTGTGCCAACTTTCCCACAGGTTGTACCGCTCTTTTACAACTCAAGCTACGCACAGATTCCGTTTCCTTTCCCTTTGTTGTTGTTGTTGTTCGCTCTTTCCTTTTCGCACTCTGCAATACTATCGCATTGTTCTTGTCCTATTGTTAGAACTTGTTGTTGTTGTTGTTATTATTTGTTCGTTTTGTTGCCTCTTTTCGGTTTCGTTCTCAAGCTTCAAAACTGGTTTCAGTGTGCGTCTATTATTTGCTGGAGTTTTAGTGCGTAATTTTGAAGTATTTCTTTCACTTTGAGGTAGATGCATGATGTCATGAAATGGTTATTCTTCTTTTTTTTTTTTTTTGTTTGTTTGGGATAATTTTCAGATTCGTTCTCTTTAGTTTCCGTTTCTCAATATGATGTCACCACCCACCAAACAACAAGTCAATTTCAATTATTTGTTTATTTTAACAAAAAACGCCAAAGAAAAAAAAAAAAAAAAACTAAAAAGAATCCGCTTAATTCAGTTTCCATTGTTATTATTTTGGTTTAGCGTTTGCCAATTTTATCCAGCTGTCACTCTTTGAACGATGAAATTAGAGCAAATTGCTCTCAGAATGCACGCGGTTTTTTTTTGTGCTTTTTATCAGTTTTCCTATGACACAGTGTGGACTGTACTTTGGCCATAAAAAATTAATAGATATTAATTTCAGTGCTAATCCTGATTAGCACATTTGTATATGGATATTAGCACTTTCATAGGAAATGATGCATCAAAATAAATCTTGAATATATTTTCCACTTTAAGCAAACAATTTTATTATCTTCTATTTACTCTGCGATTTGCCTATTTATTACTCATTACTCTCAGTCATTATATCTCATGATTTGAAGAACAATTATAGGACTAAATGTGAGGCTTGCATTGAAAATATTGCATTCCAGTGATATCTTAAAGAGACTTTTATCATCCATTGACATTGTTAGCAAGACGACAAACGATAAATAAAATCCTTAACTATAGATTCTCAATTGTCATAATTATTTCTGGGGATCCGTTTGAGTTGAGCTTCAAAATGAAGTCAGAATTTCTTTTTTGTTAAATATTCCGTGACATGGTAATTGCTTTTAATAATTGGTAACAGATTGCTTGTGGGCCTTATTCGGTCGATTGAATCACATTTTCCTTGTGGGTCAATCATTTCCCTTGAAGTCACCAATCGAATTGTAATGCACATCATGAACATCGCTGCCACACCCACTACTTGGACTACATCACACCAAGTGGCCATATATACATATATATATATATATGTACATGTTTATTTAGTATATATCAAGCTCCAACTTAATGTGATCAACAAAGCTTTCGTGAGCTTCAAGCTGAGGTCATTGCGGCATTCTTTAGGCTAACTTTGTTTCGGCCTATTAAATTGACTTGAATATAATGTGTATAATGATCATGAACATGAACGCCATTATGATGATCATGACGATGATGTCATGAGTTTTGGCGGAGAAGCATGTACAAAAAAATTACGCATACGCCATGTGTGATACACCTAAAGGTCGACGCTTATATTGCATTGAATAAACAACAAATCAGAGCGAGAGAAAACAGACAACAGACGAAGAGCGAAAGAGATAGAGTGAGAGGGGGGGGGAGAGAGTGAGAGAGAAGGGGGCACACAGAGATTCGACATTCCCAAGCAGGAATTCGCTTTGAGAATAGCTAATTTGAGATTAAGTTCGTTGATTATCTCCGGCCAACCGCATTAGTCACCAATGGAAACAAGCAGCTCGAAAGAAATAACAAAAAACCCCAAATGAAATTGAAAACCATAAGTCCTTAGGTAAATATTTGCCTGTCTGTGGTCATGCGAATGAGCTTAAGACAAAAAAAAAGAAAGAAAAAAAAACAATAATAATAAGAACCCAAACCGAACACGAAACAAAACGAGAAACGAACAATATTAATAATAATAAATAGAACGTTTCACCATTCCAGCAGATAAGACCAATTGTTATTTGGCTTTTTGCAATGTGGTAACCGAACATTTTCTTGCAACTTGCTCGTAAATACATTTACGAGCTAATAAATGTTTTAACTGCAAATCTGTTGAGCAATTCTGCTTGAAAATTTCATTTAATTATTTATTTATTTATTTATGTGGGCGTCGGCGTTGCCTTTTGGCTGTGTGGCTAACTGGCTGGTTGGTTGGCTCCAATGTCAATGGCATGTCAGGCTGTGCCATAATTAATTGGCTAGCAGAATTGAAAAGTATGAATTGGCTAATAAAATCGATGTGTGTGTGTGTGTGTGTGTGTGTGTGTGTGTGCCAGGCAGACGCCTTTTAGACAGAGAGCTTATATTGTTAGCAAGCGCACACCTATCAAGCAGATTTCGTAAGGTATATTTGGCTTCCGAAAGTGAAAGACTTTAACTTGTTTTCCTCCCAATTGCTGGCCAATCGCATAGAGCTTCAAGAAGTCTCAGCCACAATTTGTGATTCATTGAATTCTTGGCAAAAGTGTTGAAAATAGTTTAATGGCGTTTTCGATTTCACATGAATGAAACTATATGTATGTATGTATGTAAAAAAAATACTGAAAATATTTATGAGATGTATATGCAAATTACTCAACTGAGACGTGAGAGTTCAACGATTAAGTCAGTCCATTAATGATTCATAATTTATTTTCATGAATCAATAATCAGGGAATCAGAGACTATAAAACTGATAAAGAGGCTTAACGCCATTCCACTGCTGCAACTGATTACCGTAAACAAGGCCTATCCTAGAAAATGCTCGCACAATCTTTGGATGCAATGCAAATTGAAACTGAATTAAATTTCAGTTAAAAACTAAAAACGATTTGCTATTAAGCCCAAATACTTGAAATTAATCTTATATGGTCTTATTAAATGGTCATAAATTATCGTGTTGAGAACTATTTAAATTTAATGACTTAAATGACTTAACCCGTCAAAATCCCCCCCCCCCCCCCCAAACACCCCTCACACCTACATATATACGTAGAAGGTACTTGAGCCAATTTGCTTATCAAATTATGAAAATTATTTTAATATTGATATGAACGACAAATGGCAAATGGCGTGTCAAATTGTTTAGCCTGTTAAGTGGTTACGGACCGCACCCTTGGCCATTTGCCGATTGGAATGAATCAATCAATTAGTAGCTAATTGATGTCCTAGCAGGAAGGATGCAACATTAATACCCTTTAGCTATAATTTTTCCCATTCCCTTTTGCCAACCTTTATTATGACGTCTTTTTCCATCTAACCATTTTGATGTTTGTTTTGTAATGTCAGACGGTAATGACAAAGGGGGGTGGTGAAGTACGATGAGGAGGGGTGGGGGGGGGGGTGGGGGTAAACGGAGATGAGTAGAGCGAAAATGTGACAGCAAAAGGTCATTAAGAGGGCTATATGGCTTACCATTAGAGATAAGACCGGGAATTAGGCGCTATAAATATCACTTTCAGTGTGTATGTTTGTGTGTGTGTGTGTATGGCCATCCCCTACTATTTACATACAACTATCTATATCTATCTATATGGTTAGATATGTCAATAATTACCAAACATTGTGTTGGCCATTTATTTGTGTGTGTTTGGCATTCGCATTTCATCTAATTTTATTTCTGTGTTTCTTTTTATTATTTAATTGTCGACGCCCATAAAGCATATGTCCACACAGTAGCCGAAAATCGACAATATATGTATGTATATGTGTATATATGTATATAGATGGGTGGGTACCTACCATTAATGTCATCACAAATTATAGACCCAAAGAGAAAGCTTTATTGAGTTGAGAATGTATTTTTGGATTTAGAAGCGAGTAAATGATTATGGTAACTAAATTAATGACCACCTGTTGGCAATTATGTGTACTAAACATATATATATATATATATATATATATATATACATATGTATTTGTATGCGTGTGTGTCAGTTTATGTTGAAAACTTCCGCTCAATTGTTGTAAGAATATTGACAGATGGCCAAAGTCATAAAATCTCTCTGACGTATTTAGTTAAATTGATTGCCAAATGAAAAGTAAAAATAATTTCGATTGATTGATCAACTTTATCAATCATTAACGGTTCCTAGAACAGGTCCTTGACTATCTGTTACAAAGATGAGGAGTCAGAGTTAGAGTTCTCTGTTCAGTTTTATGGTTAAGGACCATCAAACAGAGCAAATTGTAACGAAAGGGCAAATGTTTCTATATACATACATAGGTGACCTTCTTTTAGATAGTATTAGTTTCTAGTTTTTATATAAATTTGTGTTGTGTTTTACCTTCTTGTTTATCGTTCCCTGTCACTTTAACTACTTTTCTTGCTCGCTCTCTCTCTGTCTCTGCCTGAATATGTCTCCGTCTCTCAGCCTCTCATTCTGTCCGCCTTTTTTCTCTGTCCGTCTGAATAATTGAGTTTTAAGTTCTTGGACATCTTTATCAGGCCTTCGCTATGACCAGCATCATTCTGATTGAGAGCGTTGCCGATCATTCATACAGCAGTCAGGCCATGCTGATTTGTGGCACACTCACGGGCTATACGATAATTTGCGCAACTCTGGCCTTGGGTAAAGTTAATCATCGTCTCGTCGTCTTGTCGTTGTTCGTTGTCATTGTGGACTGTGTCTGCCTTTTTTAGGTCATCTGCTTGGAGCCAATATTGATAAGCGCATCGATATACTGTTCGCAGTGGCCGGCTGTATCCTATTCATCTCCAGCGGGGCCATCATATTGGATCGTTGGTTGGGCTGCTATACGGCGGATATCGATAAGAATAGTATTTTGGCATCTGCTGCATTTTGTCTAGCCAATGGAGCGATTTTTGTGGCCGACACATTTGTTATATTTCATGCTTGACAATAATAAAATTCATCACTGTGAAATATCTTTATAAGATCTCACAGAATTTCATAATCTTAAGCTTAAGATTTAGTTTAGTTTAGTCCACAATCAAGCTGATGCTTTTTGGGGGAAAAAGCAATAACTCTTTACTACAGTTTTCATTCGATTCAAATTTGCAATTCGATTGCGTTTGATTAGATTGAAGTTTAGAAACTAATTAAGCATAAGAACGAGGGTCCTAGTCATAATATTTGACTTGTAGTCCTTAAGTTTTCACATCTTTGTATACATTGAGTTGTCCGTCTGTTCCTTCGTTCGTCTGTTTGTCTGTCTGTTTTAATGCATTAAAAACTCTTTTGTTGAAAAGCTATTGGAATGAAACTCCGTCTATAAACTTCTTAGTCGTAGTCGAATCAGACTAACAATCGGTCTAAAGGTTAGTTTTTGATCATTAGCTTTGTTGTTTTCTACGAAATTTATAAAAAACTTAACGATTTTAAGTCCGTGCCAAATTTCACTAATATATCATTTAGCTTCCAAAGGAATAATCGATTGAAATTATATCGGAATATCGAATAAATGAAATTCGCCATTTGCAAGACGTAAATGAAAGGAAGATAGTTTGACTACGGCACGATGGCAAAAATCTTTTCTCACTCGTTCTGTTCTATCCATTTTGAACCTTTAGGCCATTGCCATAGCCTGCATTGTGATGTACGAGGTGGATGGAGCGCTCTCTTCACGCCCATTGATCGTTTGTGGCACCATTGGAGGCTTCGCCATCATTTGCGGTGTACTGCTGATTGGTGAGTCCGTTCAAGACTATGATTAGCCCCCATTGAACCGGGCATCTGCATCTGCTTATAACTAACTAAAACTCTTTGCTTCTCCTCTCTTCTTTTTTTTTTTGCAGGTCATGTGATCAATTCGCTTGTGGAGAAACGTCTCAATGCCTTGATCTCGCTGATCGGCTGCGTTCTGTTTGTGGCCTCCGGTGC